>CM060074.1:39606219-40206219 GCA_030533445.1 Cyprinodon diabolis | reverse complement strand
GTTTTTCTCAGAGCACTTCTTTAAGTGGCATCACAAAAATCGTAACACTATGGCGATGAGTAGCCATAAACAACTATGCAAGCCCAGGCCTAGGCCTACTCAGTCACGTAGGTCTGGCTGCACCTTCAGTCTCCCAGTTTATCTATCATTTGTGTTTGCGCTGTACTCACCGTTCATGGGCGTCGTGGGAGCTGCAAATGATGATGGATTTTATAATTCCTCTTGGCGGATTGTACTATCGAATACTGGAACTGGGTTGTGTACTGACACGAGCGGATTTGCACCCCTAACTGGATGTGTTGCTGAGCCCCTTTGCCCGACCGAACCTGTCAGCTGGCCCGAAATTGGACAATCTCGTTTCATCTGTAGCAGGCGCGGCAGGGGAGCCTCCAGCAGCGCAACAAGATCAGCGCTTTGGATTACCATTCTTCTGTGTTTGTCAGGTAACATACATCCAAACCCAGGACCATTAGTGACTGAACTGTCGAGTCCCGATGTTTTGAAAAACAGCAGTGGCTTGCGTTTCATCCATGTCAATGTGCGCAGCCTTATAAATAAAATCGACGCTATTCGCATATGGGCTAAAACGACGGACAGTGATATACTCGTATTATCTGAGACCTGGCTCAAGCCTGCGATTGCGAACAATGTGGTTTACATCGAAGGGTACAATATCTATAGGACGGACCGTGGGAAAAAAGGAGGAGGGGTGGCCATATATGTAAAGGCCTCCTTGGACTGCTGCGTCGTCGAGGCAATTAGTAAACCAAATTTTTTCGAACTCTGTGCCATTAAACTCAATCTCCCCAATGGCGCTTCCTTGACAGTAGTAGGTTGCTACAGGCCACCATCGGCAGTGGCTGGAGCATCTGCGCTGCTGTCTGACTTCCTGGGAAAGCTGTCAAGCGAGTACATCGTCTTGGGGGATTTAAACTGGGACTATCTCTCGTCGTCCTCTGCATTAAGAGACTTGTGTGATGCACTGCAGTTGACTCAGCTGATCAAGACACCTACACGCCTTAATATTAAATGTATGGATAAATCTACGCTGCTTGACGTTATCCTGACCAATGCTCCACACAAATTTTCTGCGGCTGGTGTTTTTTGTAATGACGTCAGTGATCACTGCATGGTTGCGTGCGTCAGGGACTGTAAAATGGTTAAGACCAAGTCACGGTTTGTTTTTAAACGACATCTTAAGCGTTTTAATGAGCAGGCATTTCTTCATGATATTTTCCACAGTGACTTAAATGCAGTTTGTTTTATGGATGATGTTGAAATGGCCTGGGATTATTTTAAGAAAACTTTTTTAGCCATCATTGATAAACACGCCCCTTTTAGAAGATTTAGAGTGAGGGGCAGGGATAACCCCTGGTTTAATGATTGTATTGCTACTGCAATAAGAGAACGTAATGAGGCATGGGTAAAAGCAAAAAAATATAATAGTGATGCAAGCTGGTTGAACTACAGGGTATTAAGAAATAAATGCACAAGACTAATAAAAAGTACAAAAAATGAGTATTACCTTAATTTAATAAAAGAAAATCTCAATGACCCTAAGAAATTTTGGAAAGCAATAAAATCATCATCAGGCGATGTGCCACCTCCCACTATCCCTGAATATATTGTAGCTAGTCAGGGAGAAATTAGGGATAAACAACATATGGTAGACACTTTTAACATGCACTTCATCAATGCTGGTATTGCTACTCAGTCAACTCTTCCAGCAAATGTTAGCAGAGGTAGGCCTACAATTACTGTTCCAGATTCAAATATGAGTCCAAATAGTTTTAATTTCAGCTGTATTTCTGCTTATGAAGTTCAGAAGGCTTTGCAAGGACTAGACTGTAAAAAGTCTGCTGGGCCTGACCAGATTGAACCGTATTTTCTTAGGACTGCTGCTAACTTGATTGCTGAGCCTATTGCCTCAATTTTTAATCTTAGTTTATGTAGTGGTACCATACCTACATCTTGGAAGTCTGCTTTTGTCCTCCCACTTTTGAAAAGTGGAGACCCTTCCTTATTGGACAATTATCGCCCAATCTCTAGATTGTCTGTGCTGGCCAAACTGTTTGAATCTCTTATAAACGAGCAACTCAAACTTTTTTTAACTGAGAACTCAATTTTAAACCCATTGCAGTCTGGCTTTCGACAAGGTCATAGTACAGTCACAGCTGTTACCACAGTCACAAATGACATTTTGAATGCTTTAGATAATAAGAAGTCTTGTGCTGCAATATTCATTGATCTTTCTAAAGCGTTTGATACAGTGGACCATGATCTTCTTTTGAAGCGATTACAAAGAATAGGCTTTAGTGATACTGTACTACGGTGGTTTTCAAATTACCTTAATGATAGAACGCAGTGTATTGTAATTGATAACTATACCTCAACATCATTAGAAGTTACAATGGGGGTCCCACAAGGGTCAGTTTTGGGTCCAATTTTATTTTCTCTTTATATAAATGACTTGGGTAAGGACCTGAAGACAGCAAAAGTGCATCTTTATGCAGATGACACTATTTTGTACACCACAGCTTCATCAGTGAATGCTGCATTTGCACAATTGCAGTCTGCTTTTAATCATGTACAAACATTTCTTATTGAATTAAAGTTGGTACTGAATGCTAAAAAAACTAAAACAATGACATTCACACATTCACGATCCTCACCTAACATTAGTGTTTCAACACAAGATGGCACTAAAATAGAAGGAGTATCATCTTACAAGTATTTAGGCATCTGGTTGGATGATAAGATGTCTTTTGGTGTCCATATTGAGAGCCTCTGTAAGAAACTTAGACCAAAGTTGGGTTTTTTCTTTAGAATGAGGAAGTGCTTTCCCTATCTTGCGAGGAAAAGGCTAGTTCAGAGCACATTCCTGTCAGTGCTTGACTATGGGGATACACTGTATATTCACTCCAGTTTATTCTTACTTAAAAAACTGGATGTACTGTACCACTCTGCCTTACGTTTTATCACAGGTGCATCAGCTAGGACTCACCACTGCACTCTCTATGAAACTGTACAGTGGTCTTCTCTTTACATGAGGAGAAAAATTCATGTACTGACTTTTATTGCTAAAGCCCTTATGGGTAAACTACCTTTATACATTTTTAATTTACTTTCCATTCAAGATAGTACTTACAGGACTAGGTCATCAAAAAAAATACTTTTACATACTCCATTTACAAGAACTGAACTAGGAAAAACAGCATTTTCATCATTTGCACCTAAAGCATGGAATGAACTTCAAGCCACTTTAAATCTTGAAGTACTTCCATCCATAAATTCTTTTAAAGACCTGTTAAAATCATCATTAACTGACAGATGCAACTGTTTTTGATTGGATGCCTTGTTTGCTTTTTGGTTGTATGTGTATGCCCAATCTTGTTGTGTTGTGTTTAATTTTCCCTAGATGATATGTAGATGTGGTTGTCTTGTCTCCTGTGGTTTTATGTTAATGTAACTTTTTAAGCCGCCTTCTTGGCCAGGACTCCCTGGAAGAAGAGTTACTTTGACTCAATGGGACTTTCCTGGTTAAATAAAGGTTAAATAAAAATAAAAAAAAATAAAAATTTTCACGCACAACCATCTCTAGAGTTTACAGAGAATGGTCCGAAAAAGAAAAAACATCCAGTGAGCGGCAGTTCTGTGGGCGGAAATGCCTTGTTGATGCCAGAGGTCAGAGGAGAATGGCCAGACTGGTTCGAGCTGATAGAAGGGCAACAGTGACTCAAATAACCACCCGTTACAACCAAGGTGGGCAGAAGAGCATCTCTGAACGCACAGTACGTCGAACTTTGAGGCAGATGGGCTACAGCAGCAGAAGACCACACCGGGTGCCACTCCTTTCAGCTAAGAACAGGAAACTGAGGCTAAAATTTGCACAAGCTCATCGAAATTGGACAATAGAAGATTGGAAAAATGTTGCCTGGTCTGATGAGTCTCGATTTCTGCTGCGACATTCGGATGGTAGGGTCAGAATTTGGCGTCTACAACATGAAAGCATGGATCCATCCTGCCTTGTATCAACGGTTCAGGCTGGTGGTGGTGGTGTCATGGTGTGGGGAATATTTTCTTGGCACTCTTTGGACCCCTTGGTACCAATTGAGCATCGTTGCAACGCCACAGCCTACCTGAGTATTGTTGCTGGCCATGTCCATCCCTTTATGACCACAATGTACCCCACTTCTGATGGCTACTTTCAGCAGGATAATGCGCCATGTCATAAAGCTGGAATCATCTCAGACTGGTTTCTTGAACATGACAATGAGTTCACTGTACTCAAATGGCCTCCACAGTCACCAGATCTCAATCCAATAGAGCATCTTTGGGATGTGGTGGAACGGGAGATTCGCATCATGGATGTGCAGCCGACAAATCTGCGGCAACTGTGTGATGCCATCATGTCAATATGGACCACACTCCCTGAGGAATGCTTCCAGCACCTTGTTGAATCTATGCCACGAAGAATTGAGGCACTTCTGAAGGCAAACGGGGGTCCAACCCGTTACTAGCATGGGGTACCTAATAAAGTGGCCGGTGAGTGTATATATATATATATATATATATATATATATATATATATATATATATATATATATATATATATATATATATAGATATATGTATATATATATATATATATATATATATACATACACCTCCTGCTCAGTCACTGTTTGCTGGTTTGTTGTCATTTCTTTGTCCCCTTTTTGCAAGTGTTCCTGGTTTTCAGTATTTTGGATTTTGTGGATTATGTTTGTGGATTTTTGCTTCTGTTACCCTTTTTCTTATTAAACCTTCAGCTTCAGTCTCTGCATTTGGGTCCTCTTCAAACCTCCAGCCAACCTGACAATTCTGAAGTTGTGTGTAATTTGGCTAAATAAAGGCTTCACTGCATCCAGTATTTTTCATTTCTCTCTATAGATTATGATCCTATCTTTAAAGGGTAAAATATATGGCTTAATTTACCAAATTAACTTCAACTAGTTCATTTATAGGTTTGAGAAATTAGGTCATTGTTGAAAAAGTGAACTATGAAGGTGAGCTAGTTAATTTTATTTCTGTAAACTGTACTTTGAGATACTTTTTTAGCTATGAACTGGCATTACACTGACGAAGGGTTTCCCAAATCATTTAAGGACTTTACATGGAGATGGTATCAATCGGCCAATACGAGTGTGCATTCGCCTTGAGATCAAATGAAGCGCATGCGTTGCTGCTCCTTCATAAATGTTTAAGTTGAAATTTATTATTGTTTCATTTTTTCACATGACTGAAGAAAGAAAAAGTGATATCAACCCAGCAGAATCAGATCAAAATATCTATGATCAATTAGAGTGATTTTAAAATAATTGGTATAGGCTTAAAACAAAAGGCAAATTGATTCATCTTTGCTCTGACTAGGCCACTAACTGATTGACAGCGGCCATAAATGTTTTACATTTCTGACTCTTGAACTGCCTGAACTCCTATCAGCTAATCAATCCTAACCTGGATGCTACTTTTCCTCGTTAATTCTATGAAAGTTGGTATTTCATGCAAAGCTCCTCATATTTCAATGTGTCGAATGACACATTTCATTTATGACATCATAAAAGATCTAAATTGTGGACCTTTACCTGCTGCGCCTCCACTTTCTAAGCTGCCCACGGAGCAGCTTGGGTTGCAGCCTGATGACCCTTCGTTCTCAGCGTCCAGCTGGCTTTCCTGTTTCACCTCCACCTGAGTTCCAGCCCCGGGCTGAAAGGTCACCCCTGCAGCCGCCGAACCCTGCACCGCTTTGGTCGACGGGGAGGCGGGTTTTATCGCGTCCTTGGCTGGGGAGGCCACGGCAGGCGGCACAGCTGTCACCGGGACCACGCTGGTCGCCAGGGCAACAGTTTGTGCAGGATAGATGGCTGCTAGTACCTGAAGGAGAGTGGAAAGCAGGTTTGAGGTCCCTGAAACACATCCTGGAGTTAGATTATTTGGTTTAATCTGTGGATTTTACTAAACGACTGCCTTTCTTATACAGCCTGTGTTTTTTGGAATAGGACAGCCTGCAGCTTCAGAGCCACATCTGGCTCTTCAAGCCCTCAGTAGCGTCCCTTCACATCTTTGGCAAATACCAATGTAATACTTAGCAGTGTCCTGATATTCAGACAGATTAATAAAATGGTGGGTCTGTTCGCCTTAAGAGGATGTTTTCTGATGCTTGAGATCTTTGTCGTAAATGCAAAAAGCATAGGGGCACATTTATTCATTTATTTTGGTCTTGCAATTATATTCAAATTTTCTGGAAAGAGATTCACCTGATGACACAAGAGATCATTGGTAAACCGTTCTCACTAACTCCCTCCTTTTGTCTTTTTAATCATGCTCCAGAAACTGTTACCTAATGCAGATACAAAACATTTGCTTATAATCCTGTTATTTCTGGTCAAGAAATGTATACTACTCAGATCACAGGCCCCTACATTTGATGAGTGGATATCACACATTTCTGCTATTGGCTCAGCTGAAAAATTGACCCATGATCTTCATCAAAAGGTGGACAAATTCTGGGGGATCTGGAACCCACTGCAATCTGTCTTACAGAGAAACTCTAAATTTGATTTCTCTTTTTTCCTCTTCTTTGTCCTTTTTACATTCAGTATATCACCAATTTGGCCGTCTTACAGTTTCTACTCCTTCTAACCATGCCTGGGAATGTCTGTGTGTATATTTTGTGAATGTGGGCTGTATGTATGTTTTTATGTGGACACTGTAATGCTCCTTGTTGATTTTGAATAATTTTAAATCGCTTCTTAAAACTTATTTTTATTCTTCGGCTTTTAATTGAAGCAGTGTTTCATATTCTGTTTTGTTAATTTGATGTTGTTTTTCCTGTAAAGCAATTTGGTGCAGTTTTATACCTGTTTTTAAAGTGCTATATGAATAAATTTGACATTGACATTTGACAAAGTTACGAAAAACCATAATTTTTTTTTTTTTTTTTAAATGGTGGTTCTGCAGGTTTTCCACAAGTCTTTATGGCTACGTTCACACAGCAGCCTGAAGTGACCCAAATCTGATTTTTTTTTTTCCCATAACCCTGGATCTGATCTTCTAATGACTACGGAAGAGGATTAGGGCCACTGAAAAAAAAAAAAAAAAAAAAAAGTTAATGGATTTTTAAATTTTATTTCAGTTTAACATGGGAAAAAAAGTCAGAATTCTGAGATTAAAGTCAGACTTCTGACTTTTTTCTCAGAATTCTGACTTTAATCTCAGAATTCTGACATTCATCTCAGAATTCTGACCTTTTTCTAAGAATTCTGACTTTTTTCTCAGAATTCTGAAAGAGATGGAGTTAAAAAGTCAGAATTCTGAGAAAAAGGTCAGAATTCTGAGATTAAAGTCAAAATTCTGAGAAAAAAGTCAGAATTCTGAGATTAAAGTCAGAATTCTGACTTTTTCCCATATTAAACTTTAAAATATAAAAATTAGTTAACAATTTTTTTTTTTCCGTGGCCCTAATCCTCTTCCATAAATGACAGTCTGAACAACACATCCGATTTTTCCAACGCAACCCAGGCCACTTGGCTCTGTGGTCCTAAATCCGATAAGAAATGTGACCTGCATCTGAACGGCCAGGTTGCATTCATCTGACCTGATTGTCATTAATACCCAACATTGGGCACTCTTCTGCTTCTCGCTATGCAGAAGTGGCAAGAAAAACAACAAAAATGGTGGACGATAATGCGGAGAGCAGTGTTTATGTTTAACCATATTAAAAAGACTGCGTTTTTAAGGTTGGGAAAGATAGCTACATGCGCTCCAGCACTACCATCCATGTTTACTTCCGTAAACACAGAGCACGCTGGCTTCTGACATCATTACGTCCTCTACTGCTTATGCGGGACACTTAGGTTGTGTGAATGCAGTTCACACACATACAAGTCGCATATATTTGGAAATGTGAACAACGCAAAAAAAATAAAAAAATAATCCGATTTCAGAAAAAAAATCGGAATTGAGCATCAATGGCTGCAGTGTGAACGTAGCCTTTGTCATGCAGATCACTCCAACAAAATCGTACCACCAGTGAGCTTTTTGTGTTTTGTCTTTTGATGATTTAAACTAAATAACTAAAACTTTTCTCAATGCATTTTGTAGGTTTATAGCTCTGCAAATGTATTTTTAAAATCTCCTTTTCCCCTTTCTTTTCCCTTGTTACTCTTTTTTTATATATAAATGTTGATGACACCTGAAATATGAAGAAAAGAAGAACTTGGTTTTTTTTACTTGCTTATAAACAACCTACAAAGAAAGAAGAAACTTTCCCTGTCTGTGCTGAGGTCTATAAATTGACAATAAAACAAAAAGATGTAATATCTTCCTTTACCTGACGGCCAGTGGCTGCCTGACCCGGAGGAGTCTGTGACTGACAGCCAATGGGCGGGGCCGGCGCCAGCAGAGGCGGCTGGCCGACGATGGGCTGAACCAGGGGCTGTCCGGCTGGAGCGATGGCTGTGAAGCCCAGAGCTGCCAGTTGTGAGGAGAGATATGGAGGCTGAGCGCCCTGCTGGGGCGTTGCCACGGTAGCACCTGGGGTGGACTGGACGTAGGTGATCCTGTAGGAGATAACCGGGGGTTGACGTTAAGGATTTCACATTTCATTTGCCCAGAAACAATTTTTACTTGCCCAGTATAATGTTTGATAAATATAGTTCCTAATATTCATTTTTGTATATATATCAATGAAACATGTTTGTTTTTTAAATGTTTTTTTGTTATTCAGTAAGTTTCCAGGTTCCTGGTGTGTATCTGCATGCATAAGATAATGAACTCAAGCCAACATTACCGTGTTAACATGCTTTTCAATCCTTCCTGCACATTCTTTTCAAACTAAACTTTGCTTTAAACTGTTGTGTGCTTGTAAAAATATAAAGTGTAATGTTAAAAATCTAAAAAAAACGTGACAGGTTAAAAACTTACACTACTACTACTCAGCAATTTAACATGTTTAGCTCTATAACGTTTAAATGCACCACTCCAATGTCTAAGAGAAAAAAAATGTAATGAACATTTTTTTTGACTGCCATATGAGAGAAATATTTACACTGTGCGCATACAATTATTATTATTATTTTTCTAATCCCTGACTGATCATTTTTAATCTAGCGTGTATCATAGTATAGATTAAATTCATCATCCAGTTGCTGATCTGCAGAATTCTCTCCCCAAGAGCTGAATCGCGCCATCTAGCGGAAAAGCACGCAGCTTTTTCAAATCACCTGAGAATGAGTACAAAACAACAAAAATGGCGCCGACAACGCTTGTGGGTCGTTTTCAGCGAATGTCGGTGATTTTAAAGTAATTTTGAGTGATAATTTGTTTTTGCGATCATTGCACTTGCACGGCGGGCAGATGCAATGAAATTTGTACTCTCCCAACAATAAAATCTACTTGCCCCGGGAGATCGGGCGATGGTTAACATCGAGCCCTGATAACCCTAGTTAGGATGTGTGTCATGATCTGGCCTGTTTGCTCTCCCTTAATCAGTCATTCCTTTCACCTGTCATTTTTCCCTCCCTGCCTCAATTGTTATTTATTCCCCTCACCTGTTTCCTGTTGGTTATATTCAGTTCAGCCTGAGCATTCAGTGCCAGATCATTACTTGTCTTTCTGTTAGTCTGTCTGTCTGAGTTTATTCCTTGGTTCATGTCCTGGATCCTGGCAGCCAGTGGATAGAGGGTTTTAGTGTTTGTCTCGTCTCCTGATCGTCCACTGTTCCTCCCCCGCGGAGTCCTCTGGGTTTTTGGCTCAATATGTGGGGAGGTTCAGTTTTTATCCAGTAAGCCTGGCTCCAGGAAGGAGACCAGTTTAAAGTCCTAATTCAAGTTCCGGTTCCACGTCCTGTCTCGGCTACCCTCTTCCACTGAGCCTGCCTGTCTGCACCTGATCCTGTCTGCTCTTGTGCGTGACCACCTGGTCATGCTTCTGGTCCCAGTCAGACTCTAAACCCTCCTGTCCCGGAGCTCTGTTAAAGCCTGGATCCTGTTACCTGTTCTGTTCCTGCCTGATCTGCAACCTGTTCTGTCTGTTCCTGCCTGATCTGCATCCCTGATCAGGATCGGCTTCCCCCAACTCCTCCGGAGCTGCAGCACTGGGGACACTCTGGGTGACGCGAGCCGCGTCAGCTGTCAGCCCATTGGCTGGATTGCACCCCTCTCAAGGGGTATGGACTGAACTGCTAAACCAGAGTGTCTGAGATTGGGCGGTGCCCCGCTCCCCATCCTGCAGTGCCCACGAGCCACAGCTCCACTTCAGTTTTTGTTTTATTTAATAAACCTTTTTGAACTTTCCTACTGGCTGTCTCTCCTTGAATACTGGGTCCATCTGTCCTCGGTTCATGACAATGTGGTGATATCTAAGGATTTTTTGGTTTCAAAAACTTTAAAAATCCAAATGGATTTTGTTTCCAAGTATGAAAACCTTTCTCTTCCCATCCAGGAAGCGTTGAATTGAAAAAGCTTCCTGGATGGGAAGGGAAATGTCTTGAAAATATTTCTTGAAATATTTCTTTGTGTAAAAAAAAAGTCTTTTTTTATATAAGGTTTATCTCCTGAAATGAGCAACAATAAAATATTGAAACTTTTCGATATATTGCAACTTTTCAAGATTATAAAATTTTACATCTATTAGACTGCATTGGAATGAACAGAAATGATTTGTCTTAATTTGGTGCAAACTGTTTTCTACATGATGAAAGTAAATAAATGTTAGTCTTGGCTTAGTGTGGAGACGTTTATAGAGAATATATGAACTAAATAATTACTGTGATTGATGCAAAGAGGGACAACATAGGTAAAGTTTGAGTAAATCTGTATTTTCTAACTATCATTTAGTGAATCTAAGTAAAAATAGCTGTAAGAAAATCATGAAATCAAAATGTTTATATTTAAGCCACATATTAAAGCTACAGTGTGTAATTTTCAGCGACATCTAACATTCGGACTGCAGACCGCAGCAACATGAACATCTCCCCCCCACCGCTTCTCCCCCCCAACAGTACGGCGAGCGTTACGGGACAAAATGTCTTCCACGACGTCCGCATCACCTACCTTCTCAAGTGATGAGGTTTGTTTACATAGATCATTTTACAGATAGTATTTCATTAGTCTGTGTGTTCAGTACCGTCTCAGTTCATCTCTCTCAACTTGGCGTAGTTACTTTCGACCGTAATGGGCGATCTCGCAATCGCTAGTTTGTTGGCTCTGCGCTGCCGTAGCGCAAAGATGTCTGCCTCCATGGCTGCGAGACCCGCTCCTATGTAATTATAAATAACGAATTCTAAGGCAACGCAAATATTAAGGTTAAGAGGCTGAGCTCATAGATGATGGTAAATAACATAGTTATGTATAATATATTACATTTCTGACTGTATATCCCTGTAATTATTACACACTGTAGCTTTAATGTTTTAGCTTTGAAAATAGGCTCTCAGGTGATGTGTTTTAACTACCTGGTGGGCGGGGGTGTGAGAAGAACGGTCTGTGGTGGGGTAGCTCCAGATGCCATCACTGTCGTCATGGATACAGGGTATGGGCTCCCAGACTGCACTGCAGCCACGGCGCTGGGATGGACGTTAGTCTGAACTGGCATGGGAGTGAACTGGATGATCTGAAAGGAGAAACAAAGAGATGGAGTTAATAAAAATACACATGTATAGATACATTAAAGGACTCTGTATGACATGGGAAAGAAAATCTAGCTCCTTTTTTTTTACTGGATTTAATTCTGGAATATCTTCATGCTTTAAAAATGTTCAAGTCAGACATTTTTCAAACAACTGACCTTTAAATGAATAGGAGAGCTGCTTTAAAATAACCCGCTGAAAGTTTTACTTTGCTTGTTCTTTGAATGCAGCATCAGCACGAAGAGGCAGAAACTTTTAACAAAAGCTTGAAAGCCTTTAAAATAAAGTCCAACAGGTTAAAGAACCGGCAGAGAGTTTATAGAGACAGTTTTACTGAGATTGGCTGAAGCCTTGATGTGCAGGAGGTAAACCAGTTCAGGTCTTGGCTGGATTTTTTTTTTTTTTTTTTAAGTCTTTTAGATTTTCAGACGTTCTTTGATTTTGTGCTTGTAGGAGAGATGTTCAAGTTAAGACTCAAGTCTTTAAAGGGGCAAAGATCAAACGGTTGAATAAACATTTTCTTATGAAATCCACAATATCTAGGTCACCTCCAACGCAGCATCACTGTGGGTTAGGAATTTAAAAAAAACAAATCGATCCTGTAGATTCTCACTGCTCTGAGAAGGTTGCAAGTACCCAGTTTGATCCCCACAGCCTGCACTCTGGGTCCCTGAGCAACCCTTAACCCTACACTGCAGCCCACATCCCGTTGGGGCTGCCCACAGCGCCCCAACGGGATTATTATTATTATATAAATAATTAAAAAGAGCATCTAAGGATGACTTTTTTATCATTCAACATTTAATTCACAGCAAGACTTAAACACTGGTTACTGTTAATGTTTTTTGGTTGTAATTAATAAGTTAACAGATGTTAAGTTCTGTCTTTACATTGGCCTAAATTCAGAAAGCTTTCTTCTCTTTACTCTCTGCTAGAGTCTGTGAGGCAGACACCCTGTCTACTTTTAAGGCTAGGCTTAAAACTTTCCTTTTTGATAAAGCTTATAGTTAGAGTGGCTCAGGTTGTCCTGAGCTATCTCTATAGTTATGCTGCTATAGGCTTAGACTGCTGGAGGACATAGGGACTCCCATTTCATCATTCTGCTTCATTCTATCTCTATTCTCCCACTCTGCAGAATCTGTTAGTTCAATCTCTAACCTTCTGCTCTCTCTGCTTTTTTTCATAGTAGCTTCATCTGCGACTCCATCCTGGAGAGAAATATCAGCTGTGCTGCTGCCATCAACACCTTTGTTTATAGAGGTTAGAGATCGGCATGTTTTTCAGTGTAGTCCTGTTTCTCTGACTATAACTGGCTGGATGTGCTCTCTTCATCCTCTGACATGGGAGCCGGCTCGGTGCTCGTCTGTCTGGCTGTGTGTTTCCTTAACGGGGCCGCCTTTTACAGCTGTTTTTTGTATCTCTGCTTCTGTCTCCTTGAACCCCATTCGGATTCGGCAGATGGCCGCTCACACTGAGCCTGGTTCTGCTGGAGGTTTCTTCCTGTTAAAAGGGAGTTTTTCCTCTCCAATGTCGCCACAAGCATGCTTAGTGTGAGGGATTGCATTCGAGTCAATGAGTCGATGCAATCAACTGGTTTTCCTTAGATAGGAAACTTTGAGTTAATTTGACCGGATGAACTGTAAAGTGCCTTGAGATGATGTGTTGTGAATTGGTGCTAAATAAAGAAACGGAATTGAATTGAAAAGTTTAAAAAATATTGGGAAACAATATTCTCACACATTCAGCACCTTGGTTTTTCTAAATGTATGGACCAGGAAGTGCTTTTATTTTGATATTTCCATCTAGTTTCTCAGTGCAGCACAGAGATCACATGTCTTGTTGTATCATGTTGACGACGATGATGATGATGATGATGTTATGGTTTTCCATGTTGACGTCCTCACCTTGTTTCCGGTGGAAGTGCCGTTCTGCACAGGAATAGGCGGGGCCACCAGGGAGATGGAGGGCTGAGGAGGCGTAGACGCTGTCCTCACTGTTGCCATGGGAACCAACATCTTGCTCTGCAACACTGGTGACTGGGTTTGGACTAATGAGTGAGAAGAAAACAGAGAGAGAGACGGAAGGAGGGATGAGTCGGTCTGTGTGAGGCACAGATGAAGATCAGAGAGGAGGTTTCAGATGCTGATAGGAGAGAGAGTCTTCTGACTTTGAGGACCACAGAGCTTAAAGTCGGTGGTAGGGAGCCCGTTATTCTATATTTCCAGTTCATTAAGGTAACTAAATTTATTTAAACAGAGAAGAAGAAGTGAGAAGGTTTGTATTTGGACTCTCTGCCAGCCAGGTGTCCCCTCCTGTCTCACCTCTGATCCCCACCCCAGGCTGCACCCCGCCGGTCAGCAGGGGAACGATGTGCTGGTTGGTAAGCTGAGGAGTGAGTGGGGTCTCAGTGGGCGGGATGTGCTGGACTTCCAGCGAAGGTTTATGCTGGGTGGGAGGTGTAATGGAGGAGGTGGGGTGATGCTGGACAGGTGGGAGGATTTGGGGCTGTGGGCTGATGAGCTGCAGGGGCTGTGCAGCAGGGAGGTAAAGGCTTGTGACCAGGCTGCTGTTGCCCACAGAGTTTACAGTAAGTGGACCAGGGGGGGGGGATGAAGATAGGTACCCACCCCCTGCAGTGAGCTGGGCTCCACCACTCAGAGGACTGGATTTCTTCTCCAAGCTGATGGCGGAGGCTCCATCCACTGGTTGGCTGTCAATGGGAATAGGCGTGCTGGTCGCCACGTTGGTCACCACTGTGGGGGTCACCTGGACCCCGCCAAGGACCTGACCAACTGACGCGCTCTGCCCCCCCTCTCCTTCTGATGATTCCTTTTTCCTAGGTGCACTCTCCTCCTCCTCCTCCTCCTCCTCCTCCTGTGTGTCCCTCTTCCTCTTCCTGTCTGCTCCATCTCCAGGATCTTCTGCCTTTCCATTTCCCTTCACAGAGGGGGAGTCAGGCTGAGGGATGGAGGGAGAGGAGCAGAGGAGGGAAGAGCGAGCTTCTGGCTGGAGGCCATGCTGGAGGAAAGAGAGAAAAATATTCAAGTTTTTTCATTAGGTCAAAAAAAAAATCCTGCATCTAATTTTAGACGAAGAGTTTCTCTAAAATTTCACCAGAAATTATTTTTTTTTAAAAACCTGCCAGGGTTTGCAGATGATCTAAACCTAGATGAGACCTTTATGAGGAAGAAAACACATTTAGTTGAATAAACTACAATGCATTTTAAAGTTTAAACCTTAAACTGCATTCAGAAGATTACAGCCTTTCAACCAAGAAATGTGTTTGAAAAAGATTTCAGTTTCCAGAGTGTGAGAATAAAGTGAGGAGGATCTAATCCCATCTTAAAAGTTTCTTTTTTAAACAAAGTGTATTTCTTAAAACAGACAGATTTTTTTATTATTATTATTTTTTTAACATTAAATCAATATTCTCAGGTGAAACAAAAAAATGCTAAATGATTAGATTGCATTTGAACCGGTTCCATCTATTAAAATGGAGTTATTTTTTTCTGTGACTTTTAAATTCAGAACATCTAAGCTAATTTATGCATGCAAAATATAATCCGGTTTCCATTGTGTTTAGTGCACTAATCTAAATAAACTTTTTTTTTTTTTTATTAAAGCATGAAACATGTAATAAAGGTCAAAAAATGAAAACAAATGAAAAAAAAAAGAAAAAAGGGAAACTAAGGAAAAAGAATGTAGATGAAAAAAAAAGTTTGAAAAAAGTGAATGTGAGGAAACATCGTAAAAGGGAGAGAACAGGAAAAAAAACACACAAAAGAATGAAAGAAATGAAAAAGGTGAAGACAAAACAAAAGAGGAGAAACAAGAATAAAAACTGAGAAACAAAATAGAAAGTTAAAAAGAACAAAAAACAAATAAAAAAAAGTAAATAAATGAAAAATGAGAAAATTGGATGAAACAGAAGAAGTGGGCAAAAAAAGCTTTCAGTTCATATAGTGGCATCTGGCTGTTTTTTTTAAAGTTTACTTTATACTTTTATACTTTAAGTAGTTTTTGTAGCACATACTTTTTTACTTTTACTTGAGAAAACAGGTCAAGTTGATACTTCAACTTTTAATAGAGTGTAATAAACAGCAGTATCTATACTTCTACTTAAGTAACAAATGTGTGAACTTTTGACACCACTCCACTGTCACAATCTGTATTAGAAGAAAAAAAATGGTAGGGGTGGCCAATGATTGGCTAAGGGCAGTAATGGGCACCCCTGGCCCCCATCTAGCTCCGCCCCTGGGTAGAAAACATAACCCCATTAAAATTTCAAACCAAATCCCTTCCTCCACAATGTGTCTGATGTAATGCCACTATAAATTTTAATATTTTTGTTTAATTTATTGCTCTATTTTGCAGGTTTCCATCGCCATTAAAAAGCCATTATAATGAGTGATCCTCCACCAACCTGTCCATCCGGTTCATCTTCATCGCTGTCTGTAACTCTCTCTTTGCACTTGAGGTCAATGGAGCCTTCAGGGCAGGAATCCTCTGAGGGTGGAAACACGAGGTGTGTTAATGATACAATAACATTACAGCAGAGCACACTAAAGGCAAAAACATTTACATGTTACAACATGATCAAAACATAAATAACTCATCTGATTTATACCAAGTCTTAAAATAAGAAATATAACATCAGATCAACAATATTAGTGTCAATATAAAATAAAAAATCTGAACCAATTCTAGAGAATTCCCTTCAGGTAGCAGTAACTCCCACAGCAGCCTGAAGTGACCAAAATCCGATTTTTTTTTTTACCCATATGCAATCTGGATCTGATCTTTTCATGTCTGAACGACACAGATCTGATTTTCTCCAAAGCGACACAGGCCACTTGGCTCTGTGGTCCTGAATCCGATATGAATTTGATCTTTTCAAATGCGATATGTGTCTGAACGGCCAGGTCGCATTCATCCGACCTGAATGCCATTAATAGCTGACATTTCTGCGTCCTGCTACACAGAAGCAGCAAGAAAAACAACAACCGTGGTGGACGATAATGCTGAGAGCAGTATTTATGTTTAACCATCTTGAAATGATTGTGTTTTTAAGGTTGGGTAAGATCGCTAGATGTGCAGCTGCGCTACCATCCATGTTTACTTCTGTAAACACAGAGCACGCTGGCTTGTGACATCATTGCGTCCTCTACTGTACATGTGAGGCACTTAGGTGAAGTTTATGAATGCAGTTTACACTGGGTGGTCTAGTGGTCAGCGCAAATGACCAATGTACGTAGGCCTTAGTCCTCGATGCAGGCGACACGGGTTCAAATCCGGCCAGTGGTTCTTTCCCGCATGTCTCTCCCCTCTCTCATCATACCCCCTTTCCTGTCAGCCTACTGTTGCAAAAATGAGCCACTAGTGCCATAAACACTAAAAAAAATAAAAAATAAAAAACACAGGAGGTAACATACGAGTCAAATACTTGGAAAAGCAAACGGCAAAATAATAGGAATTTACAAAAAAATGTGATTGTTTGATGTTTTTCACATGTCGAGATATTTCAGTTCAATCTTAACAACATTCAGTTGTTACAACTTGTGTCACTGAAGTTTGCATTGAAAAAAATGCAACCTCCCATCATGTGAGGAAAAAAAACTGTGTACATTTAGCCAACTTATGCAAGCATATAGCTGTGGCAGTCTGCAGAAACCAGCATCAGATCAGCCTGCTCATCTTATTCACATCTACATACCTTTGTGCACGTAGTTTTTCTGCATTATTATTGACCAAAAACAAGTAAAAAAAAAAAAAGCTCAGATTGATGTAACATAGGTAATATGTGGAAACACACAAGGCTGCGAAGGTGTGCACAGTTAACAAGCATTGCTCAGTACAATCACATATCGATTGTACGGCCCATTTCGGTTTTCGGCCGATTCTCCAGTCGTGTGAGACTTTCGATCGGGCAAAATTTCAGCCTGATTGTGCATCCTGCGTACATGCGTATGGTGTACAGGGGGGTAACGAGGGGTGATCAGCCCCTAACGACCACCTCCCGATCAGGTATCGTAAGGTTGGGAGAAAATCAAACATAATGCACGTAAAGTGTTTGTGTGCAAATCCTGCTGTTGAAGCAGAGCTACAAGCCGATTTACCGGAACCTCGAGCACCTTGATTCGCAAACAAGGGAGTTCTTCTTCTTCAAGATTGACAAGTCCAACCAGCTCCATCTCTTGGCTCTGAGTCGGACGTGAGGTTTTTAGACATACAGTGAGAGCAGGTAGATCGTGTCAGAGCATCGAGCTGCACAGTGTGAGAACATGCATCGTTAGCTGTGAACTTTTAAACCCTGCTGTTTCGTCGTACAGTTTGAGCTGCAGCTGCGTGCAACGATTGAAAATATCGCAAAGTGTAATGAAAAATAAAATAAAGCTGAAGTTTCAGCGATTACTTCTTATACTTTGTCTCATTACAAATGTACTTTACACCTTATATTTAATAATTTAGCTGTTTAGAATAAGAACAATCGTTCTGAAGTAGATTTTCAAAATGGCTTCTGATATTATATGAAATTATGTCAACTTTAGGCTCATTGTTTAAAGGAAAATGTTCCATAAGTCTTTGGTTCATTCAGATGAAAGTTTAGAAATTTCAGAAGCTTTCATTCTGACTCCATTCAAACAGCTCGGCTTGTTTGGACTTTTTTTAATCCTCCAGTAAAGATCTTAAATATTCAGCACTAACAGAAGCCTTTTAAGTCTCAAACTGAGTTTTTTTTTTTTTCCATAGATTTATATTTTTTTATCAGTGGTTAACAAACAAAGCAAACGTAAATTACGTTTAGTCTTATTTTCCTTTCTGACTCAGATGAAGAATTGTTGAATTTCCTTTTGTTTTGATGCGTTCAGCTTTAAAACAGAACCACGTCTGCAGGAACTGAATATGTAGAAATGATGCAGAACGGCTTGCCCTCAGCCTGCTAGTATCACCATAACCAAGCTGTAATCTCTGGGCTATTTTAGCTGCAGTGCTGTAACACAGTTTAATGTCTGCACTCACGAGATGACAGATCTGTGGGTTTTTTTCAGCTCTGACGTGTTTCACTCTGACTAAGAAGGATGAATTTCCTGACCATCATGAGAAATGAAACCACCCCTTTGCGGGGATGAAGAAGTCTCTCTCTCTCTGTAACCGCCGCTGTTCTGCTCAGCCAAACTCACCCATCACATCATCGTCTCCTTCTTCCTCACAGATGACCATTCGCTCCTCGTCGCTCGTAACGTCCTCGTTGGCTCCGCCTTGATACAGCGACTGAAGCGGCGGTCGGTTTCGAAACAAGCTTGTTCCCTCCTCCTGACAAGAGAGAGAAAAACAAAACAGCGAAATACTAAAAATCCAAAGCGTTTATTTAAATATTCAAACATATTTCACAGAAACAAAACTGCATTTGGTATCACAACAAATTATAAATTTCTTTGCTTTAATATGATGTCAGTAAAGCACTATTATACTAATTTATTATATCAAACTTTTTAAATAACGTTAAAAAAATCCTCAGACATGATGATAATAAATAGAACCCAAATATACATACACAGCAAAGACAAATAACCTTTTATTTGATAATATCTGTGCTAAATTCAGACTAGAAATAAACTGATGCAGGTTATTTTTCAGGCCAATGCCGATACAGATTATTATGACATCTCTCTAACTGATCCCCGATATGTGCTGCTGATAGTTTATTCCTTAGAGCTGATATTGTTTTTCTTCCCCGAGTTATAAGATAAAATGACAACAGTGACAACAAACTTCACACAGGTCTCAATTTAAAGAAAAAAAACATCCATATAGCAACAAATCAAACTAAACGTTAGCGGTGGAGGGAGCAGTAATGCATGCGCTTTATGTGATCTCAAAACATTGCTCCTGAATGCACCCTAACTTTTCTAGCTGCTTCCCCCTTTTTTTTAGGAACAGTTAAACAGCAGTTAATTACGTAAATATTAAAATAAAACAAACTACTTTAAATCACTAAACTACGGGGCCCCTAAAGGGACATGGAGGGAAAAAATTAACTTTTGCGAGATCCCACAAAACTTTTGCGAGACCTCGCAAAAAATAAACTTTTGCGAGATCCCGGCATACTTTTGCGAGATCTCGCAAAAGTATGGCGGGATCTTGCAAAAATATTGCAAGATGTCTCTAAAGTATTGCGGGATCTCGCAAAAGTATTGCGGGATCTCGCAAAAAAATAAACTTTCTTTTACTCAGTACCCATAAAGTAGCTCTCAGCCTTAAAAAAGTTGGTGATCCCTGCTTTAGGGGCTCCGTACTAAACCTACCTTTGTTTAAGTTGTTTTTGAATTTTAGGTGTTTATTCTACTGATTGATACTAATAATGAAAACATTAGGACCAATCAATAAATTAAATAGAATAAGTGATATAATAAAATAAATAAATCTTCTCAAACTGGATATTTTTTTTTCAATTCAATTCAATTCAATTCAATTCAATTCAATTTTATTCCAGGTTCATTTTTGTCTGCAGCAATCCCTTTTTCAATAACTTAAAGAGGCATTCAAGACTTTTCTATTGATACTGCCACCTGTGGCCAAAACATAGAACTGCAGCACTCTTCTGCTTGTTCTCATAGCTTGCGCTTTACATTCTAAATGTTTTGTTACAGTCATATGTGTCCTGAAGCCTGTGCATGAGGCTCACAAATAAAAAAAAACAACCTTTCACCTTAATCGTTGCCTTTCACTGCCTCCAAACTAATGTGTGCTAAAGGGCTCTGTTTGAAAAGCATGCCTGTTATGATGTCATATGGGGAATTAAGCCATCCAGATTGGTCTGTAGCAGCCCATCTGTTAAGCTATAGGCTTCATCTAATGTATTATTCTGTGCTCTTAGTCTGTCTTTATGAACTCTGACTGGTTGTCATGGTTGCGGGTTGTGGGAGTGTGGCCTTTTGGGGGACGGGGGCGGGGAAAGCTAAAACAGATTGTTTAGAAGAGGACTGAATGAGGAGATGTTTGGTAAAGGCTGTCTGCCTAATCTGAGAAGAATTTTTATGTAAAAAAAATGGTAAAAGCAAGCTCTGGGGGCCTCATTGTTAATTTTTGTATTTTCAAATGTAGCATGAATATATTATATTTTTTCACCTTGGTGGAGTTGCCATTGCTGTCTGAGTTGGGCTGGATGCTGGGTGGCTAAAATATTTGTATCCCTCACCTAACTTTGGCAAATAATGATCAAAAGTCCCCAAATCCACACAGTTTGTTGTTGATGAAGAGAGGAATAAACACAGTTAAAGACTTGCAGGTAATTTAATTTCTTCCAATGTTATGGAGGGGGAATTGTTATGTGTGATAGCATGTATTATACTTGAAATTTCTTTACTCCAGTTATATTTTACATTAGAACAGGATTTACCAGAAAGTCTACTCTCTCATCTTCACCCTCAGGGCGAAGCCCCTGATCTCCTAGAATCCTAGATCCTCCCCTGCTTAACACTTTCAATGTAAGCTTCGCAGGGTAAAGGTACAGAGTCACAGCACTGGGCTCATTATCTGGAAATGGATACGAGCCCTGAAAAACGGTTCTAATATCTCAGTGACAACAGTAAACTGGTGATGTGACACAGGGCGTAGGGCAGGATTGTTGAGTGTTTTTTACTAAAGCAGAGAATATGTTAGTAAAATGGTCGTTTCCTCAAACTGTTGAGAGAGAACGGACATAAATATATTATATATGATATCAGTAAATATTGGTTATCGAAAAAACTCGGACACTTGGAGAGAAAGAAGCGGTCTTTCCAGGGACAATAGTTCACACTTTGGAATAAGAACTTCATTCTTGGAAACATTTCCTAAGTTCTAAGGAAAAATAAATGTAAGTGTTTGGTCATATTTGACCACCAGAAATTATGGGAAAAGCCTCCAAGCCTGATCATAACTTTCAATTAGTGAAGACAGGAAACATTTTTTCCCCACTGCCATTAGACTGCTAAATGCTGTATAAAATGGGACTTAATAAAAATATAAATAAAAAAAATCCCTGAATGTTGGAATCTGTTTGTTTACATTTATCACTGTTGCACTTAAAAAAATTTCTTGAGAGCTGTACTGAATGAAATGTCTTTTTGTATACACTCTGTGCGTAAAAAATTACAATAAGGTCTGTCTTAGTCTAAGTCTAACCGCAGAATGTGGTGCGTTTTCCTGCAGGAGGGACTGGTGCATTATAGAAAATAGATGGCATCTTGAAATTAGAACATGATGGAGAAAAGGTTTTGATTCAGTGAGCAATCTGGACCCTCAGCAACAGCCCCAAACAAATGCTTTTAGTGCACTGCAAAAAATGTAAATCTCAATAAGTAATTTTTTCTTAAATTAAGGAGGTAAGTGAGACACTTTGCCAATGAAACAAGACAATTTACATTTAAAATAAGAAAAAAGAACTATTGCATTTTCTTATTTCAAGTGTATAATATCTATTTATCTTATTTTAAGAGTTAAAATACTCATTCCATTGGCAAATCATCTTATTTACCTGCTCAATTAAGGGTAAATACACTTACTTTTAGACTTTTTTACTCATTTTTAGATCATTTTTGCAGTGTGCAGCTAGTTCAATGTATTTGTGTCAATCACAAAGCTCTGAACTTAGTCCTAAATAGAACCTTTGGGCCGGGCTGAGCAGGTGTGTGTCAACAAACCCCACCCAGTTGCACCCAGGTGGAATGTAACCTGACTCCGCCAGATGGATTTGCTCCGCATATCCATTTGGAAACCTTCCGTTGAAGCAATTTTGGGAAGGGGTGAAAATACTGGTTAGCTGATTGGCCTATGTTGGTGATAGACGGGCCAAATAAACCAATCAGATCAACGAAGCATATGACGTACTAACAGAGCGACGACGAAGAGGAGCCAATTGATAGATCAAACTCTTGCCGAAACCAGTCGGGAGAAGAGCAAAAACATCTTTTCCTCTGAGAAAAGCCTCCAGTGCAGAGTTTTGCTCTTCTTTCAGTGAAGAAATACTCTGTAATTCCGATAAAACTTGCTCGACAGCCACGCTAACGCCAGTTTCATCGGCTGAAGCCGCCATGTTCTTTAGACTGAACTGTCGCGCTTCTCGTTGCGTCACACCTCAACGCGCCTCAAAGCCAACGCTGATTGGACGTTCGTTTGGTGAACGGCTCCAAATTTTCTTCAACAGAGTCTCCAGACTGTTCTGCGAGTGAAACCTTGAAAGCTCGCGAGATCAGGATGGTCTCACGGTGGAATGGGCCAGAATCCCAGTAAGATACAGTGAGAATCTAGTAAAAGGAATTAAGATGTTTAATCAAATCAAAGGCAGTTCTATCAAACTATAAGGAAATATATGTAAACGTTTGTATATGCAGGAAGTAATACTAAAAATAAAACATAAAACAGAGAAGTTCAGTTTAATCCTATTCAGTACATCCAAACTTCTGCTTCATCTATACACATGTCTGTTAGTGCCGGATTTAAAGTAAGTAAATAAGATCTTAAAATAAACCCCGGTATGGAAATAAAGGTTTAGCAGAAATGCAAAGACGGGCATCTTATATTCACACCTTTTTTTGTACCAGTAACAGGCTGCTCAGAAGTTTCATAACATCCCACATAGTAGTTTCAGCACTAATGCACAACAAGACATATCAATTGGCTCAGACGGTGCACGCATCATCGGCACGCCACAAGCTTTCAATGAGCGCCCTGAAACAGAGGAGTCGACATGCACTCCTCTGAGATTAGGAGTGATGCAGCAACATGGCCGTTTGAAAGCGGCAGAGGCGAACGCGTTTGAAGCTGAAGCCTGCACACCCCCTCCCACAGAACTTTCAGTGGGTTTCTTACAGCAGCTACGGCTCTGAAACTTGGAAGCCAGAGAGTCCATTTGATCTCCTCTTTGATTTCAGTTGTGGAGTTCAATCAAACGGCTGTGCGGTGTGAACAACAAGCGATTACAGAAACAGTTGATGCTTTTACACATACGCTTTGTAGGTAGTAACCTGCTTTTTTTCCAGCATATTCATTCATCTTCTATAACGTGCACAAAAATCCCTCCTATTTGATCATATTTGCAGTTCAAAAACTGGATTTCTCTTTTAATACCAGAAGTGGTCTTGGTCTGTAGTCCTTTCTACTTCCTGTAGGTCTCTGGCTTCCTTTATTTTTAGTCAAGACTATTTCCAGAGAATATGTTGTTTGTTTTGGTCCCTGACCTCTGACCTATGAATCATTCAGGCAGAAAAAGAATCTAAACTCAAGGGATTCACTGCTTTATAAAAATCTTTCAGTGTTTCCACATTGTATCTTAAAACAGCTGGAAAACTGTGAGTTTTATCCGTATATAGAATGGTTTTTAAACGCGTTCACAAACAAGAACCTGCAGTAGAAATCATTTATACCTGAATAAATCTGGGTATAAATGCAGCCGTTCAGTTTCTTGCATCAGAGGTTTTGTTTGAGAACATTTAACATTATGAAGACCGAAGAGCGCAGCAGATGAGTCAAGGAGGAAATGAGCAAGACGGACAAATTTCAGATCTACAAAGATAATCATAGAAACAGCACAGAGGCTGTCGGTATCTTGAGGAGCTGCAGAGATCCACGGACAGAAGGAGAGAATTTGCCCACAAATGTGGTCTACAGGAAGATCGGTGGGAAGGTGTTTTATGAGTCACTTTGGGAGGCATATCACACAGGTGTAAGTTTGGCTGGAACCTTCCTCCCCCTCAGGAACTGGACACCTCCAGGACTCTAAATCAAGCAGGAAGGATTGCAGCTAACTGCTCCCACCCTTGACACAAACGTTTCCAAGCTTTCTCCTCAAGCCCCTGTCACACCTTGACCATTTAGACAAGCATAGTCCTGATGTAGGGAAAATCTGGCAAACATGCTGACATACATTGGATAAGTTATGGGTACGTTTTGTATAAGAAATGAGCTCAAAGTTTCTTGACATATAGCAGCGTACGCTCATACATGGGGCATAAGTTACAGGCAAGTTATCTGATCGTTGACATACGTTAAGTGTAAGTTACTCATCAGTTGTGGTGTTTGGTAACTTGTGCATAACTTATGCTCAACTTATCTCCAATGCGTATCAATGTATCTGACATGTTCCAGTTGAATGTATTTCTAACTTACAGCTACTTTATGATGGCGTATTGTACGGTGGCCCTGAAGTGCAAACTGCAACTACAAATCTAAAAGCGCAACTACATTAAGGAAATCGCAACTACATAAAGCAAAGCGCAACTACTAGTACCTACCTTTTCCGGTAGGTTAATGTAATTGTGTTTTCCTTAATGTAGTTGCGCTTTGCTTTATGTAGTTGCGATTTCCTTAATGTAGTTGCACTTTTAGATTTTAGAGTTTGCACTTTAGGGCCACCATAGTATTGGCAGCGTTTTGTAATAAACAAGGGTTTACAGGAGGTAATTGTTAGTTCTCCTCCAGTCTAGGGTGAGCTAGAAGGTTAGTATCATGAATCAAACAAACTTACTTCCAGACATGACGCTGAATCTGCTGCGATTGCAAACCTTCTTTCTTTTTCGTTTTATGTCATCTTTTTTTTGGGGACGTGTGGTAAATAGTAGCCAGGTTCAGTGTTGTATAGTAACAAAGTAAAAATACTTCACTACTGTACTTAAGTATATTTTGGAGTACTTTATACTTTCCAAGAGTATACATCTTTTTGAGAACTTTCACTTTTACTTCCCTACATTTACGAACTTAATTGCGTACTTTTACTCCGATACATTTTCAATGTTTGGTTTAGTTACTAAGTAAAAAAAAAAAAAAAAAAAAAAAAGGAGCGAGAGAAACACAAGTGTTTTGACCCCACCTACTGACTACAAAGTCTGGTCTTGCCTGGGCTTGTTCATCAACACCAATAGGATACGCCTGTTTTGCAAAGCCAGTCTGAATTTATCCTAAAATTGGTTGTTTATATTATTTTTAAGTTTACCAAAATGTAAAAAAATTCTTATACTTAAGTACAAGCCATTTCAGATACTTTAAGACTTTTACTCAAGTAACATTTCAGTCAGTGACTTGGACTTTTACCAAAGTCATATTTTTGAGAGGTACTTATACTTTTACTTGACTTCGAGATTTCAGTACTTTATCCAGAGTTCCTACAGCGTAAGGTAAGTTAAATTCAAGACTTTTTAAGACTTTTTAATGCCACTTGAAATAAAAATTTAAGACCAAATTCACAAGAAAAACCTGCTTGCGACAACTTAACCCAAAGGTTTATTTTAACATAAACCACTGCACTAATGTTTCAAATTTTGAAAAGCTTCCCATACAGGAAGAAAGCTAAAAACTCACAAATGACAGATATATTTGAACAATTATTTAACTGAATTCACAAACTTTGTTTTAGCAGGGAACAAAACTAATCAGTTTTAAAGCCACAACATAACCAGTGCTAAGTCTTTTTTGCAGCTATTTTTCTTTGTATGGTTTTCTTAGTATGTTTGATTTGGTGATAAGTGGAGGCGTTGCAGAGACAAGGGTGGAACAAAACTGAGAAATACCGGCTGTTTCTCTGTAACTCCATTTTGACGCTTTGTGTTTCGTGTTTCGCATGTGACTCCACTGCCTTAATTCCCATCGTTCTGAGCTTGAATGACTTCTCGCACTACATCCACTGAGCCTCATGTATGTTCTCTGGTTTTAGCCATGGAGAAAACTCTTGGCTGGAGACAATTTGGTTACATTTACACTTGCTCATATTTTCCAGACAAAAAGTTAATGGCTCATCTCCCAAATGTCCCGGCTGCAACAACGCTTTTATTGGTTCCGCTATCGGAACGGAACCAATAATGGAGAGCCCTTATTTTTTTTTAAATAAAAAAAAAATGTTTTCAATTTTAATGTTTTATTTAGATTACATAAATAAATCATAATAAAAATAATCCTATTTATGATGTTTTAAAAAATAAGACCTACGAAAGACTGATTTAAGACATTTTTATACCAATTAAGGCCTTAGATTTATTTTGAAGAATTCAATGACTTTTAAGACTTTTTAAGGACCCTCGGGAACCCGGTTATACAACACTGTCCAGGTTAACACCAGAATTAAAGACATCTTTTTATGCAGACCGGGTGCCTTCGGGCGCATCGCTGCCCCCCTCAGGACACTGGGTTGTGCATCATTAAATGGGCATTACGCCGCTGTGCGTTATGCATAACTTAGGCTGGACATACCCTCTCGACTCATTATGGTTATGCTATGTGTACGTCCAAAATTAATAAAAAGACATAGAAAGTTCAGCGTATGCCAGGGCTTTAGGAGATTCTGGGACGTGTGGCATACGCTGGATAAATCGGCAAGGTGGGGTTCAAGGAGACAGAAGCAGACATAGAAAAAGAAGCTGCAATGTGCCTTTTGGTTTCCAAATAAGACATTCCCAAATCTACATGTCAACTCTATTTGTTGCACCGTATCACTAAACAAAATATTGTAACTTGAAAAATAAAAACTACTTAGAAATACAGTTTCTTCTGATTCTGTATAGTTGTGGCAGCTTCATGACGTGGGAAAGCTTTTCTTCTGTTCCATTGTTGTAAAATTTATATTTTAATCCATGTAACATGTACTTTTATCAGCCGCACTGACAGGGATAAGGTGAAAATCTGTTGTACATTTTTGCAAACAGGAGTACAAACGTGTTTTTGCCTCGTCTCAACATCCAATTCAATCCAAATGTAATCAAACTTTTACTTAAGCTAACAAACTAACATTTAAATATAAGTTATTACATATCAAACTGAGTCAGTTCAGTCTTGGTTGAGTCTAACAGCTTTAATTGATCAGTCAGAAAGTTAAAATCCTTTAAAAGATAATATTTTTTTTCTCATGTTGAGCTGTTTGGGTGGAAAAACAAAGATATTTAGGTTGGTAATAAGTCCCTTCGTGCGGCTCAGGCTGAGTCACCAGCCTGCAGCAGCAACAGCTCGCTAACTTTTGCAAACACAGACAGATGCATGAAACTCTGCTTATTTAGTCTGCAGCATTGAAGCTCTTTCAAAGGCTAAACCCAGCTTAGCCTCAAGTGGGCTTCAAACTACAAAAAGGCTTCAATAGGCAGCAGAGAAAAAAAGCAACAACAAATTGCTCCACCTGGGACCCTAAATCACCACCTCATAGGCAGGTGTGTTGTCCTACTGACCTAACACAGAATAAGTATTGAAATCAGTATATCTTACCCACCCCTAAATGTAGAAAAGATCTGAGTCAGAAAGAAAAGTAAAAAAAAACAAAAAATAAATCTGTTTCCATTGAAATTATGTCAATAAATAATGAAAACAACAACATCAAATCAAACAAATCCTCTAATCTGGCAGCTGTTGTTTCTAAAATACAGGACATCTTTCTTTATTTCCCTCTATTTTCTATTTATCAAGTATTCAATCAACCATGCAAACAGTTTATGTGACCTTTATTCAAGCAGGTAAAGTCTTATTGAGATTAAAACTCCCCATAGAGACTAGTAAGTCAGCAGCAGCCATTTAAAATTCTCAATTATTAAGTAAAGTAAAAAGAATCTGTAATTATTTTTCCTGCTTTAGCAGTTTTCCTCGAGTAAGGATAATGTTATAGCCCTTTTACTTTTGTAGAGTGTTCTTAGATCTTTAAGGACACAACGCACCAAATAGGACTGAAATATGTGAAAAAGCAATTAAAGTCTGAAGAATGAGCAATAGAAAGGCTGGAAACTATCAATGAAAAACACCCTGGGAGATGAAAAGATGCTCAATCTGTAAGATATAGAAAACATTGGGTTTTGTACTCTTAGAATCTCTTTACTGGTTGAAAGGATGAAAAGCATTTTAATCAACATATTTCTGTTTTATTTTTTTTGTCTAGAAGTTTCTTTCTTTTTTATTTATTGTCTCTGGAGTCTGTCTTCTAGCTGGGAGCCACAGATTAACGACCTCATACCTTTTGCAGCTCCCTCTGCCTCTCCCTCTGCTCCAGGGTGTGCACAGCGCTTTGGGAAAAGGCTCGGGGCCGGGGGTTGGGGCCCCCCAGGGGCCCCCCTCGACGCTCCGATCCCCCTGGCCAGCCCAAGCCTCCTCCTTTCACTTCCAGCGCCTGGGACTCCGAGAGGGCATCTGGGGGGAAAGAGAAGAAAGACTCATCTGGGACAAGATCGATAAAAGTCCACAGGAATATAGGATTGTTTTCTTTTTTTAACAGGGCGAGAAACATAAAATCAGGCTTTGCTTTGTCATCTGAGACCTCGTTCATCTTTTCAAGTCTTATAACAATACAACCACTTAGGAATTTATGGATTTCATTTTATCATGACTTATGTGTACAGATTTCTTCCATCTTGCTCCAAGTAAAATTAAGAGAATAATCAAAGCATTTTAAGTTGGCTTTTAAATATTTTCCAGCTCAGATACCACAGACTGAAACAGCATGGATTTACCCAAACAGCTGCAATAAATCAACCAATCATGGCTGAGAAAGATCAGAGATTAAACCTTAAAATAAAAAGATTGTTTTACACTTTAAATGTAATCTGATAAATGTAGCTTTTTAATCCACCCTAAATAAGTGTAAATTAAGCCTTCCTAATTAGTAATGAATGATTTATCCAAGTGTTACTTATAAAGATTATGTTATTAACATGTTATCGGGCGGTTATCCCTTACTAAAGGTAAAAAGCTAATTGAATAGTTAAAAAGTTAATAAGCTTAGTTAAAAATTATATTTAGGTTTATAAACTAAAAGGTGTAAGTGCCAGTATCAGCATTAATGCCTCTAAGGTTATGTGTTTCTTTCCCTCTCAGTGTGTTTTTCATGAATTTCTTACAAAAGCACTTTTGTTATTTTTCTTAATATATTGATGCAAGTTGGCCTTTCTTGTTATTACATTGACATAAAGTTTTAATAATCAAAATATCCAGATTTTTCAATGTTACAAAGGTAATAAGGTAACAGTAATGGCTGGAAATTTTTATTTTCAAAGTATTTCACTGAGTGCCCTATAAATAGTTAAAGCAATGGAATTACAGATATTTTTAAGGGTTTCCATATTTTGTAGATTTTAGATTGACTTTCACCCACCCATGCTCTCAGACATGCTCCTCTCCCTCAGCTCCTTCGGGGTGCCGCGGCCCTCAGACAGAGACTTCCTGCGGTCTTTGTTGCACCACTTCCAGTCAGGGTGGGCTCTGAAGTGGGCCTCTTTCACCTGCATGGGGGGGGAGATGGACTTTAAGGACAATGTGAAGCAGAAACTCCTTAACAAGGCACCAAAAAAAAAAAGAAAGTGAAATGGTTTTAAAGAAGCTTTAATATCTCTGAATCTTTACATCCTGGGATCCAGACTTTCCCATAATTTTGGAGTCCTTTGCTTTTATTTTACAGGATATTGTGTTAGTCTTAAAAAATCCCATTTTGCGCTGCCAACCTGTTTTATTATTGCTTTGCTTTTTATAGAGTCCAACAGGAAGAAAAATATTTTTGTAAAGAAGAAAATGAGCATTTCTCTGGTAACTGGACTGAACGGAAGCAAAACAGTAGCTTAAGTGCAAAGAAAACACTAAATATCTACTCTTAATGACTATAAACAAGTCTGGATGCCTTTAAGTAAAAAAAAACAAAACAAAAAATGTCTGAGACCTGGGATGATTCCAGACTTTTATATTTTCACAATTAGATATGTCATGTTCAGAGTCCTAGCAGTGTCATGGTGACCTCTACCTATTCAGATCAATTCAGTTTATCCTCTTGATATCCACCTAACTGAGAAATTCTCACCTATTTTGCATACCCAAATGGAAAAGCAAATAACTTAGGAACTGTAAGCCCTAATTACATGTGTGATACAGTATTTGAAAGCTAACACCTTCTAGTTTCTGAATATATACATACAAATTGGGTGAGTAAAACACCCAAGTTGCATCAGTTCAAACAAGACTCGAAGTTGTTTTTTTATCCTCGAAAATAATAGGTCTTTGAACAGCAGTTATAAAGACATGCTTGCTTTTTGTGGCTGCTTTGTCATGTTACATTTTGAAATGCTGCTATATCTGTGTTAATTGTGCTTTGGTGCTCTCGCTATGTCCATAAAATGAGCTAGGTGGTTGAATTGTGGAGAATCTAAGCTTTCCAACGATGTCTAACATCTATACTGGTAAACATTTTATTGGTGTAATTTTCAAGCATTCAGTTATTATTTTTAAACACTTTAAAACAGTTTTGAGAGGTTATTTATATAACGCCAATTTACAACACGTCATCTCAAGGCACTTTAATTCAATCAGATGATCCAGTCAAATTTCAAGTTTTTTATCTAAGGAAAACTAGTTGATTGCTTCAACTCATTGACTCTTCAGCAATCCCTCACACTAAGCATGCTTGTAGCGACAGTGAAGAGGAAAAACTCCCTTTTAACAGGAAGAAACCTCCAGCAGAACCAGGCTCAGCGTGAGCGGCCATCTGCTGAGGCCGACTGGGGTTCAAGGAGATAGACCTAACACAATAGAGGGTTTCTATGGTAACCTGAAAGGCCAGGTCGTGGTACTGCTGCTTCTCGTTGGCTCCCAGAGCATACCACCACTCCCCAAGAATCTTGCTGACGGTGCGGTTGTCCTGGTTGGGATGTCGCTGGTGCACCAGAGCTCGGTGGCGTTTACTGAAGATCATGAAGGCGTTCATGGGACGACGGATGTGGTCCTTCTCCCTCTGGGTGGAATTAGAGAAAAAAACGTACGATGAGGTGTGTTTCGGACATGTACTCTGTTCACAGGTGTCGATAAATAAGTCCGATTTCAGATTTCTCATTTTTTCTAAGAATGCTGACGATGCTTCAATTTAAACTGAAGAAGGAAGTTGAGGGTTAGACTTCTGTACGACAGCTACACACTTCCTGCTAGCGACAAAACCGATGCCTTAAAATTCACTTTGGTTGTCTTAATTGTCTACCAATATTCAAAAATGTTCCCAGTAGATAATAAGAGGATCTTATAACAAGCGGAACCCTAGAAGTCTGGACGGGCCGGTTTTGGGTGCGTCTCATATCTGTATGCGGTTTATTTCCGACCTGGAGAATTTCATATTCATCCATCTTCCCCAGATTTAGAGTAGAGACAGTGAATGAAAAGATCATACTTCTCTTCTACCACACAGTGATGGAGAGTTTGTTACAGATCAGCATAGAAACACAACTCTAATAATCCAATGATCCAGTGTAAGCTGCCTCCTTCAGGAAAGTGTTAAAGGGGTGATAGAATGATTCTATAGGGTATTTGGTGCTGGTTCTTAAGGTCTCTGAATAGGGTGTGTAACATTGGTTGGGCTAAAAATTACATCTTTGCTGTTCTATGAGCCCTAATGCAGCCTGGTTTAAAGCCCTAGAATGCAACAAGGTTTTCTTCCTTACCAAAGACGTATCATAGCAACAAGCATTGACTCACTGAAACATCAAATTGTTTTTCCGTAAAAATTCAAAAACTATCCACTGGACTTTGTTTTCAAGATTTGAAGACGTTTCGCCACCTCTCCAGGAAGCTTTCTCAATTCAAAAAAAAAAAATGTTGATATGGTAGGGTGACCAGACGTCCTCTTTTTCCCTACTTTTCATACCTAAAAAAATGTCCGGGGGAATTTGAAAATCATCCGGGATTTTGGTCGACTACAGTGCAGCAAGTAGTCGAAGCACACCAGGCACTCGAACCGAGCCGTCAGCTCCGGGGCTGGTCCAGGAGCCCTAGTGGACGGGGGCGGGAGCCAGCGGGGGACGGAACGACCGAATCCGACCCGGTGACGGTAGCCTCGACACCAGGGGACCCGTGCTTCCCCCCGCCTGCCTTACCAGCCCCCCTCCTCCAGCTGAGGACGGGCGGCTCATGGCTGAGGTCCGGCCCGGCAGTCGACACTTCATTGGGAGCACATGGAAAAGCCTGGTCTGTCTCAACGTAACCCTCTGATTTTATAACCTGAGCAAATGAGCATGTAGCTTTAGCTAGTCTGAGTTATTGAGGTTGGAACAGATATTTTTTGATTATGTTTTTGTTTTTATGGAACTGAACTGGTTATGATTGGTTAAAGATAAGGACTGATAAGTCAAATCATACCTAAAGTATTTGGTAACAATAACGCATGAAATTAGATTTTTCTGTGTTTTTTAGCTGTTTTGCCCATGGACAGGGTTCCGACATTATAAGGCAAGTTCAATTCAAGACTTTTTAAGACCTTTTAATGCCACTTGAAATAAAAATTTAAGACCAAATTCACAAGAAACACAAGAAAAACCTGCTTGGGACAACTTAACCCAAAGGTTTATTCTAACATAAAAAACTGCACGAATGTTTCAAATTTTGAAAAGCTTCCCATACAGGAAGAAAGCTAAAAACACACAAATGACAGATATATTTTAACAATTATTTAACTGAATTCACAAACTTTGTTTTAGCAGGGAACAAAACAAATCAGTTTTAAAGCCACAACATAACCAGTGCTAAGTCTTTTTTGCTGCTATTTTTCTGTGTATCGTTTTCTTAGTATGTTTGATTTGGTGATAAGTGGAGGCGTTGCAGAGACAAGGGTGGAACTAAACTGAGAAATACCGGCTGTTTGTCGGTAACCCGATTTTGACGCTTTGTGTTTCGTGCTTCGCATGTGCGAAGAATTTTTAAGCACCTGCGGGAACCCTGCATCAGTACCACTCCAGTGGGAACGACTGATGTGACTTTCCAGTGCATTCATCACAACATTGCACATCGCAGCAGGAAATGGTGACAGTTAGCATAACAGACAGGAGGCTAGAACAGTACTAATAGTGGACAGACAGTTGTTAGAGCTACATGAAATGTATTCAAGCCTATTTGAAACACTCAAATGATGTGGGACATAGTTTCTATTGTAAAATCTAAGACTTCTTCAATCAGAAGACTTTAAAATGCAATCGAGGTTAGCAAGCATGTGATGATCCCTCCCTGTTGCACTCTGATACACAGGATTGCATCCAGTCTACTGCCTTTAGAGGAGAGGAGCTGACATATATGATTGAAAGTTGCCATCTGCACGATAAAGTTCTGACCAATCTCAGTCTCTGAAGAAGATGACATCCCTGTCCCACCGTTGCTGACTGTGTCTCCAAATCCAAACAGTCCAACGTGCTGAAATGGCATCAGATCTCCCTAAATGCCACAATAAAGTTTTACTCTCCTTTAATTTATGGGTTTCACAAACAGCAGCGGCCGAAACGAAAAGTAACTTCTGTTATGCGCTTGAGTCATAACACCTATTTCTCAGTGTTTACTGTTGTGCTGAGTGTGATGCCTTCAGTTTGATGCCACAGGCAGTTCACCTGAAGCCAGACAGAGGCAACATTTTAAAATAATGTCATTTAAAATGTCAGGAATAGCGTTGAGTTCGAGGCTATATTGTTGGGCTACTGTATATATCCTCGAACTCAACGCTATTTCTGACATTCTGAATTCTGGATGGGAGGTGAAATGTCTTTAAAGTTGGAAACAAAGTCCAGTGGATTGTTCTTTAACTTTTTTTTGAATGGGATGAGAAAAATGGTCAAAGTGCAGCACGTCAAACTCGACATAGCAGCAGAAAACCAATAAGACGCAAACAGAGATTGGGTCAGAGGCTTTCCTTCAAGCAGTAGAGTCACACAGCCACTTATATGTTTTGCATTTGCTTGTTTAAAAGGTCTAGTCAAATTCGAGACACAAATCGAGCAGAGAATCTGTGGCAAAATGTAAAAGTTTTGGTTTACACATGTTTTTCACTCAATCGGCTTAGCAGAGAAGCAAAGACAAAAATGTCTGATTGTAGCCTGAAACTTTGCTAATATTCCTGCTCTATGTTCTATATAGAACTGCTTAAGGTCTGAATATACGACTCACCTTCCTGTCTCCATCTTTGGGCAGGGCGCTAAGCGACTGTGTGCGCCTCTTCATTGGTCCGGTGGAGGGAGATGGATCGTTTGCCACGCCAGGGGAAAACCTGCAACAGCATACAGAGGAAAGCGGAAACTGAAAGTACAGCTTAGTGCGGAAATTAAGGGACATTCCTTAATCAGGGGAACTTTCAGAGAAGTCAAGTGGACAAATGTGATTTGAGGAGAGATGTCTTTTTTCTCTCTCTCTTTACAGCAAAACAGCTTATTTAAGGTTATATATCATTTGTCTTTAAACTAATTATTCACCAGTTCAAAGGATGAGTACAGACCACTGTGCCCACACCCTGCCCCTCCTGCAGAAACTTATTTAACAAAAAAAGTCTCAGGTTTTATACACATGCTTTCATAGTATGTTATTAAAGAGATTAATTTTATTTTACCCCCAAAACAGAGAAACCTTGATGTAGATTTAAGATCAGAAGAATCAAGAAAGCCTTTTTACAACCTAAAAATCAAAGAAGAAACTGCCGCTGTAGACTAGACCTGTCTTTATTGTTAACGTTTCAGATCTTTGCCTTAAAGTTCAGCTTTTATTCATCTTCAGACAGATAAAATCAGGACTAAAACAGGGGGGGTCTGAGGTCTGAGATGGTGTGTTGCATGCAGAGATGGCAATATCACTCCATCCTGCTGTGTCATGCTCCAGAAACCTGTTTTGTGGGTCGTTAAAAAAACCTGAGCAAGCAGAAAAAGAAAGAACAGGTTACATGCTGAAGGTCATGTTGCCATCTTAGTTTCATACGATTTGTTTTGGTTGAGTTTGAAGAATTTCAACTATACAGCTGATACATGCAGAGAATCTCAGAGAAACACTTGAAGGAAGATCCCTGTAAATTTACTGCGATTAAGTATCGAGAGTTTAACCTGGATTTTGATGTATTACGTTAATTTGCTTTGTCTGAACTTATTCCTCTGAACTCATCCATCCATCCATCCATCCATCTTCTTCCGCTTATCCGGGGTCGAGTCGCAGGGGGTAGCAGCTTCAGTAGAGAGACCCAGACTGGACCCAACCTGATTTAAAATATTTATGAAAACTGCATGTTGTCCAACGACAGTTTCTAATTTCACTTGTGCTGCTTTTCCTGTTAATATGATAAAGCTATCCAGAGCGTCCGGCTCCAGGCTGCACGTGATCCAAATGATCCAATGAGCTGTCAGTCTGGATTGCCGCTGCTGCTACTTTTAGACACAGCAGGCAAACCTGTGGCAAGCCGGACGATGGGAAAGAAGGAGAAGACGATGAGAAAAAGAGAGCAGAGAAAGTGTGGACTGCTGGAAGAACTGCGGTGAACTGGTGAAAGAAAAGTGAAATGGCGTGCTCAAAGATGACCCTGCACATTTTAATAATAATAATAATAATACTACATTATATTTCAAAGGTGCCTTTCTGAACACTCAAGGTCACCATACAAAAGATAAAAACACAATGGGAAAGTATTTAGAGGATGTTTGGCTTAACCTGCCGCTGTGAAGCAGGATTCTCCACCATGAACAGAATCAAAAATAAATATGGATCCAGGCTCAAAATGAGCACCTTGATATGTGCTTGAGAATGGCTTAGTCTAAATTCAAACCCAGGTTTAAAGCCTTGATTTTCTTTATTTGGACCCTGCAGATTTTTAATTGGTTACCCCTGTTCTATACCATGAAGTCTGCAGTGTTCGAATCCTGAAGCCTTTCTCAGACATCGTTTGGTTGGAGGCAGAACGCTGCTTACCAGTCCATTTCAGAGACATAAACAACAAATGCCAGTGCTCATTCAAATTCACACCTTACAACAACTGAGGGATGACTAACTTTCATGTTTTCAGACTGTGGGAGGAAGCTGGAAAAGAATTAGAGATTCAATGGAGGAGAGAGTGCAAACTCCTCACAGGCTCCAGGACCGGGTTACTGAGGCGACACAAGAAACCACTGCATCACTAAGCAGACTTCCCAAAAGTTGCACAAATTCTTCTGTCACACCTCTTATAAAATTGCAGGTTCTACATGAAAGCATGGAATAAAGTAACCTGAAGCGCTGCTTGGTATAACATTCTGTTTCCAGGTAAAAAAGCGTTGTTGCATTTGAAGAAATGAATCTGTGACAGATGTCAAACTCCAGTCCAGTTTCCTGCAACTTTTACTTTGCCTTTCAATCAACACATCTTAATCAATTGGCTGAATCGTCCACTCAGCATTCAGTGAGCTTCTACAAAGTCCTGCTAATGATCAAACTATTTGTTTCAGGCATGTTGACTGATAGACACGTGTACAAGCTGCAGAAAGGGTCGTCTAGGACCCTTGAGGCAAAGGTAAAAGCAGGCAATGCTTGTTTGATCCGAGTTGTACGGAGGCCAGTTAATATCTGACTTTAACTTCATTTTAGATAATAAATACCTGTAACTTAGAGCTTGAACATAGACAGACAAAATAGTTGGAACCCCTCATTTAATGCAAGAAAATCCCACAATGGTCACAGAAATCGCTTAAATCTGAAAAAACTAGTAACAAATAAAAATTCTATGAAAATAAACAGGGACTGCACAGTGAAGCAGTGGGTAGCACTGTTGCCTTGCAGCAAGAAGGTTCTGGGTGTGATTCTTTCTGCATAGAGTTTGCATTTTCTCCCCGTGCATGCATGGGTTCTCTCTTGGGTTTTTATGGCTTCTTTCCACACTCCAAAAACATGACTTTTAGGTTAATTGGCTTCTCTAAATTGTTTTTAGGTGTGAGTGTGTGTGTGCATGGTTGTGTATCTTTGTGTGTCTGTGTTGCCCTGCAACAGACTGACCTTTGACTTCCAGAGAAAGGCGCCACCCCAGCGTCACACTGGCAAGGACTAATGGGCTGATTATGCTTCCGCAGCAGAGCTTCGTAGTGAGCTTGTTGCAGTATAACGCAGACATTTTTGATTTATGCTCAGTATTGAAGCGAGGTTTGTGCTATGTTATTCCACGCCACAACGCAAAAGGGGAAAATGACGAAATAGTTGTGGGTCTAGATAAGGCCGAGGCTGCGAGGAAATGGGGGCAAGTTTGTCCAACAACGGAGGGACATGAGGGTGAAAAAGAGCGGGGATCCAGATGGAAAAAGGGTCCAAGTGTTCTTGCGCACCTCGCTCTACTAGCTGGTCCATCCTCACGAGTTGTTTTCTGCAATTGTGGTCGTACAAACAAAACAAGCCGGCAAGGTACCAAACAAGAGATACGCATAGTGTAAAACAGATCTAGATTTGACAAATCAGAGGCCTCCTGTCAGCGGCACTGTCTGTGGTTACCTACAATTTGGAAGAGGTGCACCAGAGTGTCTGCGGAGGGGGTGCGACGTCTCTACATCTTCTTCCGCTTATCCAGGGTCGGGTCGTGGGGTAGCAGCTTCAGTAGGGAGGCCCAGACGTCCCTCTTCTAAGCCTCTTGGGCCAGTTCCTCCTGGGGAATCCCAGGCCAGCCGAAAAACATAGTCCCTCCAGCGTGTCCTGGGTCTCCTCCTGGGCCTCCTCCCGGTGGGACGTGCCTGGAACACCTCACCAGGGAGACATCCAGGAGACATCCTAATCAGATGCCCGAGCCACCTCAACAGGCTCCTCTCGATGTGGTGGAGCAGCAGCTCTACTCTGAGTCCTCCCCGGATGACTGAGCTCCTCACCCTATCTCTAAGGGAGAGCCCAGACACACTACGGAGAAAACTCATTTCAGCCGCTTGTATCCAGGATCTCGTTCTTTCGGTCATGACCCAAAGCTCATGACCATAGATGATAGTAGGAACGTAGATCGACCGGTAAATCGAGAGCTTTTTTTTTGGCTAAGCTCTCTCTTCACCACAACGGTGGTTACGGTTTGCACTTAAATGCAACTGGACACCTATTGGAAGAAGCCTTTTATATGCCTTCAATAAAGAAGAAAAGGACTGGTGTGGCCTTCATGACTAAAAACCACCAATAAACCAACACATAATGCATTCCACAGGTGTTCCAGATGGTTCACACAATAAAGCAAACCCAGAATATGAACCCATCTCATAATGCTTCCACATCCAGTTATACCTGGAGTTAAGGGAGGATATTGGCCAACAAAGCAAAGGTTAAATAAGCACAGAAACCTTAACAGCAAAGGAAGTCAGAGAGGATTTACCCAGCCCCGTCTGTTTGAGGATTAAATGTCATCTTTATTTTGCGTGTGTTTTCACATACGGGGGCGCTTCCGTTTTTCATTTCGCCTCAACAGCTAAACAAAAACAGCAACCAAGTTCAAACCAAGGCCTCAAGGTTGCTGGATGCGTCGCCTTTGTTTTCATCGTCGACTCTCGTCAGTTCAAAGAAACCCGGGAAAGAAAAAAAAAAAAAATCAGGTGCAGGAGTTGTGTATTGTTTGGGGCCGCCAGTCTGTGAGAGCCCAGTGACCCTGAAACATTCATAACCAAACTATCATCCAGACAGCACGTCTGAGTCACTCTGAAAGGGAAAATAAGGCAGCCAGATGCAGACAGGCAGCCTGAGAGGAGTGAACGAGTATGCACTGTACAAACTCCAGCCAGACAGACACACACACACACACACACACGGAGACAAAAAGTGCTGCTTTTCATTGAATTCTGCCGGCGAGGGTGGATTTCTGTGCACCTGTTCTGAGGCCTTGAGTTTTAAAGGCAAAAACTACACAACAAGCTGCATCTAATCACAGGTACAACCCACTTCTTTGTGAGTCATACGCAGAGTCGCAGAGAGGAAGCATCATTTAAGACGGGCTTACTCAGAAACTGAGGCTTGTTTGGGCTTTATCTGTTAAGATCTACCCAGACGTCACGTTTTTCATTTAAAAACTAACTTCAGACAGAAATATTCAGAACCACCAGGGAGGAGAGGAGGCAAGCGAGGATGAAAAAGATGCTCAGTTCATCACAACTTTCCTTTTATATGAAAACACAAACCACCAACCTAAATATAATTATAATTACTTTTTCAAAAAATGTTTTGCTTGTTTTAATATGGTGTGCAGAAGCTATAACAAACATTCATTGTGTTTCCAAATGCTGTAAAAAAAAATTATAATAAATTAATTTAAACAATAAATGTAAACATTTCTTTCAACGAAAATTTGCGTCATAACCATAGAGATCAGTGGTCTGGCCTGAAACACACGTTTCAGGCAAACAAAGCAGCAGGTGTGTCTCAGGCCATGGATCCCAAAGGGAAAAGAAGGAAGGTAGCTGATGAGAACAGAGGATTCAAAGAGGAATGGAGCGAATGATTTGCTTTCATTACCAATGCGGAAGGATTGCCTGCAATTTTGCTTTGTAACCAGAGTTTGTCAAACAGCAAAAAGTCATTTAGAAAGGCTTTTCTGGGGAAGGCTTGCTAAAAATGCAGCTGATCACCAAGTTGGGAGTGAGAGAAAAAGTGTGATTGCAGAACTTCTGGATAAATTAATGCTGCCAGTTTTGTTGCAAGCTTAGAAAACTGTTTACAGATCGAACAGGTAGCACTCTGATGCAGAGATGGGAACTTTCTTCCATTTTTCCCCACATCCTCAAAATAAAAATAACACCAAGGAACGATGGTGATGGAGCGGCGAGATTTCGGCGACAGATAGCACTGCTCTGTTGGATGTCAGTTCCTGCTTGGTTACTCCCAGAAATGGAAAGAGTACTAAAAAATTGTAATTGAGTAAAAGTATCTTTACTTTGCCTAAATTCTACTTAGAGTAAAAGTAAAATTACCCATCTCAAAATTTACTCAAGTAAAAGTACAAAATTACTTTATTTAAAATGTAATTTGAGTAAAAGTTACTTAGAGTTATTTAATGCAAAAAAGGATGAGTCATGAATCGAATTGACCACAAGGTGTTTTAATCGATTTCAAGGCGTATTTCAGTGGACATCCACACTTGGAAAAGATCAGCTGGGCTAAAGAACATACCTCATACAAAGAAATTTAAACTACATTTTAAAGTTTTAAAAATGCACACAAAATTAAATGCCCAAAAGATACCAGAAATCAAACTAAAACACAACAGGATGCCACTGTTATTAACAAGCTCCTCATTTAATGATTTTAACTGACACTTGTTTTACTTTAATAGTGATTTTTAATTGACACTTGTTTTTACATCAATTGTTTATATGTTTGAATTGTGTAAATAAAGTGCTGTTAAAAGTCAAAAGTCTTCTTCTATTTTTTAATGGTGATTAAGTGTCGGTTCCGTGACACAGGGGTTTAAATTTCTGGCCGCATTTAATTTTTACACCATCAATATTTTTTTATTGATTTTTTTAGTCAGTAACGTGAGGGGGTTTTAAATGTAGCGAAGTAAAACTACTTAGGTTAAAATTTACTCGAGTAAAAGTAAAAATTACATATTTCAAAAACTACTCAGAAAATTACATATTACTCATAAAAAGTACTCAATTACAGTAACGTGAGAAAATGTAATTCGTTACTTTCCACCCTTGGTTACTCCCAACAGAAACACGTCCACCACAGAAAGATTCTTTTATCTTGTTTCTATAATTTCATCAATGCAACATAACCTAAACCGCGCGGATAAGGGCGTTGAAGCGGCACGCGGTGAGAGCGTTCCCTGCTCCTCACTCACCTCATGCTATTATGGGACATTCACTCCAGGATAAACGTTTAATCATGGATTCTAATTATATATTTAAGACGACGCAGTCCTTTTTTATAGTGGGCTAATACACTTAGAGTCTGTGTTGCCATACGAGGCATAAATGAGACTTTTACATTTTTGCAGCTCCAGACGGATTTATTTTTCGTTATTTTGGTCCAATATGGCTGTTTGAGCAGTTTGCGATGCCGACCCCTGCTTTAGAGGTTTTAATCAAAGAGCCGTTTCATCATGAAACTTTGTTCCTCCATGTGCTTCACGCACACTTTTCTGATGATGATAAAAAGCTACTTACGGATCGTCTGTATCGCTCTCTGTCTCGCTGTCTGCTCCGCCCCGGTCTGCAGGAGGATTTTCATTGGTCGGGGGAGGGCGTGACGGCGACCCTCGGTCCGGCTCCGGTGGACCCGCCCGTCCTTCGCTCACCAGGGCCACACCACAGCGAGGCTCTGAAAAATAAAACCCCAGGAGGTTATTATTCAAAGATTCTCTCAGGTCAGACTACGAGGCGTGAATTCTGCCCCTGATTAGCCTCCCCCCCCCCCCCCCCCCCCCCCCCCCCAAATGTAAATATACAGTGGGGCAAAAAAGTATTTAGTCAGCCACCATATTTTGCAAATAAATTCTTTAAAAATCAGACAATTTGATTTTCTGGATTTTTTTTTCTCATTTTGTCTCTCATAGTTGAGGTATATCTATGATGAAAATTACCGGCCTCTCTCATCTTTGTAATTGGGAGAACTTGCACTATTGGTGGCTGACTAAATACTTTTTTGCCCCACTGTAAATCACAAGAATGCTGAGGTTCAGATTTTTCTTTTTACTCTTCAGATTCACAGGTTTGCATTGATTTCCTCAGTATCTGGTGAAAATTTCCACTTCCAGCTGCTTGACCCTGTCATTTAGTGAAAGGGAGGAGTCGGAGTAAAAAAGTATGCAAGAGGGGGTGACTCCAGTAGCTGGATGTTGGAGGGGATTCTGCTGGGAGTTGGAGGGAAGTGGGCCGCCATTCGGCTGGCATTTGACTGGGAAGGGCCATTTGCAATGGCTGCTACTGTAGTAAATGGAAAACACATTTTTAAAAATATGTCTTTGGTGATAGAAAGAATTAATATGAGAATTAATCCAGAATTGGGAAATAGATTTTCTTTAAACACAGCCCTGAACTATTAGACCAAAAAACTGTATTTGAGTTCTAAAAGACTATAGGATACCCATCCAAAAATAAAGTGTCGCTGAGTATATTCTCTAACTATAACCCGACGTTTGGAGTATTTGCTTCTTTGTCACTGAGTGGCATTTGGGCCCATGTTCGCACAAGGAATATTCATGCGGTTCAGTCCCACATTTTGTATAAAATCTTTATCTCTGAGGGTTTGACGTTTTCATGAGGTTTATCTTTGCGCATTAATGTTTGAATGTAACTATGACCCAGACCTGTGGAGGTCCCAGATTTTCTATCTTCCTGGTGACTACTTGTGTGCTCTACTACGATCTGTCCATGAATTCACAGGAGGAAGCAGTTTGTTTAGGGTGTTTCCTTAAAATACATCTGCAGATGAAGCAACCTTTTAAAGGAGAAGTCCGGTTATATTCAGAAATTAAACTTCTGAAAGTTCTTTAAATATAAAATTATTACATCCTGTTCAATTAATGATCAGTGTTTTTAATAAAAAGTCATTTTCATGTGAATGTGCTTTACTGGAGGCATCCATGTTTGTCAAAGAACACTACTGCCACCTACTGGTTTGTGACGTCACGGTGCGGTATCGGCTGTTGATCAAGTCCCAGTGCTGTATCTGGTGTTTGTCACAACGCGCTTTTTTTTCACTTTTACCCGATGTATTCCAGCATCCAGCTGCCATGTATGTGGGCATTGTCAGTTTCACTATAGCTCTGGTGAATTTCAATGGTGAAGTCCTCTGGAAATCTTCAATAATTGTTGTTGATTGCAGATGTGTCTAGTAGTTCCCATTGATTTAGCTTGTAAAGCGGGGAGAATGGCGCTAGGCTTACCGCACCGTGATGTCACTGCTGGAAGATGGCAGGAGGGAGGTGTTACTATATTTGGACAAAAATGGCCGCTCCTAGACTCAGTGATCATGATTTTTTTTTTTTTACTGATTAATGCTAAATTCATTAAATCACTGCAAACGTATTAGTTTTAGGTATAGATAAAGATCCATTTATTATTCCTTGCTGACCAAACTTTTCCTTTAAGATGTTTCTTGTAAATTAATCAGAAGCTCACAAAGCCAACATTATCTGGGCTTCCACAAACGAATCTTAGTTCTTCAGTTTGGACTTTGAAGAAAGTAATAAAACGATAAAAATCAAATAAAAATTCTTTGGCATACAGGAAATTATTTTGGTAACTGATCAAAAATATAAAAACTTTATTGTGATCTAATGTCAGACAACATAAAAAAAGTTTTATGTTGGGTATGTAGTGTTTGTAAATGTCTTGCTGCCTTGTTGGTCGATGGAGAAGCCATACGAATAAAAAAAAAAGCCTTTTTTTGCTTAAAGGAATCCATGTTTATGGTAGAAGAATTGTTTTTTTTCAAAGCCTTTTATATTTTTAAGCAGAAACAAATTAATGCCATATTCATTGATGAACTACCCCAAAAAACAAAAGCATCAAAATATGACAGGAGACTTTCCTCAATTCACAAGAACGTGAGTACGGACTCATGTCCTCGCCAAGTATGTTCCTGAGAAGAACACAGGAAAGTCTGGACTCTGGGAGAACGGGAGCACAAAGCATAAACATGGGTCAACTGGGACAGAAGCGTACTGATGACATCACCAAACGCTCAGCTCATCTGGAGCTGCATTTCCCCTCCTTTTATTAATAGTCTCCTGATAATAATAAATTTGAACTTTTTCATTTAGTGGGGGAATAATACTTAACACAGTCCGATAAACACAAATCAAATGAACATTTTGCCTAATAAAACAAAAAAATCGCCATCAGAGCAGATGGGCTGCGGTTAGCCCTGGCTGCCATTAGCCGCGGAGGTCCGCTGGTTGCTGCAGTCCTCTCAACTTCAAAAATTTTTTTTTTTTAATTACGCATTAAATCGGTAAATGGGCCATATTGTTATGCTTAAAAGTATAATATTCTCGCCTCAAATTATCTTAAAACGTACTTTTATTGAACAATGGCAACAGAAAAGAGAATTTTTAACTTAATACTCTGAGCTCTGTGAGCGCTCCATGGAAAGCTGCTGCTGCCGCAGTGCATGCTGGGACAGCTGTGGTAAATAGGGAGGGGCGAGAACAAAATCCGGGGACTTTGTCTGTTGTCGGTCTGCTGTTCTTATGAATTGGAACAGTAGTAGGGCTGAGGTTGATGACGTTTCACGAGTACACGAGCACATGAGAACGCACTAGTACACATAATGAGTCTTAAAGAGCAGGGAGACATTTTTCTACTCTAAGTAGTTTTCTCAAATCTCATGAAAGAAGACATTAAGAAGTATTCAGTCAAAAATGACATTTGATTTCCCACTTTATCTCAAAGTCATTATATTCTGTTGCTTGACAAATAATCACTTCCTGCTTCAGCTAATCTGATTATGATTAAAAAGAAAAAGAGGACATAAGAACTGTTTGCAAAACATGACTTTGCATGGCGCAAGAGCGATGCAACACTAGCAGAGGCCTTAACTCTGCAACGGTATAATCAAAGTTATTGTTCAAGACCTTCCATTGAACAGCACATTAATATGGTTTGCAAAATAACTAACATAGAAAAAACGGGCCAAACTGAGAGATGCTGCCCTCTTACTGAAGACTGCCCCGGGCTGAGAGACCAATATCAAATCCCATCACTGCTTAAAAGAGTCCAGACTTAAACTCTGAAAGTAGCTTGTTAAAAGATGTTATCCATCAATAATTTATGAGTGAACTGTGCTTCTCTGCAGCCATGTTGAAACTGTTTGAGTAAACACTGACTCAGCTGTTGGTTTCACTGTTCAGGCCCCACCACGCTACTTCCTGTTCTATGAAATCCCAGCAAGAAACACCCTGTCACATACAGCAATCTCACAGCACTGCTTGGTCTTTACTGTCATAGCTAAAGAAAAAGCTGCTGGCTCATGTTGCTACCTTTGCTCTGATTAACAAGCTGCTGGCCATCGGCGGGCTGGGCGGCTTCTCCTGATTGGCTGGAGTCCAGGAAAGGGACGAGCGAATGCCAAGGGAACACTGGCACTGACCGAGGCTCCACGTTGGTCCAAACTGTGGGAAGAGAGGAGAAACAGGAAGAAATCAGGTGAAGTGTTACTGTGCTTGTAATGAGTTCAGATGAAAGACCCAAGTTCTGTCCTCTGGCTGCAGGTTCCACTGAAAAATACACTTTCATGGAAAGCAGCTGAGCAGTAGGTCCATGAATCGAGCATTCAGCACCTCTGATCAACACAGACACATATACATATCAGCCCTTGGGATGATGAGGGCTGTGGGGTCATGTGATGCATGGATGAGGGAACCTGTTATTTCTTCAGACTTTCCTGAGACCGGACGCCTATTTGCATTAGATCTAAACTAAAACAGGTGGAGATAACATAAAAAAGTCATGCAAACTCTAAAAAACAAAAGTATCCAGACCCTGTAGGGTTTTTTTTTTTTTTTTTTTACATTTCTTTCATTTTACAACCCGGAGAATAAAAAGGAAAATGAAACACCCTCTGCTTGTGATGCAAACTCCTGATAAAGATTAGCAAAAAAGGCTTCAGAAAATTCTTTAAATGCAGGTTTAAAAAAACAAGCTACCAGCGAACTCCACCCTGCAGCTCTGAGATCTTCAGCTTCTGCTAACCTGCTAATTGAGTATTAAAAGGGTCCATATATGGAAAATCTTTAGCTAATTTAAAATGAAGATCTAGACTCTGCGCAGCAAAGCTGGAGGGAAAAATGCTAATGAATGTTATTTGAGTTTGCTGCAAGCTAAACACTCGGTTTTAGATGCTGTGTCTGATATCACAGGGTGATTATGACTGCATCAGGACCTTTGTACTGATTACAACTTTCAGGTCGTTTTTTACAAAGCTGTTTGCAGGAGGAACTTGGGCTGAGGAAGTGAAGCTTATTCATAACATGGACTAGTTAAAGTGGGCAGACAGAAACCGGAGGAGCACTGCTGACGAGGGAACTTCACTAAGTCAGTGCTCATGTAAACATGTGTGGATTTGAGGTCATATTCAGCTTCACCACAACAGCTCGTAAACTGGGAGGCCTTATTGACTGGCTGTGGACAGATAAGAGCAGCCGAGCTGATCCTGGGTCTTTTTCACAGCGGACCTCGGAGATCTCAGCAGCGTAGCGACTGTTTTTCACGTAACATAAACAAACAAGCTTGAGTCAGATAGCTGGAGGCCCCTCCAGTCACGATACACCAAGGAGTAAAAATTTAGACTTAAGTGGACATGCACTGGCTTAACTTTTCTTGGCTGGTTTACGCTTTTCTTGTTATTTACAAATCTGATGAAATAGTTTGGTTAGAAACATTAAATCTGTTCAAAACTACACTATAAAAAAACACCTCCCAAGTTATCTAAACTACACAAGCTTTAATCTGTTTAAATCTTGCAGGTTGGTTGTGGAGGTTGTACCTCCAGCAATGTAAGGGCTCCACCCTGGAAATGTCATAATCTATCATAAGGCAACTCAACTGTTAACTCACCAACTCATACCAAAGGACAATTGAGAGTGACCAGGAAACCTAACAGAAGGAGGAAGCTGCAAATGCAAAAGAAAAACATTTAACACCACATAAGAAGACTCTTTAAACCCAGGACCTTCCTGCTGCAAAAAAAGAAAACAACAGCACTGTCTATTGTGCCAGGATGCATCCTGGCTTAAAAACTAGACTAGCAATAACCCTAAAAATAGATTTGATGGTTTGTGAAATGAGCTGTTACATAATAACAGTCAAAAGAATCCAGGGCCAATGACCTTAGAATACCAGTGAGCAAGCAGGGACAAACTCATTCCCGGCCCGGGATCTTTCTGCATGGAGTTTGCATCTTCTCCCTGTGCATGCGTGGATTCTCTCCGGGGACTCCGACTTCCTCTCACAGTTCAAAAACATGACTGTTAGGTTAATTGGCTTCTCTATTCTCCTTAGGTGTGAGTGTGTGTGAATGGTTGTTGTTCTGTTTGTTGCTGTGTTGCCATGCGATGGACTTGTGCAGGGTGGACCCCGCGTTTTGCCTGTAGACAGCTGAAGATAGGCGCCAGCACCCCACGCGGCGCTGCTTGGGATAAACGTGACGGAAAAGGGATGGATGGAAGTTAGTTTTATTGGAGATTCATCCAATTATACACATATTCTGATTCTTTGCTGGGCATAGGTCATCCAATATTCCAACAAAGACATGCTGCAAACTGTAAAAATCACTGTCACTGCTATAAAAGCTCCCAGATGAGTTAATTCGATAAAGTCGGTCACATTGTAATTTTAGAAAGACTTGAATGTGCTTTAAGAATAAAGAGAAAAGCACTTAGGGCGGTGTAAATCTTATTTGACCAACAGATTTAAGTTAGTTAATGTTAATGATAAATCTTCTTCATACTCCGGCATCTAACTGTGGAGTAACACAGGGATTATTGCTGGGGCCGCTTCACTTTTTGTGTATGCCTCGATTTGGTATAGTATTATTCAACATTAGCCTCATGAGACCATCCTGATCTCACAAGCTTTCAAGGTTTCACTCGCAGATCAGTCTGGAGACTCTCCGTTAAAGAAAATTTGGAGCCGTTCACCAAACGAACGTCCAATCAGCGTTGGCTTTGAGGCGCGTTGAGGTGTGACGCAACGAGAAGCGCGACAGTTCAGTCTAAAGAACATGTCGGCTTCAGTCGATGAAACTAGCGTTAGCGTGGCTATCGAGCAAGTTTTATCGGAATTACAGAGTACTTCTTCACTGAAAGAAGAGCAAAACACTGCTCTGGAGGCTTTTCTCAGAGGATGTTTTTGCTCTTCTCCCGACTGGTTTCGGCAAGAGTAGCCTGGCTTGTGGTTGTGTTTTCGTCGTCGCTCTGTTAGTACGTCATATGCTTCGTTGATCTGATTGGTTTATTTGGCCCGTCTATCACCAACATAGGCTAATCAGCTAACCAGGATTTTCACCCCCTCCCAAAATTACTTCAACGGAAGGTTTTGCAGATGGATATGCGGAGCAAATCAGGTTATATCAACATAAGATTCATTTAAATTGTTAAGCGGAAGAGATTAAGTTCTTTGGGTCCACAAATTTTAATGAAACAGACACTGCAGACATCTCTTAAGGACATAAAAACTTGGAGCTCTAAATTTTCTGCTTTTAAATAATAATACAAGACTTACTGTCTTTGGACGATAGTCTATAGCCACATTCGATAAGTTATGGGTATGTTTCGTATAAAAAGTACAAACGGGCACATGTCGACATACGCCAAGTACGTCAAGTAAATTTCTCAATGTATGCCAGCGTATGCCATACGTGGGGCATTAGTTACAGGTAAGATATCAGATTTTTGACATACGTTGAGTGTAAGTTACCCATAAGTCGTGGCGTCTAGCTTATCCAAAACCTATGAATAACTTGTACATAACTGATGTACAAGTTATGGCGATTATTTGGACCGACGTGTCAAGAACTTGATAAGTTACACATGCTCCAACGCATATCAGTGTATCTGAAGTGTTCCAGACGAGCGCTGAACCTGTTTCTAACTTGCAGCTACTGTATAATGGCATATTGGCAACATTTAGGCATAAAGTGGGTTCACAGGAGGAAACTGTCAGTACTCCTCCAGGCTTCAGATGTTCCACAAGAGATGGAGGATCCGGCAAGGCTGAGACAGGAATACAGTATATACTAACTGTTTACCAACATTAGCATGATCTCATCAATCTGACTGTTCTAGTTGTAGGGTGAGCGAGAAGGTGAGTGTGATGGATCCTCCCTGCGTTCAAACCTATAACCAACAAACTTCCTACCAGACATGATGCTGAATCTGCTGCGACTGCAAACCTTCTTTCGTCCTTTTTTTACAGTAAAGCGAGGAATGCTCTGATCTTTATATTGGAGAAACCAAACAACCTCTCCACAGACGAATGGCCCAACACAGAAGAGCGCCCTCCTCTGGACAAGACTCCGCAGTACATCTACGCCTTGTTGTCAAAGGACATTCTTTTGAGGACCAGAATGTTCACATTCTGGATAAAGAAAACAGGTGGTTTGAGAGGGGCGTGAAGGAAGCCAACTATGTTAAGAGAGAAAAAACAACTTTAAACAATTGTGGTGGATTCCAGCTTCCAAAAACTTACGATTCAGTTATAGAGATGATCCCTTCCAGATATCACCACGGGATATCACCACACCGCCCACCCCATCACAGAGGAACAAAGCACCTACCCGCTCCAGCCGGTGAACAATACCTCCTTAACGACCGACCCTTAACAATCATAGACAGGTTTCAGATATTACAGGCTAACAAGGGAACCAAACGACCCATTCATCAGTTACCATTTGCATGTTTTCAAGCAATACTAGGCCTTGTCTATATAAAGACTCAAACTCACTGCGGATCCAGACATTTGAGTTGAGAAAACTTCCTGGAGAGGTGGCGAAACCTCTTCAAATCTTGGAAACCAAGTCCAGTGGGTTTTTTTTAACTTTTAGAGAATGACTATGACCTGGATGACTGACAATCTTCATGAGCATATTCCTTTTATTTCTTTTTCTTTTTTCTTTTTTTTTTTTTGGGTGGGCAGTGAATAGCAGCAAGGTTAATACCACCGATCAAAGAAATCTTTTTATGCAGGCCAGGCGCCTCCGACCACATTGCTGCCCCCCCTCAGGATACTGGCTTGTGACGTTTCATTGGCACTAGGCTGCAGAAGTTAGGGTGTCGTTGGACATAAGTTCTGGACTCGTTATGAATACTCTATGTATACGCCCAAAATTAAAAAAATATATAGAAAGTTCAGCGTATTTCAACGTTTTTGAAGGTTGTAGGACGTCAGGCATATGCTGGCTAAATCGTCATGGTGTGACAGGGGCTTTAGAAGAAGAAGCCGGTTAGTCAGTTACTTAATATTGATGGCATTAAATTAGCCTCCGATAATACGGCCTTGTTAGTATTAAACTGGTTTCTAGATTTCCTTCTTTGTAGGATAATTTCTAGCCCAGTTAATGAGCCAACATGTAGCACCATTGTCTTCTAACAAGAAAGTCTAACTAAAAGACCCAAAATCTTGCTGTGGTGATTCCATGTTCTACTTATGAACACATGGGTCCTCTGGTTTCCTCAGTCAGTAATTTAAAATGACTGTTAGGTTTCTAGATCTCACTTTATTGCTCTCATATATGACTTAGTGAGTGGTTGCTTGAGTTGCCCACATGATAGACTGATGCAATAAATAAACAAAATTAATAGATTTACTAAAAGAATATTTAAGGGCCTTCCTGTATAATCTTTGATTTTATTTAAATACTAAATACATAACAGATGCAGCTAAGGCATTTCCAACTGATTACGGCTGATTAGAGAACTTCGGTTCATATAAATGAGCAGCACAGAATTAAAATCTCACTTACTATACGTGTAAAACACTGTCCTGTATCTCATTTACCCGAAAGATGCATAAGAGTGTAAATGTGACCCAATGGAAGTGCAAATTCAACACATTTTTTCACTGCTTCCACCCACAGTTGTGGTTAAACTACACAGAAAATGAGCCCAAGTGTGAGTGGAGTTGGTAGGTCTCCAGAGAGCTCCCTGCAAGCGAATGTGTGAGCTTAATATAGATTAGGGCTTGATGCTCTCCCTGCCTCTATGCTGTTTACCACTTGCTTTTATATTAATATTGTAGTTTCTTGTATGAGATGCATAAGGATATAAAAACAATAACAATTGGAGATTACCTGGAAGTATTGTGTGCATCAATCAATGCTCTGCTGCAAGGCTAATTATCATATATGCCTCCTATATGCTCAACCCTGGAGAAAAACAAAATATTTCCATTTGTCTGCTGGTACTAACAAGAAGGAACATTTTCCAATTCTCAGGAAATTCTGCAATCATTATGGTCCTAAACCATTTTCACACTAGTGAAAAAAAAACACTAATTAGCACAGCACCTGCTTACAGCTAAGACCTGCCAACACCTCAGCCTCAGCTGTGTTAAAAAAAGTGGGAAGATAAGATATCATACTTATTCCACTGAAAATTTGCTCTTTAGCTCACATTAATAATAAAAACTAGAAAAGAGACAAAAAAATTTCCAATTTATAATATGTTCTAACTCAGAAGTTGCTTTTCACCCTGAAAATCTGCTCCTGGGTCCAATCAATAGTGAAAATATATAAATAAAAGCCTAAAATGATATTATATTGATCTCTTTTCATTCTAGTTAAAAAGCAGAAAACATCCAAATGAGAGGAAAATATAGGTTATAAGTTTTAAATATCTTATTTTGGCCTAGATTGACCAACATTAGATTATAAATACCACCAGGTAACATCAACTTAATATCTCTATAGGGTAATTTAATTGAGAGACCATATACTGGGACAGTTACCTTGTAAATATGAAATAATCATAAAAATAAGCGTTTTTAAAAAGCATTTTGCCTTTGCTGCTTTAAAAACTGTTCAAAAACTGCCAAAGCTAACACCAGCTAACATCTCTTTGGTATTTTTCTCATGAGATGAAAGCAGGGTTGGAAAATCTTAAGATATATAAACAAATGTATAACTGAAAAGCAAAACTAGCTAAAGTATTTATCTAAACCTTTAAAACTTTTTAGACAAAATTTTGTCTAAAGCTCATTATACAATAATTAAAAACTGTTCAAACCAGGTAACACCTATTAACACATCTGGAGCATTCTTTATTAAAGACGTTTAAAAAAAAAACTCCTGTTAGGTATATATACACTTCAATAACTCAATTCTATCGAAATGTTCAAAAAATGATATTGTCTGAACCAGAGAACCTGCTAGAAGCTAAAACCTGCTAAAATTTCTAAAGTAGTTTTAAACCAACATAATAAATCGCGATCTAAAGACGTCACGATTAGAATAACAATTTGTTGTTTGAAGAGACAAATGAGAAGATAAACCTTAACTTTTGTTTTTTTTTCAGCTGGTTAATGAAATTTTGACGACTACAGTATGTTTTCAAACATTGTGGTTTTGTAAGCTAACCTGAAATAGGTCGCCCTAAAAAAATGGGACATGATTTTAATCAGATCAACACGTAAAACGAGGGTGAAATAAAAAATGTAATTAAAAAAATAATAATTTTGACATTGTTGTCCGAGATCGTGGCTTATGCTCGTTTGGAAAATAAATGGTTAAAGTTAGTTTTTAGAAATTAACATAAACTACATTTTTCTCAGCTGGTAGAAGTACATTTTTTTTACACCCTTTCCGAAGAGTATTATTCCCAGTTAAAAAAAAAGCAACAACAAAAAAAGAAGTAATAAGCGTTATAGGGGCTTATTTTTCCCTCCCTTAATTGCAAATTCATTGACTCAGAGCAATCAACTTTTTCTTGCATGGTGTCTGAATTTTAGTATATATGAACTAGACAAAAACCCTCCAGTGGCAGCTGGAGTCAGCTAGTGGGCGGAGCCTAACATCCAGCCTCATTTTCTTCTTATCCAAATGACCATGTTTAGCACCGAGGGAAGTTGGGTAAAGTTCATGAAGTAACAATTTTATTTCAATCCAAAAAACTAAAAAAAGTAAAAAAAAAAACAAACCACTAGACTTTCCGAGTTTTTAAGACATTTCTATTCCCATCCAGGAAGCTTTTTCAATTCAAAATGTCTAAATTAGCGTTGAGTTCAAGGCTTTATAGAGTCGCCCAACAAACCCTTGTTATGGCTTAGAAAACATGCAAATTGAACCGAAAAAACAGCTCCACCCCTTAGTAATGGGTTAAGGTCGTTGTTGGCCTGCTATAACCGACATTTTAATTCCCCAACATTTTATTTCAATTAACTCACAAGGAAAGCTGAAGAAAAAACTTTTTAAGTTAGAAAAAATTAAGAAAATATAAATTAAAAAGGACAATAACTAAAATTACAAGTAGTGTGTCCCTTTAGTTTAAAAGAGGAAAACAATTAAGCCTTGATTTGAGGTCTTTTGGTAATTTGACGTAGAAGCTAATCAAGAAAAAATATATTTTTCATTACGTTAATATAAAATTATAACACAAAATCTGACGTCACTCGTCAAAAAAGTTATTTAATTAAAAATCCTCAAAAAGGAACAAAATATTGTTCATTTGGAGTACCTAATATACCAGACTATCGAGTGAAAAAGGGTTTTAATAGTTTAATTAGTAGAAAATTCTACATTAATTGAGATTAAAAGGCCCAGAATTGCAAACAGCACTCAAATAAATAAAGTTAATCTTGTTTGAGGTTCTGAAACTGACTGTAAGATGTTACAGACAAAACGTGACACGCTTAATTTTTCACTCTCAGAAATCCAGCTAGCAGCTCACTTTCAGTTCCACTTGTGCTTCTTTCCTCCTTTGGTGAAAAACTAGATTGTCTTGGATATTACTGTACGTAACTCCAGATCTGAGTATTTCTCAGTTCTCGGGGTGCTCACCACTTCCAGCCTTGGAAAGGACTGCATCATCTTTCTGTTAGCTGGCTAGAGGATGAAATCTAAAACTTTATTCTGGATATTTTGGTTTTAAAATCTATCATGATTTCAACACTTAACTGCTCAGGCGTCATTTTGTAAAAGTAGTTGGAAAGCAGGAATCTTTCTATCTTTACAAATAAACAGTGGTGGGAAAGCTTGAAATGTTAGGGAGATGACTCGTAAATAAATGAAAAAAACTTTTAAAAGCTCTTGCTGACACCTTAAAGATATAAGAAAATAAGGCAGGGACCTTTTACTAAAGAAAATAGCGGCTGATTTATAACATTAGCGTACTAACAGAACTTTTACATGGAAGTATTAACATATTAGTCATCTTTTTAAAGGTATATTAATACCTGGGATATAGTGGGGTCAAAGTCCACTGCAAAATGAGTAGGTAAATGAGAAAGTTTGCCAATTGAATGAGTAATTTTACTTTTAAAATAAGATAATTAGATAATATGCACTTGAAATAAGACAATGCAATAGTGTTTTCTTATTTTAGGTGTAAATTGTCTTGTTCCATTGGCAGAATGTCTCTTTTACCTCCTTAATTCAAGAACAAATGCACTTATTTTAAGAAAAAAAATGACTTATCTAGATTTAGATTTTTTGCAGTGATCCTCTGTTTTTGCTTTTTTCATCAATCCATCCATTTTCCTTCACGCTTATCCCAAGTGGGGTCGCGAGGGGGTGTTGGTGCCTATCTCCAGCTGTCTATGAGAGAGAGGCGGGGTCCACCCTGGACAGGTCACCAGTCCATCGCAGGGCAACACAGAGACAAACAACCATTCACACACATACTCACACCTAAGGAGAATTTAGAGAAGCCAACCAACCTAACAGTCATGTTTTTTGACTGTGGGAGGAAGCTGCGTCTCTGAGTATAATGAATCCATCCATCCATTATCAGACACCCCCTATTGGGGGTGACGAGGGGTGCTGGTGCCTATCTCCAGCTGTCAATGGGCGAGAGGCGGGGTACACTCTGGACAGGTTGCCAGTCCATCGCAGGGCAACACAGAGACAAACAGGACAACAACCATTTACGCAAACACTCACACCTAAGGAGAATTTAGAGAAGCCAATTAACCTAATAGTCACGTTTTTGGACTGTGGGAGGAAGCCGGAGTACCCTGAGAGAACCCACACATGCTCAGGGAGAAGATGCAAACTCCATGCAGAAAGACCCCGGGCCGGGAATCAAACCCGGAACCTTCTTGCTGCAAGGCAGCAGTGCTACCCACTGTGCCACTGAGCAGTGCTACCCATCCAACATATACATATGTATCTTTATATATGCAATAACAAACAGTATTAAACCAAAGAAGAGGAAAAATAAATAAACGAATAAATAAAAAATATATAAAAGGGGGTGTGGTTCAGCAAACATTCAGGTCTGTTTCTGCAATTGACCGTTCTACTTCCATGGCTCACAGAGACGGGACGTGTACTGGTCCAGTCTACCATAAAAGGGGAGCTATACATACAAAGGGGATATATATACAATAGATATACATACATCTAATTTTTCTTTTTTAACCTATGGCGTCCTCTATCACTGTGGTAGCCGGGGCCCACACTCCCAAGAATATGTCAATTTTCTCTTGCAGTTTTGTTGTTATCTTCTCCATTATTTAAACATTCTTTAACCTTTCTTGCCATTGTTGAAGGGTTGGGGGCAAAGGCTTAAGCCAAGACAGAGTTATCATTCTCCTTGCTACTAATAGCAGAATATGCAGTAACTGGCTTTACTTTTCCCAATATTTTATTTTGGGGTCAAACTTAATATATATTAGAGCGGGTTCAGTGGTAATGTAAAATTGAGTATACTATCTATTTCTGTCTGAATCCCTGACCAAAATGGAAGATATTGACCAACTTTTGTTTGCAGAACTGTTAAATCCAGACATCTTGGAGGGTTTCTGATGATAAACACTCCATCTATCAAAAATCATAGCTCCATTGATTATATAGAGTCATTCAGGCTCATTCATTCAAGCAGAAAAGCAATCCCACAGCATGACACTACCACCACCATGTTGGGTAATCAGAATGATGTTATTTTTCTAAAATTTAGTGAAAATTATATTCCAAGTGTTTCACCTTAGAAAAAACTAATTGGACAGATTATTTTTTTTGGTGAAACAGATCTTTGTATTCCTCTGGATCAGAGGGGATTTTAGCTTTCAAACTCTCCCATGGAGGCCATTTTTAACAGCTTTCTCAGCTATTGTTGAATAATGACCTTAACTGAGGCGGGTTAGGTTTAAATTTTTGAAGTGTTTTTTAACTTCCTGGATGGTGATGCAACTTGCTTGGAATATTTACAGTCAGTCATATAATATTTACGCCACTGTTCTAAGTGTTCTTTGTGTGTAGATAATTGTTCTCACTGCGGTTTTTCTGAAGTCTGTAACATATAAAAAATATCTCTGTAACAATTTGAAGCATGACAGATGCCACGGGCTGATGATGCGTTGATGTTAGAGGCCTTTTAGCCTACCTCATGTTGTGAAACAGGTTCTAAACTCTTTGCGTATGACAGTAAACAGCTGGGTGCTGCTGATGAAACTGAAACCAGCTTTTCAAAACACGTTTAATCACAGCTAATTCATGATTTAATGCAGTGTTTGCTTGTGTCTGGTTGGTGTTTCATCAGGAAAGTGTCCATCTGAAACATTGAAGTAACACCGTCATATTTATTGAAGCATTTATTTATTTATTTATAGTATAATAGTTCCAATAAGAAAGCTGATATTTCTGGATTTATGTTTATTTATTGATCTGATGAAATATGATTTTAAGTTTTGTGTTTTAATTTATTCTAGGCAAAAAAATTCTACAACGACCTTTAAGCAGTTTGAAATTTTATGATTTATACTTTTTCTACTGATTTGATATAAATGTATGATCTTAAATGTTGTGTTTTTATGTGCCGTTAGTAGACTATTGTCACAACGAATAGAAATAAAAGCTTGATGATTATTGTGATTATTATTATATATGATTTGTTTCATTCAGTTATGAATTAAATGAACAATAATAATCTATTTGACTGCCTTTTCACTGTAGTTTAAATGGGAGTCACTTTGCTTATGATTTACCTAAAAAGAGCAGTCACGAAACTTGTGATGCTGATGCAGCTGCACTCGGATGAGTTATATTAAGGTTCTCAGGCCGGCGCTGCCTGGAGCTGCTGCAGCCTTTAGGCATTTTAGAAAAAAATTCATAGCAAAGGAAATGTTATGCTACAGAGGCAGGTGGCCATCAGCGGTGGTGGGAGGGATGTGACAAGCAGACAGAAAAAGAAAAGTGCGTGCCGGTAATCAGCTCAGGCCAGAGCCATTTACTGAACCAGCGGAGCAGTGTATCCATGACAACATGTCGGCAATATAATTACGCTTTTTTCCTGTGAGAGCAAAGAAACACATTCACATCAAGTGCCCTGAATGCCCCGTCTGAGGCTGTTTGGTTGTCTGAATGTGTTTGTGTCTCAGAGTGGAGGAGGCGTGGAGCGGAGTGGGGCGGGACGCCCTTGTTGATCTCTTGCATGTCCAGACATGTCGATACTCACAGGTTTTTAAAAGTTTCAGTGATGCTCCTCTTATCTCACACAAACAAGCTGTAAAGGATGACAGCAAAGCGTGTTGCTCTGACACTACACGCACTGAGTCACACTTTACACACACCGAGCTGCAGATTTGGGTGGTTGCCAGAGCAACTCATTTATAAAAGCTGTTGATATTCACACCTGAGTGAGAAAAAAAAACTTATCCTATGAGATAAAATGAAAGATATTATTTCAACTTACAGGCTTAAAATATATATGCAAAAAAAAAAAAAAACTAAGGCTAAAAGATCCAGGTGATATGATCTAACTTCACATATCTATAAACTCTGAAACCCAGTCTTATCACTGCAATCTGCACCAGCCAAAATAAATAAAATAAAATAAAATAAGAGCCCGGGAGATTTCCACACCGATTTTTGATCGCCACTGACAACTCAAAACACTGACTGACAGAGTAAACCACGTTACACTTCCACAGCTTGCACACGCTGTCATTTCCCTAAGTTGGCATGGAAACAAGAACAGAGAACACGATGAACCCAAGCACCTGTACTGCTTGTAGCACATTTTCTTCCACGAAGCCGTCTGAGTGATCGCACACATACAGTACAATTATAACCAGCTCCTGGGGTAAAGGGAAACTACAGCCAAGTGTCTGCAAACATAAAGGCACAAACGCCGAACGAAGAAAGGAGCTACACCCTTAGATGCACTGTTATTTATTGAGGCAGTCGCACAATAAAAAGTCTCAGTATGTCTTTTTTTAAGATGTTTAACACAATTGAGGCTTATTAATAATAACTAATGACATTTCTTTTCAAAGCCAGCCGTGAAATAACATTTTCTTAAACACTGTGGTAAAGCTGACATTCTTAAAGTCGTAGGGAAGTCCTATTTAAATGTCAAATCATTCTGGCTGAAACATGTATATACTGTAAATGTGCTCTTTTTCAGGCGATATTGTCCCAAAAGTTAGAACATTTCCATAAAATATGTGGGGTTTTTTTTCATTATCTTATGCAGGCCAGTTAGTTCTACGTCAGCTTGTACACCTAAATCCAGCCAATCATATATTAACGGTCATTTGTCAAATAAATTTTTTCGGTGATAGCATCTAGATTCATATGTCGCAGCTAATATACGCAACGCTTGAAATAAGAAATCAGAATCCTTTCCTTTCCCATTGAGTTGCGTCCCAGTGTTCACGGGGATGGACGTCTGTGTCTTCGGCAGGCGTAGAGCTAACAGAACTGGCAGCGTTGCGAGGCAAGGGCTCAAACATGTACGGCTGGAAGCCTTCTACACCAAACCAAGCTTCTGCCGCCCTGGCGTCCTCTTCCACAACATCTTCGTCCCGCTTTCCTCCTCTAAATAAAAAATGGATGACGGAGGAGACTCATCCATGACCTCTGACGTTTAGACATTGTCGTCAGACAACATGCAGTAATTTATAAATGTTTTAAATCAGGTTGGGACCGGATTAGCCAGCAGCTGGGTCCGGATCCGGATCCTGGTCTGCTAATTAGGCGACTTCTGGTTTAAACGATGTTTTAAATACAAACACCAGCTTAAAATGTATTTTTCTCAAATCCTCTAAAAGCAGGAACAATGGTACTTTTTTCAAACAATCTGACCCTCAATTTTGATCAAGTTTGGTTAAAAATAATAACTTTACACCCAAAGTTGGCTTTAAATTATGGTTGAACCTTAATATAACTTCTGTCTTCCTATGAAAAAAACATGACAGTGTACTTTCTGTTATCATAATAAGATAGTTTCATGCTGCATTTTTTTCTTTATCACCTACTTATATGATTGTTTATATAAAGTACGACAGGTGTTTGATATCCAAGCATGAAAACTAATTGAACAAAAGCAAGAAGGATTCATGACCTGACAGACATGGCTGCCCCTCTGCGTATATAGGAAATAAATAGTGTTAACCAACATCCACTCTCTAAACAAACTTTGGATATTTTCTGATGGTACGTTTTAAATTTTAAATAAATGTGTCCTGAAATGGACTCAGGTTTGGGTCAGAATTGGCTCTAATTGCTCATAAAATAGCAACAACTGTATGTGAACATGCTGTTGAGAGTGGAATAAGTGTGAATGTAAAAACATTCTGTTCCCTGAGCTCACAGCAAAGCTTCAGACCTTTTTTACTGCAAACTTCTAGAAAACAAATCGAGCAAAAAAAACCAAAACAGGTTTGCAGCCAACAGAAGAGCATCATCTTTCATCTCAGCGAGAAAAAAACTCAGGGACAGAAAAAAGCTTTTTTAAATGTTACGCTACAAGCAGCTGTAAACTATAGTGAGTCATACCCAAAGCTCTCTGATGACACAGCTGTAAACCTAGAGAGATAAAGAAACTGCGATGAGCAAAACCAGAGCGCATTAAAACAAACCCTTCCTTCTTTGCTGAACTGCAGCTTAAGCAGATCTTAGCATCTGACAAAAACAAAGGTCAGAGTCACAAGTGCCATCTACCCATCACACCCTCTGCCTGCCTTACCTGTGCCTGGGCGACCCATGATGATTTGCTTGCGTGGCGCCGGGTGAGGCGACTCGGCTGGCAGTATGAGCGGCAACAGGGCGGTCGGCGTGGGGTGACAGGCCACCGGCTGGGGCAGCGCGCTTCCTGAGGCATCCTGGTAACCCTCGGGTTTCCTGTCCCTGCCTCCGGAGCCGGACGAGGACAGAGCAGAGCCCGACGGAGCAGAAATCAACCCTGGAGCCGAGGGGCTGGACAGGGCTGCGTGGCCTGCTGTGGCTGGTGTCAAGGACTGAAAAGGGACATCAAAAAGGTGTTTGAGGATTAATGAATTATAAGTCTAGCTAATTTACTAATTTATAATATAGTATATAATTGTTGAGGGCCTGATCATTATCTGCAGTCAAATTTCCCATTCGTTTCTTTAATAATAAAATCTAAATATGACTTTAATCGGTTTTAGGTGACATTCATTGCAACTGAACACTGAAATGTGACCTGCCACATTTACAACTAACTAACACCTCTGTGATTCTTACCTAAATATAATAATAAATAGAGCTTTGAATCCTGAAGTTGTGAGTTTGAGCCCCACTCCCACAGACTGCTACTCTGGGTCCCTTAGCAAGAACCTTAACCCAGCACTGCTCCTCGGGCGCCACAAGGGGATGGGTTAAATGCAGAGGTAAATTTCTCCAATGTGAGCTCAATACTGTTCATTATTATTATCATTAAGTACTATTTGTTTAGACAGAGATTTTCCAAAGGAATAACGAATATCCAAGTCCTTATATCTCTCCTTCATAAACATAAATCTGGAAAGAACAAGGGGCCGCACCATGTTAGGAAACTTTCATCACTCCTTTAGGCATTGAGTCTGCTGCAGACACATACTGCAGTGCAAGCAGTCCTGAGGAATATCCCCAATGAGCAAACTATCCACATAATGATGATGTCATGTGCAGCTCTTACTTAGAGTCCTGTGCAGTCTGTTTTTTGCACACACCTACGCAAGAATACCAATACAGCTTCATGAACTACGAACAGGCTATTTGGATTTACATACAATACTTGATTTCTTATTTGTCCAACCAACCACCACAGGCTGGTCTGTGACAACCAGAGGATAAACTGTAGCCTGGAGGACATTAGCCCCATTTACACTACCTTCTTGAAACAGGGCTGAGATCAGTCCTGACACGGTTACCCGGATAACTGTTGAGTGTAAATGGCAAGCAAAACTGAACCGGACCGTACCAGACACAACTGAACTGCTCCAACATGGTACTAGTTCATCAGTAGGGCTCGGCGGGGTTCAGTTCTGGCTCGGTTCTCAGATAACAAAGAGTGCATGAGCAGACCGCGTCATCTCCTTACATTCATAAAAATACTAGCTTCCCTATCGTGCCACACCATTTCCAGTAATGATTCTGCTTAGCAGTGTGGTGAACCTCAATGTCGTTGTTTCCTGCGTCTGTAAGACCTCATTAGACCATCGTTTGTTGTATCTCTTCACAAAAGCCGACTCTGTCAAGTAAATTCATCAAAGGCTGCTTTCTTCGCCTGACGCTCCGCAAACAACCAAATATCACAATATCAAAACATAAATTCCTGAATGTTACGGGCGCTGCAATGTTGGTTTGCTTTTTTATCTCTAGAGAGCAGTAGTACCGTAGCTTGCCACTAGGAGGCGAGGAACGGTGCTAGCGCGGCTTGTAAACAGTCGTAAGGAACAAAGCTCAGCACGGTTAACTGATCCAAGCTCTGCACGGATCGGTTTTCAGATGGTAGTGTAAATGGGGCTATAGAGTACCGAGGTCTGGGTTTATATTCCCTTAATTTTGTTTATTTGATGTAAAGCATAAGAGGGGTGAATGATGATAACCTTGTATGACTTTAGAGAGACTAAAGCTTTAGCAGCCCTGATCTCATCATCATTACATTGGGTGTTAAATAAAAACTCATTCCTCCATCTGGGACAGTTTACAGTATACAGTTCTAGAGAGTAAACCCCATTACCCTTCATGTGTGGTATAAAAAAAATACAGTTTTTCCTAGAGCATTTCACATGCAGCACCTTTAGTAAACTCTTTGCCCACTTTAATATTTCAGCTGTTTTTTAATTTTCTTAAAAGAGGAAAATAAAGATAAACAAGTTTTTTAAATTATTAGTACATTTATAACAGGAAAAAGATGCCAAACCAACCACACCCCTTGTGACCTAATGAAGCATAGTTTTTGGGAAGGTGAGTTCAATTAAGTGGCAACACCCAGGTCTGAGAGCCAACAAATCCATCACAAAGAAGTTGAGGGAAAACAGGACGTTTAAGGAAAAAGGGAATCTTAAAAACGGAACAGATGAGAAAGATTTCATCAGTTATTCATCAGGGAGGTCACAGAAACAAACAATACTTAAAGCTCTGCAGGCCTTACTGTATCAGTCAAGGTTGTAGTTCAAGGACAAGAAAACATATATTACTTGGGAAGGTTCTAAATCAAGAGCTACCCCTGACTCAAAATAAAAAAAAAAGTTTTTTTGACAAATAATCTTTGGGCTCTAGACAAAAGTGGCACCGCAAATTTGGGGGCTTCAGGACAACTACCTGCTCACAAATAGGCAAGTCTGTTTGGAAAGTTATTTTCCCCATAATAATAAAAAAGAAATAAAAATAATTTAGCTTTGTGTGACATTAGGTGTTATATCAACTGAAAAAATATGACATTCAGTTTTCACCCAGACAAAAATGCATCAACTAAATATCGTATGTTTTTTCCATTAATAAAACAAAAACATTGAAAATGGCATAAAAAACATAAGTGTTTTCAAGTTTGTATTATAGGAAGTGCAAAAATATATATTGAAAAAAATCATCAGGAGACTTTTATGGTTAGTAGCCTTGATGATTGGAAACATACTTCAGCAAGATAACATTAAATCGGCAATAGTAAAGATCTGCAAAGCTAAAGGGCTTTCGCTGTAGAGAAAAAACTTACAGAACTGGAAGTGACCAGGACCAGTTTTGAGGCTGGGTTCCTGAGGAGAACCGCTGGATTGGACGTGGCTCCGTTAATAGGCACAGGGGCCTGCAGGCCTGGGGGAGCAGAGTGCTGTGCCTGGTTCTGCTCCCTTGACCGGCTTCTTTCTCTTCTCTGCAAGGGACCGTCTGAGAATTTTGCCAAGGGGACGTCGGGGTTGCGGACAATGACCGGAGAGTCGCGAAGGGGCACTATGCGGCGTGGGGAGGGTTCTTGGGGCAGGGGAGAAGGGGTTGGAGACACAAGCATGGGTGGGGGCGTAGAGGCAGCAGAGGATGATGGCCTGCTGGTGGCGCTGCGAGGGCGTGAAAAGGAAAGTGCGGAAGGTGTTGTGGGCTGACTGTGGGGGGAGAGGACTCTGAAAGCAGCTTGGTCTCCAACAATGCTGCCCCCTACACCCATCAGCTGCTGCTGATCCGATTTGTTTTGGTAGTCCAGGACAGCAGGTAGAGGAGGGGGCGGGTGGGTTTCCGGCCTTCTCTTGCTGGGACTCATTGGGACCGTAAAGGTGAGGCTGGTCTGAAAGGAGGGCACAATTCCTGACGGATGGCGTTCTCTGTCAGAACATGGCGTACCCATCTTAGTGCCACTGAGCTGCCGAGGGCGGCGTGGGGTAAGCGGGGCAGTGATTGGACTAAAATTGGCAGGGCGGAAGCCAAAGTGAGGCGAAGGAGATGGTGACGGCGTTGGTGAGAACGGGGACTGATTGGAAATGGGAGAGAATGATGGCGTGCCGGAGCGGGACCCCCCTAAGGAGACCAGCATATTCGCTGCCTCGCACTCATCAAAGTCAAAACGAGAAAGGTCTTGGGGTATCAGGGAGGGCAGGACTAAGCGGGGACGTGAATCTCCTCCACGGCTGCTGGCTTCGCTGCTTTCCCTCGATGTCTCATCCCAGTCGAACTCTGAGCTGGCTCTTCCACCTCCCAGCCGTAGATCGGATGGCGTTAAAGTCCCTGTGCTGCTGGCTCCGCTGCGCTCCCGGCCGCCTCCACTTGCCTCCATTTCCTTGGTCCTCATTGAAAGATGTCTGGAACAGTATCCTCGTCGTTGGGACTCTTTGGAACAGCCCTCCCGAGAACACAACCTCCTCCACTGCTTCCCGTTGAACTTCTTTCGGATGCCTGTTGGTGTGCACACGACATCTCCTTTCTTGTACTTTTGCTGGGCAGCTGTAAGAGGAGTGCGTGAACGGTTTGTAGAGGAAGAGTTTGAACCTGACCCTGGTCCTCCTCCACCACTAGTTGCTCCTCCCCCAGAAGCCTTCTCTACTCTGGAGGATGTAGTGGAGGAGGAGATAGGAGACAGAGAGTGGAGCTGGGGGCCTGTAATGATGGTGCCGGCAGTTGCATTATTTGAGTCAAGCCCTAACAGAACATTTGAAGGATTAGGGTGAGGAGTCAGGGCCAGGTGGGTGGAGGAAATCCCAATGCTCCGTACAACAGGCAGGTGGGAATTGAGGTAGCCAGATGGGGGCTTTGAGACAATCTGGTGGTGAACTGGTCTCTGTTTGGTCCCAGGTATGATTGCCCCCAAGGGGACCATGTTAAAGTGGGACACCTCCATGTCCTCTTCAGGGGTGAGTGGCATGTAGGGGTGGTGTTGCTGCTGCTTTGCATCGTTTTCCCTTTCTCTGTCTCTTTCTTGTTTCCGCCGACGCTCTCTCTCCATTTCCAGGTCATTAATTTCCCATTCTCTACCATGAGCCAGGCTCATCACAGGTGTCTGAGTAACTGGTGAGACAATGTTGTGGCCTGCAGTGGAGGAGACAGTTATAATACCTGGGTACGCTATTTCTCTGCCAAACATTGAGCCAATACCAGTGGTCATTCCTCGGCTAAGACTAGAAACTTCCTGTTCCACATCGATTTGTTCCCTTTCTTCAAGCTGTTTGTCCTTTTCTCTGATGCCCTCTTCCCCTCCATGGCCACCACATGATGGCAAATCCAGGTCCCATGGTGGTACTAGAAGCCGGAGAGTTTGTCGAGAGACCCATACCGCCTGGGTAGCACCTGTGCTATCTTCTACATCCAGAGAATGAGGCCTCCCCTCAGACAGAAGGACGCGGTAACGATTGGCCACAGCAGGGTGTGTGTCTACCTCGGTCACCACACCTTCTCTGTACCACTGCCACTGGCCCTCATTGCCATCCTCATTGCCAAATGGTACACACACACGGGTGCCTGCGGGTATTGTATGGACACCGGGTGGAGGTGCATCTAAGATTATTTCCACCACCCCTGAAGTGCTGTCATGTCGGTAAGGATAACTGCACATTGTCTTCTCCCCATTCAGTTGCACCTCCAAACAGCCAAATTCGCCGCTGACCTTACGGACCACTCCAGCCCGAAACACAAATTCTGAACGCCTCCCTTCTTCTCTTTTGTCACCTCCTATTTCCTCAGATTTTTGTCTTCTGCGCTGGCGAGCAAGGACACGTTGATTTTTTAACCCTTTAGCGAGGGTGTCTGACAGTGTGTCAAGTAGACTGGGTGTAGAATGAGATGTCTGTGTGACCGCAGGCACGTCGCCAACCACTTCCAAGTCAGCAGAGTGCTCGCTGGCAGTGTCTGTTGAAGAACATCGTGGAAGGGGGCTTGGGGATACTCGCTCTTCACCTCCTGCAGGCCTATCCCCTACAAGAGACAATGTAGGGGGTCCTGGAGAATCAAGGGAATTGTCTCTGTCTGTTGCTCCACTGGGAAAGATGTCCATCAGACTCATACTTTGACTGTTACTATTGGAGTGAGAGACACCGAGTCCTAAACCTGTTGACCTCTGGGTAAGGACCCCGTCACTCAGGGGAGGGGGGGTGGAGGATACAGGGGTGCTATGATTACTGGCAGTAGCTGTAGAACAGTGTTCAGAGGTGTACTTCTTTTTGGGAACGCGGGCCTTAAAAGTGGCGGTTTTTCTGCTGGAGGCTGGATTCGGACTGTTGTTTGCACTCGGTGTACTGCTGTTACTACAACTGCTGCCACCACTGTCACACTGGCTGCTGCCACTGCCGCTCAGTGCCGACCTCCCAGACCTTTCGTTGGACAATGTCAACAGTTTGCCTGAATCCATCACGACTGATACCGTTGTATCTGACATTCCCTCCCCATCCGAAACGTCCCGTACCACCATTAGGCCAGCCTGAGAGGAGTCTGAGTGGGAACTAGAGGAAAAAGATGAGGAGGGAGTTCGGTTTTGAGGAGATCTGCTTTCGTCTCTGTTCTCGTCTGAATCTCGCTTCTCCCCACCCTCTGAGGTCTCTCCAGCTCCGCGGCGCTTCCCTCCTTTGGCCCGAGTGGATTGAGGGGAGCGCCGGCCTTGCTTCTTTATTGGCTTCATCTTTTTATCTTGTTGGCCTTTACTCCAAACAGATCTTGTTATTTATTTATCCCTAAGTATCTCCTTGACGTTTCAGTTGTTTTCTTGCTTCCCTTCTATTTTTTTCCTCTGTCAGGGCCGGTCTTTCTCATTCTGTCTTGCCTTTGGTTGTGCGACTCCGGCACTTGACCACTTTGTTTCAAGGACTCTGAGAGAAAGAAAAAAACAAAACAGAAAGCATGGGTTACTCATCTGGCATTTACACAAGAAAGCAGACCTAAGCAATGAACACAATATGGATAGCACTGAGAAGTTAAAACAAGAGATTTCTAATACGTAGCACCACAATAAAAGCTGGACATAAAAATGTTGCACTAGAGTAGTAATCTGCATATTTATAACACTTTAATTCATTACATAACAAATCCTACTCACATTACGCAAAGCCTGCATCCAGAGCAGGTACACAAAGAAAACAGGAGGCCATATTGTAGGGTAAACACAATGCAGGCTTACAACACAGCATGGAAATAGTGAGGAGCGCTATGCAATTTGCCCAGACAAGCCTCTCTGCTTGCTCTCCTTACTCACACACTATTTCTTGGCCGGGGCAGTAAAGGCAGGGGAATTCCTCTTGCGCTCACATACTGAAACCCTCCCTTTTTTTTCCTCTCTGTCTCGCTCTCTCTTAGGCGACCTTTATCTGTGTATTTCAAAGCAGTCAATCCGCCCCTACGAACTCCATTTCCTGTGGAAGACATTACCTAACTTCCCGTTACTTTATTCCTCCCTCTTTCTTTGCTACTATCACACACCCGCACCCTCCAATATTGATTTTTTTTAACCTCTAGTCTCCACTTGCTCCCCATTTTCCTACTGAGCTGTAATCATCCAGAAAAGCCAAATAATTGTCCCGCCATAGAGAAGACCCTCAGAATACCTCGGGCTTTAGAAAAAGAAACCCTGATGGATTTTGATGATTTGTTGAACTGTTTATTTGCAGGATTCAGGTCAATGCTGCTGTGTTTTTTTACTTTGTTTCTTGGAAAATTTGTCTCAGAGGAGTTTGAAATATGTTATGAATATGTTAAATATGTTAACAACACGTAGACCAAGAGAGGGAATATAAACAGGCCTTGTCATCTTTCTCCAATATTTCACTCCTGCTGCGATTTGCTCTGTCAAAATCTTCTGTCTTGATGTCTATCAACCGCCGCAGAGGACTCTAGCTTGTCACTGACTGTTTTGTTGTTTGTCAACTCACATGTCTGCCTGTCTTGTCTGTCCCTCTTTCTCCTTCCAACCTTTCTTCCAGCCAATCCTTCCTCTTGGCGTGTCTCTGTTCCCTTTTTGCAGCATTCTTGTTTGTCTGTGAAAGCTTGAGTTCATTCGGGGGCCTTTTAATAACTGCTGCCATCGCATCGACGGGAGAGGAACCCACATTGAGAGATGCGAGCCGCCTGTCTCAAGGCCACACAGCAAACATCCATGCAGGGATAGAGGGATAGTGGATAGTGCTAGCAGTGAGCATGCAGCCATCACCTCGCTCTATGTAAATCCCTATTTTGGACAGGCAACCGTAGAGCGGCTGTCATAAAATAATTTGGCAGCTGGCCTTACTTGGTCACGATAGAGGTATGCTGCGTGTGTTTACTCAGTAGTGCTCAGAGTACAACAGCTGGTGTCAAAGCCATGAGCTGAATGATAACGGCTTAAAGGTGAACTGATGCAATACGCACTCCTCCGGCTGAAATTATGGAGCTTAAAGGAATAGTACACCCAAAACATGATTAGCCTTCATTTTCTACTCACCCCCATGCTGAACAACACTCTGGAGTACTTTTTTGATATCTCAAATGCATCTGGAGATCTGGGAGGCTTCTTACTGTCTGCTGACATTCAAATAATGGAGGTCTATGGTGCCCGAGGCAGAAAGGTCCATAAAAGTCCACAAAAAACGTGTCAATATTCCTCCATACTGCTCGTCCAATGTATTCCAAGTGTCCTGAGTGGGTAGGGTCCATAATTTACTCAAAACGAAGTCATTTAGAATGTTTTTAGAGCATAAACAGTAGTGTATAAGATTTCCTAAAAGCGCGCGCCTGCGAGTTCACGAGCCTACGGAAACCACGGCAGACCAAACCAGATGAAAGTGCGCATTCAGCTCGGCAAAGAACTCATGCTCTTCCTCAACACTGAAGTCCTCAGACATTTTTCTTTCTTTGCACAGGTAAACAGCACATTTCTTCTTCTACGCTTGCATTATCAAGAGCAGACGCTGAATAACAAGTTCAATTGCTTTTAATTTGGAGGAACAACGTTTGCACTGGGATGAGCTGACACAAACGCACACAGGCTGATGGAAGTCACACGGTGGAGGACAAAAAAAAAATGTGAACAGCCTCCCTTAAGGATGAATTACATAGACTGAGAAATCTTTTTACAGCCTAAATGACATAACTGAATACTACGTCAAGTCTTAAGTGAATATTGTTGGTAATGGTCTGTTTAATTTGCTGTTCAAAGGAGGAAAACCTGATGGATATCTGCCGAGATGGTCTTACTCTGTTATTCTTCATGCTTTTAGAGGCTTATTTCAACATCCTCAGAACAGTTTTTTCACATGAATGATTGTTGAACTTCTAATTAAGTTAAGAAAGAGAAAAAAGTTTATCCTAAACCCAGCAAACCGGTCATCATCCTGCACACGTGGCACCCTAACAGTTTGACCCAGAGAAGGCCAGATTTTAGCCGTAGATGAACTGGGGGACAAACGATCCCTCAGATCCTCAGTGAGGTCTCTGCTCAACAACTTTAAAACTGTATGATATTTGGCACACATGTTGTAATGCACATGAAAGCTGATGTTTCTTAGGTCTTTTGATGGAAGCAGACACTACTGCCCAGCTTTTTTTAAAGTCGATGTTTTTGCATCACATCCGTAGTTATCTAATTCAGGGATCGATGTTAATCAACGCCCGATCTCCCGGGGCAAGTAGTTTTTATTGTTGGGAGAGTACAAAAATGATCGCAAAAAAAAAGATTTATTACTCAAAATTGCTTTAAAATCACAGATATTCGAAGAAAACGACCCAGAAGCGTTGTCGGCGCCATTTTTGTTGTTTTGTACACATTCTCGCGTGATTTGAAAAAGCCGGGTGATTTTCCGCCAGATGGCGTGATTTTTTTCCAGGAATTGGCGCGAATAAGACACATTTTTTTTCGACTTGGCAGGCTCAAAAACAGCAACAAGTCATAGCGTTGCCGGCGCCATTTTTGTTGTTTTGTACACATTCTCGCATGATTTGAAAAAGCCGGGTGATTTTCCGCCAGATGGCGTGATTTTTGTCCACCAAGCGGTTTTGATGTAGTTACCAAAATGACAAACAAGCTAAAAAGCGCTATTGTACCTATGTTTCTGTATCATTTTATTCGCATAATCACTTAAAAATCACCTACATTCGAAAAAAACGACCCAAAAGCGTTGTCAGCGCCATTTTTTTTGTTTTGTACACATTGTCGCGTGATTTTCCGCCAGATTTTTGTCCGGGAATTGGCGCGAATCAGACACACTTTTTTCGACTTGGCAGGCTAAAAAACAACAACAAGTCAAAAAAATGTAAGTACAGTAACACACCCACCACCTATTTCCCCCACCACCCACTTAGCATCGGAGATCCTCTTTACCCCCCACCCATCCTCATCCATTCACTAAACATCCAAAAAACATTTAAAAAACAAACATATTTCATTTATCTATACACAAAAATGAATATTAGGAACTATATTTATCAAACATTATACTGGGCAAGTAAAAATTGTTTCTGGGCAAATGAAATGTGAAAGTCACTTGCCCAAAGGGCAAGTGGTAAAAATCCTTAACGTCAACCCCTGTAATTGTTTTTAAACTGTTTCCACGGACTCTAATGTTCCCTCCTTTAAAATCAGGCTCTGAACTGCTTATTTCAGGCCTGCTATGCTGAGTACACAACATAAGTCAGTCTGACTGGCCGGGCTATATGTTTAATGTCCTGGAAAGGTAAGGAGGAGACAGCACGGGAGATCTCACTGAAATGACAGGATCATTTACATCATTACGTCTGATTGAGCTCCTATGCTCACTGATTCTTTGTTTCAACCAGTACAAATCTTATCAAAGGAAATTTTACTAAACACATGACATTTTCTCTACTACATGTGACGAAGCCTTTAACAGAAAAACTTCTGTCTGATCTAGGATGTCTAAAAGCAGAAGTTCTCCAGCTGGCGTGACACGATTTTGAAGACATTTGAATCGGGTTTTAGAAGACGCAGCCTGGAAAGTTTCACCTAAACGCCGTGCAGAGTGACCTCTCTGCAGAAAACATATTTTTATAGCAGCAGTTTTATCAATAGAGTCCTGATTCTTTGGTAAACCATATTTAGGAACTCTAGGATGGGCAATTCTGACCAGGAGGGTATTTCTGATATAATGTAGTGATGAGGTTTTCATTTCATAATTCAACCCAATTAAAATCAGGTGAGTGAAATGGAGCATTAGGATCAGAGAAATAGTCCTATTCTTCTGAACAAGTAACCTTTTTTCTGTCGTAAAATAATGAACCTGTTGAAAACTTTTCAAGTGCAAAATACATGGAGGCACTGCTATGAAGCTAGCACTGCTAACACTGCTTATAAAAGTGGTTATAAACATCTTTTATTGAAGTGTTGGGGGGAATTTTTCTGAAAATCCGACGCACACTCAGTGTAACTTCGCCCCTGCTTATGAGTAATTCATTATAGATAAATATTACCGAGGTACTTAGTTGCTTTTTACACCACTTTACCAATATTCAGCACCCCCACAGAAGCCAGAAAATAAACATCAGCAACTTTTTAAACCAGCAAACAATTCCTGCTATTATTTAAAAAGTTTGTGGTTTAGATTAAGCAGGTTTGCAGCTGACAAGGAAATGCATACATGCATGTAAGTATCCCTTTGAGGGTTATTATTTGATGATTAGTTTTATAAAGGTAAATATAAAACTTGACATTTTGGCACATAATAATTGTGAATCGAAAAATCTCGGTATTGGCAGACATGGAAATTCAGATGTTGGAAATTGGAACCCATAAATCCTGAATCGATGATCTCTGTTTTTAATGCCTTGCGATAATTTAATTGCATTCTATTTTTCCACTTCCCTCAAGTTTTCTTATTTCCACAACGTGCTGTGATGGTCAGGCTGCAGAGACTGAGAGAGAAAAGGACGCAGAATCCAAAAAGTGAAAATTTAATATTTCTTTCGTTCCTCTTAATAAACTAGGATATCGAATCAAATGTTCTAAACTAAGAAGAGAGGAAACTAAAGAAAAGAGGACAGATGAGTCTTTACGTCTGATGTTAAGAAACCGTATTTGTCTGTAGACACAACATCATTTATCTCTCTCCAGCTTAGGTATGTATTTAAGCTCCTATGATTCACAGGCCAGAGTAGCGCGGCTTAACAAATAAAAACATTCTTCAGGATGGAAAAGTATTTTTCTTTTTTATGTATTTATCAAGTTTGCGTAGAAGACATAAAAAAGAAAAGTGAAAAGAGGAGAACAAAGGTAAAACATATTTCATGTATAGGGGATGTGGGGGTCACGTAGATCTGCTTATATAGATGTGTCTGGCGATCCAGTCTAACTGAGGGGAAAAGTCCTTTCCCATTTCTGTACTCAAGCCACTTTCTCCTAAATTGTTTCAGGTATTTGGACTTGATCCTTAGGTGGAAGGTCATTTTCTCCATTGTGAAGAATCCCTCTACCATTGATTTCCATTGCATCGGGTGTGGAGGGTGACTTTTTAAGCATTTTCTGCTAACCGCCTTCTTAGCTGCCACTATCAAGATTTCATGGAGATAGATGTCGTTCCTGTGTATCTCTTCACTCTCCAGCCATCCCAAGTACACAATACGTGGGTCCTTGGTGCAGGCGTAACTTTCTGAAGGACTGATGTGGACGTTCCCAACAATAATTTCAATACAAAGACTTAACAATATGTGAGGAAAATGTCTAAATGGGATTTTTTTTTTTTGCTTTTGAAGGAGGATAATCACTGCTGTAGCTGAAAGGGAAAACATCCGTCAACCGATCCACATTTCTCTGGATGGATTGATGGATGTACTGCAAAAAAACTAAATCTAGATAGGTCTTTTTATTCTTAAAATAAGTGCATTTGTTCTTGAATTAAGGAGGTAAAAGAGACATTCTGCCAATGGAACAAGACAATTTACGCTTAAAATAAGAAAACACTATTGCATTGTCTTATTTCAAGTGCATATTATCTAATTATCTTATTTTAAGAGTAAAATTACTCATTCCATTGGCAAACTTTCTCATTTAGCTACTCAAATTGAGAGTGAATACACTTAATTAAGGAAAATTTTACTTATTTCTAGATCGTTTTTGCAGTATTGGTTGAATGAATCTGGGGAGGCATCATATATCGCTGTTGGCATTGGAATTTGCTGTTATTCCTCCTTTTTTATTTATACATTAATGTCTAACTACCCATATATATAAATATCAGTGTATTTTGGTTCTTTTCTGTTCTCAACAATAGGAAAGCATTTCATAAATATATGTTTGAGCTCAGTTTTGGAAAATACAAACCCTATTGAAAGCGTTTATGTCGACTAAAGGGCGGATTATACTTCTGCAACCGCACAAATCAAATGTCGCTGGGTCTGGTCTTTGGTCGCAAAGCAATTTTGCTGGGATGATTCTGCAACGTCGGTCTGGAATTTCTAGGGACGCACAGCAGTTTCCCGACAAAGCGCAAGGGGGAGCCTATTTGAGAACTCACGAGAACTTCTTCAGTGCTACCGGCGAAACTGACTGACTGAAGACTTTAACGAATAGGAGGTGACCAGCAAACACCCTGTACAGTAGTTGATACAGAAAACGCTGCAAATATGGTTTGTGCAGTGAAGATAATGCAGCTCATGCATGTCTGCTGTGTCACGTCTGCTTGCTCGTGTGAGGCTTCACTTATTCACTTTTCACAAACAAGTTTGCGCTTTTGAGACAGTTTTCTTCACATCTCAAGTTTAAACTGTCTGATTTACAAGTTTGCACTTTGTATTTAATATGACAGTATTGGAATATTTTGAAACACAGTTGAACCACTTTCTTTATTGTAAAAATGGATCGAATCTAAATGAATCGATTTAGAACTGTAGGAATCAAAATAGAATCGATTCAGGACTTCAGTCCTAATCCTGTATCCTATTTTTTCTTCTATAGCCTGAGAAAATGTATCACAGTGGGGTTTTTTTTTTGTACATTCCCAAAATATCTGAGAGTGACTGGCATTCATGTCTCCACCAACATTGTTGCTGAGAAGGATGGAAAATTATCTTTAAAAAGCATTAATTTCTCCAAAGAAAAGTTTTAAGAAAGCCTGGAAAATAAGAGTAGATCAACTCCTTTTTTCCAACCTATGGTAAAATTGTCTTCAATCAAATGTTTCAAAATAGTGCATTAATGACTCAATAATATGACAACATAAAGGGCTAAGGACGGCCAAGTTTAGGAAAGGGTTATTACAGAGCTATGAGCAGCAGGTTGAGGGGGTGTAGTAAGTCTGTGATCCATGATTTCCACCTTTGTTTCAGTCAGAGGAAAAGCAGTGAGCAGCAACAGGTGGAGGAGGGGGCATCAACAAACAGCTTCCTGACACTCCAAACTGTAAACTAAATGAGGAGAAATATCAGCCTTCCAGAAAGATTTCCTTCTTATTCTGATACTTCTGTTGTTTCCCACTTGCTCTGTTATAAACTAAACATGTCCCAGAAGCGCGGTTTTGAAACTCTGTGCAAAACTTTGTTTGTTTTTTAAGCAAAAGGGAACAAACTGCGTCCTTTGAACTGGTTATGGTTTGGAAGTTTTGTTACACGTAGACACAACAGTTGGTTCATCTTTGTGGAGAGTTTGATTTATAGCTCAGAGATGAGTGTTTTAAACCAAATAATCTACTGTTATAGCTTTGAGAATGCTTTTACATCTGGAAAATCCTAACTTTTAGGATGCAATCTGTTCAGTAAAAAAAAAGTTAACTGATATTTAAATATTATTTCAGTTTAATAAGTCAGAATTCTGACTTTAATCTCAGAATTTTGGATATTAATGTAGATGGGCACCATGAAGGAAGAGATGTGGGAGCTTCACTGACAGAGATGTGAGTTGTTTGAGAGGGGCGGTGACACATTGGTGGAAAATGACGGAATTAGGCGACTTTTTACGTGCCCGAGGGGTCCCCGATGATGCTATTTCATTAATGGAAGAGCAGAAGGTGATTAAAACAAGAGAGCTCATTTAGTCTCTAAAACAGACATGGCTAGGGCTTGTTAGTGTTCAGAATTCAGTCAGAATTCTGAGATTAAAGTCAGAATTTTGGGGAAAAAGTCAGAATTTTGAGGAAAAAAGTCAGAATTTTGAGAAATAAATCAGAATTCTGAGATTAAAGTAAGAATTTTGAGAAATAAAAGACAGAATTCTGCGATTAAAGTCACAATTTCGAGAAAAATGTCAGAATTCCGAGATTAAAGTCAGAATTTTGTAATTAAAGTCAGAATTTTGGGGAAAAAGTCAGAATTCTGAGGGAAAAAAAGTCAGAATTTTAGAAATAAGTCAGAATTCTGAGATTAAAGTCCGAATTTTGAGGAAAAAAAGCCAGAATTCTGAGATTAAAGTCAGAATTTGAGGGAAAAAGTAAGAATTTTGAGATTAAAGTCAGAATTTTGAGAAATAAGTCAGAATTCTGAGATTAAAGTCAGAATTTTGAGAAAAAAAGAGACAGAATTCTGAGATTAAAGTCAGAATTTTGAGATTAAAGTCAGAATTTTGAGGAAAAAAAGTCAGAATTCTGATATTAAAGTCCGAATTCTGACTTTTTTATATTATACAGAAATAAAATTTTAAAAATCAGTTAACTTTTTTCATTTGTCAGTGGCCCTAATCCTCTTCCATGGTTCAGGACTACGATATTTCAGTAAAAACTCAGTTTAACACTTGTTTTAAAGTTCAGAGCAGGATTGAAACTGAGCTGAACCACAGCAGGCCGGGACGTGTAGAGAAATGCATCATCATAATCCAGAGATAACAGCTGTTCACTTAATCTAGACAAGGCCCAGAACATGCAAACAACAAGCCGGGATGTCGTCACCTCTGCTGGGAGCTGCTAGCACCGTGTCATCCGCGTAGTATCGCAGTTATTACCGGGTTTACTCTGTGGGAGCCGCAGGCCGAGGCGACCAGGCCGCAGCTCCGGCGCTCCGTCACCAGGCCTCCGCTCAGAGGAACCGGGAAATAACTGGCTTAAACGGGGAGTCCGGTTCCCGGGTTAGCCTGTCGGCTTCACTTCAACTGCAGCGGAGATGTTGAATAAGAAAACAAAGTGAAGAAAGGCTGGAAAAGTGGATGACTTCAAAGCTGTCAGTTTGATCTGAGCTGCTTTACACACCGGGGAGAAAGTGTCAATAAGCTGGAGGAAGGCCCACAAACAGCCGCCTTTAAAGAAGCGAAAACAGGAAGAAAATGAGTGTGAGTGAGGATGAGGAGGTGGAAATGATTTCTGGGAAGTCCAGCTTCACTTTTAATGGCGTTGTTTTTATTTCACCGAGAAAAGTTTCTAACGTCCAGCCGCACCGCTCCCCTTTTTTCTCCCCCCCACCACCGGCCCCAACGGATCAGATCAGCTGCTAACTCGTGTTTATAACCACAGTAAACATGAACGTTACGGTTGGGGGAAAAAAGGGCACAACAAGCCCCTCTGCAGTGCTGCAGGAGGAGATCTGTAGGCAGCTTGTACTCACCGGAGATAACACGGGATCCCCTTCTCACAGGATGCTCCTCCGCTGAGTAAAATAGGGCACGGTGCTCCTCCGCTGCCAGTCAGCAGCCGCTCATCTTTCTCGGGCGAAGCAACTTAAAAGGAGCAAAGAAAAAAACTCCTGCCCTGGACATTCTACACTACAGTCGCAAAATGGTGAATGAAGAGCCGGAGCCTTGACAACCAGCCGCGCCGTCCAATGGCTCACTAAGAAGGAGTACAGTGGCCAATGGGACGGTGTGAAAATGGAGAAAGGGCGGGGCTTCGAGGCCAAACAAATTTGACAGATGGCGCAGTTCGACCAATCAGAGTGTGAGAAAACAGAACAGCTGTTGGAAGATCGAGCCTGCGGACCAATAGGAGAGCTGGAAGTCTATTCAACAACGAGAAGAAGGAAAGGAGGAGCTCTATCCTCTTTTTAAAAATCACGTCTTTATTTTTCCATAATATTTCACCAGTCAGCTACAAATAATAATTATCATGGGCAAGAAGAAGCAGATACATTAATCAAACTATAATATCCCAAATAAATTAAATTACATTATGACCATTTAAGTCATATAAAAAAATGTAATAACCCCCCCCCGATTATATAGCAGCGTCTGCGCGTGTGTAGCGTGACTACTGCGATCCACAGGTGGAGTGTAGTTCCACCTGAATCCACAGAAAACATCAACTCCCAAATTCTCACGGTCCTTTTCTACATCCTCTTCTTCCTGCCAATCAGAAGCGTTTCAAACAGGACGGCATCCTTTGTCCCGCCCCTTGGCCAATCAGATAAAAATGCGGAAACCGTACGTCACCGGAGTGACGTGTGATTGGGTAGGGTGATTTAGGTCTGCAGGCCAATGACCGTGTCCTGTGGTGAGGTCACCAAGCTTGTTGCTATCAGCTTAGCTAAACAGGGAAATTAGTATGGCAAGCTATTTTATCATAATATTAAGGCTTTTAGAAGCTGAAATCTATCACTCAGTGTATAGCTTACTTATGGGGGGAAGAGCTTTATAGAATTTACCTATATTTTATTTTCAAACATATTACAGCTCATTATTCATAAGATAAATGTTGCTTTTCAAAATTACGTCTGTGGGTTTGATTGTAGCACATAATAGTCAAGAATTTGATATAATTTCTAATAGAAAGGGGTCACAATTCATATTGTAAGACATTTGGTCAATTATTGGACTACAAAGCATTAGAGAAGTCACGTTTCCTATCCTGACTCATCTGTAGCACCAAAAGATCAAACAATAGGCACCAAAGCATTCAAACTGAAATCACAGAGCGATAGTAGAAGAAAGGGTTTACATCAGTTTGGTGTCGGGTTGCTTGTGTATCGTTCATCTGGGGAACTCAGGATAGGCTGATCTGGCAGTGGGATGATTTGGGCAACAATCTTGTGAAAAACCTGAAAAGAATCACAGCAATTCGCACCTTGAGCACAATGAACGTCTGAGGAACAATAAAGACAAATTCAGACAGAAGCGTTGCAAGTTCCACTTTATATGGACTATTTGATTAATAAAAGGCAGGATCAATTTAATTTATTTCTACAGCGCCAATTTACAACGCATGTCATCTCCAGCCCTTTTACGATTCACCCAGATCATACAGTGAAATTGATTCATCTAAGGAAAAGCAGTTGATTGCATCAACTCATTAACTCGAAAGCAATCCCTCACACTATGCATGCTTGTTGCGACAGTGGAGAGGAAACACTCCCTTTTAACAGGAAGAAACCTCCAACAGAACCAGGCTCAGTGTGAGCGGCCATCTGCTGAGGCCGACTGGGGTTCATGGAGACAGAAGCAGACATAGAAAAGGAAGCAGAGATACAAAAGGCAACTGTCAACCAGCTCCACAGGCGCCCCCGTCCACTTACCACAGCACACTTTCAGGGGTTAAATTGAGTTCATGTTTTGATGAGTCAGGGCTACTTTGTTAATCGAAGGGCTACCAAGGCATGTTTGTGGGTCTTCCTTGGATTTGCTTCTCAGTTTGAAAAACCTCCAAATTCCCACTGGTTAGATGCCCAAACCACTGGATGGAATGAACCAGAACCACAGACCAGGATACCGAGCCCTGCAAAAGAAATTCAAGGCACTAAAACCTTCGACCTAAATGCCAGTCATTTGATCATTTGCTACTCGGCAGCAGAGCTCGGCCAAAAGAAACAACTGAAAGTCTCCTCAATGTGGACCCCCACCTGTGGGAATAAATATTCTGGGTATCTGTAAAGTGAACTGGATGGAGGCTGCTGGAATTTCATTTTAAAAAATGAGCTGTTGGAAATTATTTCAAAGATAAATATTCGGGAAATGACATGCAACAATGTTATTAAACTATAACGTCTCCCAAAAATTATAACTTAGATATTTTACCTCCAACTTCACAATTCAATATGGCTGCCATATGTTGGTAATCAGAGCAGTTGTATGCATAACTGTTTGCTTTCATACATTTAAATAAGTCGTAGACAGCTGACTGTAATTACACATTGCTAAATTGAGCCATTATTAGAAAATATTCTTCCAATGTCATATCAAAAGAACTAATTTTCATTCTCCAAGGAAATTTATCAATTAAATCACCTGCAGACAACAGCAGATTTTGCAGCACAGCTAGCTGCTGAAGCAGTTAAGGAAAGCTGGTTTAAATCTCTATAGCCTGCCATCCAAGAGGTTGTGGGTTTGTTTTTGCCACTTAAATCTTAACTTATTCCTGTTTGGCTGTGAAGCCATCCTGGAGAGAAATATCAGCTGTGCTGCTGCCATCAACACCTTTGTTTATAGATGTTGGAGCTCAGCCTGTTTTCCAGTGTAGTCCTGTTTTTCAGACTGTGACTAACTGGCTGTGTGTTTCCTGGACGGGGCCGCCTTTTACAGCTGTTTTTTGTATCTCTGCTTCTGTCTCCTTGAACCCCAGTCGGCCTCAGCAGATGGCCGCTCACACTGAGCCTGGTTCTGCTGGAGGTTTCTTCCTGTTAAAAGGGAGTTTTTCCTCTCCACTGTCACTACAAGCATGCTTAGTGTGAGGGATTGCTGAAGAGTCAATGAGTTGATGCAATCAACTGGTTTTCCTTAGAGAGAAAACTTTGAATCAATTTGACTGGATGATCTGGCGAACTGTAAAGTGCCTTGAGATGAAATGTGTTGTGAATTTCAGTAGAAATAAACTGAATTGAATTGAATTAAAAACACATTTTATAAGAAAATTCTTTTGCTTACAAACTGATCCCAGTTTGTAAGCAAAAGAAGTTTTTGAGTTCATGAAAGTCATAATAATAAGGTTCAGAGACTCCAGTGCAAATAAAACTGAGAACTAAAACAGGTTATAAAAACACATAAAAATGGAGTTTGATTTTATGTCACGTTAGCCTGCCATACTGAGCCATCCCAGTGAGTTTATTTGGGTTTTTAGTCTCAGAAAAAGTTACAGATAAACATTCCTGGTTCTCCAGCACGTAAAGAGGAGCTCAGCATGTACACCGAGTGCACAAACACACCACCCTGCACTCCTATCACCATTAGGGATTTTGTTTGACATACCAATACCATCACATTTCTAATGCTAACACACCTATAAACCAAACCATTTACCCTTAAAACAGGCATCCAGCTTATTAGGATATTATTTGGTCCCCATAGGCCTAATGGTCCTCAGAAGGTTGGTGAGTTCACAAGAAAAAGCCCTAAATAGAACATAAACAAGTACCCAAACACACAGACTACAACCAACAGCCTCTCAATAATGGACCCATGAAACGTCCTGCTGGTTGTTTTCTTTAGCCCACAGATGGCCAGTTTGATCAGCGATGATACAGAGCTGGCTGGCTGCAGCGTTGCAGCATGGGTACCGCAAACAAGCATGTACACACACACGCAGACAATCACAGAGCATTTAAGTTTGAACACGCCTCAGTGTTACATAAGCTGTACATGTAGTGGAGCACACGCAGCCTTTTCTGCAGCCGGTTCTGAGCGTGCAAACAGAAGAGGCACAGACACATTAGTCTGGCATTCATCCACAGGCCAGTTTGTATTGTACACATTTCAAAGCCATAATAGGTGCAACATGTGATTCTTAAATCTGTGAAAACACAGAGAAAGAGAGAGAATCTGTGAGATCTTCTGGAAAAGCAACCCTGTTTAGCCAATAAATGGCAGTTTAATGGGTGGATGGCTGCATAAGGCTGCACAGGATGGAGGTGGAGGTGTGGAGGAAGCAGAGCCATTTGTGAATGAGCTCCGTAAATCTGGCAGGTATTAGCACCCCTGAGTACTTTCTAAGAATGAATCAGGAAGCTGCAGACTCTAATCACCCTCCCCCCCCCCACACTCAATGCATTACAGCCACTTAGCTCCTGAGCCGCTCCACAGACCACGCACTCCACTGGACCCATCACCCTAAACTCTCCGACTGAAGTGTACATTTAGAAAAGACCTGTCTACTCTTCTGTGACATGGAAAATATGTTTAAATGGGACGGATATTCATCACATCCATCGACCTGCACCTTTATAATAATACTTGATAGCCTTTATGCATCTGAGTCGTTTTACAGTTTCTTTTAGCTCAGAATTTGTGAGTAAATCATAATTTAACACATGATTAAACTGAGAGCCTCTGGACCTTGTCTAAGTGTAAAAGGACAGCAGTAATATGAAACTAATAGCATAACAGAATTGAAATAAAAAGTTTGGAGCCTGAAATGAGATTTTTACATTTGATTTAATTTCTGACACATGAGCAGCTCAACTTATGCAGTCAATTCTTAGTCGTAGTTTAAATGTGATTCCAGGCGGTCACATTAGTCATGTTTTATTACATTAGCTTGATTTAAGATGGTGATCTTTGTAATATGTCCCATTTTTCTGCAGACTGGTCTTTAGGTGCCCAGCAGTGGAGGCCATCTCTGCAGCTGTACTTTCTTCTTCCTCAGGCGTTGGGTTACGTCTGGAATGCAGAATGTGGTTTTCCATGGTCTTAGAGGGAAATGCTTGGTCATTCCTGTGAAGGATGTGAAGCTGAAGGGAGCATATGTTGTACTGTTGGACCTCATGCCACCACAGATCCAAACTGCAGAGGATTGGTGCCGACAGCAGGCTGGAGGTTTTCCTCTTTCCTCGGTTTGTTCCAACAAAGATCTGGGCTACTGATCTGTCCGACCACGGCCCACGTTCCCACTGTTTAATGGTCCATCACAAAAAAACTGCATCTGTTGCTCTTATTAAAACAAGGAATAAAGGAGTTTAATGTCTTCATATGCAAGAAGACGATCAAACTGGATCTGATTTGAGGCCAAACGCCGTGTAGATAATTTACATACATTTGTTTATTTTTTTCATTCAACCAATTAGACAGGACTTTCTCAAAGATCTCAACACATACTTTAAAAAATTAATGCAATCTTATCTTCATCATTAGACTCATATTAGTTTCCTGTTCTATAAGGCTATAACTGTTAAGAGGTGTTTTTTATATATACTTTGAGTCACTATAAGAGTAATTTGCAAGACAATTAGAGGTTTTAATGCAACTGGTTGGTTTTAAGTCTCTAAAATGATAATTCAATAATTGATTTGTTTTGGGAAAAAAAAATATTTAAAGTGAAATAAAGCCATTGACTGTCCAGACTGGAAATGAGCGTGAGGAAACCTGGACTGCACTGACCCTAATATATCACCAGAGGGCGCTATTCATTTATATTTTTTTTAATAAATGTATTAGTCACAAGTTTAAATCCCAGAAAAAGCTGGAAAATATCAACTTTGAGATTTAATTTCTATTCCAGATTAAGTTAAATCTGCTCCAAAAACAAAATGTTTTCAGGAAGAAGCAGTCAGCTAATTTAGCTACAAGAATAACCTGAAGGATCATAGGGGCCCCTACTGGATCCGTCCCTCCAGGTTCATTAGTTTAAAACAACCCAAACTGGGATTTTTAGGAAATAAACTATTTTTAGTATTTTAAGGGAAAAACATGTCAGAGTAAAATGGAGCAGCCTACAGTAAGTTGAATGTAGAGATTACAAAAGCCAAAAATTGGATTTATAACGAGTTTTAAACTATTTTTGAAGGTTTAGTGAGACGGGTAATTAAAAGCAGCTTAAAAACAATAATTTTGCTGTTTTGTGGTGGCCACCAGAAAAGCTACTATCTCAGTACAGCTGAATATGCATGGATGGCAATGTTCTGTCAGACCAGCATACCCATAGTCAATATTCATGCACAAAACACCAAATATGCGTTTATCGCTTTAGTTTTGTAAGAAAAATACACTTTAAACTACCTGGAAGAGCGTGTATACCTTTAGTTATGTACAAAAAAATATTTAAAAATATTTAAAGTCATGTCAATGTTTTTTTTTTGTACATGACTAAAAGGATACAAGCCGTCTAGGTAGTTTAAACTTTATTTTTCATACAAAACTAAAGAGACAAACGGGTATTTACTATGGGTATGCTCATCTGACAGAACAGCGGCCTCCACTCTTACTCAGTATTAAAATCTTCCTCAATAAGGAAAGTGAGCATACAGCTAATAAAGCGTCAGGGAAATCTCACCAGCTCCTAACTATAGAGGTCCTGAGGTCTTAGCTGTGACCTGTTGGTGAAAGTAAATGGGTGAAATCTCAGCAGGATGCCAGCAACAATACATGATAATTAGCCTTCTGTTGTGATCTGCTTTGTGTCCCGGCCTCTCCAGACCGTGACCTCCGACCTCTGTCCTCAGCCAGACAACAGCCCCTCTCTGCTGGAGACCCAAAAGGCTATCAGTCGACCTCCTTTTCACACAGCCGACTGCCTGCAGAGACCAGCAGCCTAAACTGTCACAGTGGAGAAGGAGATGAGGAGGAGGAGGAGGAGGAGGAGAACTGGAGGTGAAGGATGCAGTGGAATGGTAAAATGATCGAAAGGAGAAAGAAAAAACTAAATACAAAAAAAAACAGGGTTTGGATATGTTTGTCAGACTGCACATATAGTGGCGGTTCTAGAAGAAAAGGTGGGGCCATTTTTTATTTATTTTTTTAATAGGCACATAAAAAAGAATAACACACAAACAGTAAATAGACAAATAAAATTATTTAGTATCTTAAGGGAGACACACAGCCAAAGTGGCAAATCTCTGATCTAACAGATGAAAACTTGATATTAATACAGCTGGAGCTGAAAGCTGACTGGTTTCTAATTAAATTGGTCCAAATGACGGATTTGTTACAGTACGTTCAGGTCTTCATAAGAAATTAATTTAGTATTAGACTGCAAAAAAGTTATTTAAATAAGTAAGAATGCTCTTAAAATAAGAGCAGGTAAGGAATGACTTTTTCCGTCTACAGAAAGTTATTGTGCATTATGTCCAATAATAATATATGATGTATTTATTTCATTGGTTGATTGTCTTATCTTTTTGCTCAAATAAAGGAGATACAATTCATAAAAAGTTGGCCCCTTTCTAGTACCGCCCATGCTGCAAAACATTAAAGTAATAGTAAGGTAACCAGAGGGAGCATCACAGATCCCCAATAAGGCATCAACACAAATGTTAGGCCTGGGTTCTACATTTGGACGTCCCACAGTGATATATATATATATAAATAAGTAAGTCAAGTAAAGATATTATAATAGGCAAAGATATAATAATAGTCTGTTTTGTGTTGTTGAAAATACTGATTTGAATTAATTGGCTGTAAAACCACTCTGGAGAGAAATATCAGCTGTGCTGTTGCCTCAACACCTTTGTTTATAGATGTTGGAGATAGTCCTGTTTTTCAGTGTAGTCCTGTTTCTCTGACTGTGACTAACTGGATGTGCTCTCTTCATCCCCTAACATTGGAGCTGGCTCGGAGCTCGTCTACCTTGCTGTGTGTTTCCTGGACGGGGACGCCTTTTACAGTTGCTTTTTGCATTGGTGTCAAAAGTACACACATTTGTTACTGAAGTAGAAGTATAGATATTGCAGTTTAAAAACACTCTGGTAAAAGTTGTATCAACTTGACCTCTTTACTCAAGTAAAAGTCAAAAAGTATGTGATCCAAAAACTACTTAAAGTATAAAGTATAACGTAACTTTAAAAAAAAAAAACAACAACAGACAGATGCCACTATATGAATTGAAAGCTAATTTTTTAAAACTATTTACAGAAATTCTTTGAGATAGGGCCAAGGATGAGGGAGGTCTTGTTGGTCTCCGTCTGCCGATACGCTCTTGCCTGTGTCCGACCTTTCAGACATTTCAACATCTTTTTCTGAATCCCACATTGTAGCACGGCATAGACAATTCACGTTAGCAGTTTGAAGAACACCTGCTTGCTTCTGATGATTTCCTTTAGCTAACCAATGAGTGTTTGCGTTATATGACTCATCCAATCACACTAGTTTTCACTAGATGTGGGTGGAGCCAATGATCTGCATTGGATGGAGCACATGACGGGAAATAAATATTTATAAACATTAAACTGAAGCCAGGAGTAACGAGTAACGTTTGTTTTAAAAATGTAAGGAATAGAAAGTACAGATACTAGTATGAAAATGTAATGAGTAGAAGTCAGAAGTAGGAAGAAAAAAAAGTAATGGAGTAAAGTATAGATACCTAAAAAGTGTACTTGAGTACAGTAACAAAGTATTTGTAGTTCCTTACTTGACACCTCTTGCCTTTTGTTTTTTTCTGCTTCTGTCTCCTTGAACCCCAGTCGGCCTCAGCAGATGGCCGCTCACACTGAGCCTGGTTCCGCTGGAGGTTTCTTCCTGTTGAAAGGGAGTTTATCCTCTCCACTGTCGCTACAAGCATGCTTAGTGTGAGGGATTGCTGAAGAGTCGGCAAAATTCAAACAAAGGTCGTCCAGCATGAGTCAGTGACTGAATGGAACAAACAGGTTTTCATTACCAGTCTGACAGTATTGTCTCTATGAAGTGCCATGAGATGACGTGTTGGCGCTACAGTATATGAATAGACTGAATTTAATGGAACCATATCAATGTAAATTATATTGTTTATGATGTGGTATGTAATTTCTTGCTGTTAAAAGGGAGTTTTTCCTCTCTACTGTCGCTACAGGCATACTTAGTGTGAGGGATCTCCTTCGAGTCAATGAGTCGATGCGATTAACTGGTTTTCCTTAGATAGAAAACTTTGAATAAATTTTAATGGATGATCTGGTTGAATTGTAAAGTGCCTTGAGATGACATGATGAATTGGTGCTATATAGATAAACTGAATTTAATTGAATTTTCATAACCAAATAAAAGTACCAGTAATAATAGCATTTACTTACAAACCCTAAAATAAATTATAAGTTGTGCTAACTTACTATGTATAGCATTTGGAGCTAATTTAGCATACATGCTAATGTTTAGTTGAAACTGAGGTTGTAGAAGGCGACAGTGAGAGCAGACCAAAGCACACTGAATATGTAAACATACAACTTAGTCTTTTATGAACACAAATACATGCTAACATGCTTTATGCTCACATTTAAAGCTAACTATTGTGAGTTGACTTAGCCTGCTAACGCTTCTGTTGTAGCACGGTGTCAGTGTAACACCAGTCAAATAATACTGAAGTAAAAGCAACCAACAGTATGCATCAGTATACAGCCTTAAGAGAGTATGCCACATCTATATGATAAGAAGCAAAATAAACATGCTAACACAAATGCAAACTTGTTTAGCCTAGCTTCCCAAGCTAACACTGTGGGCTAATGCTAACTGTGAGGGTGCTATTGTGTTCAGAGGTTGTCGACTTCATCAATTAGACTAAAATAGATCAAATTAGAACGCAAAAGCTAACTTTATTGAACATAATTATAATGGTAAATTCTTAAGTTAATTGCTATAATTACGTCCATCACTGTTAGTAACCCTAAGTCTCTCCTACATAACTTTTGGCTTATATTCTATTGCGATGTGGATTTTTCACCCTTTAGTCTTAAAAAAACAGAGCTTATCTGCTTTTTTTGTGTTTCTCTAATAGACATGTCATTGAAGTGAGCTGCTGCTTCCTTTTACACATCTTTAAAATAGAAAGTGATGTTAAATTACTGCTCCTGTTTTCTCAAAACTACAGACGACTACAGATAAAGCCTGGTTCTGCTGGAAGTTTCCTCCTGTTAAAGTTGTGTTTTTCTCTCCTCTGTCACTGCAAACATGAGGGATTTTTGCTTTGTGGATGAATCCATGCAAGTGACCGTGCACTGTCACTACCTGCTCAACCAGATGGAGAGAACTCAGCCAGGCAATGACTCCATACTCTCCTGAAAAAGAAAACATTTCTATTTTTAATAACCAACTTAGCATGACTGAAATGATAACTAAGACCATATTGGAGTGTATATGCGTGACTTGGATCATTTTCTATGATTAGATATAATAGTTTTTTTTGTGAGTTCAGTTCAATCCAGGTTATTTATATAGCGCCGATTTACAACACGTTTAAATCTGACTTCTAAGGAAAACCAGCTGATTGCACGACTCACTGACTCTTCAGCAACCCCTCACACCAAACATGCATGTGGCGACAGTGTAGAAGAAAAACAGGTACCGGTAGGAACCTCCAACAGAACCAGGCTCAGTTTGAGCAACCTTTTTGCTCAAGCTGACTGAGGTTCAAGGAGAAGGAAGCAGACATGATAATTGTTAACTAGCTCCACGGGTGCTCCTGTCCAGGAAAGACACAGCCAAGCTGATGAAAGAGAGTATATAGAGTTAGTAACAGTAAGAGAAACAGAACTACACACCAACATCTATATTTCTGCAGGATGACATCACAGCCAAAAAGGAACAGACCAGATGAAACTACTAGAAAAGCTGAGTGAACAAAGGAATAGACACAGAATGAAGCCAAATAATGTAGCGTGGTCCCTATGTCCTCCAGCAGTCTAAACCTATAGCAGCATAACTATATGATAGCTCAGGATAACCTGAGCCCCTCTAACTATAAGCTTTATGAAAATGAACGTTTTAAGCGTACTCTTAAAAGTAGAAAGGGTGTCTGCCTCACAGACTAAAACTGGTAGTTGGAGCCTGATAACTAAAAGATCTGCCTCCCATTCTACTTTTAGAAATTCTAGGAACCACTAGTAAACCTGCAGATTGAGAGCGAAGTGCTCTGTTAGGAACATAAGGAACAATCAGATCTCTGATATCAGATGGAGCCTGGATATTTATGGCTTTATATATGAGGAGGATTAAAAATTATATTCTGAATTTAACAGGAAGCCACTGAAAATAAGTTAAAATAGTCTCTTTTTAAGTTGGCTCCAAATAAATTGATTTTAATAGACCAGTAAAGAAATATTGTCATCAGATTTTGTTAAGTCCATTAAACATAGGCCACAGTGCATGACCTTCAATGCAACCTGTAATTAGGTTGTTAGAAGCATGCTAGCATTTAGCCTCGGTAAAAAGTGTCCAACTTAAAGATCCTCCACAAAAATTACTTTACTACAAAAATGTGAAACTATTCGGAACCAGCCAGAGAGAGCTCACATGTGAATTCATAGCACACCATCGAAACATTCCTCTGGTGGTTCATTTCAATTCAGTTTATTTATATAGAGCCAATTCATAACACCTGTCATCTCAAGGCGCTCTGTAAAGTCAGCTGTTGTTCAGTTGCTGTAGATTCAAAAGGAGATGAAGCATTTTTCAGCCTACATTCATGCTTTTCAACCTTTCAGAACTAGTCAGGTCTGTGTATTATATATATGTATAAAGCTATCTAAAAATATTTATACTGTGCTTTAAAATGAATGACACCTAAGTTTAAAAGCTTTAACCCAACCCCATCTATAACTTGTTTATTCCACTGCTAAGCTGCTGCTCATTTACTGTCAGAAAGCTGTACAAAATAAAAGGTTTAACTTAAAGCATTAATAACTGAAATATTCTAAGCACTTCCTGGAAGCACCTTTACCCTCCTTGAGGCAGCAGTAAGTGGTGGTTTTCGCTCCAGCTTTTTTAAAGAAAATTTTTGGTACTTAATTCAGTATGTTTAGCTTTTCGTTAAAATTTTAATTCTGGAGATTTGCCTTCACATACCAGAAGCGGGGGCCTAAAAATGTAAGAAAAAATGCATTTCTAATGTATTAATTGCTTAAAAGTGTCTTAATTCCTTTGGTGTTTTTTTTATTTAGATACTTAAGAGCTAACTGCTTTAACTTCATTCTGACAAATCATAGGGTCGTGCTTGGTTAGAAAATGTGAGATATATAGCCATCTTACATAAAGGGACTGTGGCCTTCTTTTTAAGATATTTCAGGAAACAATTTTGATCAGAAACTTAAAAAAAAATTACATTCCTTCCCCAAAAGCTGACGTAGCTTATTTGAAAATCTGCCGTAATAAAGCATATTGGGTCTCCAGCTTCAGATGGGAGGCAGATGTGAAAATCAAATCCGAATTTTTTTGTAAATTACACATCTGAAGTTCACAGAGATACACAAATATTAAAGAGCCTTTTATTTTCTCCCCACTCCCCTCCACAGTCAGGCTCTCTCTCTCATCCAAGTTTCCAGGCCAGCTCAATGATCGGTCTAGACTCAAACTCGTGTTTACAGTTTTATGTAAACAATCTCCAGGAAAAGTCAATTATAAAACCATTCTGCGTTCACGAGCCAGCAGAGCTAACAGAGCTGCTTGGTAGAGTTTGGAGGGCAGCAGATTGAGGGGAAACTGAGGTGCAGTACTGGCAGACGGCAGCAGGAGGAGCCAGAGATGTGCTCACAAAACTTCAGAGAAAGTTAAAAGGTAAACAGAACAGCAGAAAACTGAGTCATTGACACATTTTATAGGCTTGGTATATAAACTTAAGGCTAATTAAAAAAGTCTGAGGCATTTGGGTCAAGAGAGAGAAGAATAACCTGGGAAACTTCACCACTTACTGGAAGTTTTCCTCAGATTTACTGCTTTTGAGAGACAAAACTAAACTTAAATTTTGGTTGTTGCAGAGAAATTCTGCAAATAATTAGATCTCCAAAAGAATTTTTCTATATTTAATAAAATATACAAATATGATTATGATTCAATCGCTGGTCGATCCAGACTCCTTGGGTGATTTATGAACAGATATCACTAACAGGCCATGATCAGATAATGTAATCGCATACAGGAATGTGACCTTTTCAGGTCTATCAGTGTTTATATGTTTTCTTACTTTCTTAGCACCAACTTCGAGCGCTCAGACACATGGTAAAAAACTAAAAGTATGATTAATAAAATCTCTTCTACTGCATATGAATATTTAAAGAAATGCTAGATAACCTGTTTTAAGTAAAAGCAGTACGTTTTAATTATATAGTATATAAAATCTGCTTTGGAAAAAGTATTAAACAAATATATTTACCTTTATTTGCCCCACTTTTAATTCTAGCTCCTGTCGCTCATCAGATTTACGTGGAGTTTCCAAGTAAAAACAGACGTATGGTTTAATTCCTTTTTTGTTGTAATTTCTAGATTTATGTTAGTTCTCATGTTTTTCTGTTGTCCTCTTGTGTGTGTGCGTTCCTTTCCCCTTGGCTCCCTCATTGTCTCCTCTCACACCTGCTCCTTGTCAGCTCGTTAGCCCTGCCTTTGTCTCTGTCAGCTATATATGCTCTCCCTCTCCTTCTTTGTTGGTTCCTTGTCTTTGCTGTCCTCCACCTACCTCGTTTCTCCCTGGCTCCTCATGTTTTCTTTTCATTATTAGGTGGGATTTTTGGATTCCTGCCTTTGTTTACTGTTTTTGCCCCATTAAAACTCCTAGAAATGTCCTCAGCCTCTCTGCATTTGGGTCCTCCAAACCAAACCCAACTCTGACACACAGGTTTTGGTTCTCCTGAGCGGTCTCCCAATTTAGGTGTAATAAAAAAAAAAAGTGTTTCATCAGAATAAAAAGCCCTTTCAGTCTGAAGAAGCAGCAGCTCCACTTTAAACTATAACAGGATAACATAACCCTTTCGATGTAGAGAAGCAGTAACTTGACAAACAAGCCCTTTCAGTTAGGGAAAGAAGGGGCTACATTTCAAACTACAGCCAAATAAAGCCCTTTAATGTTGAGAAGCAGAGACTCTGAGCTCACTCAGAACAAGAAGCCTATATGTTGGTGAAGCAGGGGCTTAATTTTAAACTACAGGAACAAACAGAAGGAACCCTTGTTTGTAGATGTTGGAGATTGGCCTGTTTTCCAGTGTGGTCCTGTTTCTCTGGCCGTGGCTGGGTGGATGTGCTCTCTTCATCCTCTGGCATCGGAGCTGCCTTGGAGCTCGTCTGCCTGGCTGTGTGTTTCCTGGACGGGGCCGCCTTTTACAGCTGCTTTTTGTATCTCTGCTGTCTCCTTGAACCCCAGTCGGCCTCGGCAGATGGCCGCTCACACTGAGCCTGGTTCTGCTGGAGGTTTCTTCCTGTTTTTCCTCTCCACTGTCGCTACAAGCATGCTTAGTGTGAGGGATTGTATTTGAGTCAATGAGTCGATGCAATCAACTGGTTTTCCTTAGATAGAAAACTTTGTATCAATTTGACTGGATGATCTGGTTGAACTGTAAAGTGCCTTGAGATGACATGTGTTGTGAATTTGGCGCTATATAAATAAACTGAATTGAACAGCCCTTTTACTATAAAGAAGCAGTGTCTCTAATCTCAGTCAGGTCAAGTAAACCTCTTTGATGAGGAGGAGCAGCAGCTCTACTTCAAGCTCTTCTTGGTAGCAGTATTTTGGACGCAGAGGAGCTCTCAGGGATAACTGAACCCTTCCATTGTTGGGAGCAGTGACTACTCAGAACACACTGGCACAAAACGGCCGTTTTAATGCCAAACAGCAGCAGGCCTGGTCAAACCTCTGATAAGACAATAGAGCACCTTCAGTACAGAAGAACAGTGACTATACAATGATGTTTCTGTGTAATAGAGCCACTTCAGTAGAGAGGAGCAGCTTTCTCATTCAGGCAGATAAAACTTAAACCTTCTTTCAATCTCTACTCTAGGACACCATTATATCCAAAGCTACCCTTTTCTTTACACTTTTAACTTCTTTCTACTCTAAAATTGCTAAGATACGTATTCAGCAGGTTTTTTTTTTCAGATTTGGGAAAACTTGTTTTAGTCCTGAGGTTTCCAGGTTCGAATTGTTTGCCAAAACAAATATTAGATGAAATAAAGACAGAGGAAGTGACCATTTTCACCTTTTTAATGAACCCTGATTATTGTTTAATTACAAATGAAGATGAACAGATACAGAATAGAAACAGAAGCTTGAAATAAAATAAAATAAAAAAAGCCCAGCCTCTCCTCTGGAGTGAAAATAAGAAGGGCAAGAGAGGAGAGACTGAGAGTATAAGAAAAAGATGTCAAATAATACAAATGTTAAAAATGTTAAACAGTACAACACTTTTTTTTCTCCATACAGAATCCACCATAATGAAAAAAATATATATACAAACTAAAAAGAGAAAGAAAAAAGAAGCCTGTTCTTCCCTCTGTGTGTGTATAACGTTGAGTATAATCCGCCCTCCAGGCGCCGTGAGAGCAAACCGGTACGAGAACTCAAACTGGGAACTCATGGAGAAGAAGTTGGGCTGCGGCACGAGGGTACGACTGAATCCAAGTAGTCACGTTAATAAAATAACCATCTCAGGAGTAACAGTAATGCATGAGAACAGACGGTAAGGCAGCACGGGTCTAACAGTTTGGCTGGTGTTGTCCTGGAAACGATCCGGACGAGGCAACGGATGATCTAAAAATGGAAACCGAGTCTGGATGAGAAACAAATGAGGGTTGAGACTTTTTCATGAGAAGCCGTACGACTGTTAGTAGACGGAGTAACCACAGAGCGCGCTCGCAAACACACACTGAGGGATTATGGGAAGTCCCTTGTCGCTCTGAGGTTTTGTGAAGCCGTTTCCTCCGTGTGTGTTTGGGTGTAGTTTCTGTGACTGCAAAGGCGTCTGATGTCATGTTTCCCTTTATTGTGACCGCATGAACCGGGACTCTGGGTGTTTTTAGCTGCTCCAGCTTCAGAGTAAAGTCCAGACCTACTGTGAGATCTGGGTTAAACGGCTTGGTCCCGCCTCGGTCAGAATTATCAGGTGGGAACGATGTGGATCCGACCCCCCCCCAAAAACAACTGCTTTAAAATTCCCCAAACCGAGGCTTCGCTGCAGAAATAAACCCATCAGAATATATACTTATATACACATCTTTACTATTAAAAATAGGGAGGATTTACCTAATTCATATCAAATGACCATATCGAAATAGAATATTTGATTCTAATATATATATTTGAATAAAATATATATGTTTTACAAAAGCCGAAGGCATGGTGGTTTTCTGAGTGAGCGTTAATACGAGTTCCTGGGGGAGAAAAGCGACAAAAAGGCACGATTTTTGTTCAATTTGATTGATAAAATGGGCACAATATCTTTTTTTTCTGAGTAAAATATGTTAAAAATATATTTTTTTATATCTCAGTGAAGGTTTGCCTGAGTTAGCCTTGATGCTCCACATTCATTACATGTTTCCTGCCCCTCCCCTCCCCCCCACAAAGACACTAATCAGTTTGTTTTCATGGTGTCTGCAAATGCCCGTAAAATACTGCCCATTCCATCCGGAGGAAAACGTCTCCCTTGATGGAAAAAAAAAGAGAAGAAAAGAAAGTCTTTTCATATATAAAAACAAAATAAGAAGCTGATGACAGGAAAGCTTGAAGGCAACAACGCTGAAAATGCCCTCAGAGGAAAAGTCGCAGGCGGCCGTCGGCTCCGCACGCCTCCTTATAAAACGAGCGGGCCGCTAATTACAGTCCAGCTAGAAGCTGCTCTGTCGTTTCTACAAGTGAGGAGAAACTGGCGAGGAAGACGAAGCCGCCATCCGGTCAGACATCGGTGTTACAAAGGGAAGCTTCCATTTTCCGCCCTTCCTCTCGCTCTGCTTCATCCTCGTTTTCAGTATTTATGCGCTGTAGTGACGGGGTGTCGTCTTCTGGGCTGCAGACAGAGAGGCACTTCTATAATCTCTGTTCAGGCTGCTGATTCCTCCGTGTCAGGATCTGTCTGGGTTTCACGTCGGCTTAAGATGAAAAGAACAAAAACCGAACCATGTCACATAAATTGGAGACGACCCAGAAAGCCCGATGGCCTCAAACTGAACCATAGAGACTGAATTTGGGCGTGAATGTGTGAAAGGTTTGAGCAGCTCCGTGCCGCTGCCATCAGGGTCCGCTTTGTGTTTGTACATCTCTTAGTGTTAAAGGCCTGATGAGACACCAGAACCATTTAGGTTTGAAAGTTAACACGAATCTGCTCCGACAGCTCATTTTGTTCCTCGTTTTGCTCTAAATGCGTCATGGTGTCAAACAGAGGAAAACGTTTTGTTCATTCAGCTAATTTAGGGAGTTCAGGGGCCAAACCTCCTTCAGTTATTGCACAGACTGATCTTCCAGCGAATGACGGACGACTTCAGATATAAGTTAATTCATGGTTTCGTTTACCCTTTTTTAACGTTAAATTTAAACCTGCTACGTTTACTAATGCTAGACTTCCTGCTCGGTCTGAACATGTGAGGAGGCCGGAGCTCAGCAGCCGGCGTTTTCCAGCGACAGCTGCGCCGTAGCCCTCTGCAGCTCAGAGCTCGCTCTGCGCTGGGTGGGAGCCGGAGGCAGCATCAGACCCAGGATCACTCCTCTTCCTCCTCCGTTATCCTCCTCTCCCTCCCTCTTCCCTTCCTCTCCCTCGCCTCTCACTTTCTTGTCCTCCGCTTCTTCTCTCTCTCCGTCCGCCTCCATCCTCTGGTCTTCGCTCCAGCGCCGTTTGAAGCGCAGTTTGAGCGGGATGCAGCGTGTGCCTCCGGGGCTGACGGGGGCCGCCTGGCCCGGCTCGGTCTTCAGGCCGATCAGGGGGAAGGGAAGTCCGCCGCCGCTGCCGGGGGGAGGGGTGGCAGGAGTTTTGAAGACCTCCTCGTCGTCGTCGTCTTCCGGGTTCATATGCGTTGGGGGCGGAGCAGAGGGGCTGCCGCTGCTTCGGTTGTTCAGATGAAGATGGCGGCTGCGGGATAGAGGGAGGAACAGGTCACCCTCTTCATCCTCGCTGTTCTGATTAAGCTCGTCTTCCTCGCTGATGTCCGTGACCTCCACGTCTTCCTCGGACAGGTCAGAGACCGGCTCCACCTGCAGAGGAACAGCAGGTTAACGGCGTCCGACTCAGACGGACCTTCAAACTATCACGGCGTGACCAGACTCACCTTGATCTTTAGCGGGGCTCCTCCTGCGGCAGAACCTGTTGTTGGACCAGAACCGGTGAACAAGGAGGAGTGATTGGAGGAAGAGGAGGACGCCAGGGAGCTCCCTGCCTCCCTCTGCTTGCGCCCGAGCGGCGGCGGCTGCAGCTTGAACTTGAACGGCGAGGGCTGTCCGTCCTCTCCGCCTCCCGGCTGTTGGCTGAGCGGGTGCGGCATGGGGGGGCCCTGCAGGTGGTGGGTGGCGGGCTTCTCGGGCGTAGGGCGGTGGGGCTGAGGGATGACGATGTTGGGGTAATGGAGGAAGGCTCGGGGGCTGAGGTGGTAGTTGTAAACGGACTGGGTGTGGGCCTGCAGGTAGTGCTTCATATCCTCAGGGTTGAAGGAGAAGTGGGAGCCCCTCATGGGGGAGGAAAGGGAGGGGGACGGGGTGTAGGCCAGGTGGGGGGTGGGGGTCATGGAGAGAGCCGGGGACAGAGTCGGGCCCAGCAGGCCTCCAGGGCCGGGCAGAGGGGAGACGGGGAACGGGGATAGAGGGTCTGGGTGGACCCTGGGAGCGGGCCTGGCTAACCCGGCCGGGTTGGGGTGGCCCCCGTAGAACCTGAACAGAGACTCATGAGGCAGACGGGGGGCAAGGAGTCCCCTAAAAGCTCTGTCGGCCCCGACGGCTCGCTCGTCCGCCGCCGCCGCCTCCTCCAGCTCAGAGTTGGTGGAGGTGCCGTCGCTGCAGTCGCTGACGGAGCCGCGGGCCATGCGGCGGGCCACGGTGCTGAACACGCCCGGGCTGCGCAGCTCCTCACTGGAGGAGAGGACCTCTGATGGCGTGGAGGGCGGGAAACGGAAGTGGGTCCCTCCGGTCGGGACAGGAGGGGCGCTCTGGGGGACTCCACGGCCTGTGAGGAAGAACATCAGAGTTTATCCTCACTGAGAGAAGTTCTGCTGAAACTAAAACTAGTATTCACACCACAAAACTTTTCTACATTTCTACCCAAAAAAACATGTTATACAGACTTAGCTCAGCTTTATTTTGAATTTTAAAACCACTGCAAACTCAGGATTAGATTTTCTTTCATTAAAAACATTCTGTTAATCCCTTTGTGATCCTAGATAATTCTGTTTAATCCCTGAAGCCAGACTTTAGGTCCTCAGTCTGAAGAAACGATGAAAACCGGCTGATCAGAGATCAGAATCGATCGACTCTGATCAATAATCAGTAGGTGAAATAAACAGAAAGCATCTCTTCCCTAAATGGAGCCAAGCTAATAACCCCACCCCCACTTTTAGGCTCTAAATCCATCAACAATCTTAACAATTTAAAACATTTTCTTAAACATTTATGGATGAATGCTTTGAAAGGTATTTAAGGATAATCTTATCTATAAAAAAAACTCTCTATAACACACCTGCTGACATTATTGTCTTTCCTATTTTAAATAAAGGATAGAAGTTAAAATATTAACAGGTAACAATTTTAGCTAGCAGCAAAATCTTGAAGTCAAACAACCTTTTAATGATTTTAAAAACTATAAAACTGGTTTATGATCTGAACATACATGGAAGTTAAATGTGGTAGATATGAGATTTAATTAAAAATAAGCTTTTTAGTTTAGCAGATATTCAGAATTTGACCTGCCAGGTAAAAAAGGAACAAAGTCTTCAACCTTAAATATTCTTCAACCATTAATTTTCATTTGTCCTAAAAAACATGCAGATTAAGTGAAATTATTGAATTATCCAGACTTTTAGAGCCGTTGGAAAATGTTTTACAGACTGGATAATTTATGTGAGAAAAGCAAAGACATGTTTCTAGGGGACCTTTAATTACGGGATAGGTGTTGTGAATGAAACGGTGCCCAGCTTGAAAGAGCTCCTGTGTGTCGCTGAATGTGAGCAGTGATGACTGAAAGACATCTTCTGCCTCCATTTATCTGTTTACTACAGTCTGTTCAATTCATGTTAATGTGGATTTAAAGGCATTTCAATTAGTGGAAAAAATTGTAGGGGGGAATATATATATATATATAAAAAAGTCTAATCAACCAAAACTTTCGCGACCCCCATGCAGTACCTCCGTGGACCCCCTAGGGGTCGCGGACCCCCTGTTGAAGACCTCCGATTTAGATAATGACAACCTGCTTGAACATATTTTCAGTAAATTTTATTTTGATTCAGGGGGAAAAAAACGTACAAACTAGATTAATTTAAATGATTAACTGACAGTTATTTAAACATTGGATTTGTCTGGAACATAAAAGCTGATGCAAGCGAAGCAGCTTATATGCTGCTTTTTAAGCAGACGCTGCAAAGTGCAGGACACGTTCAAAGCTCCATAGGTCTGCTTCTGGCTGCATGGACCTCGCTGCGTCTTCCTCTAGTTATCAGCTCTGAATTGGGACAGTCTAACATGGGTAAGATATAACCCGTTATAAGGCAAGATACTGTTTTTGATCACTTGCTTACCCTTACTAATGGAGTCCCCCCGTCCCTCAGTGAGCTCTAGAAGCACAAAAATCTATATCCAGCCATTCAGCAAAGATGCTGCTACATGGCTGTACATCTTATTTTGGCATTTGACCAAGTAGATGAACCCTTGAATGATATTTTAGCGACTGTAAGTTAAGTTGGAAAAAAATAGTTAAGAGGTCAAGAAAAACAAGGTAAAAAGCTAATTGAAAAGATACAAAGTTAAGTTAGAAAGTTAATAAGCCCAGTTAACAATGATATTTAGGTTTCTAAACTAAAAAATCTAAGTGCCACTATCAGCATTAATGCCTCTAAGGTTATGTTGTACAGAAAAACGTGTTTCTTTCACTCTCTGTGTTTTTCATAAATTTTTAAGAAAAGCACTTTTGTTATTTTTCTTAATATATTCGGGCAAGTTGGTATTTTTTGTTACTATATTGAAATTAATTTTTACCATCAAAATATTCATCTTACAAGGTATTGTCCTGGATTGTAATAACACTATTGGCTTGAAATTTAGATTATCAAAGTATTTCAAAAAGTGCCCTATAAAGGGTTAATACACATACGTTTTGACGCCTTAAACGTGTCTTAACCAGCTGATTAGAGTTAACTTGTTCCAACTACTAAGAACTGCCGTTTAATTTGAGACATGATGATGTTCTCTTTGTTTGGCAAAGAATGGACGCCCGTAGGCGCCTGGAATGAGGATCTAAACCTAATTTAGGCTCACTGTAGTGTAAATACTAACGTTGAACTGCTGTTGGTGTAAATATCTCTACAGACCCCAGTAGAAAGGAGTTGCATTCTGAAGCTATGTGTAATATGTGTGAATCCTGCATTAATTGGATTAATCGATTTAAATAATCGTCAACTAATTTAGTAATCAATTGACTCTAAAACCTGCCTTTAGCTGACAGAGTAACCCAATTAGAGCAGTAAATATGTGAAAATCGTAAAAAAATATACAAATATTTCACATTTAAGATAAAAAAACTTTTCTTCTATCAATATGCTCAATGCAGAACTCCTCAAGTGGAAAGTTTTAGTTTCACTTGGTTTAAATCTGTAAAAAAATACTCTTTAAGGAACCTTTTGCTTTCAGATGATTAATGAAAAGATAATCTACAATTTAACTGATAAATAAATCAGATTATTAATAAAAAAAAATAATCTACAATTTAACTGATAAATATATCAGATTATTAATAAAAAAAAATAATCTACAGTTTAACTGATAAATAATCGTTAGTTTCAACCGTAATCATGCACTGTAACTTGTTTGGCGTTGTTTCCTTTTTATATTTTATATGAATAAATTATGCTGATGTAGGTTCTTAGTCATTCAGGTCATAGTCATTCCGTAAAAATTCAAAAAAATCAAAAAATATCCACTTCAAATCTTGGAAACCAAGTCCAGAGGATTTTTTTTGATTTTTTGAATTTTTATGGTATGAATAAATTACCGACATTAAATATAAAAAGGAAAGACAATGAGTTCTTCCAGATTAAGCCTGGGCAGGAGAGACTAAAGAACTTGACCCAGTTTTGGACCTGAGGAAACGCATCCAACAGGTTAAATGGTTCTGGGAAATGTTCCGGGTCACAGATTTAAACTCTCCTGTTTCTCTAACTTTAAAGCCATCAGCAGTGAGAGAAATGTGAAGGTAGAGTCGGAGGAGTTCCTTCAGTCTCCCCGCTCTGCCTGTGGCGCTGCAGTAAATTCTTGGCATGGAAGCACACGCCGGGATTAAATATTGGAAAAGTCGATCCGGCTGCCATTACAAACATGGGCTGGGTTCCTCTGTTTTTTTCCAGCGCCTGCCATTTAAAAAAAAAGGAAAAAAAAAAAAACATCTGTGCCATGTGTGTCAGGAATGATGAGTGGAGGGAAACTGCATGAGTGTGTGTGCAGCCATCATATGAAACCATCATATCACAACATGTCAGTGTGTGGGCCACATCACACGGAGGCTATAATTAAAGTTTCGTGCTGCACTTATGTCACCCGGTCTCCAACGCTCCATATGGGCTGTGTTTACACTGGGTGGCCAGGACCAGAACGGCTGCGGACCGAGGAGGAGAGGGATAAACGCAGACGTGGCACACGCAGTTACCAGGCAGATAAACGCATCAGGCCGCTTCACGCCTCCACAGCAGCCAACCTGCTTCAGATTTGTTCCACTAATGAAACAACATGTTTAAGGGGGATTTTTTTTTCTTTTGGCTAAAGATTGTAAGGAAGCCTGCTGAGAAAAAGGTTGCTCAACAACTACCCAGAAGGCATTGGGAAACGGGAAATAAAATCAGTCTGTTCCCTCTAAAAGGTTAAAAACACGTTTTATTCTGATGCGTATCGGCTGGTTTTCTCCTTCCTGTTGCAGCAGAATTCAGACCCCGCTCTAACCCCCCCGATGGTGGGAAAGGTGAAGCTGAAACTGCTGCTAAAAATGTTCAAGATCTCGTTTTGAAACAGATATTCAGCTCAGAATAATCAGAGCATGTGTTTTCTGTTTGGTCAGATGTTCTGAATCATTAAAAGACCCAAAAATGATCTAAAAAACCGTTGTACCCACATTTAGTATCTAAAATGTTGAGAGGCTTTTGTAAAAAACAGGCCCACAGCATCACACATCCACCCTCGTACCAAACAAGATCTCCTGTCTGGCTAATCCAGGCAAAGCCACATCGCTCCCATCGTTTCCTCCCTGCACCGGTTCCCGCTGCGTTTTCGGACACACTTGTTTTTAAAGCCCTTCATGGTCTCGCTCGCTATATTAAATTGAGATGTTGACGGTACATCGCCCCAGCAGAGCTCTGCGGTCTGCCGTTTTTAAACGGTTCTGGATGTCCTTAGGTCCCGGTATAAACCGTAGCTGGTTACCGCGCTTAAGCTGGAAACATTCAGCCCCTCCAGGGTTCCTACAGCATAAGGCAAGTTAAATTCAAGACCTTTTAAGACTTTTTAATGCCACTTGAAATAAAAATTTAAGACCAAATTCAAAACAAACACAAGAAAAACCTGCTTGCGACAACTTAACCCAAAGGTTTATTTTAACATAAACCACTGCACTAATGTTTCAAATGTTGAAAAGCTTCCCATACAGGAAGAAAGCTAAAAACACACAAATGACAGATATATTTTTAACAATTATTTAACTGAATTCACAAACTTTGTTTTAGCAGGGAACAAAACAAATCAGTTTTAAAGCCACAACATAACCAGTGCTAAGTCTTTTTTGCAGCTATTTTTCTTGTATGGTTTTCTTAGTACGATTGATTTGGTGATAAGTGGAGGCGTTGCAGAGACAAGGGTGGAACTAAACTGAGAAATACCGGCTGTTTCTCTGTAACTCCATTTTGACGCTTTGTGTTTTGTGCTTCGCATGTGCGACTCCACTGCCTTAATTCCCATCGTTCTGAGCTTGAATGACTTCTTGGTCAAACACATATCCGCTGACCGATATTTTGGGCTGATATTTATTTTATTCTCATATCAACATCAGCCCATTCCTGCAACCATTTGCCAGTTAATTAGTATCTCCAGCAGCTGCGCCTTAAGATCAGGTGAAGCACACGCTTGCTGCTCCTCATTAACTCTCCATTGTTATATTTCGCTGTGATTTATTAATAAATCTTTATTTTGATTAATATTGAGACTTTTGTAACAGTTGCTATCATTGTGTCATTTGTATCTTGTAAATAGAGGAAGAAAAGGCAGTATCGGTATTAAAAATTAAAGAAAAAATGAACAGCACAAATGTGAGGGGTTGGTTATGGAAGAGGATTAGGGCCGCTGGAAAAAAAAAAAAAAGTTAACTGATTTTTAAATTTTATTTCAGTTTAACATGGGAAAAAAAGTGAGAATTCTGACCTTTTTTCCCATATTAAACTGAAATCAAATTTAAAAATCAGTTAACTCTTTTTTTTTTTCAGTGGCCCTAATCCTCTTCCGTAGTTGGTTAATTATCAGTATCGATAAGTTATTAGTTTAAATGATACTTTAAACATAAGGTCCACAAAGTCTTATAAAATGTTTTTAAGAAATGGATGAGATCAAACTATTTTAATGTTTTAAATTTTTTAATGTAAAGGAATAATTTATCTATAGAAGAAGTATTAACGTGCAGGAAGTTCAAGCGATCGGACAGAAACATTTAACGAGTCAGAAAATTCAAAGCAGCATTAGAAGCTAGAAGGTCTAACAGCTGGAGGTAATTTTATCGGACGTTTCTGCACCTAAAGCTAAACCTTCTCCAGACTGAGGAGTGAAACTTCTGCTCTTCGGTGTGTAAATCACCTCAGAGTATTTTAACACGGACCCGGCCAGGATTTCTCATGCTGGTGTGATGCTGTACCTACCGGAGCCCATGTCGATGAAGGGGTAATTGACGAGCACCAGTTTGTTGAAGTTGAACTTGTAGGTGAATCTCTTCCCTTTGGTCTTGTGGAGGATCCTCTTGTTGTAGTAATATCTGAGGAGAGGAGGACAGAACACGTCACCGTCTGAGAGCTGTTCACCATGTCGCCGAAGTTAATAAAAAGGAACAAATAGGAAAGCCTAACGTTTAATCTAACTGTGATGTATGACGACACATGGTGTTTGTCCTCTCAGTGTAAAACAGAAAGATACTGAAAGCTTCCTGGAAGACTGTCAGCTTAACTAAGAAAAATTCTTCTTTACATTTTTTGAGATATCTGGTGAATAACAAACTGATTTTAGAGTTTTAAAAGAGTGATATTAGTTAAGTTAACCATGAGTGGACTGATCTTCTAAAAGTTTTCTTTTAAAGGCATCATCTCTGTAACCGGCCCATATTTTTCCTGAACCATCTTGGTAAAGAAACCAAAGTCTGATCTTTCTCATCCAGAACAGGATTGTTAATTTTATTGTTATTATAATATCAGCTGTGCTGCTGCCATCAACACCTTTATTTATAGATGTTGGAGCTTGGCCTGTTTTCCAGTGTAGTCCTGTTTCTCTGACTGTGACTAACTGGATGTGCTCTCTTCATCCTCTGACATGGGAGCTGGCTCGGAGCTTGTCTGCCTGGCTGTGTGTTTCCTGGACGGGGCCGCCTTTTACAGTTGCCCTTTTGTATCTCTGCTTCTGTCTCCTTGAACCCCAGTGGGCCTCAGAAGATGGCCGCTCACACTGAGCCTGGTTCTGCTGGAGGTTTCTTCTTGTTAAAAATGAGTTTTTCCTCTCCACTGTCGCTACAAGCATGCTTAGTGTGAGAGATTAGCTTCAAGTCAATGAGTCGATGCAATCAACTGGTTTTCCTTAGGTAGAAAACTTTGAATCAATTTGACTGGATGATCTGGTTGAACTGGAAAGTGCCTCAAGATGAGATGTGTTGTGAATTGGCGCTATAGAAATAAACTGAATTGATTTGTTGAGCTACATACTACAGCTATCTACACCAAAGATATTCAACCCCCCCCCCCATAGAAAAATTAATTTAAAACATAATGAATTCCCAATGATTCCTGTTCTACAGAGAATCCACTCATTGGTAAGAGGTTACAGAAGCATGCACCTTTCTAGAAGTTTATGAAACCAGATTTAAGCACATCAGGATGTTTTAAATGCATGAACAGAAATAATGTAATTCCTCAATGATTTTTCTGTTTCATTCAAAACTAGATGTCGGACGGGATTAAAATGTTTTAGTCACAGGGTCTTTAAATAATTGCATTTAGTTGAAAACCCTATCGAAAAAATAAACCAACTTTTTAATTAAAAAAACTCATATGAGCGAAGGAACGTGCATATTTCATGTATTCAACTGATTACTGATTGGTTGAAAATTATGATAATTAAGTTTTATGTTGAAGTTAAACTTTTTTTTTCCTTCTTTAGGATGACTTTGACCTGGATGACGTTCCTAACTATTGGGGCTGCAACAAACAATCCAAAGTTTAGCATAGATGTCCATACTGATTTGAGTTGTGTTTAAAAACAGTTTCTGTGGCCGTTAAGCTCAGTAAAAGTCAGGGTATTGACCCAAGTATTACCACTTTCCCACTGGCAGAAAAACCTGTTTAAATCCGGAAACAATCAGATTTTAGTGGCAGTGGGAAAAGATCACTGACGTAGTCTACCGGGGTCACGGGACTCTGCAAGCGACCAGCGTTAAAATGAACCTCGGCTTCGATCCGCATGCTGTGGGAACTAGAGCTGGGCCGACCAGCTAAATTACGTGACACCATTGAATGCAACATACGGACATCATCACACCGCGCCAGTCGCTTCTGATCTAACAAGCTGAAACAACTCTGTATACATGCGATAAACATGGAGCAGCTCTGGTGAGAGGGATTCAGACAGATAATGGAGCGAAACAATAAAGCTGGCCGCTCACACAGGGCCTGGTTCTGCTGGAGGCTTCTACCTGTTAAAAAGGGTGTTTTTTTTCTCTCCACTGTCACTGCATGCATGCTTGGTTTGAAGGGTTGCTGCAGTCCAGGAGGAGTGAAGCCAGCTCTTCTTTAGAAAAGGTTTAATCTGAGCGGATGATTTGATTAAAATGTTTCTGCAAAGTGAGATGAAGTGTTGTGAACTGGATTTAATTGTGTTGAATTAAATGTAATATTTATCCATTTGGACGGAGTTTCAGTTCTTATATATTCACACCAGACGCCAATAACCCAACTAATGATCACAGTAATAGATGTACAGATAATAAATGCTGCAACTGAAATATCGCGGCAATATATAACAATAATATATTAAATCAAGCTTTAGTCCAGTTTGATGTCTCTATCTGTTGCTGCCCTGACCAGTAGCAAACTGGTCCAAAATCAAACTAAAGAACATAAGCACTGAACGAGATTATGAATTGATTTTGAATGTTAATGAAACTATACGCTGAATAAGGGACGTTCTAGAAGGAAAGTAATTTACCTCAGTGAAGCAAACCTCAGTAAACAGGCTGTTTTCTAAGTGAACGTTTCAATTCAAAGCCTCACTGAAGGAGGAGAGCCATCCATTCAGATTTAGTCTTATCCAGGCAGCACCATTAGTAGGAGTGCATTAGTCATCATCAGTACACAGAGTGATGTAAAGCCTGAATAGGCAGCTGCTGACAGCTCCTCCAAAAGACAAGAAAATGGCCCAGTGTGACTCACCAACAGCCACATTCATATTTCTTTACACAAAAACAAGTAAATCGGAGCGCCTCATTCAGCGGGGACTATCCACTTCATTGTGGGAAATGGAATACGCGTCATTTCCAGTTATATGAAGCACAGAGGAGCTCAGTGGGGAAATCTGCACAGAAAAACATGGATTTATGGCTGGATGTCTGACTTAGACTGTATGAGGGATCATGAAGCCACTCTGTGCATCAATCCATGCTTTCCTACACATCCATTAAGATTAATGTTATTTAAAGACAGATATAGAAGAAATCTGGCTTGAAGTGATTGAACTGAAGGTAAAGATGCAGAAATTTCCCAATTTGAGGTGATGGTGAATTTTCACAGGGCTGTAAACTTTCCAAAAATCCACACATTAGGGGCGACGGTTACAAAAATCACCAAATAATGGGGATATGAGTCATCCTGCTCAAACTGAATCCAGCGTGAACACAATATTAGTCACGGGAGTTTTGCACAAAGGAGGGAGAAAGTGGAGAGAAGAAGGAGCTCATCGAGCGTCTCAATGACTCAATGAGTGAAGGGCCTCTTCTGAAAGGAACGGCTGTGATGAACTCCCACACTCTCACATGTACTACAGCCGGCACAAAGCAGCCAACGGCCAGAACCGGCAGGAAAAATAAGCAGAGGGGGTGAATCAGTGGAGTAATCAAGGGCTGGAGGAGCTGAGGTGGTTTCAGACGAACAAACCGTCTGATGAACAGCAGCTTTTCTTCCAGTGATTCTAGGTGCAGAACTTTGGACCAGAACACGAGATCACAGTTTAATATTTCCATAAAGCGTACAAACTTAACGTCTCCTCTGATGTTAAAGGCTGACAACATCAGCGTAGTCAGAAATATTAGCTTATGTCTCTGTTAATCTGGGTATGTGAAGACTAGGGGTGTAAATAATAATCGTTTTGTATCGATGCATCGACACGTCCGCAAAAGAATCGATTTATTTTTTTTTTCCCCCCTCCGGTCTATTTTTATCCATTTGCTCCTGGGCGTAATTCTCCCTCCCGTGCTGCGGTGGCGCTAAACCCATTTTGCCCTCCTACCTCGCTTCCTGGTTATACTCTTACAGCAGTTTGTTCCAGTAATCTGCTGGGTCTGTGCTACACGCTGTGGGTCTAGATACGGCCGAGGCAGCGAGGACATGGGGGCGAGTTTAGTCCGACGACGGAGGGACATGAGGGCCAAAAAGAGCAGAGATCCAGGTGGAAAAAGGGTCCCAGCGTTCTCGTGCACCTCGCTCTTCTAGCGGGTCAAACTTCACGAGTTGTTTTACGCAATTACGGTCATAAAAACAAGCGGGCCTCCTGTCTGCGGCACTGTTTGAGGTCAGCTACAATTTGGGAGAGGAGCAGCGGAGCGTCTGTGGAGGGGGCGGGACGTCTGGAGCCGAGGTATTGCATTTCACTCATTGCACTGAAGTGCAGTATTTTTTGATGCAAAGCCTTTCAGGATAACGCAGAGGCATTATTATATTTCAGTGAATGAGGTTTTAATAGGAATAGGTGGAGTACAACTTTTCTACTTCTGTTATTTGCTGTTTCTAAAAAAATGCATTACGATATTACAGCTTTCAAATTTGAAAAAAGATGTGAAAAAAAAACAATTAATCGAATCGAAGTGTATTCTTGAGTATCGAAAATAATCGAATCGTTGGGTCAGGAAATCGATACTGAATCGAATCGCCATGATGGATGTGATTTACACCCCTAGTTAGGTTAGTGTCAAAGTATTCTGTATCAGCACTGGCTTTCACAAAAGATGGAAGAAGGAAAAAAGAACCAGTTGATCTCTAATAAAACCCTGCAGCCTTTTTAAAAAAAAATCTTAGAATATTTGCATGCAGTAAACAGCACAAAGCTTAACTTGAGCTTTGATTGGTAGAACTTGTTCCTAAAGCTTAAGGAGACTAAAGCGAATGTGTCTCTTCAGCAGCAATGGTTTATAAGCTGTCAGCAACTGCTTGTATTTCAACAACCTGTAGCTTTTAACATTAAGAGATGACAGCCACTTGTGTCCATAAAGAGACCCTCTGCTTAAAGTTTAAATATCATCCTGTTTGCTTTAGTTTTTATTGATACCAGTTAGCTTTTGTTGATAAATCTGCCCAAATTATCACTGAAAAGATGATCATCCTTATGGATGGCATTGTTTCCTAGCTAAGCTGAGAGGGCAGCTGCACACATCTCATGTTGAGAAGGTGTGAATCACTTCACAACTCTGAAAACTAATAAGTGCATCTGAACAAAACACTTGGAGGACACGTAGAGTCCTTTCCACACAGTCAGAGGGTAAACATGGGGGTTAGAACAAGGGTGTGAACCATATCAGAGCAGTGAACCCAGTAAACACCAGGATGCAGCAATTCCCACTGCGCTGCTGGACGACCAGACTAGTAAACATAAATAATTTAGTGGACGCAGGAGACCCTGGATGCCTGCTTCTAACACATGGAGGAAAGTGAAGACTCAATCTGCATCCGGTAAACACATGTTCAAATCCAGAGACATGACCATGGCACATGCATGAATGAAAGCACACATGTGTAACACCGCTAACTAACTTCAAAAGATGCAGAGAAGCATCAAAGATTAAAGGACCTTTCTTCAAACGCCGTCAGAATCAATTAACGGCCTGTGGTTCATATAAAAGCTTCAGAAACCACAACAAAGACATTTTGGTTCCAGCTTTTCGTCAATGTGAAACAGATCAGAGACGAAGCAAGAATTAGTCTTTAATAGCGAACGTTTACGTGCTGATAAAACTGCTTGTGAATAGGAAGAAAAAGAAAGTTCCAACATCCAACTTTCTGTTCCTGATGAGTTTATAATAGCTTGAATTTCGAAATACAAACATTGACATTAAAATACCAACTTAATAGCTTAAAATCAGAGCTCTAATGCACCAATTAATCATCTTTTGGTCCAAAGTGGTGTTTTTTCCCTTTATTGGCTCAGAGCAACAACCAGCAGGTCAAACACTGAATGTTTAGACCCTGCAAAACAAAAAATCTAAACCATGTTCTATGAAGTTTAAATGGGGAACAGGTAATAATTTCTTCATGATTTTGAATTTTTGAATTTAAACAATTACATGAGACCTCAGAATCTGCAGCTAGGACCTTAAAATTAGTGTCGGAGGGTAAATGTCTTTGTTTAATCTTTATTTACATGTCAGATACAGGTTCACTTCTTAAAAACTCAAGGTCGGAATATGTGATGCTTTTAATTGGTGTGCAGATTTGGCTTCTATAATTTAAGCAAACACGTCCCTCTCGCTATATAATTACCTGAACTAATGGGATCTTTATGTATGTAATGCATGATTCTAGATCAACGAAGACTACACGGAATCTGTCTGATGCTACGTTCAGACCGCACGCTGCAGAAGCCGCTAGTTTATATGCAAAGTCGATGGCTGACACGCAGCAAAAGGTCCTGCAGCGCGTTTTGAGCTGCAGAAGAAGCTAGTTTATATGCAAAGTCGATGGGTGACACACAGCAAAAGGTCCTGCAGCGCGTTTTGAGCTGCAGAAGAAGCTAGTTTATATGCAAAGTCGATGGGTGACACGCAGCAAAAGGTCCTGCAGCGCGTTTTGAGCTGCAGAAGCCGCTAGTTTATATGCAAAGTCGATGGCTGACACGCAGCAAAAGGTCCTGCAGCGCGTTTTGAGCTGCAGAAGAAGCTAGTTTATATGCAAAGTCGATGGCTGACACGCAGCAAAAGGTCCTGCAGCGCGTTTTGAGCTGCAGAAGAAGCTAGTTTATATGCAAAGTCGATGGCTGACACGCAGCAAAAGATCCTGCAGCGCGTTTTGAGCTGCAGAAGCAGCACCTCACAGGCTTCCGAGCATCTGATGCACTTCAGAAACAACAGCTGCTGGAGTTGTAAAAATGTAACTTTTGCTGCTCAATGCATCACATCAACCAATCGGAGAGAAGCTGATCTGGGAGCTGGCAGGGAGACAGACACAGCACTGCTGACGCAGAGCGCTATGATCATTCCTCTGAAAAAGTTTATTAACACCTTTATTAACTTAAAATATCAAAACCTGCCAGCAAAATATGTTTGCTTTATTATTGGGTTGGATTACGTATGTGAAAAACGCCTTCCAGTCACCGTAAACAGTAGCAGAAAACCGTAAAGGAGGCGACCGGGCCAGAGGCTGCTGTTGAATGGGATTTCCAGGGACAGAACACCACCGTAGTACCGCTCAGACCGCCGCTGTACGGGGGTGTGAGCTGCTCCGACAGCAGAAGAATATCTAAACTGACTGCACAGATGAAGTTTTCTGGTTGACTTTCTCAATTAAAAACAAATGAAAACTAGTTTTAACCCGCTGATAACCAAAAATATAGCAAAGCCGCTCTTTGCCATTGAACACAGGAGCAGCAGAAGCATCAGACCCATCAGGACACACTTTACTGGACGTCTGAATTTGATGTGGACAAGCATCAAAAATGAAGAAGAAGAATCTTTTCTTCTGCTTCCAGTGCCTGCAGTCTGAACGTAGCATTATTCATTAAAATAAGCCAAACAACTCTTGATTTTATCCGCCATTGTTTAAGGGATAGAAAGAATAGGGTAGCTCCATCCAACGACCATCGGACCCCATTTTCAACCACGCAACCAGAGCAGCAAACATGCTTCATCTCTGTACAAGTACTAAACTTGTACAAGCTTTAAAAATAAAGCAGCACGTGTGTTTTTGCTGCCTCTGCTGCATGCGGTCTAAACGTAGCATGAATGAATCATATATTGCTTTACATTCATCACTAAACTTGGAATGAAATAAACTGCTCTGAAATAATTTAAATATCACAGTATCCTAATTTATTTAGAAATAAAAACTGTTTGCAGACGGGACAGCTGGGCAAGAGGAGGGCTGACACAGTAAGGTGGTGAGTGTGAGTGGGCATATCTGCGTGACTGCATGTGTGTGGCAGGGAGGCTGGGTAACGACGACACAGGAGGCAGCAGCGATGACTACGTGTGTGTGTTTGTGTAAATAAGGAGGAGAACATACCTGTGGCTAAATAAAACTACAGCATCCCACATGTGCTCCTCGGTGGGTGTTTCTAAATTGGCTCTCACCCTGGTGCTTCAGCGTGGAGGCTTGCTTATAAAAAAAAACAAAAACAAAAACTCGCCGACTCGTCTTCATTACACGCCGCAAACGGTCATGACGGCACTAAACATATAAACCATCAAGGTTCCAAACAATTTGAAGCAGAAACGTTTGAACTTCCTCAGGTGTTGGACGCATTTCACAGGTCAGAATGTTTCTGGGCTGATATTTCTGGAGTTCTCCGTTCTTTTGGACAATTTTAACACTAAAGAACTAAAATTTAGCACAGAACTATAGCTCACTTTAACCAGTCAGAGCTTGATTATACAACAAACCAGTGGAAAAATACAGACAAGGATAAAGGGACAAATGGATGTATAAAAAAGACAAAGGGACAAATCGACAAATGACAGGTGGTTTGGGAAAGGGACGGACAGTTTAAGTTGAAAGACCGAGAGATAGACGTAAGGTTGGACTGACTAAGTGATGGGTGGACGAATGGACAGACTGAAATAAGAAAAAATTCAAGGAGTGAAGATGGATGATGGAGGGAAGCACTGATAAACAGGATGAAGGAGACAGACAACCAAATAGGCGGACGGAGAGTTGGAAAAACAAACAGCTTGATTCGTACATTGGTCAAAAATGGACACAAACGAGTACCAAAGATCTTTCAGAAGGAATTAATAAATGTCTGACATGAATCTGACAACATGCAGGATGCTTCTATGCAGAAATAAGAGAAGGAAGCTATGGTGAGGACTCTGAGGTCAAGAGGCTTCTTAAAACAAATCCTAAACCGTCCAGGAAGCAGAACTATCTTATTCTAAAAAAAAAGATGCATCTCTTATGTTTTGCAGATTAAAACAAGCACTTCTAGCTTCTTGAAATAAAGATCAGAATACGATTTCTGCACTAAAGATCAGCATGTTGAATATAAAATGTTTAGAGTTTGGTAGTCGTGTTTCCATCCAATACTGTTGCAAATCTCAAGCAAACGTAAAATATCAGTAAAAAAGGAAATGTTAATTAGAGTCGTTTTCATCCATAGGAGCAAATTAACAAGGTGTTGAAAAGCGAGAGGTCGTCGAGAGGTCGTTAGTGATGCTTGGATGTAATAAACAGGAAGTAGATAGCAAGTCCTAAATGCAACTTAAATTTCAGAAATGTATAGTTTTTTGTTTCCACTAAGCTCTTCTAACGTGATACTTCAAAACGTGAGAGAAAGACGCTGATGGAAACATGTTCAGCAATATTGGATAGGAGAGGGTCTCATTTAAACCTATTTAGAAATTTCCAGATGCTTTATATTCTTAAATTTAAAGAAAAAACTTCCTAAACATGACAACAGAGTAAAAGCCTTTAGAATCACCAGGCCTGAACTTTTTAAAGAAGCAGAGTTAATGCGAGTAAAAATGAAAAGCAGAAGACAGTAAATGTGAGACATGAGCTTCACCTCAGAGCTCGACTGAGCTTGTCATAGTTCATCTGTGGTTTGCACTTCCTGGCCCCCCATAAGCGGGCCACCTCGTCCGGGTCCTTGATGACGAACTCGCCGTAGTCTCCCTGCCAGGCGATCACGTCGTTGTACTCCTGTTTCCTCAGCAGCTCCAGGATGAAATGCCACAGCTGGATCTGCCTGGAGCCTGGGCTCGACTCTGGCTTGTAAGCCCATTCTGGAAAGGCAAACCCTGCAGCAAAAACGGGAGGAGTGTTAGGGTGGTGGGTCAGTGACATCCCTCAGATATTCTACTCAACAAATCCCTGAATGTTCAGTCTTGGACATGCCAGGAGAAGCTGAGGTCAGGCATCTCCTGGTTTATCTGAAAAAAGCTTTGCTCTGCTGCTGTGCTGCCTGGAGCTGATGATGGTTTTGGTTGAACCAGTTCCCACAGACAGCCGATATATCAAACCATTCCCACTATCGGCATCAAAGCTGGAAAATCAACACTGTTTTTAAAGATTATCAGGCCTTGAAACACGGGCAGACAAAATATGAGATACGGCCTGATAACTACCATCAGGACGCACACTCAGAGCCACACACACTATTAAGCAAAGGTTAAAAGTATAGGCTTTGTGCTGCGATGCAGTAAAAGACTCAACACCACTTCTGCAGAAGGCCAGACTGAAAGGCTGGAGAGCTGAGGCGCAGTGACACACACACACACCCACACACACACCTTATTAGGACCAGATGTGCCTTGGCAATCAGGCTGAGAAAGCTCAGGCTGGGAAACATATGGGCACAATATAACAATGCTCATTTCTGCGCGTCTGTGTGTGTTTATGCAACTGCTGTAAAAAAAGAAAAAGTCACTGGTCTAAATACCAAGATTACAATTTGTTTCCCACACTTTAAAGCCCATCGTATCTGCAGCGGTGACAGTGAAGCGTTTGCAGCGACCTGCTGAAGGACGGGCGGCGACACGGCTGTGATGCGGTCTATTGATCCCAGTCAGATTACACAGCAGGACGGTGATGTAACAACAAGAACACACCGTAACGTATGTATAAACACGCCATCTGATGCAACCCACACTCCCGACATAGTAAACGGTGACGCGTTTATTCCTTTTAACCTTTACTGCCTTCAACACATCATAGCGAGAGGCTTTGGGAAAATGTTATAAAATCTAACAATAACAGCGAAGAAGAACCGGAGCAGAAAAGCAGATGAAGAACAGACATGAGGCCCGACGGGCTCCAAGTTCTGGACTTTACTGGATTAAAAAAGAAAAAAGAACATCGACTTCTGGCCTATTTTATACAGATGTCTTTATCAAAACACAAAGTTTACATTTTATCATTATTAAAATTGCTAATCATGAAATATTCCGAACATTTCACACTACAAAAAAGAAAAGGAAGAAGCATGATGGACAGTTTTAAGTTAAAAAGTAACACTTTGAGATAAGTATTTCTATTTAACCGCCAAAATAAAACCCGGTGTCAACGGCTGCCTTCAGATTTCACCAACCAATAAATAAAATCCAGCTGTTTCTAATTTAATTGCAGTTTTCATCCAGATGTTTTGTGAAGGCCTCACATGTTGGTTAGAACTTAAGTAGACTAGAGCGGCTGATGTCGATCATATTCAGTCCAACTGATATGCGCTGCCGATATTTTGAGACGATTCTTTATGTAGAGCGGCTTTTTCTTTTCCGTTTACATGATAAAGTTTACAGTGATAACAAACAAAATGTGTAATTTAAATGAGCCTAATCTGTACCATCAGCTTATTTGTGCAACCAGAAGTACCTCAAGGTGGCCGGCTTTATAAAAATGCCCAAAATTCCTTTTTTTCTCTGCTTAAATGTAATAAGTCTCCTAAACTATAATATGTAAAATGCTAACTTTTTCTCTTAGATAATAAATCCTTTGTTTTATCACTCATCTGTGCCTGATCTGCCCCAGAAGTTGGACCCGATAACTCATTTATTGTCAGGTTCTTCCGTTGTCTGAGTAGCTGCCATTAAGGCTACAGAGGAGCGCTGCTGCATTATGGGTAATTGTGGCTCATGCATAAATTCTAGTGAGATTTTAGACCAGTGTCTGAACATTCTCTGACTGACAAGGCGAGTGCAGGTGACCCAGGTTCGAATCCGACCTGTGGTCCTTTGCCGCATGTCCCTCCCTCTCTCACCCCCTTTCCTGTCAGCCTGTTGGAAAAACGAGCCACTAGTGCCGTAAAAACTCAAAAAGCCAACCCCAACAATGAAACAAGGTGGTGTCAGGGTCATGCTGCGGGGCTGCTTATCAGGGATAGTAAAGAAAACTGGTTTGATGCTGCAAGAAGCTTTAGACTGAGTTCAAGGTCCATCTACCAGCAGGACGACTGTAATCATGCAGCAGCTGGGCTCAGCGTGACAGAATGGCCTAGTCAAAGTCCAAACACAAATCCAGATACTTTCTATTAAACAGGCCTTCAAACCAGTTCTACAAACCTGCATGAACTGGTTGTCTTCTATAGGCGATTGGCTGTTTAATTTTGGGGTATCAGAGTAAAGCCAGATAGGCATTAAGATTGGATGCATTATTTACCACTCCCTGTTGGCTAAATAAACTAAAGTAAAAGATTTATGTCTGGACAAAGAGACAGCTTTGAATGAATAAAGAGCTTTACACCAGAGGCTTGTCTGTGTGCATATTTTTTTACTTTTTGCTACAAACAGAACAAGTAGTAAGATGTGCAACAACTTGGAAGCATTGGGGGGCAGCTAATAAACTCTACGGATGATCACCCTGTTCTCGGTTGGCATTTTATCTGAGAGATAACAGAAAATCTGCACGTGATCGCGGCTTAAATCCAGTCCCAGGCTGGATTTTATCAGCAGGTGAGAATGCTGTCAGGGTGAGCCGTGGAAAAACCGAGCTGGGTTTGGTTTTACCAAAGTCCAGACCTGAACGTGCATAAATTAGCTCTGAGTTCAGCACATGCAGCGCAGCAAAGATTTTATTGCCGGTTACTCTCTATCGATGTAATACATTAAACAAAAGCATCTAAACTACGACCCAGAGAGGAGAAAACTATTCGCTGGCGAGCCGCTGCTGCTGGAGTGCAGTGTTGCCACACAGTAACCAAAGGTCAAGTACAAGGCTACAGATCTACAGTCTATGAAAATTCATCAATACTGTTGCATAATTTAGAGGTGAAAGACCATATTTTGAAATTTTTGTTGCTTTTGAAGTTGCTGTGACCTTGGTCGTAAGAAGCAAGTTGCTGAATAATGGGAAAAAAAAGATGCATTTAAGAAATGCATTAATTTAACTCGATTTAGGAGCTAAATGATCCAACTCATCTTTTAGGAAAGTAATTTTAAACTGATTAAACCAATTAATAAAATGTTAAAGTAAATTAAAATAAGTTTTAGCTAAAAGAAAAACTAACTGGTAAGTAAACTGTTTCTAATGAGCATATCACAAAAAATAAATATTATATTAGCATCTTTTGGAACAAATATAAAAGAGGACCTTTAAATCTTAAGTGTTTAAGCAGCTTGTGGGGTTACTGAAGCTCAACATGCTGCAGAAAAATAAGATTTTTCCCCTTGATCTGCTGAATTAGAAGTAAGAAATAAAACAACTGCAGACTAATCAATATCCAGAACAGGACAACTTGATCAGCCAGATTGATAAATGCATATTATATGCAAAAAAAAAACACAAACCCAACCTCCCTTCCAAGGTAACTCTTCCATCGTTTTCATTTAGTTTTAACGTTATGTGAAGCTCTGGGCTGCAGCCATTTGTTCCACTAAACAAAGAGTGCTCTAAAAAAATATATATTTTTATATATATTACTGCAGGTGGTCATTTAAAATTGGTTAAAATTATATCTCTATTCAGGTTTATGCCTCATGAGTCTGGATGCTGCACCTGCCTGTTATTCGGTAAATATTAAGTGTTTTCAAGGTGTGTGAAGAATCATCCCTAAAGAATAAATATCTGTTGGCAGCCAAGTCTTACTGTCATGTTATAATCTCAAACTTATGTTGTTTTTTTTATCCTTTTTTCCGGTTATCTCCAGTCTTCACACACTTTATGAAACAGAAGCACGCATGCAATAACTGTCCCCTGTGAAACACACCGGGTACTGCACAGTGTTTATAATGTGAACAAAACGAAGCATGGAGTCTCATTTTACCAGCATGATGTTTGTAATTGAAGCATTTGAGGAATTGTTCATCCCTGCTGAAGTCGCTTTTTTCATTTAGACAAAAATCTAAAAGAAAAAGTTTGAATAAAAGCATTTGGAGCAAAGAAGGAAGGAATGAGAGGAGAAACGTGTGCACAACATGCTCCATGAAAGAGAGATTTCCAAACATTTAAAGTGTGAATACAGTAACTTCTGAACGGTGGCGATAACTAACAACTGAAACCCGCATTATACGACTAAAAATATCCTGACTGAGAGCTGGTTACAGCAGGGCTGCCGACCTCAGTCATTGAGGGCCAGACTCCTGCAGCTTTTGAAATGTCTCACTGGTCCAACTCACCTGAAACGAGAGACGGGAGACTTGACTGCATGTTGTGGAGGAATCCACAAAGATGGAACTGTTAAGGCGTATTCATTAAAAAAAAAAAAAAAAAAAAAAAGAAAAAAGGAAGAATAGTGGTCGATTTTTATAGTATCCATGTGCAAACTGTGCGGACAAGCACGGTGAAGAGGCCATCGGTGAATTCGCAGTGAGCTTGTCGCAGGTATGATACAGATATTTTTGATTTATGCTCAATATTGAAGCGTGGTCTGTGCTGTTATTTCACGCCACAAAGCCAGAAGGACAATCAGGAGCTAGCTGTGGGTCTAGATACGGCCGAGGCGGCGAGGAAGTGGGGGCAAGTTTGTCCGACGACGGAGGGACTTGAGGGCGAGAAAGAGCGGGAATCCAGGTGGAAAAAGGCTCCTAAGGTTCTCACGCACCTCGCACTTCTAGCTGGTCCAACTTCTCAAGTCATTTTCCACAATGGAGAATATGCCAAAGTTTTTGGTGCTATGTCGTCTAAAATTTGTATGTTATTCAAACAGAAACCAAGAATCAGTTATTCTCCCATTTTGACTCCCATACATTTTCCTGTTGGCAAAATCTGTCTTAACCCTGTTCCTCGTAAAAATAATAAATTAATTAAATCCCTGTTTCAGAAGGAAGCAACCTCTGATCCTGTGGTTGTTCCATACTGGGATCGTTTTCATATTAATATGTCCTGGAAATGTATCTGGCTGCTCCCGAATTACTTTCTTCTCACTAACAAGGTTAAAGAAGTATCCTTTAAACTGCACAGAATCTACCCCGTTAAAGTCTATTTAAAGAAATTAAACTCTGATATTGATGTTAGCTGTTCTTTCTGTGACACTTGCCCAGATTCAGTCACTCATCTGTTCTGGTTTTGTCATCATTCCAAAGTATTTTGGCAACACTTTTGTACTTTTATTGTGTCAAAAATATTAATAGGATTTCAGTTATATTGGGCAAATCTCCTGTTTGGTTTTCAACAAAATGAAAGAAAGGCTAAATTTCATCTTCATAAATGCAATTTTTTGAGAAAAAAACCTGACTTTTCAATTTTTTTTTTATTGAATTTAAACATTATATATTTACAATTCGACCTTCAACAAATAAAAAGGCAAAAACAACTTTATTGGTTTGCAATCAAAATTGAATTTTAGATAATTTATTGTGTTGAATCACTGTGGCATCTGGTATTTTTGTCACCTTTGGTACCGTTTTTCTTTAAACAAGATTATTTTGTCATTCCTTATTATACTTTTATTGTTTTCTGTTAATGCTCCCCCTGGCAAATGTTTTTTTGTTGTTTTGTGACATGTACACAATGCAGTTTTGTTAATAATAAAGTTTATTTTAAAAAAATAATAATAATAATTCCATAATGGCGGTCATAGAAACAACACAAGCCGGTAAGGTACCAAACAGGAGATGCATAGTGTAGAGCGGATGTGGATTTGACCAATCAGAGGCCTAGACCACTGAATCCGCAGCTCTGGATGAACCAAAGTGATTCACTTTTCAGCGCTTCTGGGGCTTTTATCAAAAAGTAATGGTCTTCTCAAACCAAATAAAAATTATGCATAAAGAACAATTCAGCAGCAGTCTGTAATTTTATTTCACCTATGCTTTTATTGTGAAGTGCTGACAGCAAGACACTGACAGGAAATGTTATGAGGTTGCCAGGGGTAACGGCAGATCCAACTTAAAGTATCTGGGAGGCTGATAAACAACAAATTACTGTGAAACAATCATTAAATTAGGAAAACACAGCCGTCGTTATATTTAATACCAGAACAGAAACGCCACGTTATGTTATGAAATAACTTTGTATACGCTAACAAGCTCAGCACTAAGGCCTGATCGGAGATCATGGGCCGAAATCAAAAATGAGTCCCGAGAACCAAAGCGGCACAAACAACAGTTTTCACTGCACAAAAAAAGTTGACCAATATGGTCTAATCCGGAGTTCAATAGAGGATTGGTTGACCTCTGGATTAAAATTTATATTTAATATCAACAGCAGCACAAATGATCATTTTAGGTGCAAAAACCTGGAAAAAACATTCAATCTAATTGCTGAGTTTTTTTGTCGTGGGTGGGGCATCAGCTTCACACAGCTGAAGCTCCTCCCATTTGATGACACTGTCGCCTTTAATCTGAAATGCAGTGTTTAATTCCCCGTGGTGCTGTTGGAAATTACAGCAGACATTGAACGCAACTTAAGGGTTCAAAACTGGCTGCGATGAAACAAACACATCTGATCGGTGCGGCTCCAGTGTAATCCAAAGGAGAGAGGTCCAAAACACGCCACCCTTAAAGGAAGCTTCATAGTTTATTATGATGCAATAACACACATTGATGGGGAAACTTATTGTAAACTTATGTTGATATAAAGAAAGGGGTCAGATGCAAGTTTGTTTTTCTGAAAGTTTTAAATGAACGATGTATGAAACTGATGAATCCAGGGAAACAGGCTTTCTGCTGATGACTAATGAACCTCATGCTGCTATCAGATCTCCTGTGGTGCTTAGAGACAGAGCCTGAAGGGACAGACATGCTAGCTGTGATAGTTAACAGCCATCTGAGGGAAGATTACTAATTTGGTCAAAGCATATGATTCATACTTCAGACAATCAGACTGGTGTCACTGGGGACAGGTTGGGACACAGAGCCTTGCTGAAGGATGGGGTGTGGAGACTCGTTCTGGTTCTAAGGTTGGATATGGACAGTGAGAGGGCTTTAAAATAAAGTAGGTGAGCTAATATTTCACAGGCACAAAGTACAAAGATACACGAGACAGGTTAGAGAACGGAGGTAAGCGGGTTCATGCGTGGGTGCTCAGAGCACACAGACAGAGCACAGGAATAGCAACCATGCCCACTGCGTGTGCGCTGCAGATGTCCCTGCTGACTCATAGCTCGTTCGGTTGTCGTTAAGCTTTCACAGATTTCGCCTTTCTCCCCCTCAACACCGCTGCAGTTTCTTTCTTTTCCCTCTCATGCAGTCCCTCCCTCGCTCAGCCTCTCCTAAGACAAACCGTGTCCTAGCAACCAAAGCTTTCAGCACCAAAAATAAACAGCCGAGTCACGACGAATGAGACTAAATGGGATTCAATAACGGAAAAGTTGCCACAATAGTTTGAAGTTGGGGCAGGGGTCCAGATAGCGGCTCTGCTGTCGAGTTTATTGCTGTGTGACGGACGGATTTTGTTAAAGCGTAGCTGCTTCCCAAGTTTAGCTGTTTTTATCACTGATTCAGAGGCTAAGGTGGTTAAACAGGACAGGTGATGCTGCTGCTGCTTATAGGGAGTCAGACCGTTCATTAACCGTTTATCACATAATAATAATAATTCAAATAAACTTTATTCTGTTTCCTAAATGTCAGGATAACCAGAGGAGACCGGTTAGTCAGGTGGATACCTCAGTAACTTCATATTATGCCTTGGCCCATTCACTGCTGCATTCAGCCGCCATGCATTCAGATCCTCTAAGTCGCATTCATTGATGCTTCATCCTTTTGCTTTCAATTGTTTAATTTGCTTGTGCTTTATTATTATTTTTTTTTAACTAGATACTTAGACAATAGGGCTGGGTATTTCCGCCAAAGTCCTGAATCGATTCGATTTTGATTCATACAGCTCTAAATCGATTAATTTTGATTCGATCTGTTTTTACAATAATAAAAGTGACTCAACTGTATGGAAGAGGATTAGGGCTACTGAAAAAAAAAGTTAACTGATTTTTTTATTTTATTTCAGTATAGTATGGGAAAAAAGTCATAATTCTGACTTTTTTGTCAGAATTCTGACTTTTTTTATTGTCAGAATTCAGTCAGAACTCTGAGAAAAAAGTCAGAACTCTGAGATTAAAGTCAGAACTCTGAGATCAAAGTCAGAACTCTGAGATCAAAGTCAGAACTCTGAGATCAAAGTCAGAACTCTGAGATAAAAGTCAGAACTCTGAGATCAAAGTCAGAACTCTGAGATCAAAGTCAGAACTCTGAGATCAAAGTCAGAACTCTGAGAAAAAAGTCAGAACTCTGAGAAAAAAGTCAGAACTCTGAGAAAAAAGTCAGAACTCTGAGTCAGAACTCTGAGATTAAAGTCAGAACTCTGAGTCAGAACTCTGAGAAAAAAGTCAGAACTCTGAGACTGAGAAAAAAGTCAGAACTCTGAGATCAAAGTCAGAACTCTGAGATCAAAGTCAGAACTCTGAGATCAAAGTCAGAACTCTGAGATCAAAGTCAGAACTCTGAGATCAAAGTCAGAACTCTGAGATTAAAGTCAGAACTCTGAGAAAAAAGTCAGAACTCTGAGTCAGAACTCTGAGAAAAAAGTCAGAACTCTGAGACTGAGAAAAAAGTCAGAACTCTGAGATCAAAGTCAGAACTCTGAGATCAAAGTCAGAACTCTGAGATCAAAGTCAGAACTCTGAGATCAAAGTCAGAACTCTGAGATCAAAGTCAGAACTCTGAGATCAAAGTCAGAACTCTGAGTCAGAACTCTGAGATTAAAGTCAGAACTCTGAGTCAGAACTCTGAGATTAAAGTCAGAACTCTGAGTCAGAACTCTGAGATTAAAGTCAGAACTCTGAGAAAAAAGTCAGAACTCTGAGACTGAGAAAAAAGTCAGAACTCTGAGATCAAAGTCAGAACTCTGAGATCAAAGTCAGAACTCTGAGATCAAAGTCAGAACTCTGAGAAAAAATTCAGAACTCTGAGAAAAAATTCAGAACTCTGAGAAAAAATTCAGAACTCTGAGAAAAAATTCAGAATTCTGAGATTAAAGTCAGAATTCTGATATTAAAGTCAGAATTCTGATATTAAAGTCAGAATTCACATATTTATTTCATAAGAGAGTAATGTCTTGTAATATTTATTCTGTAAAGCTAGTTTATGTATTCAGTGACTTATTTAACTCGTTCTTTATTTTTTAATGTCATGTTCTTATATTTAAATAAGGAGGCGGAGTTTTATCTGTCGGGCGGCGCTGGAGTTCATCTGCATCAAAGTATTCCCTCTTGCTGAGCTTTGTTTGATCCTGTCACTACCCGATCCGTAAGCACAATCCTTAACATCAGCTCATTTGCAAGCAGATATTTCTCCAGCTCGCCATAAATAATGAAATTATGGTACTTTAGAAACAAAAGGAAAAATAAAACTTGGATTATTTAAAAAAAATGTAAAACAATCCTCTGGAGTTTGATTCCAAGTTTTAAGACGTTTTGCTTCCATCCAGGAAGCTTTTTCAATTCAAAAAGTCAGGAATAGCGTTGAGTTTTAGGCTTTATAGAGTGGACCAAAAACAAAGCCTTGTTTTGGTTTAGAAAACACGCAAAACGAACCGGTCGAACGGTTCCACCCTTTAGGAGTGGGGGTCGTTTGGGTTCTTCATTAGCCTGGAATAACAGATACCTGTCTATGTTTCTGAAAGGGGACAGTTAGAGGGAATTGTTGGCCTTGCTGAATAGGCGAGGTCTTTGGTTCCCCTGTAATGGGATGGGGGTTGGGAAGCGAAACGTCTTCAAACTTGGAAACAAAGTCCAGTGGTTTTTTTTATTTTTTATTTTTTTTATTTAACTTATTTGGAATGACGAGGACCTGGATGAATGAGAATCTTCACCAGCATATAGATACGACTATATTCATGTACAAATCACTCCTGGAAGTAGCATAGGATCCCATTTCCAGGACAGATCGGGTGAAGATGAGCGATATTCTTCTCTAAATAAGTCTGAGATTCTTCAGATATTGTAAATTAGTTGAACACAGAAAGATCGAAACCATTCTGCAAAATGGTGCCAAAAAACAATAATTTGCAAGCGACTATTTGCAAGCTACCTCCTGTTTCAATCCTGAGTCGCTGAACTCTTACCAGCGCTGCCCAAAAGATAAAACTCTGTGGCCTCATTTAAATATAAGAACATGGAAAAAAGGGATATTAGTCATTGATTATGTAAAGTAGCTTTACAAATAGCAGAACGTTGATCATCAAATCTAATACGCCAGCAAAGTCAGAACTCTGTAAGATTCTGTCCCTTTCTGCCTAAAGCAGTGTTCAGAAAACAATCTCTACATCGCTCAAAGGATAACATTTATTAACACAACAGGTACAGGTGTAACGACAGGCTGTATAAATACGACAGAGGCTTCCAGAAGCCTGAACACGGCAGAAACCAACTAATAAAAACTTTTCTATAGCCTTAAAAACAAAGTGAAACCTTGTTTGAAGAATGACGTCTAGGCTTTTACCCCACCTCTAGATGTTTTTTTCTTTTTGTTTTAGCCACAAACTTTAGAGTTTTATTTTGAACTCTAGAACAACTTAGAATTATTTTTGTGATTTAAGGTAAATCTAAGAGAAGCATGCAGAGTGATTCTGTGAATGTGTTGAGTTATGAGTTGCTCTTGGTGTTTAAGCAGAGCCTTTTATTTTCCAACTAGTTAGGAAGAAGTCCTTAGAGACAGAAATCATGCCCATCTAATCTGTGGGTAACATTTATTAAAGTGCTACAGAGCGCTCGTTCCTGACTGGCTGGGAGGGCAGGAGGTCTACAAGCAAAAGCTCAACTCTCACAGGGACAAAAGCCTTTGTGCAATAAAGCGAACTGTGCTCCAGACAGGAAGAGGTGAAACGCAGCATTCTAGACCTCAGTTCAGTCTATATATAGAAAAGAGCCAAGCAGAGAAACTATTTCACTGATATCCTGCAGTAAAGGGCCACCTGCGCTCTCCTTTCCAAGAGAAACACGGCAGCAATCAGTGAGTGTGCAGGTTTAACACGCAGCTCGGCTCTCCTTAGAGAACCTGACGTCACAGCATTTGGAGCGGTGCTCACAATAACAGATAAACATCGCTGGAGTATTGTTAAAGGGGGGGAGGGCCAAGCAGAGCCTCCAATAGAAAACTGCTTTCACAGCAAAAAAAAAAGTTTCTCTAACATGCACTGCCATCTATCCATCTATCCCTCGTTTATTTTTCCCTCCCTTCCTCCTATTCTTTGGTGGATCTAAATTTAGTGTGTGAAAAGGTCGGTGTGCGTCTGTCTGCACGGGGGATGATTGAGGGGCAAAGAGAGGGACGTGCAGAGGTAACGGGGCCCGGGAAAAAGGCCGAGGGGCCGGCTGCTGACGGGAATCTGGATCGGGATTATCAGCAGAGGGATCGGGACAACGAGCAAAAAGACAGGAAATAAACAGTACAAAGCGGCAGAGTCATGAACAGCATCGGCGTGTGGCGGCGGTCATATTCCTGAGAAAAACCGAACACACTCCACTGCGAACCAGGAAGTTCAAAATAATAAACAGCGTTCAGGTTATAATGAGCAACTCGGAACCATATTCATCAAATCGTCTGGTTTCCATGTTTACTTTACAATAACCATCCCTCTGCCACACTGGAATCTCAAAAAGACAGCCTAACACCACTTTAATGAGGAGGTCTGAGCCTCAAACTGCTGTTTAAAAACAATCTTCTTCTCACTGAGCTGATCTCATAATTGCCCTTAGAGGATGGAGTTCAGATTCAAGGAGCCAGGGGCTTAAAGCTGGGGAGGAGTCTGAGGCAGAGACGGCACGAGGAAGAACTCAGGTGGAAACGTATAAATAAAGGACGAGACGTATGAAGGTGGAAGAAACAAAAAAAAAAGTAAAAAAAGAGAAGGAACTCAATCCTGGGGAGATCAAAGAGAGACGAGGACAGCGTGAAGCTTCAGATTTCACATGATCCCTTCGTTACACGCGGCTTAAAAAGACAGATCAACAGACTCAGTTCAGAGGAGGAACGTTTGTGTTGGTTTTCTTTAGCTAGGATGCTCAGGGTGGTTTTATCACGGTTCCCTCCAAGCGTAATCTTCAACCAGGATGCCAAAAGAAGCTTTAGCTGTGAGCTGGTTCCTTTTTCAGCCACAGAACAAATAAAATGAGACCAAAGGACATAAAGAGAGAGTGGAAACCACCAGATGACTGGATGCTAAACTTCTCAGAGAACCCAGGGCTATTACGGGGGGTGGACCAGATGATGGTTTAAAATTAGAGCCGCAGAGATCAGAGATTTATAGTTTATTAGAAGAGGAGGCAAAATCCTGTAGCTGAATCACTGCAGGGGTCATAATCTTTTGCCATCTTATGTTAACGACTACCTTAACAAGCTCCACCAAAACTGAAGTTTTCTGTGTGTATTTCCACAAGCATTTAAATTCCTTCCTTAATGCTGGACTTTTTAAAAAGCTGCCAAAAAGCAAAACTAAATCCAGCCTTTTCCACGACAAAACTGAGCAGTACAGCTACTGGCTTCAAAATAAAAGCTCTAATTTTTTTTTCTCTCTCCCTTTCCTTCTTATCAAAACAAAAGATAAGACAGAATTGAGTTTTAAAATTTGTTTTTATTCTAGCCATCCATTGTGGGAGAAAAAAAAAAGAAGGGTCAGCTGATACATACGGAAGAGGATTAGGGCCAGTGGGAAAAAAAAGAAAAAGTTAACTGATTTTTAAAATTTTATTTCTGTTTAGTATGGAAAAAAAGTCAGAATTCTGACTTTTTTCTCAGAATTCTTACTGAATTCCGACAATAACAAAAAGTCAGAATTCTGAGATTAAAGTCAGAATTTTCAGAAAAAAGTCAGAATTTTGAGATTAAAGTCAGAATTTTGAGATTAAAGTCAGAATTTTGAGAAAAAAGTCAGAATTTTGAGATTAAACTCAGAATTTTGACAAAAAGTCAGAATTCTGAGATTAAAGTCAGAATTTTGAGAAAAAAAGTCAGAATTTTGAGATTAAAGTCATAATTCTGAGATTAAAGTCAGAATTCTGAGGTTAAAGTCAGAATTCTGAGGTTAAAGTCAGAATTCTGACTTTTTCCCCCATACTATACTGAAATAAAATAAAAAAAATCAGTTAACCTTTTTTTTCAGTGGCCCTAATCCTCTTCCGCAGATACAAGCTGTGAAACATGCTTGTAAATCAAGTTAGCTCTGCTGCTGTAAACAATGGAAAATATGACACAAAGAATTTATGCAGGTCGTATTACACAATGAGCAAGTTATGAGTATACATCTAAGAACAAAATGCATTGTCACTTTACACAATTGGAAGTGTAAAGAGGCAAAGAATCACATAAAAAAAAATCTCCATAGAGATCAATTTATCATCCAGCTCTACTCAAAAGTCTGATAAATCAGCCTTCCTGTTGCCTGTTTACGGTCCGGCTCTCTCTCGCAGCCTGACTCAACCACAGACAAGAAATAAGAAATAATGCTGTTTATTGAGAGAGTATAGTCTTTGTTAATCTGTAATAACAAGAAGAATTTGGTAAACTGGGCTCCTAAAGGCCTTCCTAGGTGGAGGCATTTTAAAAATCCAGCTGTGAGGGAAGGAATTGGGGTCCACCCAAGCGTCTCAGTGCTCATTTAAGAATACTTCAGAGTCTCCAGAAGGCTGGACTGCAAAAGCAAATCTGCTCCTGGAAGATGGCTGGAAGGATGACCTGATAACTGTTTAGATATGAAACAGGAGGTTTGTGAAATTGATTTACAGTTTCCCTGGTTGTCCTTCTCTCTGATGTCAGAGATGTCTGTGAGAATGATGCTTCCTGTACTCTGAAAACCAAATAATCCAAACAATGTTTTACCGTTTAGGATTAACAGTCTTGGAGAACAGACAGCCGGATTACAGCCAAGTGCAGAGGTAATAAAACAAGAGTAAAGAAAGTGCATGTTTTGTGATTCCACCTCTGACACGGCCGTGGGATTAAACAGGCAACCGTTTGCCAAACCCAAGTAGATTAATTTTGCGCCTGCTTGATAAAAACAGAAAAGTTCAAATACTTCACATTTTCTGACCCTTGAAAATACGTTTTCTTCAAACATAATGCAGGGGTCAGATATCTGATTCCTTTAGACGTAGAGTTTTGGCTTGTCAGGTGAACTGAGCAGGGAAAGAAATGTTTTCTGAGCAAAAGGAACAGTTATTGTCTGCACAGCGTTCTAATTAAATATGACAAAGTTCACTCATAATTAGGAACAGAAAAATACCCTACTGAGAGTTTCTGCAGTCCTTCTGCAGGTCCTAACCCCTGAGAAAGAGATGGCATCCAAACTGTCTTCACACCCCTGGATTTGTTTTAACCTTTTTTATGTTGCAAACAGACATTTAATTCTCTTTTTCTTGATATGACGTTGTTTCTTTACGAACCTAGGAGATGGAAATTTAACCCAATGCTTCATCTTATTTGCTAAATCATTCAAACTCAGATTTAACTTCTTACACCCTGAGTATAAATAAATTTCTGCCTGACAAAAACACACAAAAGTAAATCACTTATAGCCTCACAGCTATTAGATTTAAGAAGAAACTTTTGGTACATCTGTAAAGGTAAGATGGCATAGAATGGTTTTCTGGTGTCAGCACCATTGTAGCTTTGACCCTGCCTGAAATATTAGGCACAAAATACAAAATATTTTGCATTTTTTCAACCTCACCAAAATTTTCTTTGAAATAAATATTGCAAAACACTACCAAAATATTATTTATAGCACAAACTAGTAGTACAGACTTTTAAATCTAAATGTTGTGTAAAAATATACCAAATTTGGACTCAATCAGATGAATCATATTTATTTTAGAATGGTATTAGTGAGAAATTTCTTAGGCGGAGGGGCCATTTTGGCACATTTATCCAAAAATGTCACCAAACTGTGCCAAATGTGTTTTTTACATCAATACTGGGGTTTTGTTAAAATTACGAGGTCACGTAGCAGCTGGACCCACCGGTGGGTCCGTAGGGTTCTAGGGGTTAATGAAGTGTAAAACTAAAAACTTAATTTATTGTGATAGATTTCCATTTAAATCTAGAGTCAGGACTTTGACTAGGCCATTCTAGCACATGAAAACGCTAATATCTTAAAGGTATACTATGCAACCGGTGTTGATTTTCCAGCGAGGCTCCCCCCAGAGGGCGAAAGTAAAAGTGCACTGCCGTTAATATGCTCGGCTGTTCTCCTGGTTTCTCTGTCAAACCAGTCGCGGTTGTTTTGAGCTTAGCAGACAGGCGAACGCAACGAATCACCATGTCCACTGCGGTAGAGAGCCCTTTTCCTCTTTCTTGCCTGCTCCGACTTGGGCTTTCGCTGTTTTCTCGTTGGTTACGCCATGATAACTGCACAAATATCGCCACTGCGCTAGCAACGAGAATGCCTTTCACTGGGGGCGTGTAGCAGTTCTCGCCGTAAAGCACGAGACTTCTGAGCCTGTGGGTGCGGGCCGAGGGCTCCCGCAATTGCAAGTACGGTATTTCCCCTACAGACCACCAGGGCGGCCGAGAAAACCTTTGTTCCACCTGAAATTATTCATTTAATCATCCAAAACGGTATGGAACACATTAATTAACTGAAAAATGTTGCATAGTATGCCTTTAACCACCCCTCTGTAGCTCTGGCTTTCAGATGGAAAGTGAAACTGCCAGCTGAAGCTGGTGGCCTGGATGGCATCATTTAAAACAAAACTCAAACCTTGGATTACTATCAGACACCAACTCTGCTTTAAATGTCTCCACAACTTAGTAGTGGAGACATAGTGAGGCGATGACTAGTCAGGGTGGGCAGACCTGCACAGATTTTTTCTGTGCTAAATACAAATTAAAACTATTTCCCTCATTTGACTTGCACAGATTAGGAAAAGTCATTAAAAATTATTTTAAAATAATAAATAAACAGCACAGCTATAAAGCAAAGCCTCACTTAACGAGTCTGTGCAGCATCTCAAACCAGATCGGATAGAGAATGTTCATACACTATATTGCCAAAAGTATTTGCTCACCTGCCTTGACTCACATATGAGCTTAAGTGACATCCCGTTCCTAATCCATAGGGTTCAATATGACGTCGGTCCACCCTTTGCAGCTAGAACAGCTTCAACTCTTCTGGGAAGGCTGTCCACAAGGTTTAGGAGTGTGTTTATGGGAATTTTTGACCATTCTTCCAGAAGCGCATTTGTGAGGTCGCACACTGATGTTGGACGAGAAGGCCTGGCTCTCAGTCTCCGCTCTAATTCATCCCAAAGGTGTTCTATCGGGTTGAGGTCAGGACTCTGTGCAGGCCAGTCAAGTTCATCCACACCAGACTCTGTCATCCATGTCTTTATGGACCTTGCTTTGTGCACTGGTGCACAGTCATGTTGGAAGAGGAAGGGGCCAGCTCCAAACTGTTCCCACAAAGTTGGGAGCATGGAATTGTCCAAAATGTCTTGGTATGCTGAAGCATTCAGAGTTCCTTTCACTGGAACTAAGGGGCCAAGCCCAGCTCCTGAAAAACAACCCCACACCATAATCCCCCCTCCACCAAACTTTACACTTGGCACAATGCAGTCAGACAAGTACCGTTCTCCTGGCAACCGCCAAACCCAGACCCGTCCATCAGATTGCCAGATGGAGAAGCGCGATTCGTCACTCCAGAGAACGCGTCTCCACTGCTCTAGAGTCCAGTGGCGGCGTGCTTTACACCACCGCATCCGACGCTTTGCATTGCACTTGGTTATGTATGGCTTGGATGCAGCTGCTCGACCATGGAAACCCATTCCATGAAGCTCTCTGCGCACTGTTCTTGAGCTAATCTGAAGGCCACATGAAGTTTGGAGGTCTGTAGTGATTGACTCTGCAGAAAGTTGGCGACCTCTTCGCACTATGCGCTTCAGCATCCGCTGACCCCGCTCCGTCAGTTTACGTGGCCTACCACTTCGTGGCTGAGTTGCTGTCGTTCCCAAACACTTCCATTTTCTTATAATACAGCTGACAGTTGACTGTGGAATATTTAGGAGCGAGGAAATTTCACGACTGGATTTGTTGCACAGGTGGCATCCTATCACAGTTCCACGCTGGAATTCACTGAGCTCCTGAGAGCGACCCATTCTTTCACAAATGTTTGTAAAAACAGTCTGCATGCCTAGGTGCTTGAATTTATACACCTGTGGCCATGGAAGTGATTGGAACACCTGATTCCAATAATTTGGATGGGTGAGCAAATACTTTTGGCAATATAGTGTATATTAAAACCATAATGAGATTAATGTCTAAAAGAAAGGTAAACACAGCAATAGACGCCGTGGGACGGTTTCTATGCTGACTGAGGCAGAGAGGCGATTGTCAGAGCGAGATCTGGGAACTTTATCCAAGTTTTTCCCTTTTCTTTTTTTCATAGAGGTGAGATACGCCGTGCTTACCTGCTCTATTTTCCCCTCAATATTTTGTTTTTCCTGAAGCTCAGAGGTTCACTATTTTAATATATCTGTTTTTTCTCTTCTTGAAGTTATTTTTTTTTTCCAAAGAGATTGATAAACTGCGCTTTCTGCCCCTTATTGTTTTTGTACGTCTGAAAGAGGATCACTATATCCGTTTTCTGTCTTCCTGAACTCCTATTGTGGATACAGTATTCTATTTTTTAATGCGTCATTGATTGTTTTTGCACCAGTCTGTCTCGCTTGCTTCTTACGCTCTGTGCAATTAACAGATTTTATTTTGTTTTTGTAAATCCCCCCCCCCAAAGCGGATCAGTTGTACTTTGTAACCGCTTCTCTTTACCTGTCAGACCCACTAAAATAGACCTGGGGTCAATCTACATAGCCCCCTGCAGGAAAGCGTGTCAGTTGTGATCATCCCCATTGATTTCCAATGAACGTTAAACGCAGCAACCTCTAATCCACCACTTTCTGTCAGATCGGACGCAAAATCGGGGGGAGTCGGGGTGTTCTGGCCTAAAGCTGGCCCTGGATCCGTTTCTATGCGCTCCTCTTGAGGTTTCAGTCTACTTTGATACGTGAAGGACCCTGGAGCAATCAGTGAACCCTTCAATCTTACACAGCTGTTTTGATTTTTCACAATTCCAATCTAATTAAAGTCCTTAATTAGGTCCTGGCAGCATCAGTGGGTGGAATAAAACTCTTAAGCCTTCTTGGTAATGTATCATTAATGGAGCGTTAATGAGAAACAAAATCCTTAAACAATCGCATCAGTGATGATCTCACAGCTCCGGACTGTATCTCCTAATCTGGAGCGCCTGAGCCAAGGTTGAAGCCTTATCACTTTTCCCAGAGAGGGAACTCATACACGCATGTACACGTGCTCCACCAACGCGTCGCAGCACGCTCTCCTTCCACAACATGTAGAACATTCACCTGTAATGAGCTGCTGGCTGCGTGACTACACAGCTGAAGATATCCCACATGCATCCGCCAGTCGTTTGGCGTCTGAGGCAAACTCGGGTGTAAATGATTAAAAGTGAAGAAAAAAAACAAAACTTAAAGTAACAAAGTTTGCATGTTACTGATCTGCCTGCAGGAAGTTAGTCAGGCTGACACCCTGCAGACTGAAGTCGACCACACCAGACATCTACATGGTCGACAGCTTCTTCGCTTATTAGGAGAATCAAACTGCATATTCAGCCAGCAGGATGAAAAAGACCAACTTTCTTTTTATTTTTTTACTAGAAAGTATTAAAAAGCTGAAAACCCTCAGAAGGGGTTCCTGCGGTGCTTAGAAAATGATCAGACAAAATGTTGAACACCAAGCGTGAGGAGAAAGAACAACAGGAAGTGAATCCAAACCTGAATGAAACTAAACCTTTTCTTTTTATAAACTGACGCCTGGCAGATTGTAACGGATGCCGGTAATTTTACCTCCTTGTCCTTTTTTCCCCACTTTTGTTCTTGCAAAAGTACATGCCTGAGCATATCTTTATGCAGTATTTAACTTAGTCTTTAAAACTTGAAAAGTATTAAAATAGTGATAAAGTCTGCACCTCTAATTTGATTTTATTAAAGGGACGATTTTTATGGTGAATCATGCAGTGAGGAGGAGGGAGTAACGAGAAGTGTTTGAGTGCAGTGGTTTGAAGATCTGACAAACAGGCACTAGGTGGTGTGATTTAAAAGCTCTCAGCGGTGAGCTGTATAAACCTGTAATTATCTGAAACTTTTCATTTGTGGCATCTGTCCTGTAAAATACTACAATTCTGGCAGCGTTTAGGTAGAAAGAAAGCATAAAATCTGCTCTGGTAGTGACCACAATTTTTACCCTGTAGTCACAGTTATATGACTATATGTATGGAAAGCCGTATCAAATATAGAATGGTTAAGTTAGTCTAATTTTATTTCCCACATATTCAATATGATTTATGTTAAGGATTTTTACTGTTTACAATTTTTACTTGCCCAGTATAATGTTTGATAAATATAGTTCCTAATATTTATTTCTTTTCAAACTAAACTTTGCTTTAAACTGTTGTGTGCTTGGAAAAATATAAATTGTAATGTTAAAAATCTAAAAAAAACTCAAAAAATCACAAGACAGAAGTCAATGTCACAATAGAAAAACTTATTTTAGAGTCACGGTATGTTTAAAAAAGATAATATTATTAATATAATGTGACTTTTCTAAAGAATCATTATACATAGTTATTTTATTCAGGGTTTCCACAGTCTGACATCATTTCAGAATTCCCTGACTATTAACTGACTCAGGATTAGTTTTCCCTGACAAAATAAATGCAGCAACAAGACAATAATAATAACATAACAGGTCACCAATCTAACATGTTTAGCTCTATGACATTTAAATGCACCTCTCCACTGTCTGAGAGAAAAAAATTTAATGAACATTTTTTAATGTATGACCTGCATCACTGTACAGAAGACTGCCATATGATGGCGCTTTCTAGCTTGTTTGTTGTTTTGGTAACTACATCAAAATTACCGGTAGGTGGACAAAAATCACTAGCCTGACGTAGTCCTACTCAATTCTAGTCAGGATAAGTCTGATACTGCTCCATAGAGCTGTGATTATGGGGCGTGTTTCGAACGAACCAGGAAAAAAAAAATGCCTCTGCACTCAATTGGATAGACCTACAACCAATAAGAGCAACGGAGTGCGTGACGTATGTTAAGCGACGCATAGTTGTTAACAAAAATCAAAGCGTGCAGTTGCACGCCTAGAATAAGAAGATGAGCCTTGATCGCGTTTGGTGACGTGGTTGATTACGTTACTGTTGATCATCTGTCCATTATCGTATAAAGCCCGCCCTGACAATTTTGATTGGCCCGCCAGATATTGTGCGAGCATACTCGCGCAATGCCAGACCGAACTTCCCGACCTCAAACGTTGTGGGCGGGACTAAGTTCGGAATAGCACCAAGGCAAAAAAAATAAAAAATCACACTCTCTGGCGGAAAATCAAATCACGCGAGAATGTGTACATAACAACAAAAATGGCGCCGGCAGAGCTTCTGGGTTGTTTTCAGCGAATGTCAGTGATTTTAAAGTAATTTTGAGTGATAAATGTATTTATTTTTTTGCGATCATTGCACTTGCCCGGCGGGCATATGCAATTAAATTTGTTCTCTCCCAACAATAAAAACGACTTGCCCCGGGAGATCGGGTGATGGTTAACATCGAGCCCTGTGTTTGTTTTGTGTTATACTAATAAGTTTAACTTCACTGCATTAATAAGGCTTTTGAAATGCCCTAAACTTTAAGCTGGTGTGCAGTTAATATACGGCCACACATCCAGTCCACATTAATAACAGTTTAAATTAAACCCGAAGAAGCCATCTATCAAGGTGACATAACGTAAAAACAAATTGCTGCCGAATGTCAATCATGCAAACTCTGCTTGCCAACGACTTTATCTTGTTGTTTAATTATTTTTGTGGCCTTTTGTACCTTTTTTGTTGCTGTTATGCTAAAGCTCACAAAGGTGTGGAAATGTTGAAAAATTATGGAAAACAGGAGAAATTTGGAAACTGGTAATCAACGTAATCAAGAAGCCGATTTTAAAAATTATAGATCTCCTTTTTACAGATATGGAAATGTCTCATAATTTAAAATTTTACTACTTTTAGGCTATAAAATACAGTAGGTAATTTACTCCAACCTCCTGACAGCTACTGTTTGGAAATGTGTTTATGTGTCTAACTAACGAATCAATCATGAGAATGCGGGTCAGGCTCATAGCTTCTCACTTTCTGCAATATCAGGATAAAAAAAACAAAACACGCTTTTGTGATACTAATAGGGGTGTAAATAATAATTGTTTTGTATCGATGCATCGATCCAACAGCCAACGATCCAATGCATCGACACGTCCGCAAGAGAATTGATTCATATTTTTAATTTCCTCCAGTCTATTTTTATCCATTTGCTCCTGGGCGTAATTCTCCCTCCCGTGCTGCGGTGGCGCTAAACCTATTTTGCCCTCCTACCTCTCTTCCTGGTTATACTCTTAAAGCAGTGTGTCGCAGTAAGCTTGACACAGACATTTTTAAGTCATGCTCAATATTGAAGCGTGGTCTGTGCTACACGCTGTGGGTCTAGATACGGTCGAGGCGGCGAGGAAGTGGGGGCGAGTTTAGGTTGACGACGGAGGGACATGAGGGCCAAAAAGAGCGGAGATCCAGATGGAAAAATGGTCCGAGCGTTCTCCCGCACCTCGCTCTTCTAGCGGGTCAAACTTCACGACTTGTTTTCCGCAATTTCGGTCATAAAAACAAAACAAGGCGGCCTCCTGTCGGCGGCACTGTTTGAGGTCAGCTACAATTTGGGAGAGGAGCAGCGGAGCGTCTGTGGAGGGGGCGGGACGTCTGGAGCCGAGGTATTGCATTGCACTGATGTATTCTTGAGTATCAAAAATAATCGAATCGTTGGGTCAGGAAATCGATACTGAATCGAATCACCATGATGGATTTTATTTACACCCCTAAAACTAATACTAAATATTGTGATAAGGATCCCTCTTTGCTTTTCTTTTCCAAAGTACTTTCTGTGAACTTTCACATCTCATCCACTGAAAACATTCACATGGTTTACAACACAGTGGCAGTTGGAGACGGTCACAGTGGCCAAATATTTAATTTGCATGCATTAAATCTATTGCATTTTAATTTCTACAGAAATTTAATTACTTTCTGTTGATAAACTTAAAAAAAGGATCAAAACCTCTATATAGCATCTGATTCGCTAGCTCTATAGTTCATGAAAATATTTTTCTAAAAGAAAAAAGTAAGTAAGTAAAAACGTGAAATTTTATGGGACATGAATAAAAAGAAGGCAAAATGTGTCAAGTATAAATTGGCAAAGGGCATAAAAAAAAGCGGAGAAAAAAAACCAACCACATCACCCAAAAAAGCATTAATGCAAAGATCAAATTTAACAAGTACCCATCCTTTATTGCTTCACATAAATATTTAGCATAACTATTACAACATGTGTCATTAGGAGGCCACAGTGTGTCTGGATTAATCTGCAGAGCGGAGGTTTATCTGAGGAAAACGATATCTGCTTTTAAATCTGAAATCTGGCTTCTGTGTTGTGGTTTGTTCAGCAGACTACTTTCATTTTACTCCAACACACACACTAGCATATACAGTAGCAAACCCAGGGCTGGTTATTTAGTGACTTTAGTATCAGATTTAGCCATGTGAACACTAGTGTGCATGCATACATGCACTAAACCACACGTACACGTGTCACCGCAGCTCTGGGTAGATCTATAGCTCTGAATCCAAAGGGTTACATGAATTAGTCACTTTCTTTCTCTCTGCCAATCAAATGTCATCTTCTCATTTTACTTCTTTCCAATGAGGCAGTTTTCCTTTCAGCGCGTTTTCCGACAGACTAAACGGCTCCAGCGTTGATTAAGACGACTGCATACGAGTGGTTCAGCGATGTGACAGAGGCAGGATGAAGCAGCCCTGGGGTTTGAACGTAGCTGTATTGCTATGTTAATTCCCCTGTAGTCACAAAAGCTTCAGACCCATCTTAACGACTTATTAATACATGGTGCTAAACTCATATAACAGACAATATTCAAATCTGGAACTGATTAACTTTGATTCAAGGGTTTTTAAAGTGCTTTAACAAATTTACCCTTATTCTTATATGTAAGTAATAACAGAATATATGACTACTGCCTATATCATAAAGGGTCTATAATCAAAGCTGCAATATCTGTACTGTAGTGGAGATTAAAAAGCTGCCTTGGGACACCCCTAACAAACATATTTTGATTTTAAACAAAAAAATTTATGGCACACTTTATATGATTACATGGAAAAGGTTCATATTCTAAATAGAGTTCTGTTCTAACTTCAGTCAGGAGACAATTCGTTTCCAAAATCAGTGGACTTTTATTTTAACAATCAATTAATCACAATCGTTTTAGCCCTAGCTAAGACGACCGTGGCTGTGTATTTCCTGGACGGGGCCGCCTTTAACAGCTGCTTTTTTTTATTTTTTATCTCTGCTTCTGTCTCCTTGAACCTGTTTCGGCCTCAGCAGATGGCCGCTCACACTGAGCCTGGTTCTGCTGGAGGCTTCTCCCTGTTAAAAGGGAGTTTTTCCTCTCCACTGTCGCTACAAGCATGCTTAGTGTGAGGGATTGCTGAAGAGTCAATGAATCGATGCAATTAATTGGTTTTCCTTAGATAGAAAGTTTTCCCACACCAAGCTATTGGAGCGCATCAAAGCAAGCCTGGTCACCATGATGAAAACAAAGTAAAACTAATTAAGTCAGTCTGATTTTTTTTCTGTACTTGGTTCCAATTTGAACCACATTTAAATTTGACTATAAGAGAGTTACTCAGAGAAGCTAATATTTTATTTTGTATTTATTTCGATTCGTTGCCAACTTCCAGGCAACATATTTATGTTTTTTTTTAGATGGAAAGCATAAAATTATCAAAAAAATGCTCAAATTAAAAGAAAGAGATGGATACTTTAATTAACCTGCCCAATAAAAACATATAAAATAGGATAAAAAAAAAACAAAACTCAGTTTTTCCAAGAGGCTTTAAACTGTCTAGTGGCGGCAAGCACAAAAGATCTTCTGCTTTCCTCCATTCTGCTTCACACAGAGATCAGTCTCTAAATTGTCTTGATTTAATTATTCTACATTCAACTTTTTGACAATCATCAATACTTTTGACTAAGAGGGATACTAATGGTAAGAAAAAAAAAATCAAGAAAGGTTGGGAAACACTAATTTAGAGGAGGAAAGGAGCGATGCTTAGACTCTGGTCCAGTCAAAGCCCAGACCCAGCAGGCTCTGGGAGAAGGCAAGGCCCTGTTCTAAAGGTGTGGGGGTTAAAACGCCGTTAATCATCTCTGATACCCGTTTTTTATGTCTGATTAACAAAATCAGCCTGTGTTTGTGGGAAGTTTGCTTGATTGGATCCATCTGGGCTTCCAAACATTCCTGAGTAACAACCTTCAAGCCCTTTCTAAACAAAGGCACCTCATCAGCAGACGGCCGTCACTCTCAAGCTTTTTCTACAGCTCTGTGACATGGATGTTTGTTATAGTGCCAGGCGGCTGCGGTTCTGGGCTGCCACTCTGCAGCACGGACTCATCAGATCTATCTGCCATCTGAGACGAGCAGAACAATCACAGCGACAGTGATTCGCTCTGGAGAAATGTGTCTGAAATTTTTTTTTAAAAAGCTAACGCAGAACTTTCAACATGTATGACGTCTGGGAGCGTTAGTCAGCCTTTCCTCAGAGGAGAAGTCGCCCGCCACGGTCTTAATTCCTCTATTACATTAAATCTGGATCTTCCAGTCTGCAGACAAAGTGGCTCGCTCCGTTTGTAAAAACATTAAAGATGGAGGCAGGACGGCGTCACCGCAGGGAGATGGCAGCCCAAACGAGCGCAACGCGCTCACGGGCTACAGTGAGAAAATTAAAAGAGTCTGTGTGCGTGTTTAATGCAAGACAGATATGAGGCGTTTTCATGGCGTGTGGGGGGTCCATGGCCCCAATAAAGCGAGCGTGCTCAGAGTGGGCGAGGAGAATAAGTGGGAGTCTGTGAGATTAACGGATTTTATGTTCCGGTAAAACAGATTCCCGCTCATTAATCACTGTCACCGACTCTGGCTTCACACGGACTGCAGAGAAAGAAAACGCGTCATATGAACAAAAATAAAAAGTTTTCCTTTTCAACTGAACAACTCCAGTGTTTTAGATGCTGTTTAATTAGTAATGAACCTTTGGTTTTTGATTTTTATTTATCGTCTTAAAAGCTCTGGGCTAAGATCGGGTCAGTTTGAGTTCTGCAGGTGATAATGTGCAGAAAAAAGACAAAGCTTATCGCCCAAAGATTAACGTTGCTTCTTATTACAACACTTTATGGTGATACTGGTTTTCACCATTTATCTGTACCACACAGTTATACTGAGACCATTTTTAACAATATGCCCCGAGTGTTAGGATGCTGCTCGAGTGTCTGTGTTCAAATAGAACCTGTTGTGTTTTCATGAACTTATTTTCCTCCATCTAAAATATACATTTCATGTCTTTGCAGAAAACAAATATCTGTCATTGTGTTCAGCAGTAATGCTTCATATATCACTAACTAAACCAGAGGGGGGAGTTTTACACCTAGTGATTTCAGATCAAGGAAAAACAAAGACTGATTGTTATAGAGTCTGTAAATAGTTTTTACTCTTTGCTCTGTAACAACACCAACACTAAGAGGTTCTACAGCTATATATATGGGGTCACATTGAAATGTCCTTATTTTTGAAGGAAAAGCACTGTACTTTTCAATGAAGATAACTTTAAACTAGTCTTAACTTTAAAGAAATACACTCTAAACATTGCTAATGTGGTAAATGACTATTCTAGCTGCAAATTTCTGGTTTTTGGTGCAATATCTACATAGGTGTATAGAGGCCCATTTCCAGCAACTATCACTCCAGTGTTCTAATGGTACAATGTGTTTGCTCATTGGCTCAGAAGGCTAATTGATGATTAGAAAACCCTTGTGCAATCATGTTCACACATCTGAAAACAGTTTAGCTTGTTACAGAAGCTACAAAACTGACCTTCCTTTGAGCAGATTGAGTTTCCGGAGCATCACATTTGTGGGGTCAATTAAACGCTCAAAATGGCCAGAAAAAGAGAACTTTCATCTGAAACTCGACAGTCTATTCTTGTTCTTAGAAATGAAGGCTATTCCATGCGAGAAATTGCTAAGAAATTAAAGATTTCCTACAACGGTGTGTTCTGCTCCCTTCAGATGACAGCACAAACAGGCTACTGCAGGTACTATTTAATGAAGATGCCAGTTGGGGACCTGTGAGGCGTCTGTTTCTCAAACTAGAGACTGTAATGTACTTATCTTCTTGCTCAGCTGTGCAACGCGGCCTCCCACTTCTTTTTCTACTCTGGTTAAAGCCTGTTTGTGCTGCCCTCCGAAAGGAGTAGTACACACCGTTGTAGGAAATCTTCAATTTCTTAGCAATTTCTTGCATGGAATAGCCTTCATTTCTAAGAACAAGAAGAGACTGTCAATCTTAAACAGAAAAGTTGTGCTTCTGCGCAGATCAGAAGCTAAAAGCCTCATTTTATATGAGCTGACTCATAGCATTCTGCCTTGCATCACCCCTTCCTGGTCAAAGAAAGTGGGTTTTGTTTGTTTGTTTAGAATGCAGACGCAGCGCGGTTTAGGTAGCTGCTTCCTTTAGGAGACTACCCTTCCTAGATATTCTCCATCTGCTATTTTTCATAAGTCCGGAATGGCTACTGCTCAGACAGCAAAACCTATGAGCAAAATACCACTTAGTGGATGAATGTTGATAAGAGAATAGCTTTACGGTTACAGTTAAAACTTTATATAAGGTCACTTTGCATTATACGGGCCCTTTAAATAAACAATTCTGTGCAGATCAATACCACTGAAATGTGTTGCTGCATTCTTTGATTTGAAACAAAAGTCTTAACTGAAGAACGAATGCTAGATTATGGGTTCAAAGATCAGCAAATGTTTGATCATTTCTATGAAACAATGCTGCCGATGTTCCTGCAGGTCTTATTATAGCATTTAAAGCTCCTTCCTCACTTCCTGCTTGGAGCAGAGATGCATTGCAGCTTTTTATTGTAGGTCCAATAGTTTTTATTTCCAGTCAGTTCTTTAAAGTATGTGTCTGAGAGGTCGGCAGGACGACATCCTCAAGCAGAGTCACAATAAACACGCCACCTACTGATTCCCAAGGCCGGCCGTGATAGCCCTGAGAGAGAGACAAAGCTGTCGGGTTCCCAACGGAGCAATAAGTGGAACAAACACACGGAGCTCTGCTGGATGCAAATCATCACTTGGTTGCTCTATTCCCAGCAAGCAGGTCCACAGTCTGAAGCTCTAAGGACGTTCTCACACCTACGGGTCTTTTGCTTTGGTCCGAATCAGTTGATGAGTCTTAACTTCTAATTTTTTCCCAGCAGCCCAAACCCACAAATATAATGCAGAACATTCAGGCTACGCGTTGGTCTGATGCGTCTGGGACGGGAGTAACCGACTCAATGAAGGAAGCAGACATCCAAAACATGGAGAATTGCACATTTTTTAGCGCAACAGATTTCAGAGGATGTCTAGAGTTTTTTTTTGTAAATAAGACGCTTAGTTGACATTTTAGTTTATTTACTGGAACACAACACAAAGCTGACTATTTTCAATGTCCAGTCAACATCTGATATCATTCAGCCGTTAGAAAGGCAGAAATGTCCCAGAAACAAAGACATGGACTCCATGTGCAACAACAGAACCTTCTTTTAGATTTAAACAAACATTATCCTGTTGTTAAATGAGTTTAAGTTGAGCAGAAGGATCCGTTTCACGGCTCACTGGATTTCAGAGACAAAGAGGTTCAGTGAAACCAGCAAGCTGTCATAAACAGTCAAAAGCAGCGTCCTTCGGGGCTCTTCAGCTCTGACAGCTAGCTAACAAGCTCCAGGTAGCAGTTATATAATCCATCTTGTTAAACTCAACTCTTTGAACAGGTTGTTCTTTAGATGTTTTACACGCAGAATATCAGACATTTAATGTAAGGAGAAAGAAAGAAGCATTGTGTAAAAAAATACTTAATATTTACGGCGTGTACCTGGGTTCTGTCTCTGTGTTTGAATATGAAAACTAGGTTTCTGGTTCAGCATCAGGGCTGGATTAAAGAAGGGTGGCCTGCAAATCAAAAGACTACTGATGCTGAGAGGTGGAGACAAAGTGTCTCTGTCCACACTTGAAAACTTCTTTTGGGAAAAACTCCAACCCAATGAAAGCCTCCCTGGATCAATGCGCGTCCCAAAGGACATTCATACAGTTCTGCTTTTTTTTTTAAATCAAAGAGTAAAAACTACAACATTTCCACCAGTTTTTCTACTAAATTCTTTGCAGTAAAGCTTATTTGTGAGATTATCATCAAATATGAATGAAGGCTGTTTTTTTGACAGCTGGACACGAGACATTTTCTATAAAGCAGTGTGAGCTTTAAAATGCAGGTGCAAAGCCAACAGGGGAGCAGGAAGGTCTGGTCTGGATCAACCCAGTCCAAACAACCGCAGACCCAGCCTGTGCAGCCGGTTGGCAGCTCTGCCCTCCGCGCCTCTTCAGGTGGTCTTCCAGCTCATTTTGCATCAATCTTAGACGGCTCTCTAAATGAGGAGGATTTGTTTTCATTACCAAAGACTTTCCACCGGTGAAGTAAAGCCCTGCTGATGAATGGATGGAAGTCATGTCAAAACTCCCATTTTATTGCGAATTAATAGAAGCTGCCACCCACAGTGGGTCACTTTAAATACTTCTACATAACCTCGCTGGCTCCGGCCTACCGCTCATATTTGTTAAAGCTAACCTTACAAACAGATGGTGGATTTGGCATCAACAGAAATACTGGGACAACTTTACAGGACCTCAGAGAACCAATAAATGAGCCTCAAACAACAACTTCAGCAGAAAGGTATTCTTCAGCTGATTTAAACATATCTGATCAATATGCTTCATTCATCTGAACTAAATAAAAGGAAAACTTTTCTCTAAACACCTAAAAATAAAGTTTAAAGTTAGCAATAAATGGGGACAGCCATGTTTACTTTGTAAAAATGGCTGAATTTACACACAGGTGTGGTACGTTAGGAGAACATCATTACTCAGCATTTTAAAGGAGGTCAGCCTCTTTGTGTGCGAGGACACTGACAGGCAGCAGCACAGGGGTCCTGAGGGGAGCTTCCTCCTCGGCCTCTACGCTGCAGACCTGTCCATCATCTCCCCAGACTACCGTCCACCAAGGTCCTCTGAGGACTGCCATAGACACAGGGGGAGGACGGCTCAGTCTCTAGGTGAACGATCTCCTAATGAACGTGGAGGAGGTGCTGGTGGTGGATTTTAGGAGGCAGATCCTCTAAACCAGACGTGTATATTCCCCATCTATATAAATTGTTGTTTTTTTAAACATTGATGTGAAGGGATTAAAGGAGCTTTAAAAAGAAACTGAAAAGGACACTAAGAATCCACGCCACCCGAGGTCTGAGCGTCGAAGCAAGTTAAACCTGGAACAAATCGCAAGATGCACAAAGAAATGCCTTCAGTACAGAAGCATAGAGTGGTCATACTCAACTTTATTTTTCCTTTGTCTTCTCGAGATAATGACATAACTATCTCATTATCACGGTTGAGATGATTAACCTATATGAGCTATAAATGAGGCCGGCCAACGGCCCTGGATTCCCAGTCCATCCAGTCCATCCATGCCATACCAACGTCTTTCATCCAGACCCTCGGCGTCAATGACTAACCATGCAGAGACAGAAAAGTCAGAGGACTGAAGCAGGAAGCTGGGCATCCTGTCAGGTGTTTCACAAAGATCTGTCCCTCTGCAGAACCCCTAATCTGCTCGCTGAAGCGAGACGTCGGTTCCACTCGACCGGTTCTGCTGTTTTATTGGGCCTGCTGGAGGTCAAATGTCACTAAGGTGAAGGAGATAAACTCGGTCATAAATACTCACAGACAGGACTGAGGCAGCAGCTCCAGCTGACAGAGATCCTGAGCATGATGAGCGCATTCCTGCACTTAAAGAATGTACCTGATGACCTTTTGTCCCAGTCGCTAACCTTTGTTGTGCAAAATTAAATCCTTAATAAAGGTTTCATCTGACAGCAGGAGAGATAACGCTTTCAATCAGGCAGCTACACGGCAACCGTTTCTGTTCCCTTAGGCAAGGCAGTCAGAGTCTTCCTGTTTAGATAGATGTTAAAACATGAAGTGAAGCGTGTAAAATCTGGGAACATCACAGCTCACTGAAAACACAATCCACTAGTGATCTCATTTTCTCATGAATCTAAAAAGAAATCATTTGATTAAGATTCTGGAAATTTAGGTTTCAGATTTACCGAGAGGAAATTTTACAACTCTAAGCTCCAAAATTTAAACGCAAGTATGTGGTTCCTTTTAATTAAAAAAGATCTTCAGTCATCATTTAATGTTTTTAACAGAAGAACAAAAAACTTTCATTCCTTCAAAAAAATGTTTTAAAGAACATTTAATGAGGACAGACCTTTGGCATACAAACAATAATGTCATAAAGTGTTTAAATTAGACATCTAATAATGTGCAAAGTCTCCAAAGTTGTGATAAGGAGTAAAGAAATGAAAGGCGTCCTACAGGATCAAAGAGAGCATTTTAGCCACAGGTGATGATCATTTCCACTGAGATCTGCAGGATAATGTTGATAAAGCATTCAGAGCTGAAACCTGAATTTTATCAGACGGATGTAAACGGAAACACAAAGTTCAGTCAGGCTCTGCAGCTTGTGGTTTACTTCAGTGTCCTCAGCTGACTAAAGCTACCGCAGATAAAAAAACAGCGGATGAGTACTCCTGTAGACACGCTTCAGATTAGCCAAAACCCATCAGCTACGCTGAAAGCTAAAACTACACCACAGAAGAAAACAAAAAGCACCTGGAAATACTAACTGAGCATGCGTGGATTTAAAAAATACTGGGATGAAAATATCTGCGGTAATATCTGCCTGGTTTCTTTGGCATTTTGGCTCGTTTGTGTGACCATCTGCTGCTTAGATAAAGAGGGAAAAAATCCACAACACTTGGAATATATTAGCAGGTAATTATTGAAACCTAAACACGCGAAAATAGTGATGAGGATCTGTGCCCCCCTCTAGTCGATCAACCTCCCTCCTGGTATCACGATGGTCAACTGTCGCTACAAGTTGCCTTTGTGGAGCCGTCATTTCCTGATTGGCTTTTGCAGCTGAAAAATCCTTGATCCTGAGAAAAGTTCTTATAGGCACCAGCGCTACCTTAAAATCCCTCTATGACTGAAAGGCAGATGAGAAATCATTGCTCCGACTTTTATCCTTTTTTCACCTCAATTAAAGCTGTAAAATGACCAAAGGTTAATGGTAGAAAACTAAACCAAAGTTTGAAGGAAACGTCACATCTTTCCAGTCCTTTCAAGCTATGTTGTTTGGATGCAGGATTTATTCTGGCTTTATTAGGATGCTGAAACCCTCCTCTACCTCTTTATGCTCACTACAGTAAGCTCAAAAAATGACTTTGTATTTGTTTCTTACATAAAAAAGACGATTGTGTCCTTAAAAATGCTAAGAGGAAAAAAAAACCTGTCTCCTTTATCTGGAACAACTTTTTGCTAAACCTTTGTTTGTGAACCAGGTCTAGGGCCTCCAGGGCCCCAAAGATCCCCCCCATCCTGAGGAATCTGATTGGTAGCCAGTCTCAGTTGGAACCTGATAAAGAGTCACTCTGGGCCATTTGTTCAAAATTTGCATTTTACTGCTTCTTTCTCTGGACCTTCTGCCTACGTTTAAATCCACCCATTAAACCCTTTATTGCTCTAACTTTATTTTTTTTCTATCATTTCCTCAAATTGGCTTCAGGTAAGTGTTTTGTAGTAATAAATGAACATCCCCCCCCCCTCAGATGTTGAAAACAAAGATATAACTGAGTGAACAGAGTCCCCATTTTGTCCAAATAACCTAAAGATCACCAAGGAAAAACAAGGATCGATTAATATGGTTATAAAACATTTCAGATGAGAGTTTAAGACATTTTTCTGCAACAACGGCTCAATTTCAGCTCCTTATATGCCCTCTCTTTTTTAGGGAGGGATAGTTTTAAAGAGAATAACAGTCTAAATTCTTCGGCGTATTTTCTTGTTATTAAATATTTTGCATTAATAATATTTAAAGTTTATTTTCTTAGTAGAAATGGAACATTTAAGCAAAGCTGATGAAGAAAACACAAAATGCACCCTGGTCTTTTATAAAAGCATTAAAATAAGTATATTTTCCTAGATCGATGCTGATCAAACTTTTGATGAAACCTCATTTTATACGCTTGTTTAATAAATAAAGCTGCAGGTGTTGATGGCTCTGAGTGCCAGACTTTCCTGTAGTGAGATTTTGTTTAGCGAGCATCGTCCCACTTCGAGCAACCTGCAGGTCAACGAGCCGCCATGCAAACACACTTCCTGGAAAAGAGGCCCACTGTAACATGGGGAGATGATCATAATGGCGCTGACCCGGGCTGCTGCCTGACAGCACATCAGGGAGCTGCTGACATCACTCCGCTGTGGTTTTTCCAGGCTCTGCTTGCCCGGGCTTGGCTCGCTAGTAATCAGGAATGTGATCAGGTCGACCTTTGTAGAACTAATCGCTCACGGTAAGCACATAATGGGAGGAAAACCTGAGTACAATCTGTGACTGGCTTTCTGAGTTTTTCTCCGGGTGCTGGGAAGAACATGCGCTGCATTTTTCCAGTTCTGTCACGATTCCACAGCTGTTGGAGAAAAAAAATTGACCTGCTTTATGATTCGATATTACCTCACCTGACTGGTCTGAGCAAACATACGAAGCGTAAATAGCCTCCACTTATGGAAAGAAGGCAGATTTAAAACGAATACATAAAGAATGCATCAAGGCATAGCTTAGATCAAATCATATATACATGTTAAAAAGGCCTAGTCAAAGTAAGATTCAGCTGCAAGACTCACAAACTGATCTTCACAGACATTCTCCATCACACCAGACTGAGCTAAAACTGCTAGGGAAAATAAAACACCTGGATGTTCAGAGACACACCCAGCTGTACCTGCAGTGAAAGCTGCTTACTTTGGGCTTCTTTAGAAACCCAAACTAACCCTCCAGGGGGATTGAATACTTCTGCACTTCACTTTTCTGGTTTTACTCCCAAATGCTTCATAAACAACCGTCTTTGGATTCGGCTTCCCACCTACCCTCCATGGTTTGTCAGGCCAATAAAATCCAAATAAAAGAAAAAAAGTCATCTGTGGTTGTAAACTAGCCGCTTACAGGGGTGTAAATACTTTTTTTAGGTTCAGACATATTTTAAAAATATCATTTGCATTACATGTAGTAAATGTGATGGTGAGGAGACTGTCGGTATGTGGGTCATCAGATGGGCTTTAAACCTGAGTTAGCAGAACGGGCCCAATCTGCATACAGACGTCCCTTTCTTCTTCCTGTAATTACGGTCTGAGTCATCTACCCGCAACCAAACGGTCTTACTGAAGCATGACAGTAAAAACACTCACTTTGTTGTGACCACATCAATGCCAGGTGAAGCCACGCGGTGACAGACGTACGAGCGTCTGAGCACACAATCACACTCACAAGTCATTAGCAGCGGCTACGCCAGCCTGCTGCTCATGTATGGCCCCTTTCAGCGCAACACACACGCAACACGCCACCGAGGCAGCGGCTGGCCGTCCACAGCTGTGACGTCTCACATGTGGAGTGTTGTTGATATAAGGAGGAACACCAGTGGAAAATTGGAGCTGGTGCTGGCGGAGCCAGACTCCTGACTTCCTGATAGGAAGACAGTGCAGGCTGACCCATATTTGTTTTGTTTAATGGAGATATTTATATCTGAGCGGGGATACAGGGCAGAATTCTCTACTCTCCTCACATAAAACCTGAAAAGTAAGAGCACCTTTTGGAGCCATGATCCCACCTTTTCTTAAATACCAAGAAACTAAAAGGAAGTTGGTGCAAAGGGCATCATTAATGGTGAACATTAAACCAATAAAAACCTGACCACAACACTGCTCAAAAACGCACATTTGCAGCTCCAGTTAGCTGCAAACGGGCAAACGTGTGACTTAAAACCGAACGGAAGTGAGAGAGGGCCTCAGTAATCCTCAGCCCTCTGGGTGCTGGAAGTCATTAGGAGGGAATACAATGTTCAGGAGTCAGAAATAGGCAACAATGACACGCTGGTCTGAGTCGTTCTCTAAAAATAAAGCAGCCACTGATGGAAAGGCGTGAATAAGGAGGTTATTCAGAAACCTACACGCCTGCTCCGTTTCTGGAAAGTTTTCGCTCCAGAAAGACGTCTGTAGTGTATTATTTGTCATAAATGATTAGAATAAAACAAGAATCAAAAGTTTTAAATGATTAAAGAGAATTGTGTTCATGAATATATTTATGTAGGCCAAGAGGAGAAAAACAGAGCAATGAGTGTGTGTAACTGCTGCACCTGACTGTAAGAGGAAGAAAAGCACACTCATCTGCTGGAAAGCACAGGATTAAGGCCCTTAGTGATAAGAAAAAGCACCCTCATAAAAATGAAGTATTTGACATATCAAGGTTAACCAGCCCAGCAAAATTTGGCCATACAACTTGTGATAAATAGAGTTGTTATTTTCAAGGCACAATGTGCAGTACTGATCCCAGAAGGGGTGATGCTTTGACTGAGACACAAAGAGGAACACTAGGCCAGACTGACATGGCTTAAAGTAGGGAAAGGATAAGTTTCAACATGTTTTTGACTAAACCGTCATAAGTTTCTGCATGGCCTGAGAGAGTGCTCTCACAAGTATGAGATGTGTCTATGAATGTTACCGTGTTTTGCAGATAAATATCAATGTGACCTTTACCAATGACTGAAATATGTTCTGAAGGGGGTTTTTCCACCGATAAGAAATGTATAAAAGGGAGCTGGTTTCACCATTTGTCAGCTTCGGCTCACCAGCGCTGTGTAAATATGTAGTGTTTAGCAATAAACTCACTGGACCTGGACTCAGCGGCCTCTGTCTAAATTTTTTGATCCTTGTTTGAGACTTTTTCTGCTTTTTAAGAACTTTGAATTTTTATAAAACTTAGCTTCAATTTTAAGTCGTCAAGAAGAGAATTATAGGACGACATAATTGGCGGAGCCAGCCAGGAGAAAAGCAAAAAGGGGACGTCGGACGATCTGCAGGCACCAGCTGGAAGGCGTGGAACCCCCAAACGGGCCCAGAAATTCACCGGTTAAAGGTGAGCTAATTTGTTATAATTTTCTAAATTAGTGGGGAACCAGCCTCCGGCGACTGCTTGTGGGTGTCAGGCGTCACAAAGCTCTTCTAAAAGAACCTAGTTTTCCAAATTTAATAAAGTAATTTCCAAATTTTATAAGAATTTATATAAGAATATGCCAAAGGCAGACTAAGCTGAGGAAGGGTCCAGGTACGTATGAATGTGTATGTATGAATGTATGTTTTAGGTGTTATTAATGTTTGTGTTAAACTGTTTTGTGTTTGGATTATTTTGTAAATAAGTTAAGCTTAACACGTGTTGTTCTGAGCGGATGATTGGTAAAGGGACAGATTGGTCAAAGCGTTTTGACATAGTCTGTGGAAGCCATAAAATCCGGAACCAATAGTGTACGCGTGTTACGTGAGGGTATCAGTGACTAAGGTAGTCAGGGTGCTCCACGAGAAGGCTTAAGTAGTCTTAAGGTAAAAGAATATGTACCACTGTAGGGAACAGTGAGGAAAAGGTATTGTGCCACTGTAGGGAAACAGTGAGGAAAAGGTATTGAGAGGCTAAGCGATAGCCAGGCTAAGGGATAGCCAGAATATTACCGATTAAGCGATAATCGGAGAATAGTACCGCTCGACCAACCGGAGGACGTCTATGCATTTCCAGTTATCTGGGTGTAGCCGGGGGCAGCAGGGAAAAACGTATGTGCCACTGTAGGAAACAGTGAGGAAAAGGAAGTGCACTGTAAATATATATAATCATTTGTCTTGTGTGTCTTTGTTAGTGTGTCGAGTGAAAGAGTTGAGTGACTGAGGGGAAGTAAGGGGTGGGTGATATTAATAAATAAAGATTATAATATTGTTAAAGCTTAAAGATATAATAATAAATTAATAGAAGTAGTTAGTACAGAATATAGTTAAAAAGAATAACCTGAAAATTAATAAGGATTGGAAAACAAAATTGATAACTGAAGGAAAAAACAAAAACAAAAAAAACAAAAAACACTAGAGTTATGAGAATGAAATAAAAATAACAAAATTCCTAAATAAGATTGGAAAAAATTGTAAGCTTTATAAGATAAAGATATTATAAGTATATATTATTACAAACTATAGTCTACATAAAGTAAAATATATAAGGTATAAAATTAGTGAAAGTGCAAAATAAAATTACAAATTTGTTTTATTAAAGATTTTATCTCAAAATTGAAGAGATCTAAATTTAGGAAGTAAATTAACTGGAAAGAAACTAAAAGAAAATAAACACGATCTGTATTGAAGAGAGCAGAACCAGTTAAGATAAAAATTAACTGAGGATTACAAAGACTGGTGAATAAGCACGGACCTGACGGTTGAGTGACTGCTAGTAGCCATGGGAATCAATATGAGCAAACAACAGTCTGACGGGCTGACGCCAGCCAAATTGGTAATGTTGACACACCCATCCAATAAACGCAAAATTCAAAAATGCATGACCAAATGGCATAAGATGACATCTGGAAAAAAATCGTTGGCCTAAAGAGGGCAGCTTTGATCCTTCATGCTGTGACGAGGTTGAAGAACAATTAAGAAATAAAGAAAAAAGGCGTGACCGAGTGCACTTGCATAAAAAACAGAAACATGCTGAACAGAGAGATATCCTGAGATATTTTAAAGTTGAACATCAAAAGAGCCCAACAGCCCCTGACTACACTGATCATAAGCCACCACCCTATCGCCCTAGCATAGCAGGCCAGTACCCAGTAGTAGTAGAATCAGGGAGCAAGGGAAAGATTACTGGACAACTTAAATTAGTATTAGAAGAAGAAGAGGAAGAAATAGAAATAACAGAAGAAGAAATAAACAACACACCACAGACAGAGTGTAAATACCGCGATGGAGAAGACGATTGGGAGAGAACCCCAGAAGTAAGGAGAAAAGCTCCCCATAGTCGTTCCCTACCCCCAGCACGTCGCAGGCATTCACCATATCAAAGAGGCCCCATAAGCCACTCAGAACCCAGGACCAAGTCATCGTTGAAAAAATCAGCAAAACACTCAGAGCCCGTGACCAAGCTAGTCTTGGATGAATCGCCAGAACTAATGGAACAAATAAACCAGGAGGTGGTGGAGCTGACGAAAGAATATGTAAAACTCATAGCGAAGGAGGAAAAATTGGAAAAAGAAGTACAAATGAAACGACTAAAGCATTTGAAAGAAAAATTGAAGAAATTTGAGGAAGTATTAGAAAAACAGAAAAGGATGGAAACAGAGCAGCTCATACTACAGGCCCGAAATGACGCCCCAGATCAGGCAAATCCATGGACTAAGGCCTTGATTGAAGAAGCTAAAATAAAAGAGGGAGAGGAGAGAAGAAGCGAGGAGGAAGTCTTCATAGAGAGTGAGGAGACCGACTGGTTGCCTGATGGAATGGAAGAAGAAGGCTCAGACATGCCACTGTCAACAGACCCATGCCATAAGGGGTTAAAGGAGAAAGACAGACCAACGACCAAAGGACGGGAGCCACTCACAGCTGAATGTGAAGTTGACCTGCAAATAGAAAAAAGCGGCCCTCACTCAATGATGACCAGGTACCAAGCACGACAGCAGAAGACAGAGACAGACCAAAAAGAGGCCTATATGGCTCCCCTGCTGTCTAAAGGACCTCAAGAAGACAGATATGTGCCATGGTCATTTATGGACATGATCACACTTGCTGGAAGGCTGACCCCGTTGGCAGATGGTGCTGACAGGTGGATAGAAAAGCTGGAAGAAATCACTGGAGGCATCAATCTGGCAGCTGGAGACATCAAGGCACTGCTGATTAAGACAGCAGGACACTCAGCAGCCAGAGAGGTGTTTGACGAAGCCAAGCTTCCAAGGGTCATGACCTCACACCAGTATGACAAGATACCATTCAACAACATAAGGCCTGAAGTGTGGGCAGCCTTGAGGAATAAATTCCCCACCTGCAGTGACCCAACTAAGCTGAGACAAGAATGCCTAAGGGATGATGAAAGCCCCGCCCAGTTTCTGCACAGGTTCCAACAGAAATGGAAAACAGAGACTGGAAGTGATGGGAGTGAACTGAAAACATCTGGCCCCTTGTTCAGAACCTACATCAGAGAGTCCATGCCCAAAGAAGTACAAGCTAAACTGGATGGAGTTGTGGGGCTCATGAAGATGGACTGGCCTCTGTTCTCCGAGCATGTTAATCACTATGTAAACATGCATCGGGCCGAGAAACGGGCCTTTGATGACCAAAGCAAGATGCTGGCCACCAAGCTAACCCAGCTGCAGATTGGGGAATTGTCCAAAGCAAAGAAAGAGAAGCCCAAGCATCAAGCTGCACTGACTGTGGTGGCCACACCCCCAACCGAGGGAGCACCAACAGGGGAGGCAGTGGTACAAGCACCAGTAGTGTCTCCTGTTATTCCTCCACCCACACAGCAGATGCAGTATCCAGCAGCGCCACTCGTGGGAGGAGCCCTGCCACAGCAGACCCAACCCCAACCAGTCCCTCCTATTTATGTGCATCTAAACCAAGGAGGAGGTCCCCAACAAGCAACGTTCGGAAGGGGACGAGGGGGGCCACCCATGCGGGGAAGATGGAGAGGCCCACAAGGAGCCCCAAGAAGGCCCCCTCAAGGCCAATACCAGCAGATGCCACAAGCAGGTCCAGACATGGGACAACAGCGAGTGAGAATGCAATGCTGGGGATGTGGACAAATTGGACACACACAAAGAGACTGCCCCACTAACCCATGGATGGGACCCCAGCCCCCTACTGCGGGACCAGCCATCTATGGAACGGGACAAGACACGTACTGGCTATAGGGGTGCCCAGAGAAACCTGATGGAGAGGCTATTCTACCTGTATTAACCCAACGTCCACAAACAGAACCCACCATTGATGTCACAATATATGACAGCCATCATCGCTTCATGATTGATACAGGAGCGGCCTACTCCTGTATAGGAAAAAGTGGAATTGGCCTGCCTCTCTCAGCATCAAAGATTCGAACAGTAGGTTTCTCTGGGAAGACCCAAATAATACCCATGACTAAGCCAGTTCCCATGATCATAGGTGAAAAAACCGTGTATGCACCACTACTTTACTCAGAAGATACGCCCATAAATCTGCTGGGTAGAGATGTGCTGTGCCAGCTTAATGCAAAAATTAAATGTACCCCTAATGGAATTTCTTTTGAAGCAACAGACAAGAATGAAGCCTACATGATGCCAATGGGCCCGCAAATGACCCCCCAGATAACAAGCCATGAGCCAGAAGACCAAGTATTTTGGCTGAAACTAACATCACCAACCTCCTTCCTCCAACTAGAATGGGAAACATGGAGACCCCTGATAATGAATCACTACGAGAAATCTAAAGAACCTTTTCTTCTAACTCCATTGTACCATGTTTTATGACAAAGGCAAACCACATGAAGACTACGAGAAAAGCTGGGATGAAGACATAAATAACAAAACAACTGTCATCCAGTATGCTGACATAGTGATTGGACCACAAGGAGCTGCAGCTGTTGTCACATTTCCTGATAAAGATGTAGCAGAATGGTTCCAAGTTACCAACTCAGCCCCACATGTCACGTTACTGATTGCAGACGAGTATGAGTCACATGACTTAGGACCCATGGTTCAAAAAGCAAAGCAAGTCACTGAATGGGTCAACACAGCATGGGACTGCATTAAATTATCCAAAGATGGACTGTTCTTTAAGATCTCATTCTCACAAGCTGATGAAGCCATAGCAGAACACATTAAAGTTCCTGGGAAAAGACAAATGGCAGTGGCAGCAGAACATGAATCCCTATTAGAACAGGTCCCAGAGCAAGTATGGTCTAAAAGTAAAACAGATGTAGGATTAGTAAAATCAACAGACCCCATCAAATTCACCATTAAACCAAATGCTAAATTGCCCTTCCAAAGACAATACCCACTTAAAAGAGAAGCAGTAGAAGGAATACAGCCTATTATTACAGGATTAGAAACAGCAGGAGTTCTTAAACCAACAGCAAGTCCCTGTAACACGCCAATTTTTCCCATCAGAAAACCCAACAGTAATGACTATAGACTAGTCCATGATCTAAGATTAATTAATGCCATTGTAGCAGAAGAGATACCAGTGGTACCAGACCCGCACACATTACTGAGTAATATACCCCCAGGAACCAAATGGTTTACTGTGATAGATCTGTGCTCAGCATTTTTCAGTGTACCGGTCCATCCAGATTCTCAGTATTTGTTTGCATTCACCTATAAAGGCCAACAATATACTTATTCACGATTACCACAGGGTTTTGTACACTCACCATCAATTTTCAATCGAGTACTGGCAAATGACTTAAATCACCTTGACATACCATCTACAATGTTGATGTATGTTGATGACATTTTGATTTGTTCTGCTTCCAAAGAGCAGTGTGAAAGAGACTCCATTACAGTGTTGACTGCTTTGGCAGAAGGAGGACACAAAGTAAGTAAACAAAAATTGCAATTCTGCCAGCAAACAGTGGAATATCTCGGCAGGCAACTCAGTGGGGACAAGAGGTGTATTGCACCGTCCCAACTGGAAGCCATAACTCAAATGCCCAAACCTCGGACTGTTGGTCACATGTTGTCTTTCCTTGGCATGGCAGGTTACAGCAGACCGTGGGTGTGCGATTATGCCATCAAAACGGCTCCACTGAGAGCACTGATTAAAGCCGCAGGTCAAGGACACCAGTCGGCTCAATTGCAATGGACAGATGAAGCAGAGGGTGCGTTCCAGCTGCTGAAACAGGATCTCCAAACTGCTCCTGCTCTGGCCAATCCAGATTATGGCAAACCATTCCATCTCTATGTGGCTGAGCGACAAGGGTATGCATGTGCAGTATTGATGCAAGACACCCCAACAGGTAAACAGCCAATTTCTTATTACAGCACAAAATTAGATGGTGTCGAAGAGGGTTTGCCTCCCTGCTACCAGGGCTTGGCAGCTGCAGCCTTCGCATACAAAAAGGCCTCAGTTATTACTATGGGCCACCCCATCATTTTGTACACATCACATCAATTACATGCACTACTCACCAGTCCACGTTTTGTGATAACCCAAGCTCGTCGAACAGGTTATGAAGTTCTGCTTTCAGGACCTGATTTAACAATACAACGCTGTACCACCATTAATCCAGCCACAAGAATGGTATTGCCCACAGAAGGTGAGCCCCATGATTGTCTCCAGGAGACGGACACCTTCATGAAGGTAAGGGAGGACTTATACAATCATCCAATCCCATCTGATTTGACACTGTTCGTAGACGGATCATGTGTCAGAGGTGAGACAGGTAATAGAGCGGGATATGGAATAGTCCAACTTAACCCTGATGGGACCTTTACCAAAGTACAATCAATGAGCTTAGATCAACCTTGCTCTGCCCAATTGGCAGAGATAAAAGCATTAACAGCAGCATGTAAATTGGCTAATGGTAAAAGAGTGACAATCTATACTGACAGTGCTTATGGGTACGGGGTATGCCATATAAACGCTAGCATCTGGAAACAACGAGGGTTTGTTAGAACAGATGGCACCCCAGTAACACATGGGCAAGCTGTTGTGGAATTAATAAAAGCTATGCAACTTCCATCTGCGTTGGCCATTGTAAAATGTGCAGCCCATCAGTCAGCAAAAACACCTATTGCCATAGGAAATAACTTAGCAGATGAGGCAGCTAAAGAAGCCACAGGATCAGCAGTGCAGGGACCAATGATTCATGTAACCGAGTGTGAACCCATTACTAATCTAGCCTCATTAATAGAAGCCCAAAACAACGTCTCAGAAGCAGAAAAACGTCTCTGGGTGCAAAGGGGGGCGGCTCGGTTAACACACCCTCACGCTGGGTTGTGGCGTAGTTCTCGAGGACATTTTGTATTACCTTTGTCCTTATTACCAACGGCGATTAAAATAATGCATGGACCTGATCATTGTTCACGAGCCCAAGTTATTCAAAAGTTACAGGCAGTCTGGTGGTCACCTTATATGACACCAATGGTAGACAGAGAACTGGCCTTATGTCCGCACTGTCCTAAATATAATGTGCGTAAGATGTTCACACAGCCCTTAGCACATATTCCCATGCCAGACGGTCCCTTCCGCCATCTGATGATGGATTACGTTGACATGATAACTCGGGTTCAGGGAAAGAGATATATGTTGGTGGTTGTTTGTAGGTTTAGCAGATGGGTAGAAGCATGCCCCACTGCTAAGAATGACCACAAAGCTGCAGCAAGATTTTTGTGTAAAGAAGTTTTTCCCAGATTTGGCATGCCTGATACAATATCATCTGATAATGGACCTCATTTTGTTTCACAGGTGATCCAGCAAATGTTTAAACTGTTGTGCATAACACAGAAGTTTGGTTGTGTGTATCATCCCCAGTCACAGGGCTCCGTGGAACGAGCTAATGGAGTGCTGAAATCAAAGATAGCAAAGATAATAGCTGACAGCAACAACCGTTTGACTTGGGTGGATGCCTTGCCTGTTGCATTGATGGCAATGCGCTCTCAAACTAACCGAATAACCCATCTTACTCCCCATGAAATGCTTACAGGTCGACCAATGCCTCTCCCACAGGTTCGTGGACCCCTGCTGCAGGAGGTCTCCTTGGCACAGCTTGAACGTGAAATGGGGGACTATCTTAGGTCCTTAACACGCATTCACAGGCTTATATTTCAACAGGTGAAAGCTGCTCACAGCCGAGACGAGACACACATTCCAGTGGACGTCAGGGACGTTCAAGTTGGTGACAGTGTGTTCATACGCGTCTTTAGACGTCAGTGGAACGAGCCTCTAGGGAAGGCCCGTTTAAAGTTGTGCTTACCACTCCCACTGCCCTGAAAGTTGAAGGTAAGCCCTTCTGGTTTCATAAAAACCACTGCACCAGGCATCGGCCTCCAGACCCACCTGGCCTTGCTCCAGGAGCGACGGGCTCTGCGCATGCTGACAGGGCAGCAACAAGTCTCCCTCCGCAGCACCCCTCCACTAGCTCACAGACTGTAGATGTTGCACCGGTGTCGGGCACTGATGCGCACCCACTCCCCTCCACGTCCGGCGTCCACAGACGTTCGGCACGTTTGGCAGCCCGCCAATCACCAATGCCAGGGGACTCTGAGGATGACAGTGTTCATTCTTATGCTTCCCATCCGCCTTCTGATTCTGGTGGCAATGATGATGATCCTGTTGCCACTGAGACTTCTTCTGGGTCTCACCCAGATCCATCCGTCGTTCAGGCACTGGACGAACTTCTTTCTTCTGGCCCATCAGATGCTGGTGGAGTCCTGTCCCCTTAACATCCCTCACCTGCACCTTTCCCTCTCATCCCCTCCCTTTCCCCCTCCTCCTCCGCGTCAAGTGGGCCGTCGATCGACTCGGTCCCGCCCACCCCATCGCCGTCTGGGCATCTCCCGTATGCGCCTTCTTCAGACTTTGATTAACTTCTTGTTGTATTAACCCTTTGTGGGTTAACAAGGGGGGATCTTATGAAAATTAATACTAACAGTGCACACACACATTTAATGCGTCACACACAAACATGTGCACTAGCAATGGTAACACTAGCTACTAACCAAGGGGTAATCAATAATAATGATGGAGAAAATTTATCACTAATGCATGTGCAAGTCAAAGGATATGATTATGTAATGTCTGAAGAAATTTTAGGTAACTCAATGGGGAAACATTGGCTTGGAATTCCACAAAGCATGGACTGCCGTGGGGATGGGATGGTGATCATTGAGGTAAGATGCAGAACAAACATATGCCAAAACACACTAACAGGACAAGTAATGACAGTTAAAAGAGCACATAAAGTGGTGCAACTGATAAACAAAAGGCAGAAAAGAGATCTAGACAAATTAAAGACTGCACACTGGGAAACCAATATGTTCCAACAATGGATTCAGTACTCTGTCCAGGCAATGTTCAAAGCCAAAAAGCGCCCGAAAGATGATTGTATAGCCTGTTATAATGTTAAAAAATTACCAGCCCTTCAGATTATTCCCGGCTAATTGGAACACTCAGCTGAAGGGATTCTGGGATTGGTTTCATAAGCTTGGATGGGGAAAGTATCTTAAAGCAGCAGGGATGATTTTAGGAGCAGTAATATTGATCATATTAGTAGTCATTTGTTGCATCATACCCCTTGTGCGGGGATTGGTCTCAAGACTTGTTGTAAGTGTAACTGGTCAGTTCCCAGTTGTAGAGATACAATTGGACCAGGGGATATAAAACATAACCATGATCACCTTCCACCCTCACCAGGTACGTGCATTTCTTTAATAACAACAGTGTATATATATAAATATTTTGCATAACAATGACTTATATACTTACTCACGTAGATATAGCAACTTGCATGCTGAATAATCCATAGATATAAGAGATAATATGCCTTCAGATGATGCCTAAATTTGCCATACTATGTCCCCACAGGTAGATTATTGAACATGGCAGAGGCTAGTTATGATGAATATGAAGAAAACCAAATGAATTTACGAGCTGCACTGGCGTCGTTAGGCCCATCACTAGGGGTAGGATGCCCATATCTTCCTCCCAGGTACCTACTAGATCCTGCAGAGGGGCCAAGCAGTGCACCTTTGGGTTGGAGCAAACCTATGATGACACCCAGCAGGCAGCCTGAGGATCAACCTATGATGACACCCAGCAGGCAGCCTGATGATCAACCATCATCACCTACTGGGAAGCCACTGTCCATCTCGATGCCACCAGGGGACCTCAGTATTGATCTCGGCCCAACCAGCACCCCTGCCAGCCCTGAGAATCCCGAGGATCGACGACCACCGTCACCCCACCAATATAATTATCCGCCACCACCCATTCCAGGCGTACTGGCTATGTCCATGGTCATAGCAGATGACATAAAGCTTGATCTTGCCGAAGCTCATCATGTTGCAAAGTTCTTGGCTCATCCGCTGGAGTCATACAACACCAACAGTGATCTCAAGCCTGAAATCACCTCTATGACCAAAACAGTTTATGCCCAATTCATGAAGGGCCTGATGAAGCTTTTTGTTTGTGTGTGTGTATTTATGGGTGTGAAAGACCACCTATGTAGGGGATAATTGCAGTGACCTCGTAACACAAGATGCTGCTTGGGCATTGGTATTTGCCTCTGCTGAGAAAACAGAATTAGAACATCTTGCTAAAAAAAAAAAAGTAAGCAACGAGGACGGGTCCTCTTAAGGTAGCCAAGAGGGGGATCCCTCTTTGTTTTTATATATTCTGTTTTCTGCATTTTATTAGTTTAATATTTACTCAGACACCACCACATCTTATATTACTCACTTCTACTATATGGTGTGTATTTAATCTCACGTTTAGTTTAGTGTGCACAATATATATATAAACTTTTGTCACTTGGGTGAGTTCACATTTAAAGTGTTTTAGATTAGTTATCACCTGCATAATCACGTAAATTGATCCTTTTTAGGATCAAAGGGGGGAAATGTAGTGTATTATTTGTCATAAATGATTAGAATAAAACAAGAATCAAAAGTTTTAAATGATTAAAGAGAATTGTGTTCATGAATATATTTATGTAGGCCAAGAGGAGAAAAACAGAGCAATGAGTGTGTGTAACTGCTGCACCTGACTGTAAGAGGAAGAAAAGCACACTCATCTGCTGGAAAGCACAGGATTAAGGCCCTTAGTGATAAGAAAAAGCACCCTCATAAAAATGAAGTATTTGACATATCAAGGTTAACCAGCCCAGCAAAATTTGGCCATACAACTTGTGATAAATAGAGTTGTTATTTTCAAGGCACAATGTGCAGTACTGATCCCAGAAGGGGTGATGCTTTGACTGAGACACAAAGAGGAACACTAGGCCAGACTGACATGGCTTAAAGTAGGGAAAGGATAAGTTTCAACATGTTTTTGACTAAACCGTCATAAGTTTCTGCATGGCCTGAGAGAGTGCTCTCACAAGTATGAGATGTGTCTATGAATGTTACCGTGTTTTGCAGATAAATATCAATGTGACCTTTACCAATGACTGAAATATGTTCTGAAGGGGGTTTTTCCACCGATAAGAAATGTATAAAAGGGAGCTGGTTTCACCATTTGTCAGCTTCGGCTCACCAGCGCTGTGTAAATATGTAGTGTTTAGCAATAAACTCACTGGACCTGGACTCAGCGGCCTCTGTCTAAATTTTTTGATCCTTGTTTGAGACTTTTTCTGCTTTTTAAGAACTTTGAATTTTTATAAAACTTAGCTTCAATTTTAAGTCGTCAAGAAGAGAATTATAGGACGACACGTCCTTCATGCAAAGACTTCGCTTCGATTCGCTTCATCCATAAAAGTCGTCCTCGGCTGCGAGGAGATGGAAAAGCCGCATCTGTAATTACGACGTTGTGTTGCGGAGAGGCATTCCCCTCTTTAAACGTCTATTATGGGCCGCTGGATCTCTGCCCGACCCAGATCACCACAAAGCGCTCCTGACTAAACTGAATTTAAGAGCGCCTAAATGCACAATAGGGGGAAAATTATAATCATTTCAGCAAAAGCTGCGGTGTCACTGAAAAATGAGAGGAATGTTAAACTGTAAGGGCAGAGTTTTCAGGGCTTGGATTTCAGGTGAAAGGTGTTTTAAACAAAGCTCGTCTTTCTGGAAGTCAGATTCATCCTGAGCTTTGTAAACAAACATCTGTTTCCATGGTGGGTTTGTAGAAATGAGGGGCATGCAGCCATTGTTTCTTTCCTCTCCCTCTGCTCAAATGCAACCATCACACATTCCAAGTTTTCCTCTTTAGTTTCTACACAGAAAAGTGTAAAGTTAGGAAATAAAATAAAGCTCTTTCTACTTCCTGCTTTACAACACACTTTGATTTCACAAGTCTGCAGGGTTAAAGTGAATAAGCTCTGATTAGTCACAACCACGGAACTGATGCAACACGTACGGTTCAATCAAAGATCAATAGGAATATGGTAAAGTTTCTTTACCTTAAAGCGACACTGTAAACTATTCTGATGTGGTAAAATACTTAATGTGCAAACTAGTTAGTGTTTCGGGTGAGATAAGAGCCAAAATAAATGGAAAGAATGATAAACCAACGAAGAGCAGGGATGTGTACAGGAACAAAATGGTTTATGAGCACAAAACAGTTAGAAAATATGATGTAAACGACCAAAGAGTCAAACTGAGCCAGATCTATCACTGAGGAAGGCCTTTAAAGGCTGATTTTACTCAGAAACGTAATGAGAGGACAAAGGAGAAGAAAATAAATAAAAACAGTTTATAATATTTGACATGCTGTTCACCAATCTGAGTTGATAGGACGGAAATTATCTGATTGATCACTACATCTCTATAAGCAAATTTTCAAACAGCTACAAATCTTTTCCAAGTATTAACAAACCTTTATAAATCAAACTAGCTGTAAAATCCCCACATGGAGCATTTTTCTTATAGCTCAGACTCTCTAGAGAAGGACGAATTTATATTTCATTTCATACCTTTTGATTGATTTCAGGACTTCAGTCATTATAAGCTTTCAATAGTTTAAAGCAAAATCTCCAACATAAGGTTTGTCCTTTTGTAAAGTGGGAGCTGCTGGATAATCACTTTAAATCCTCTTTACTTTCCTTCTCAACACTGTTTTGTTAAAGGATTTTCTAACTTTTCCCCCCCGCTGCAAACAAAGTAAATAATGGTTGTTGGGCTTTAACTTCTCATCATGCCTCCACTCAAAATGTAGCTAAAAATAAAGATTTGTGCCATCAGTGACATCATAATACACTTCCATCCATAGGGATGGGAATCGAAAACCGGTTCCTGTTCAGAACCGGTTCAGTGTTTTCCAATTCCATGGCACCGTTTGGCAGCTCGCTTAACGATTCCAGGCAACACGACTTACTTTGCGTTTTTTTACGCAAGTTACGCACTCGGCATTCAGTAAGCAAGTACGACGTGACTAGGCGTAAGTCTAGAAAAGCAAAACAAAAGCGCTCAAAGCGATGGAAAGTTTGGCTTCATTTTAAGCAAGACAAAGATGGCAACAAGGCGCTTTGCAATCATTGCAAAGTGGCAATAACATCCGTGGGAGGAAATACATAAAAACATGCAGAAACACCTGCACACAGAGGTGGCGGCCGGCCCATAGGGGGCGCTGGGGCACCGCCCTCCCTGATAAGAAGAGAGAAACGTAAAATATATTTTTAGAAATTAACTCATAAATGTCAGTTTTACTCTCTAGAGTGTGTACCTATAAGCAAAACAAATAATATAAACTACATTTCCCTATCTACTGTCATTAATTTGTGGATTTCCACAGACAGACTCCTACCGTCTCTGTTCTGGGGGCTGTGATCAGACAGCCCCACATTTGCAGAGAATCTGTCAATCATGTACTATTGCTAGGTGAATTTAATGGCCAATCAGCGTCTCAGAACTTTATGGTCTTGGGGCTCTGAAAATACTGCGCTTTAACAGGCTTCTGCACCCAAGCGCAGGTGCAGACAATTAGAGGGATGATGGCGAACGTAACGAACGAGATGCAGCTTCCACCAAATTCGGTGAGATCCTTATTTATCTACCCGTTTGCCAGAAGAACATCCATGTTGTAGGGTAGGAACATTTCATGTCATGGTTATTGTGACTGTGACGAATCCACATCCTCTAACTTTGCGCGCCACACACACATTCCTGTTATACTGTGTTTGTGAGGACCAATACACTCGCGCTGAGCCCAGTAGCTCCATTAACTTAAAACACACAAACTGTTCCTGGTTACCTGCTGGCGTATTGAGGGTCCACACTTAATATTTCAGTGGGGTTAGCCGTGTGTGTGTGTGTGTGTGTTTATGCTACGGGGACTTGTCATCTTCAGTCTGGCTGCGTCTTTGCTGGGTTCAAACCCAGTTTGGTGTAATTGAATAAGTCAATGAATCTGTGTAAAATAATTAAGTTGTAAAAATTATTTGTTTTTGTACATCAATTGTTTGTGGAGGTTATATATGGACAAAACTGATTTATGAGAAGAAATCAGAAATAAGAGAGCCTGTAGGGGCTTAAACTATTTAATGAGGGCTGTAGGAAGAAAAGCGGCCATTTTTGTTTTCTGTTTCGTTGTTACATTGCTGGTAACTGGAGGGAGGCTGAGGCCCAGAGGATCTTGTACATGTTTAGTTTCTTTTGCACCCTGTTTTGAGTTTTTGAGCACAATAAATCACCAACACCGGTAACCCGACTGAGCCTGGATTCTTGGAGGCCAAAGAACCCCGTCACAGTGACCCAAATCCTTACTGTTACTGTTATTATATAGTAAATTAAATCATTACTGTTAAATTGTATGTATTGTCCAATTGTTTATTTGAATTCTTATTCCGGATTAGTTGGAGACATACACTAGGCTATATCAGCCCCACCAAAAATATTTTTCACCAGCCGCCACTGGCACACAGCATGGTGTACATTTTAACGAACGCCGTGTTTTTGATGCTTCCGGAAAGAAGCTAAAGTTACGACCAGCATGGAAGGCAACTCTGGTGGTTAGTAGCTAGTTTTATATCACTGGCTGTGCTTAATGTGGTTCCTAGTAAATCAGATGCCATTTCTGGATATAAACCAGTTTCCTACCTCTCTTTGGGGTTATTTGGGGACTGTGCTTTTCTCGTTAACCCAGCCATTCATTGCTAGCATGTTTAATTAGAACTACTGGCAGCTGGAATTCTTACACGACTCTAGCTATTGCAATGGATGTAACGAAACATGCTATGCAGTTGCTCCGCAGTTCAGGGAGCGAGAGAAAGGTGACGCTCATTTATTTAAATCAGGGGGAGATGAGTTTATTTCCAGAAATTATACAGTAATGCTTTTTCATTAAACCGAATCGATGAGAGAGTCGGAATGGTGAAAATCTTATCAATTCCCAACCCCATCCATCCATAATCACAGGAAGTTATGAATCCTAAACCCGTCTCAAAGTTCAGCACCTTACTTATAAAGTATTTACTTTATTATTTTGGCATTAGATCATTTAAGTCCTATTTTCCAAGCGCAGTTAAATTATATGAGCTTCTAATCATTTGTAATAAACCAATAATGTGTTCAGGTTTCTCTCATGCTATGCTGGAGGAGTTTAACCCTTTATAGAGCAAGTTAGCATTTTTGATCCATTGCATACCCCTTACAAATGGATTCCTCCCCCGTCCCTTAGTTAGATCTAGAAGCAAAAGATCTATATCCAGCCATTCAGCAAAGATCCTGCTACCTGGTTGTACATCTTATTTTGGCATTTGACCAATTAGATGAGCCCTTGAATTATTTATTACCTACTGTAAATTAAGTTAAAAAAAAAGTTACCAAGTCAAGAAAAAAAAAGGTAAAAAGCTAATTGAAAAGTTAAAAAGTTTAGTTAAAAAGTTTATAAGCCTAGTTTACATTTATATGCAGGTTTATAAACTAAAAAATCTAAGTGCCAGTATCAGTATTAATGTCTCTAAGGTTATGTTGGACCAAAAATCAAAGTGTTTTTCATGAATTTCTTATAAAAGCACTTTTGTTATTTTTCTTAATATATTCAGGCAAGTTGGCTTTTCTTGTTATTACATGGACATTAAGTTTTACAATCAAAATATCCAGATTTTTTTGAATGTTTTGAAGGTAATAAGGTCTTATTCTGGATTCCAATAACACTATTGGTTGAACATTTAAATTTTCAAGGTATTTAACAGGTATTAACTATAAAGGATTAAAGAGGAAATCAACATTACATTTATGCAATGCAAACTTAAAGCTGGATAATAAAACTCCAAAATCCTCTTAATGCTTCATGCTTGTATGGAGAATATTTTTCCTTCCTGTTAAAAAAAGGAACTTCAGATTATTAGTCTTAACTTTTCACCGCATTTCCACACACGCGTGGGTGTGATCAAGGCCGTGTTTAAATGGCTGTTTCAGTATAAACTCAATCTGGCTAATAAATGAAACACATTTTAGTTTAAATCTGATTTATGGCCTCGCTGATGTAAACACAGATGGTTAAACCGTGATTCCAGGAAATCAGCTGCGCTTATTGTAAATATCTAAAACATTTGATGCGAAAAGAAGCGCAGCAGTTTGAGGTAAAGCGGGTCTGAGCTGAAAGCGGTTAAAACTTTAAAAAGCAGAGTGAGAATCGGATGGATCCTGCGCAGCGCCATCATTCAGCCACACTTTCCCCCGGAGCGGACGGCTAACAGGCTAACTGCTGCCGCCGCTGTTTTCAACAGAGCAACAATCATTAAAGTGTGTAAAAGTTGCGTGAAAACCGTGGAAATGTCCCACTCACCCGTCTCTCCCGGGGTTTTCATCTTGGTCCAAGCGGTCGGCGTCTCCTTCCGTCACTTTTTTCCCGTCGACGGGTAACTTCAGGCGGTAGCTGTTAGCTGTTAGCAGCGGCTCCGCTCTCTCTTCCCCCCGGTCTGCTTCTGAGTCTGACCAGAAAGAGCTGAAAAAACTCCGAGCGGAGTTTTATATCATCTGCGTTTGCTTTGAAACTCGTTTATTGTTTTTTTTCTTCCCCCTAGTAAAGTTATCCTGGGGGTGTGTGGAGCGTGTCGGAGAAATCCCGTCCTCTCCGGTGAATAGTGAAAGTTTGGAGGAGTCAGTCCGAGCAGCCGTTGGCCGCCTCTGGAGCAACGGAATGTGGCGAGTTTAAATTTCCACTGCGGTGTCGCATGTTGGAGTCCACCGCGGCAGCAGCAGCATCTTCCTCCTGACTACGCGCTTCGGGGAGGAACAAAAGTAGTGAAGCCAACTCACTTCTTTCTCTGAGCCCCCTCTTTTTCTCCCTTTTTTCCACTCAGTCACTTCGTGTTCCCTCCCCGCCTCCTCTTCCATAAAGGGCCGGGTGTCGTGTTTCGCTATCCTCCTGCCACACGGGGCCGCCCACGCTGACCCACACAGGGAGGGAGGGAGCGAGGAATCGAACGCCCACCGAACAAAGATCGTCTATGGTTTGTCACGTGAATAAAAACGTTGGGCATATTTTTTTAGATAAATTATGAGAAGGAAGATTACTAAAAGAAAAAAAATATAAATAACTGATTTTAAAATTTTATTTCAGTATCATATGAGAAAAAAAATCAGAATTCTGACTTTTTTCTCAGATTTCTACCTTTTTTCTCAGAATTCTGACTGAATTCTGACAGCTAACAAACATCTTAGTATCAAGCCGTTGCCATGTCTGCCTTAGAGACTAAATTAGCTCTCTTGTTTTAATCACCTTCTGCTCTTCCATTAATGAAATAGCATCACCAGGGACCCCTCAGGCACCTAAAAAGTCACCTAATTCCATCATTTTCATCATGTGTTACTGGCCCTCCTAAACGACTCACATCCTTGTCAGTGACGCTGAGTGCTCCCACATCTCTTGGAGATATCTTCCTTTATGGTGCCCATCTACATTAAGAGCCAAAATTCTGAGATTAAAGTCAAGATTCTGAAAAAAAAGTCAGAATTCTGAAAAATAAGTCAGAATTCTGAGATTAAGGTCAGAATTCTGACCCTTTTCTCATAATGAAATAACATTTTTAAATTAGGTAACTTTTTTTAAACGTTTTTTCATTGGCCTGTAAGATTAAAAGTCAGAGTAATTACAAAAAAAGTATGAAATCCAAAAAACAAATTCGGAGCAAATACTTTAATTTCATATAGTAATAAAGATTAAATTTGACCATGTCACAAACACCATAACATTGCAGACCTTCATCTGACTATGACAGGATTAACCAATTCAAAATCAGCGGGGTCTGGACAAAGAAAATCATCAACCAGTAAAGGTCTGGAGACATTTTTAATGATAATCTGTTACTTTAAACAGCCTTTAACACTGAAAGAAAATGTGTTTTTATGCATCCTTTTTATAGATTGAATTTTTAAAAGAAAAAATATAAAAAAAATAGAACATTTTTCTATTTTAAAATCTAAAGTAGAGAACAACAATCCTTCAGTTGAGTATAAAGACAATTTCCTGATTCACATATTTTATAAAACACCTAAACTGACAATTTTTTCTTTTTTATGGCTAAATGAGAGCTGTAGGCTTTAGGCTGCCCTGAAATGCTTTAAACCTGGGTTTAAACTATTCTCAAGCACATATAAAGGTTCTCATTCGTGAGCCTGGATCCATATTTATTTTTGATTCATGGTGGAGAATCCTGCTTCACAGCAGCAGGTTGAGCCAAACATCCTCTAAATGTGCAGGGTCATCTTTGAGCACGCCATTTCACTTTTCTTTCACCAGTTCACCGCAGTTCTTCCAGCAGTCCACACTTTCTCTGCTCTCTTTTTCTCATGGTCTTCTCCTTCTTGCCCATCGCCCGGCTTGCCACAGGTTTGCCTGCTGTGTCTAAAAGTAGCAGCAGCAGCTACCCAGACTGACAGCTCATTGGCTGATTTGGATCAGGTGCAGCCTGGAGCCGGACACTCCGGAGGGCTTTACCGTATTAACATGAAAAGAAGCGCAAGTGAAGTTAGAAACTGTCGTTGGTCAACATGCAGTAATTTATAAATGTTTTAAATCAGGTTAGGTCCGGATTAGCCAGCTGGTGGGTCCGGATCCTGACCGTGGTCCGCTAATCTGGACCTTTAGACTATGAAGACAGCAATCACAAAGGAAAAAAAAAAAAAAATTATCGTTTTGAGTTTACAAAAGACTCAATTTACACAGTAAAAATTAGTTTTCATGTAGTTTTTCAATTCAACTTAATTCAGTTTATCTATAAAGCATCAATTTAAAACATCATCCTTAGAAGGTGCTTTACAGAGATAATTAAATCAGATTATCCAGTCAGAAAGTTAAAGGTTTCCATCAAGGAAGACCAGCAGATTGCATTGAATCATTGAGCTTTTAACAGGAAGAAATATCCAGCAGAACCAGGTTCAGTGTGAGCGGCCTTCTGCTGAGGCCGACTGGGGATTCAACTGCTTTCTTTAGAACATTCACCAGACACACACCTTGTAACCCACATATAAAACCTTGTTTTTCTCTAATTAATTAACTGTTTTCAGTCTCGGGTCAGTTTGCATTGTCAAAATAATCATATTTTTGCAGAGTGAAAGAAGTACAGTGAATAAACATTTTTCTTCTTCTTGAAATATATAACTTTATATACATTATTCCATATTTTATTAACCTTCAAATAAACTTTCTCTTTTTAATTTTTTGGGGTTTCTGTTAACAAGCTTTTCACAGCAGTTTGCAGAAAATTTGTCCCATTTTTCCCAACAGAACTGGTCTAACTGGGCCAGGGTTTTAAGCAAACTTCCTGATTTATTTATAGCTCTGCCTGTAAATCTTCTATGGGACTTGATAAAAGTGCTATATAAGGATAGACCATTTATGATCTCCGAGATATAACCTCATCTCCTTATTCATTAGAATGATGGCTGGACACTGCCTTATTATTTACACTTGCATATCATTCAGTGTCACCTTCAGAAATATTTCATGGGGGGGGGGCAGATGGGGCTACTAAAAAACTTGGGGTGGCATACTGAAACTAAAAGTCCTAATTTCAGGTTTTGAATCTACTAATGTGGTAAAACTGCCTGTAGAAAACTAAGATAAAGACTTAAGTAAATACCTACTCATATCTTGGTCTACTGTGTGTGCGATTTTTTTATGTTCCTAATGATATAATATATATATATATATAGATACAAATCAGTTAACATTTTGAGTTGAACAGTAATAACTTTTTTTTATTCACTTTTTCTCCATTGAAAGTGGGCATGAGTTGAGCTGTAGTTCTCTGAGCACACAGGGGCAGAAAGTAGGGGAGGGGGAGAGAGGCAGGTGAGCTATAGTGCACAAGTATTACGTCCTTGAAAATGCGGAGGAATAATAATAGTGAAAAGAGATGTTTCTTCAGCGAGAGCCTTTAAGGGCAGATTAGGCTTCTGCAACCGCACACATCAAATGTCGCTTGTGTCTGGTCATGAACCAGTTTTGCTGGTATGTTTCTGCACCGTCGGTCTGGAATTTCTAGGGACGCACAGCAGTTTCCCGCCTGAGCGCAAGGGGGAGCCTATTCGAGAACTCGCAAGAACTTTGGCGGATGGTCACGAGAACTTCGGCGAATGGTCACGAGAACTTTGTTTTGGCAGAGACCTTGGCATTTTTATATAATTTGTCTGAGGCATCGTACAAGTGGTTGTACTTCCAACCCTCTTCGATTAACCGTTCGTCGTAGTTGTATTTTGTAGTTGTTCCTCGGTTTTTAAAAATGGCGCATCCCGGCACCGAATCGAGAAGGATGACCACACAGACAGCTGGAAAGGCATACCAAGCACCAATCACAGCTGCTTTTTGTCTGCGCACTTCCATTTGAGGTCTGCGCGGGTTTTCGACTGTCCAACGTGTAGTCAGGATTTTTTTGAGGTGTGCGACGACGGTTGCAGAACCTCTGCGCGGGGGGCGTGGTCACGCACTGAGACAGATTTGATGGTTGCAGAGGCTATGCGTCAGAAGCATAAATTGGCATTTACTCTAATGAGGAAAAGAACTCAGCATCTCCAGGCACGTGGACAGAAACGAATGGTGTCCAGTTCAAGGGCTGATTATGCTCCCGCAGCAGTGTGTCGCAGTTAGCTTGTCGCAGGTATGACGCAGATATTTTTGATTTATGCCCAATTTTGAAGCGTGGTCTACGCTATGTTATTCCACGCCACAACACAAGAGAGACAATCCCAAACTAGCTAGGATTGTGGGTGTCCATGTGCCGGTTTGACGAGCTTGTTTGCCATCTACAAACCCTTATCCAATGCAGGATGACACGCAGTTCACCCGTTAGTGTTCCCAAAAGACTGGCCGTGGCGCTGCATGTTTTGGCTTCGGGTGCAAACCAACAGACCGTCGCACAGAGCTACAAACTAGCGTCCTGCATGTTGTCTGGGATAGTGTCTGAGGCGTGCCAGGCGTTGTGGATGGCGTTACAGCCAGAGTTTCTGCCATTAGGTACCAAACAGGAAATATGCATAGTGTAGAGCGGATGTAGAGTTGTAGAATTGACCAATCAGAGGCCTCCTTTCTCTCCTCCCTGCGACGCTGTCTGCAGCACTGTCTTTGGTCACCTACAATTAAGGGGAGGTGGACCAGAGTGTCTGTGGAAGGCAGGGGGCATATTTCTGCGTTTGCGACACACACACAGACAACCTGATTTCTGAGCATAAACCAGGCTGCAAGATCACCTTGCAAATTGTAAATTCACACTTCTTTACCACAAATTGCACAACAATAAAGAGACTGGCTAGTGGGGTGGCCAGTGGATTGTATGGGGTGGCTGTGGCCACCCCTGGCTACCCCCCAGTGGTGCCACTGACATCATTACAATATGCAAGATGAATATGTCATCTCCAGGCCTCTGGAGATTGGATCCAGGGTTCCAGTTATCCAAACCTCTATGCTGTGGTATGATGGGAATGATAAGAGGTGGGCAGAAAACACAAACAGTTCACTCAAGTAGGAGCAGCATTACCTCGCCGCATTTTTACTCCAAATTAAAAAGTAGCCATAAAAAAAAGAAATGACTTAAGAGTAAAAACGTATTTGGCATAAAGTGTATTGAAGTACCAAGTAACTTATTTCTTCACGATCAAAGCATCTGATTCAATATTTCAAAAATAAAATAAAGTTAAACAGCAGTTAGACGCCACTCCTGGAGTTTAAAGAATGTGATAAAAAAAAAGAACACTTATAACATGCAGTAATTACACAAAAACAACCACATGCGGATGAAACAATTTTCTAAATAATTTTATTTTTATATATATTATGTTATGAAACATAGACAAGATACAGTATACTGTTTACTGTATTTTTAATTGATCTTAAAATGACACAAAATCATTAGCAGATAGAAAGTCACATTAAACCTTAAAAATAAAGAGATAATTATCATTTATACTTAAAGAGTGTTTTTTCTCTCTCTGGTGAATTTTCTCCTAAGAACAAGATTGTTTTTTTCCTTTTAATTCAGTAAAAGTAGCAAAAATTCATAATATTCTATTTAGTTAAAGGTGAAAAGTATGATGCAGTAAAAGTACTCCGTAAAGTTTTTTTTTTCTTTCAAAAAGTTACTGAAGTACTGATATAACTTCTTACTACCCACCTCTGGAGGTCAGAACGGGGTCAGTCCAAATCAGGCTCTGGTGATTAAACCAACTTTTTCATATCATCAATTAATAAACTGTAATCATGGATTTAACCAAAAGTTGTTACTAATGATGGACTTCAGGATTTCAGGCAATGCATTTTTTAAATCTCAGTAACTGTAATTTACACTTCCTGGAGTAACTCCACATTTAATTAGTGCTTTCTGATTATATAGGATCTTTGTAACAAGGGTTATTAGAATAATAACTTAAATACGATTTCTGGATTTGGACCCAATTATGTTACAATAATTTGAGAACTATACGGACCAAAAAATACATTTTATCTTCAGATATATTTCTTGAGTAAATGTTTTATTTCAGACTAACTCATTTGCAGCTTTGGTTCTAACAAAATAAATTCAGGTCATAATAACAATGACAGTAAAATTACAAAAACAACATTTTTTACATTTTCATCCATTTGTGGAAATTATGAGGAAGCTAAAAGGAAATGAAAAGAAGTGTGCAGAATATCTGAAAGAGAAGCACAAAAATCCAACTTTTTTGGGAGTTATAGCTAGAAATAGTAAAGCGGAGTCAACAGACCTTATATACGTATTTGTTTTTGGGTTTATTTCTCAAGATAAAAAATAGAGAAGCAAGCTGAGAGCGCAGACCTCCACCAAGCAGCACATTTAGCCCCATATTGTAACTTACACCTATAGCTAACACTCTAACATGATCATTAACCCTTTTTAATGATCTGTGCCTCGGCAACGTTAGTCACAATTCCCTTAAAATCCTTACTTAAGTTTCTAAACAAGGCTCAGCATGTGTCTGCAGCCTCGGGTGCTTGTTCTGCTCTCACCTGCTTCTGAGTCTGATGCTGAGGTTGTCAATACTCGCTGCTGTGATTCTCTGGTTTTGTGCCTCCAAATAATGTTAAAGAAATTATTAATTGGAAACCAACAACCTCAGCTGATATGATTATTACATCTAGTAGTGTGAGCTTATTAGCTGGATAGATTTGATCCTTACTAATAAATAAAATGGAGAAAAGAATGTCATTTTACATAAAGCAGCATTAAATAAGTCAAACATTTTTTATATTTCTGACATTTAATGATAATAATTGAACTTAATTGATCTCACATTGGAGAAATGTGCCTCTGCATTTAACCCATTCCTTTGGGGAGCAGTGGGCTGCCACTGTGCGGCGCCCAGGGAGCAGTGTGGGGTTAAGGGTCCTGCTCAGAGACCCAGAGTGCAGGCTGTGGGGATCGAACCGGATGCTTGCAGCCTTCTCAGAGCACAAGCGCACTGCTCTAACCACTAGGCCAACACCCCTCAAGAAGCTTTGAAATAAGAAGTCTTTTTATAGGACACATAATGAATCAAAGAAAGAAGGTCCTGCTGATATGTGAAATCAGATCGCTGGATTCAGAGTCCAGAGTGCTAACCATTAGTCCATAAAAATCCCTTAAGCAGTCAATAGGCATTTAATAAGTCAGCCTTTTATCACCTGGAGGTTATTTCCAGGATTAAAGGACTAATGCCCAAGGAGGATCTAGAAAAAACTCACTCATGCATTTATCTATAGTGGAATTGATCACTGCAGCAGTGTCTTCATATGTTCAACTAAAAAGTCCATCAGACAGCTGCAGCAGATCTAAAACCCTGCTGCCTGTGTTCTCACTAGAACAAAGAAAGTAAAACACCTCAGCCTGGTTCCACTGGCTCCATAAAGCTCAGAGAGTAGAGGTTTAGCCTTTCTGTTAGTCCGGAGGTCTTCACCAGGGGCGTCCGTGACCCCTAGGGGGTAGATGGCGGTACTGCATGGGGGTTGTGAAAGTTTTGGTTGATTAGACTTTTTTTTCATCTTCAACACACTGTAGTAGACCGATAAATGGAGCCAGAAGATGTCTTTCAGTCATCAATGCACACATTCAGCGACACACAGGAGCTCTTTCAAGCTGGGCACCGTTTCATTCACAACACCTGTCCCATCAACCAGGAATCAGAATCAAAAATACTTTAATAATCCCAGGGTGAATTTACTTTCGTTACATTTCTCCATCTGCATTAGAGTGACTGTAGGACCAATTTCATACAATATATATAATTAGGGGGTCCCGCTCCATCTCGCCTCGGTCCTTGGCCTGGAAAACGTTGAGGACCCCTGTGTTAGTCTATAAATCACTAAATAGATCAGCACCTCAATCCATAACAAACCTGTTGTCAGTAGATCAAACTCTCAAACCAATTAGGCCTTCTATTTCCAGCCTCCTCTGTGAATCCCAGAACTAGAACCAGACGTGGAACAGCAGCATTCAGTTCCTATGCTCTATGATCTGGAACTTCCAGAAGACTGAAAAAATGCTAAAAGCCTGAGTTCTTTGAAGTCAAAGTTAAAAACCTATTAGTTTAGAGCTGCCTTTGACCGTTGAACTTAAACTGTTAACCAGGTGAGGATTTACCATTAGGCAATACTAGGTAGTTCCTGGAGCGCCATAAAACTCTGGTTACATGTATGATTAATACAAGTATTCCTTATTTGTGCACATTAACATTAATTATGTTTTTGATAAAAATCCTTTCTCTAAAATGCCATCAGAACGCTTCTAATAGAAGAAGAGAGGTACAAAATTTAGAACTAATAAAGTATGTCTATTTTTTTTTAATTCCTGCATCTAAATACTTTTTTGGTTACAAGCTAAAAAGCAATTAAATCAAACCTTGAGGCTCTTCATTAGCATTATACACCGGATCCACAAAATGGAAATATTGACTTTCTCCCTGCGTCTCCAGAAGGAGAAAGGAGAGACACTCTGGGAAAAATGGAACAGTTACTCAAAGACTCGTAACAAATTACTTTAGTTAATTGGAGAATATATCTGCCTCTTCTGACTGTTGGTTGTACACCCTGACCATGGGTTTTGGTCTATAGGTGTTATTTATTTGTATTCTTGTGATTCATACGGTGGCCCTGAAGTGCAAACTGCAACTACAAATCTAAAAGCGCAACTGCATTAAAGAAAACACAATTACATTAACCTACCGGAAAAGGTAGGTACCAGTGGGAAACATGAGACATCCCTGATTGGACGACGGCGCCGTTTGACCCTTGAACCGGAAGTCATTCTGCCTGCTGCGGCTTTTGAAAACATGGATATTGTCGGCGCCCCAAACATAGCTGCCGTTATCCAGGAATATTTTGAATCAGGACATGCGTACGAGGTGATACTGGATATGCTCAAGACTAATCACGAAATTTCAGTTAGTTTGCGTACACTGAAGACACACTTAAAAGAAGCTGGACTGTTCAGACGACGCGACTTCCGGTTCAAAGGTCAAACGGTGCCGTCGTCCAATCAGGGATGTCTCATGTTTCCCACTGGTACCTACCTTTTCCGGTAGGTTAATGTAATTGTGTTTTTCTTAATGTAGTTCGCTTTTCTTTATGTAGTTTTGTTTTTCTTAATGTAGTTGCGCTTTTAGATTTGTAGTTGCAGTTTGCACTTCAGGGCCACCGTAGATTCAGGCTAGTAATGCAGGGTAAAATACACTGCTCTATAGATTGTATAGGAGCTCTAGCATTCACTTGTTTGTTTGCCCTGGTTCAAAAACTCAAAACAAAATTAAACTAAAGAAAATCTGTATATGTATAATGGGTGTGTTCTATGTGTTGTCTTCTCAATTCAGAGGGCCCCCTGCAGGTCTTCGCCTAGGGCCCCAAATTTCCTAAATCCGGCCCTGCTATTTTTTTTTTTTTTTTTTTTAAGTTTATGGTCCAACAGCTTTACCTGCTTCTGTCGCATTTTTAATATTGCTTTTATTTCGCTCCTCTTTTCATGTTTCGTTCCTGTCTGAATTGTCTCTTTACTGATTTATTCTGTACAAATAAACTCAATAGACGATCTTTGAAACGCTGAGCTGCTGCCGCTTCGCTTGTTTTCTTTTTTTTTTTTTTTTTGTCGTTCGCTCCCGTTTGGCGCGTCGCTGCGTTGCCATGGTGACCGATTACAGCCGCGGGTGACGACAGGCGCCGCGTTTCTCCCCTTAAACCCGCGACACGGAGGCGACCGAGGGACAGACGGCTCTAGTCAACAGGTGTCCTCCTGTCCTGCAGGACTAACTGAGACATTTGCATGGATTGTAATTAGAAGAGGACAGAATAATGTCCTGCAGCTCATCAGGCGCTCATTAGCATTATAGAGTCAAACTTTACTCCCACGCGCCCTTCTCTCCTGAGTAATGAAGGGCCCTTCAGCTCTTGGAGGGAGAGGTGTTTGAAGAAAAGAGCAGTAATTACACTGAGGTGGGAGCAGGTTGGGCCTGGAAGTGGCAGCAGATTAGCAGTGGTTCCTTTTAAAAAAACACAAAACAAAAGATTATTTCCTACTGATTGGTCACCTCATCACCTACAGTTACAAACATCCCAGACTTTAATGATTCACATCTGAGCTGCAATCATAATCAATGGGCTGATTTTTAGTTCTCAGAAGCCCATTCAGAGCAGTGATGACATCAGTCCTGCAGAATAATAGAAAACGCTCATTTCCTGCCTACTCCTGTACTCAGCGTGGACACGTCCTCCTTCTCCACCTCAAGTGCTCTTTAATCTCCCACCTTCTCCACTGCGAGGACGCTGTGTCCTTGTACACCCCCCCTAACCGCCCACCTCCATGATGCCCCCCTAATGTTTCACCAACAGGCTGCTGTTAATTCACATTACTACATCCTTTGGCCACCGACTGGGCCAACTATGGTTGACTTTGGTGAGGAATTTGATTTTAAAAAATTAAAAAGATTATACAAATAATATTTCTTTACAAAGTTTCTCCATAAATTAAACTTTTGTTGTGTTAAAATTGAGTATAACATATTTAGAAGGGAAGGGTGAATTTTGCCCTTTTAAATTTCTTCTGTTTTTGCCTTTTTTCAATCAAAGTTAAATATTTCAATACTCAAGTTTTTTAATTAAAAAAGGATTCCCTATAATGATACGAAATATAGTTTTCAAATTAAGAGTTCATCCATGAAGAAAACTATTCAAACTATATATATAACTTTATATTTAACCCTATAATGCCAGATGTATCACATTTGATACAAACGGTTTCTGAAATGTTTTGCGTCTGACACCTTTTGCATAATTTAATGGTAAAAACTTTGCTCAAAATCCTATTGTGCACAATCAGATATATCTGATAACAGAGGGCAGAAGACAAAAAATAATCTTGACTTATCGCATAGTAATAAATTATTAATATCAAAAATGTATTTATGTTTTTTCTTTTTACATATTTTGTTAAAAGGCCAAATAAGGACTTCAAACCAAAAAAAGGTAATTTTCTGTTTTGTTTTATTCTTGGATCGGGCTTTAAAGGGTTAACTATATATATATATATATATATATATATATATATATATATATATATATATATATATATATATATATATATATATATACACACACATGTAAACACCCTGTTCAATAACCCTGTATAATAATCCTAATATATAAAAACAAATATCTGTCATATGTAGACGCACTGCATATCCAAAGCACCGTTTTCTTCCTTTGGCACATTCTTCTTTTTTTTTTTGACTATTTGAGCTGATGTAACGAGTAGATTTCTCCACTGTGAGATTAATAAAGTCAATCAATCAATTAAAGCAAGCTGGTCCTCTGGGGGGAAAAACAAAACAAAAAACACACCATAATCATCACTTTATTAATTATTTTAAACCCAGTGGTGTTAAATGGTTAAAAGGTTTTTGTTGTGGCCTAGTTAAAGTTTGAAATCAAATTTAAATAGTTGATGCTTGAACCTCTGCAATTTGGACAAATGAAATCAGATTAGAGAGGGCTGCTGACCAACATGGGCGGTTCTAGATAGGCGCCAACAGGGTGCCTGTGCCCCTGTAGAACTGCTCCTGGCCCCTGTACTCTAGACATAATGCTAGAAAATCTGAAAAGATGTGTGCTGCAACAGACATAGTAACAAGTTAGTCCCTTAGACCTATTTATTTTTTCCTTTACAAATTATATTTCATCATTATTTAAAAATAAAAAGGCGATAGCTTCGGGTTGTATGTCAGCTAAATGTTATTTTAAACATGCTGATGAAGATTGTCAGTCATCCAGGTCATAGTCATTCCGTAAAAGTTCAAAAAAATCCACTGGACTTGGTTTCCAAGATTTGAAGACGTTTCGCCACCTCTCCAGGAAGCTTTCTCAATTCAAATGTCTTATTTTAAACCAAATTAGAAAAATTTTCTCATTTATTAAAGCTAAATGTATTAGTTTTATTTAGATTCTAATTCGAAATTGATTAAAACTGATAGTTTTCATTTAAAATAAGTCAAAATATGTAATATTCCTGAAATATAAATGCTCATATTCTACAGAATTGCTTTCAGTATATATGTTTTAGCAGCTACTTGCTTTTTTTCAAATCCAATTTCATTTTGGGTAATTAAAACTTAACATGTTCAAGCCAAAATCTCAAATTTTTAATTAAAAAAGACAAATTTAATGAAACTAAATGAGATGGAAAAATCCCTTCGTTCAGTGCAGAGCTGCATGTGGTTCAAAATAATAAACTGTTTTTTGTCTCACGCTGTTTTTGTGCACATATGGAATCTTCAGCCCCAGTAAATTTAATCTGGAGCCGCTACTGGTGACCAGTAATAACCAACATCTGGGGCTAGCAGGTGCTGCTGAGGAAGTCATCAGCTGCAGGAACAATCATGGAGTTCAAATCTAGTTCTATTTGAAAACTGCTTTCTTTGCTGCAGATGTTCCAGATGCTTTGCTCACCTCTGTGTTTCTCCCTCTGCGGTGTCTCCGGATGGCTGCTGCTGAACTTTTGCTCCACCTGAGGAACGTGCCAAGAGGAGCACCTCCAGAAAGAGGGGTGGCGTGAAACATCTCTGATGTGTCTGTTTTCTTTCACCTCGACAACCTCAGAGCAAGAGGAGTCTGGGAAATCCAACAAAAGGCGTTTCCATCAAACTTGTTGTTTTTTGTTTCAAAGAGGGAAATAAAGTCTGGAGGTTGTGTTTATAATACAGATTTGTTTACAAGAATCTATGTAGTTTACTGGAAATACCATAAATTATAATAAAATGCAAATGAAGTGTTTCCTTCTTTGTCCTGAGCGAAGGCTGAAACGTGTGGCTGTGTGGGTGGGGAGATGCCACACCGCAGAAAACATGAATCAAAAAGAAACCCCCCCCGCACTTTCATTGAAAACTAGTTTATAACACAATGTGAAAACATTTTCAAACATTATCATCTAAATCATTTGATGATTTGCTCATTGAAGTAATCTGAGATACATATATTAGTCTGGGCTGGAAATAATGATCAACTTTGATGTTTTATGTGTGAAAATTTTATTTCACTGAATAATATAGAATTATAGAATAAAATATTAATACTATACATCTAAAAAAACAGATTTCTCTGTCTGCTACTTGTGCTAAAAATTGTCTCTTTAGCTGAGATTAAAACAGAAATTAAAAACCTATAAACTATATAAAATAGAAGATAAAGTGAAGAAAACCTTTAGTAATTTTTCATTACTCTTTACTCCTGATTCAGTTGTTGGAACCATCTTTCAGGTCTGCAGGTCCTTCCAGGTACGTCTCATTCTTATAAAAACAGCTCAGGCTCAGTCAGATTGGACTGAGTATAAAAGAACATCCAGTTTGACCGCATATCTGCACCCAGTTTCTGCCTGTACTTTGATTAGGCCATTCTGACACATATATAAACCACAGCCTTTGCTCAATGTTGTTCCTGCTGGAAAGTGAACATCTTCCCCCTTTTTTTAACTTTTATTTACAGCCTCTAATTGTTTTTGTTTTTTTTCCTTCATGGTGGTTTTGTATTTAACCCGAATAATTGGCCCCTCTTCTCTGACCAGATTCCTGGTGTCATCAGAAGAAAACCACACATCATGACGTTTCCACCCCCGTGCATCACTGTGGGGTTTTTTTTCAGGGTGTTGTAATTTTCCTTCCAGCATTTTGGTCAGAAAATTTAATCTTATCTGAGCCGCGTATCATTTTCCACGTTTACCGTGTCCTATTTAATCTTTAAAAAAGGACTTTCTCTTGGAATAATTTTTTAAAATTCAGATTTATAATGCGTTTGACTAATGTGTCACTGCACTATCATCTGGTGTGAAAACACTGCAATAACTTGTACTTTCTATTTAACAAACCACAAACTGCACTTTACTGTACATAAGATACTGTTTATATGAGTCATCTTAAATCTCTACTATCTGGATTCACTATATATACTTCATGCACCTTTTCCTCTTTGTGCATCTTCTGTTTGTTTATAAGAGCCGATGTCACAAGTGAGTTTCTACATTTGGAGATCAATAAAGTTCTATTCTATTCTATTCTAATGGGTCTTTTGTCAAAAGAAAATCTATAACATCTGCTTTGGATTTCTGCTACTCCTCCAGACTTTCTCTGCTGCTGTGATTAAATTAAATTAAATTCAATTCAGTTTATTTCTATAGCGCCAATTCACAACACATGTCATCTCAAGACACTTTACAGTTCACCAGATCATCCAGTCAAATTGATTCAGTTTTCTATCTAAGGAAAACCAGCTGATTGCATTGACTCATTGACTCAAATACAATCCCTCACATTAAGCATGCTTGTAGCGACAGTGGAGAGGAAAAACTCCCTTTTAACAGGAAGAAACCTCCAGCAGAACCAGGCTCAGTGTGAGCGGCCATCTGCCGAGGCCGACTGGGGTTCATGGAGACAGAAGCAGAGATACAAAAAGCAGCTGTAAAAGGCGGCCCCGTCCAGGAAACACACAGCCAGGCAGCCAAACTCATCTTTAAATGTTCAGTTTTCTCCCTCACAGTCTGCAGTGGCCTTCAGTGTTCGTGTTTTATAGCAAAACATAGAAACATAACCAGAACAGCTTCATTCGTACTAAAATTTATTAAAATTTTTAGTTTCTAATAGGTGGGACTTTAGAATACATATGGCTGTTTATTGTATTTTATTTAAGGGTGTCAAAGTAAAGGGTGCTTACTAAAGAATTTATACCAAATTGTCATTTTGATAGAAGTCAAAACCCTGCATTATTTTGTAAAAACCCTAATATTAAGGTTAAGTTTAAGTTCAGGCAGTTTAAATTATTCAGTGACAGACTGCTGCACCTTAAATGCACCAGGGAGCGTTATCACAGATCCTTCCTCCCAACAGCTGGAAGACTCTAGAACCACCACTGTTCCCAACAACCTCAATAAGTTGTTACATTCAGGTTGATTTTTTTTTAACACTTTCAAAGTAGTCAGTTAAATAACATGCTGATACCATTTTTGCACATCTCTGATGTTGCTGCTATTTTCAAACATCCATTACTCTAAAAATGTCCATAGCTGTATTTATTCTTCTGGTGCACAGTTTTATATTGTTAAACAATTTACAGTGCAGGATTTCATTAGTTTATTTTTTTACTATTCACTGTTATGTTATGTTATTATAAGGTCCACGGTTGTGTGAGCATTTTTTCTATTATCTTTGTATTGCTGTAAACAGCAGAATTTCCCCTATTTTAATATGTTAGATTGGCATTTAAACCTCTTTCTGTATTTATCAACTCTAATCTTTGACCTTCTGTGGAGGAAGTTAAAGTGAAAATATGTTAAATTCCTATTTTTTTAATGCCAACAGAAGTAAAAATCCAAATAAATGTGGAAGTTTTTCGTTTTAAGCATTCTGACCATATTAATCCACAAAACCCAAAGTTTTTCCATTAAAATTTCATGAGAACAGAAGTTATTCAGAAGGTTTCAATAATTTGTTTTAAATTCAAACTCAAATGACAGAAGCAGAGAAAAGGCTCCATCGTTCTGCAGGATTTTACTTTCTCCTCCAGCAGCGGCGTAGACCTGCAGTCGGGGGAGGAAGGAACGAGCTGCATGAGAAAGCAGCCGCAACAAAAGCCCAGCAGGATATCTGATGCTAACATAGGTGTGAACTGATCACCAGAGCCACTCTGGGTTCATTACTGAGGTGGTAATGAGAGTAATCAGTAAACAGGCCAATCAATCTGCATTGATTGGTAAACAAAGAAATACAGGATTGAAGAAACCAAGATATCTAAAGAGTTTGGTTGAAGGTGAATTTATTCTTACTGTTCTTTTAAAAACTGGAAACTAACGTTTCAGATCAAAGTTTTAACCAAAATGAGCCACTAATGCTTTCAGGTTGAAGAAACAACATATTTTGGTGGAAAAACAAAATGAAACCCCAGAGGAATTGTTCCGGCATGAACCGGGATAATTCCCCTATTTATTTTTATTAAAAGCGAGTGATTTCTGCACGAGGAAATCTGACTTGTTTTGAAAATGGAAAAATCGGCCCAAGGGGGGTCAAATGGCAGCCGAGCCACACCCAGAGAGGGCGGCGGGCGCTGGCTGACAGCAGGGCTTTGATGGCTGAGGCCTTTTCACACCGGCCCATCTGCATGCATAAGAAAACACAGTCTCCAACTCCAAGAGCCAACATGAGAAGGCTATTATGTTGGCGAGAGGCCGGAGGGGAGAGTTTGCCTGAGTCTGCGTTCATGTTTTTCTGCTAGAGATGGAGTGATGAGGACATTTTCCATGTCGTGTTGCTCTGTGCTGTAGCCCGGCAGCGCGTTTGTGGAATAAGGAGGCCCTTGTCTGCGTTTCTCTGTCTGCCCTCCAGCCGGTCAGATGATGTCTGTCTGTCGCTGCTGCTCTTGTCTTTTACTCAAAGCTGCCTTACATGTGCAGATAAGCAAGAAAATGTTGCAAATAAATAGAGCAAAGACACAAGAGAGGATTTTAAAGGAGGAGAAAAAAAAAAAAACAGCTTGACAACTTCTACTTAGTGAGGGTGAGTGGAGAGAGAGGGAGAAAAAAGGAAGAGTGAAGCAGGGAGTGAATGGGTCCTTTGTGATCAAAAGCCTTGTCTATTTTCTTGGTGCTTGAACTCTTCAGGAGCCGCATTGGGCCTGTCTGCGCTGTTTAACACGCGCCCTCATTGCCTGCCCGACATCCCAGCAACCAGACCTGGATCTCAGACGTAAGCCGCGTCAACTCAGAACCAAAACTAGCAAACGGAGGATGGAAAGTGGAGCTCAGAAAATCTAAGCTGTGAAAAGCAACAGCAGTTCAATGAGCGGAGGTGTGTAGAGGAAGCTCTAAAGAATATCACCTAAAAAGGTTTAAAATGGCTTTTTTTTTATTTCTGATTCCCTCTGATGGAATTAAAGCCAGAAGTTCATCTCACTTTAAACTTCAGGAAATTCAAATGGTTTTGTGGAACATCCTGTCCTGACAGGAAGTATGTCCACCATGAATAGCGCATGTTTACTGGGATCAAGGGTTTGCAATCTATGGTGTCTTAACTAAATAAATCACTGTTTTCTGCTTTTTCTCTCTTTTGATTATTCGGAATGCAAAGTTGCACTTACCATCTGGGAAAGGAATGAACTACTGCCCCCAAGTGGTCAGATAATTTTCAACCTTATCAATCAGAATGCAGGTACTGCTGTCCGTTTTACTTTCATATTAAAGGTCAAACATCCTTATTTTCTAGCCCTACCAAAAGGCCAATCTGTGCCGAGTTTGGTTCCTTACGATCATTTACAAATTACGCTAGCACAGTTCCTCGCCTCCTAGTGACGGTACTTCTGCTCTCTAGGATTGAAGGGAAGTGGATACGACAAACAATAGTCTAATCAGGGCTTACAGACCTGATTGGGGGGAGTGGCGGCCTAGTGGTTAATAGAGCTTGGAATCCTAAGGTTCTGAATTCGAGCCCCACTCCCACAGACAGCCACTCTCTAGGTCACAGAGTTAATGTTGTTGCCCTGTACTTGTGATGGTGTAATGACAATAAAAGCTGCAGAAAAAAAGATGCAGGAAATAACGACAAACCGACCATTAATGAGTTCGGACTGAGCTATGATCAGTTTACCGTGCCGTATCCTCGCCTCCTAGTGACGATCTACGGTACTACTGCTCTCTAGAGTTAAACAAGGAAATCAACAAGGCAGCACCTGTAACATTCAGGAAGTTAGCGATGAGTCAGGGGAAGAAGGCAGCCTTTGGTGAATTTACTTGACAGATGCGGCTTTTGGGAAGAGGATACGACAAACAAAAGTCTAATCAGGGCTTACAGATGCAGGAAATAATGACGGACGTTGAGGCTGTTGTCACACTGCTTAGCAGAATCATCACTGGAAATCGTTTGGTAGGGAAGCTAGTATTTTTACGAATGCTGACTGTAAGGAGATGAGGCGGTCTGCTCATGCGCTCTTAAGTTATCAGAGAACCGATCCAGAACTGAACCGGTCTGAGCCCTGCAGATTAACTAGTTCAGTGCGGTTCGGTTGTGTCTGACACAGCCCGGTTCAGTTGTGCGCGCCATTTACATTCAACAGTTATCTCCGTTACCGTCCTCGGATCTTGGCACGGTTTCAAAAGGGTAGTGTAAATATAAAAATGGAAAAAAATAGAAATAGAACATTATTGATTCCATAAAAGTTCAAAAAATCCACTGGACTTGTTTTCCAAAGTTTGAAGACATTTCTCCACCTCTCCAGGAAGCTTTCTCAATTCAAATGTCTGGATCCGCAGTGAGTTGAGTCCTATATTGACAAAGCCTTGTATCGCTTGGAAACAAGCAAATACAAACCGATGAATGGGTCGTTTGGTTCCATTGTTAGCCTGTAATATCTGAAACCTGTCTATGATTCTGAAGGTCGGTTGTTAAAGGGGGGGATTGTCTCCTGTAATCCCCCCCCCAGGCCCCCCAAGGCCTTGTCTATATAAAGACTCAACTCACTGCGGATCCAGACATTTGAATTGAGAAAGCTTCCTGGAGAGGTGGCGAAACGTCTTCAAACTTTGGAAACCAAGTCCAGTGGATTTTTTGAACTTTTACGGAATGACTATGACCTGGATGACTGACAATCTTCATCAGCAACTTTATTGATCTCAAAATGGAGAAATGAACTCTCTGCATGTAACCCCTCCCCTTGGGGAGCAGTGGGCTGCCACTGTGCGGCGCCCAGGGAGCAGTGTGGGGTTAAGGGTCTTGCTCAGGGACTCAGAGTGAAGGCTTTGGGGATCACACTGGGTACTTGCAGCATTCTCAGAGCACAAGAGCACTGCTCTACCCACTAGGCCAACACTCCCCCAGGGGAGAGAAAGTTAACTTAGGTATATATTATCGTATAATGCCCCCACACTATGGAGCATTTATTTGTTTTCATATATTTATATTTTCTTTCGAGCTGGATAAAAACAAAAAAATAACTTTTTCCATCTGGGTGTGGCACAATTTGAGACGTCACCATATGACGGCACATTTGAAGGCTGATGAACGTCTGAGACCTCTAGTGGATAAAAAACTACTTTTCACAGGTCAGAGATTAGCTAAGAAAGAGCGGCTGCTGATCCTGAGCAGATTAGCTGCTAAAATAGCCCCTTCGTCTCAACTCTGACACTGAACAGAGAAAGTGGGTGTTTGTTTACAGTGCAGGCGTAGCGTAGTCACGGTAGGTGCTTCATGGAGAGTCAGCTCTGCGTAGTCATGTCTAAACCGCTCCCTTTCATGAGAGGCCGGGGCAGAACTCTTTAATTTATAAGAAGGAATTGAATTATAAAGCTCCAAAAACGTTTGGTTTGTATTTTAAAGCATCTTCTAAGCATATTTTAGAAGGGATGGGTTCAAGCAATTTAGCATTTAGCATTAGGTAACGTTATAAATGAGCCTGGGAAGCAGTTGTTTTATTATAATGTTTTTTTTTTTTGTTATCACCACACGGTATCCATGTTCAGGTTATATGATTTTGTAAAAAACATAAAACAATTTTTTAATTTTTTTTTACCTCCAAATGATGATTTACTTTGTTTGGATTTTTTTCAGAAATTCTGAATATCATGCTTACAGTAAAGGCCAATGAATATTTTTTTCCTAAGCCTTGTAGAGGTACAACACACAGAATCACTTTAAATGCCTTCATATCAGCTTTATGGTTGTTTTATCTTTTTACAGCCTTTCCACACTCCCATCGCGGGCTGTTTATAACCCATTGATAGATGAAATTTGATCACAGTGGCTATTAATTTTCAAGATTATTGTTCCAACAACCACATCGGTGTATTTGTTTACACAGATAATTTATCTCTGATTTGCTCAGATCTCTGCCTCCGCAGACATCTGCTGTAAAACTGCCACATCATCAAGTAGAGATAACAGGATTATTAAAATGATTTTTTTTTAAATCAAGTAAAGGACATCCAGAATATTGGCTGTAGCTGAGACATAATCTGGACATAGTGCAGCTGCAGCTGAAGGAGATGGATGTTAATGTTTTTTAATAAATCTTTATATTTCTGACAACAGCTGCAGACTCAATTTTACAAAAATCAATTCAAAAATCAAAATCTAGATAAGTCATTTTTTCTTAAAATAAGTGCATTTCTTCTTAAATTGAGGAGGTAAAAGAGATATTTTGCCAATGGAACAAGACAATTTACATTTAAAATAAGAAAACATAATTGCATTGTCTTATTCCAAGTGCATATTATCTAATTATCTCATTTTAAGTGTAAAAATACTAATTCCATTGGCAAATTATCAAATTTACCTATTCAATTCAAGGGTAAATACACTTAATTTAAGACATTTTTACTTATTTCTAGATCATTTTTGCAGTGTATGAACAGGGCCTGAGGCAAGATCTTCAAATACTGATTCGGAAAATGTTCAGGACAACAGCAATTATTTATTTTTATTTAATTAAATGTATGGTATTCATTCATTACAAAAAACACAACACATTTTTAACTGAGTAAAACAACGCAGAAAGAGAAAAATCTCATACTGTTTGACTCCTTAAATGTTTAAATGAGTAATAATTAGATAATAATTACTGAAACATCAGCCGCAGTCCAACAACCAACTGATTTACAAACAGCTATTATGAAGATTTTTTTTAGTTTTGCTCATTTTTTAATTTCTAAAAATGACCATTAAGCTACATATAAACGGACCCAGTGTTGAATATTTTCTTATCACCATGATTTCAAAGGTTTTCTAAACACAGTAACGGATTTAACTTTTTAAATATCTTTATCTAGACATTTACAGACAAATATTGCTCCAATACTTTAGTTCTTAACTTTAGTTTTACAAATATGTCCAATTCTTTTAACCCTTTAAAGCCCGATCCAAGAATAAAACAAAACAGAAAATTACTTTTTTTGGTTTGAATTCCTTATTTGCCCTTTTAACAAAATCTGTAAAAAGAAAAAACAGAAATACATTTTTGATATTACTAATGTATTACTATGCGCTAAGTCAAGATTATTTTTTGTGTAGTCTTCTGCCCTCTGTTATCAGGTATATCTGATTGTGTAAAATAGGATTTTGAGCAAAGTTTTTACTATTAAATTATGCAAAAGGTGTCAGATGCAAAATATTTCAGAAACCATATGTATCAAATATGATACATTTGGCATTACAGGGTTAAATAATGATTACTTTGCCTTTATTGAAGCCTGTTTAGAATATTACCTGTTGAACCTGTTTTATGAACTTTGTTCATCAATTTCAAGATACTTTATTTAAGTATATCATAAAATATCATATTTGTAATTCAATATATAAAGGATTAGATGGATCTCTAGGTTTACTAACATAAATAACTTTATAATAATATATTAACAGCTTAAACAGTTGCCACAAAAAAAAAAAAAAAAAATAGCAGATCAGGAACCGTCTAACTGTTTTTACATTTCTTACGTCCTGTCACAGTTTGCTGCGCTGCAGCTCCAACACCACCTTAAAACGGACGTTTAGCTTCAGGTGTGTTAGTTTAATTTTGTCCCTTTTACAGCCCTGCTATCAACAGTAGGTTCTGATTATGATAGGAGTTGATCACACATTAACCACGGTCTGCTAATGATGCAATAAAGCAGAAATTCATGCTCCACTTGTGCACTAAAAACCACCAGGAGGTTACGACTTAATACGGACTGATTGTTCCAGGTACAAGGAGAAAAACCTCAGGGTTCTGATTAACTGTTGGGCTCAGTCATTAGGCTAACTAGTATTAGCAATGAAAAATGATGAGTCTGTTGCAACATGTTCTCTTGAAAAGGTTGAACATGTCTTGTTAATTTTATTTATAGAGGATCCTAAAAAAAAAAGTGGAATAAAGAATAAAATTAAATGAAAGCATAAGGATAAAAATCAAAATGAAACACACAAAATATACCGAAACATGTCTTAGCGGGTTAAAAGTCAGGGGAAACAGATGTGTTAAAAAAAGACTAAAGAACAGAGAGTGAAAAAGCCTGAGAGATTGTTCCAGATTTTAGGAGCCATGACTGATAAGCCTGATCTTCTCCAAGCTTCAGGTTAGTTTTCAGGAGAACCACAAGCAGATGATCAGATTATTTGAGTGCCTGAGTGAGAAAGCAAGACTTTAGAGCCGGGGTCACCAACATGGGGCCCTCAAGGACCACAAGGGGTGCCCTTAGAGTCTTCTGAAACTAGAACAACTCAGCTACGTTTGAAATGTCATTGTATTCTGTTGCTCTTCTTTTTTTAAATCAGTTATAGAAAATTTCATTATGTAATCATATATGACATTTAAGCATTTATAGAGATTTCAAAATGAAAATGTCTAAAAGAAAATTAGAAATTTAAAGAAACAATAAAGATTGACCCTTGCAATCCATAGGTCAGTATTGGTAGCCTGTCCTGTGACTCAGTGCCCCTGAAATAGCCCTCAACTGTAAAAAGGTTGGTGACCGCTGCTTTAGAGGGTGGGAATTGTATAAGGGTACAAAGACACCGAGCCGTTTATAGGTCAACAGGTGAATTTTTAAATTCTACTTTGCAGCTCACAGAACGCCAGTAAAGGGAGGATAAAACCCACAAAATATCATTAAATCTATGAATGCCTGTTTAGAGATGAGCCACAGCTTCTAGACAAGATGAAGATGGGAAATAGAGACCTGACTGATATGAGAAAAAAGATTAAAGGCGGACTAATGATAGAAACACTATGATAGGTAGGAAAGAAGCTCCTGACTGCTTCTCACAACTCGATCTGTAAAAGTACCACGATCCGTACCATCAACGCAACCAGAAATACAGCCAGGCAGCCATTGACTCCTCTTTAGAAAGGAGGGCTGACATTACTTATTTCTATACCTAATTATAAAAAGGAAATTACACTGCACGGTGTACATGGTTAATAACGACTTTGCAAAGAGAATAGCTCTGCTGAAGCCTGCAGGCAAGGCGTGGCAGCTGAGTAGTTAGGGCAATGTGCTTGGAATCCAGAGGTTCTGAGTTCAAGCCCCACTCCCACAGACTGCCACTCTGGGTCACTGAGCAAAAGACCGTTAACCCCCACACTGCTCCCCGGGCGCCGCACAATGGCAGTCCCAGTTAAATGCAGAGGAAAATTTCTTCAAGGTGAGATCAATACAGTTAAATTATTAGTACTATGAATGTAGATGAAAAATACTCCAAATTAACATAAAAGCATCTTTTTAACAAAGGGGAAACCTTAGAACTGCATTTTCAGGGTAAAACAAATTAAATGAGATTAAAAACCAAAACAAAAGAGAATTAATCATTTATTTCTGCATCTGTTCAGCTTAATGTTCATGGATGCAATATTGGATTTTAAGGTCTGGTTTGTGGGTTCAAAGTGACTTCACCTATTCCCTATAATTTAGACTAGAGATCAATAAACCAAATCAAACATCTTTGGTCGTCAATAAGTAATTATTTCATTTTTAAAAAGCAAATAGTACTTCAGCGATAGTTTCAAGGTGTTGCTTTATTGTATGTCTCGTACCATGTCTTTCGGTTGTGCTGTTTTCTTTTTTCATCTCGTTACAGGTGATGAAGCAGACTGAAAATGTTTTGTCATCATCTCCTTTCTATCTCTTCTTTCTTTCATCTTTTCTCTTTTTTTTTCTTTTTTCCTTTTTCTTCTTCTGTTTTTCTGCTCTACTTACATTGCAGTGTCCATATAAACTGTAAAACTCCCTGCATAATTATAATAAAGCAATTTATATGCATGAAACAAGTGGAGCAATATGGCAATTGCCATACCGCTACACTTGTGAAAGTAAAATCTGTTGGGCTCTTTTTGGCATCAAGACAATTATTCTTATTGCCACATTGCCAGACAGGACATTGTAAAAAAAAAAAAAAAAAAAAAAAAAAGCATAGGTAAAGATTAAAATTCTATTAGATGACATTTTTTGTGCTTATTTAAAAGACTGGTGACTTCAGTAAAAGGACAGAGATTAAGAAGACATGCAAGGGTCATTTACTGCATGTCCAAACTGAGAACCTGAGAAAATATGATAGAAATAGTTTTCAAATAATCATTCTCTTTATGAAAAGCTCCAAACTAATCTGGCTCTATGTGACACGCCATGCGTAGAAAGAGAACCCACAGAACCTGTGGGACAGGATGTAAATTAGGATCTAAACCAGTGGTTCCCAACCCTGGACCCCAAGAACCCCTGTGCTGCAGGTTTAAGGTGTCTCCTTGTCGCCACACAGCTGACTAACTGGGTGATAAACAGGCTTCTGCAGCATTTTAATGTTGAAGAGGAGGAGCGATTTTTTGAATCAAGTGTGACGGAGCAGAGACATCTAAACCATGCAGTGGCAGCGGGTCCCTGAGGACCAGGGTTAAGAACCACTGATTTTACATTTCGGCCCCAAACAATTTGGACACCAGTGGCATATATTTGTTTATTGGCATGATTTGGTTTTTTAAAGACTGATGCAAAGACTGACTAATGTGAAACAGAGTGTTTCCCTTTTATAAAAAAAAAAAAAAAAACGTTTATAAGCTTTCATTTATTTAAGTTGAACAACAAGAATAGGACATCAATAGACATCAGGGCAGAGAAACAGGCAGCAATACGTTTGGAAACAGACGGGCAGTCCATGGAGAAAATGCTATTTGAACAGAATAATCTAGTGAAGCAACAATCAGAACTGATATTTATGCTGAGGGACGATTGAAGAATGACAGTGAAAACAGACTAGTTGTTCAGGAGATAATGGCTCCATTTACTCTACCCTCTAAAAACCGATCCGTGCCGAACTTGGATCAGTTAACCCCGACAAGCTTGGTTCCTTACGACAGGTTAAGAAAAGACAAATGTTGAGGTTCATAACACTGCTAAGCAGAATCATCACTGGAAACGGTGCGGCACAGTAGGGAAGCTAGGATTTTTATGAGTGTCTGAAATGTCATGATTACAGAGACTGACTGTAAAGAGACGACGCAGTCTGCTCATGCGCTCTTTTACCCCATTTACACTACCCTTGAAAAACCGTGCCGAGACCGGTCCGAGCTCAGTAACTGAGAAAACTTATCGTGTGTAAATGGAAAGCAAACTGAACGGAACCGAGCTGGTCACAATCGGACCGAGCCAACTGCAGACCAGTTCCAGAGGTGGGCTCGGCTCGGTTTTTCCCTGGCTCGGTTCTCTGATATCAAGAGCGCATGAGCAGAACGCGTCATCTCCGTCTGGCTGCACATCGCGATTCACACTCCATTCCAGTAGTTGGCGCTAATGCCCCTCCAGAAACAGAAGAACTTCAACTATAAACAACAATTGAACAACAATTGAAATCTTCTCCACGCAACATTTTAAATAATGGCATTTTAAATAATAACACCGAAGTACAGCAATAATAATCAAGCATAACTTTCTGAATGTGACGGACGCCGCCATTTTGATTTGCTTGATTCCCTCCTCCTTCGTCTTCTTCTTCTTGTGTTTTGTGGCGGTTGGCAAACAACTTTTGGTGCATTACCGCCACCAACTGCTTGATTTCCTCCTTTAATACTGGCAGTAATACTGCAGATCGTCACTAGGAGGCGAGGAGTCGAGGAACCGAGATAGCGTGATGTGTAAACGGTCGTCAGAACCGAGCTCGGCCTGGTTAACTGACCCGAGCTCGGATCGGTCTCGGCATGGATCTTTTTTCAGGGAGAAGAGTAAATGGGGTATTTGTTATCTGAGAACTGAGCCAGAACTGAACCGTGCAGAGTCCTACTGATGAACTAGCACCATGTTAGCACAGTTCGGTTGTGTCTGGCGCGTCCGATTCCGTTTTGCGTTCGATTTCCACTCAGTTATCAACAACAGTTATCTCCGTTATGGTGCTCGGACCGATCTCAGCCCGGTTTTCAGCGTTAATGGGGCTAATGTGAAGCAGCAGGGGCAGAAGGAGCACAGGGAGACTGAGGAAGGAGGCCTAATCAGCATCCATACAGGCAAACAGGGTACAAACCAAAGAAGATTCTATCAGCTATCTAACAAAAAAAAAATAACGAACGATAAAAAACCCACAAAATTAAATAAGAAACCAAATAAACAATGTAATATCTTAAATGCTGCAAGTTTAACTCTTAAGTTCGTGAAGTTCCTTACCAGGGGGCTTGCTCTATTTAGAAACGATATATTTAAAAAAGAACCTCCTGTCCAATACCTCTTTACTCTAGTTCTAGACCTTTCATGTACTGTTGCCAGCTGGTTTCTGGGTCCAGAAGGAAAGCAGCAGTCTCTGCTTCCTCAAGTTGGCACCAATGCTCAAAAATATGTTTTGTTTCTTTTTTTGAAATTCTTAATTGAATCTGAGAAATGTTATTGCAGAGAGGAAGCCATTTCTCAGATCCATCATGGAGCTACTGGGATCTAGCAACGCCTGAGCTCCGTCTCACATCACTTCAGCCTAAAACTCCTCCTGATGCAGAATCATTCCTCATTAATATCCGACGTAAATATTCATATATGTTGAACCATTCAAAATGTAAAAAGTTTGAACTATGACGTTTAAAAAACAAACAGGAAACTAAAAACACCCTCCAAGGATAATGCTGCTCCCTTCCGTTCTTTTTACAGCCCCATCTGTTTTCCTTCAGGATTACTGGGAAATTAACCATAAGTGATGTATCCACATTATCATTTATTAAGCTAGGTTAGTTTCTCAGTCAGATCAAGAAAACATGGAATTCATTAAGCAATCAGTCCAGAGTGAGAAGATTTTATCCTCAGAAAACCTTATTTTCTGACTTCCTGCAGAAGCCAGCTGTGCTGCAGAGTTGTATTTAGGATGTTCTGGTTTCCTTTAGTAGATAAGGACATTAAAAATAAACAACTTTCAATTTTATTTATTTCAAAACTTATTATAAACATTATCTGTTTTTTTTTTGTTCCATTCTATATGTAACATTATTCAGAGGGAAATTACACATCAGGCGACACAGTTGGAACACAAACACTCTCTGTTGCAGTCTCCCCCGCTGTCTCCCCCCCTACTCTGTTTTATGTCACTATCTCTCTCCCTCACCCATCCAGCTGGTATTCACACATGTTTAATGCGATTAACACGCTACTGCACCAGGCAGAAGAGAGAAGAAAAACAGAAAGAGGAGAAATGATGAGGCCATGGAAGAAACGGGGGAGGAGAGCGAGGTGGGAGGAGAGAATGGGGTCCCGAAAAAAAAAAAAAATGTATAGTGGAAAGAAAAGTCTCTTTCCATTAGGGTGTTATTAGGGCAGGGGAGGTCACTGGGGACTTTCCAGTCTAATTTGAATTTCAGGAAAAGCTCCGCCTGACGTTTGCTTTCTCTAAATACAGTCAAAACAGCAGGAGTCTGAAAAATGAGCAACAATTATGAATCCTTGTCAGGATCAGAACAATCAGATCAGAGGTGATAGGAGGAAAACCAAAAACATCTGATTTAAAGAAAAAAAAAAAACGTTGGCACATTCTTACTGCTTTTCATTTGTTTAATTTCATTTATTTAACATTTTATTATTTAAACAAAAGCTTTAGCAAACTTTCCAATGTTTTGTTATTATTCAAAATTCATATATATTAAACCCCAGTCGGCCTCAGCAGATGGCCGCTCACACTGAGCCTGGTTCTGCTGGAGGTTTCTTCCTGTTAAAATTGAGTTTTTCCTCTCCACTGTCGCTACAACCATGCTTAGTGTGAGGGATTGAATTTGAGTCAATGAGTCGATGCAATCAACTGGTTTTCCTTAGATAGAAAACCTCGAATCAATTCGACTGTGTGATCTGGTGAACTGTAAGGTGCCTTGAGATGAAGTGTTGTGAATTGGCGCTATAGAAATAAACTGAATTGAATCGAATTAAACCGCAGATAAAAGGGAAAGACCTCAATACAGTCAAATAAATTAAAAAAAACAAGATTTTTAAACAAATTTTTTACAGGAAAAACTCCGCCTAAGGTAAATTTAAAATCTAGAACCAAAAAAATGTATCACTCTTGACCAGAATTTAGAAATGACTGAATTATCAAACAACTCAAACTTTTGATTATTCAGACATTTCTACAGAAATCAATTAAACATGTGTGTAATAATAATAATAATAATAAAAGCTATAATGATTAAAAAAATCCGCATCAAAAGCCTTTTTATCTTATTTTATGTGATGTTTTTATCTATTTATCATGAATATTCTTCACCATCATGTTTATCGTTTAGTTTGATTCTGATCAGGATCTTAGAACCAAACTTGTGGATCCATGAACTCCATTCACAGAACTGCAGAAATAGGTCTGTTCTTATATACTTTTCAAGTCAGGGGAGTCCAAAGACTGTGCACTACTTTCAGTCATTGACCCATTCACTCACACTATAGCCCCATTTACACTACCCTCTTGAAACCGCGCTGAGATCGGTCCAAGCACGGTAACCAAGATAACTGTTGAGTGTAAATGGTACGCAGAACTGAACCGGACTGCGCCAGACACAACCGAACCGCGCTAAACTAGAACTAGTTCATCTGTTAGGTTTATTCTTTTATACATCATGTGCATTGTTACTTTGTCAGCCAGATTAGAGTAGAAGGCCTTCCTTCACATTGTGGATTTCACTGTGTGTACAGAGGTCATCTACACTCACCGGCCACTTTATTAGGTACACCTGTCCAACTGCTCGTTAACACTTCATTTCTAAGCAGCCAATCACATGGCGGCAACTCAGTGCATTTGGGCATGTAGACATGGTCAAGACAATCTCCTGCAGTTCAAACCGAGCATCAGTATGGGGAAGAAAGGTGATTTGAGTGACTTTGAACGTGGCATGATTGTTGGTGCCAGAAGGGCTGGTCTGAGTATTTCAGAAACTGCTGATCTACTGGGATCTTCACGCACAACCATCTCTAGAGTTTACAGAGAATGGTCCGAAAAAGAAAAAACATCCAGTGAGCGGCAGTTCTGTGGGCGGAAATGCCTTGTTGATGCCAGAGGTCAGAGGAGAATGGCCAGACTGGTTCGAGCTGATAGAAGGGCAACAGTGACTCAAATAACCACCCGTTACAACCAAGGTGGGCAGAAGAGTATCTCTGAACGCACAGTACGTCGAACTTTGAGGCAGATGGGCTACAGCAGCAGAAGACCACACCGGGTGCCACTCCTTTCAGCTAAGAACAGGAAACTGAGGCTACAATTTGCACAAGCTCATTGAAATTGGACAATAGAAGATTGGAAAAACGTTGCCTGGTCTGATGAGTCTCGATTTCTGCTGCGACATTCGGATGGTAGGGTCAGAATTTGGCGTCTACAATATGAAAGCATGGATCCATCCTGCCTTGTATCAACGGTTCAGGCTGGTGGTGGTGGTGTCATGGTGTGGGGAATATTTTCTTGGCACTCTTTGGACCCCTTGGTACCAATTGAGCATCGTTGCAACGCCACAGCCTACCTGAGTATTGTTGCTGGCCATGTCCATCCCTTTATGACCACAATGTACCCAACTTCTGATGGCTACTTTCAGCAGGAGAATGCGCCATGTCATAAAGCTGGAATCATCTCAGACTGGTTTCTTGAACATGACAATGAGTTCACTGTACTCAAATGGCCTCCACAGTCACCAGATCTCAATCCAATAGAGCATCTTTGGGATGTGGTGGAACGGGAGTTTCGCATCATGGATGTGCAGCCGACAAAGCTGCGGCAACTGTGTGATGCCATCATGTCAATATGGACCAAACTCACTGAGGAATGCTTCCAGCACCTTGTTGAATCTATGCCACGAAGAATTGAGGCAGTTCTGAAGGCAAAAGGGGGTCCAACCCGTTACTAGCATGGGGTACCTAATAAAGTGGCCGGTGAGTGTAAATAGGACAGCCTTCTTGTCTTTTAAAGATACACAGGATATGGGCACATCTTGGAGCCGGACTGATAGAGGAGACGTATCTACAATCCTTGGGCATAGAAGCAAGACGCATACGGATAAGGGCATGGATGGCGTGTCAGTTTCTGATACGGACAGCTAAGCATCCACATGATCCAACACGTAGACTCATGAGGTATAAGAAGCAGGACATGACCTTGTTCGGGGCTCAATCTTTGCCGGACGCTCGCGGACGTGATTTTTGAGCCCACAGCTGTGCAAGCTCCAAGCGCTTTCTCTGTCCTGTAACGACCTGATCTGGAATAAACTCTGTTACGTTTTTACTCCTGTTTTTATAGTTCTTTTTATATGGTTTTACCCAGTTTGAGTTAAGAGTAGTAAATAACTTGCTCCCAGGAAAAGAACCGGAAGGGAAGTCCAGAGGCGCAACTGCCTTCAAGGGGACATTACTTCCTCATTTAACAGTAGGCAACAGAGTAAGCCACGGTGCAGTTCAGTTCTGGCTCGGTTCTCAGATAAAGAGCGCATGAGCCGTCAGACTGAAATTTCATGAATTTTCATAAAAATATTAGCTTCCCTACCGTGCCACATGATTTCCAGTGAGGATTCTGCTTAGCAGTGTGATGAACCTCAACGTCTGTCGACTATGGTTTGTCATATCCACTTCCCTTCAATCCTAGAGAGCAGTGATACCGTAGATCGTCACTAGGAGGCGAGGAACCATGCTAGCTTGGCGTGTAAACGGTCGTAAGGAAATGAGCTTGGGACAGTTAACTGATCCAAGTTTGGTAGAGATCGGTTTTCAGACGGTAGTGTAAAAGGGGCTATTATCTCCTGAACAAATAGTCTGTTTTCACTGTTATTCTCCACTCGCCCCTCAGTGTAAATACCAGTTTTGATTGTTCCTTCACTACATCATTCTTTAGCATTTTCTCCATGGACTGTCCGTCTGTTTCTAAACGTTGCTGTTGTTTCCTGCGTCTGTAAGCCATGATTAGACTATCGTTTCTTGTATCCTCTTCCCAAAAGCCGACTCTGTCAAGTGAATTCACCTGACTCGCCTGACTCTCCGCAAACTTCCTGAAAGTTAGGGGCCAGCGCCCATGTTGGTTTGCTTGTTTCCCTCTAGAGAGCAGTAATACTGTAGATCGTCACTAGGAGGCGAGGAACTGTGCTATCGTGGTGTGCATATGGTCATAATTTTTTTTTTGATCCAACCTCGGTCCGAAATCGGCACAGATCGGTTTTCAGAGTGTATTGTAAATGGGGCTATTCACACGCCGATGGTGGTGAGCTACCCTGCAGCCAGAGCTGCTCTAGGGCAGACTGACAGAAGCAAGGCTGGACAGACACCATCAGTGGTTCCGATAGAAGATATAAGATGCAATCAAAACAACATCACTGACAGCACCAGAGGGTGCACTGAGCACACACAAATATTCACTCACTGGCCACTTTAATGAAGATATTCTTCATAAAACCAGGTTGCATCTCTTTACCCCTTCAGAACTGTGCTAATTCGAAACCACATGGACTCAGAAAGGTCTCAGACACATGATATTACAGGATCGTTAAATTTTTTCCTGGTTTTCATGCACATCTAAAAAAGATGTGTGCAGCAGGATCTAAAATGCCTTTTCAACAGTCAAGTCCAAACGTTCCACCTGCAGGGGAAAGACTTTACAGACAAAAGGCTGATTTATAAGATGAATCAGATTTGCAAATTAAAGATGGCCGCTTGTTGTTACACTCAGGTTCGATCACTGATTGAGGAGACTTTGCACTGAGAAAGGATTTAGTTTTCTGTCCCTGTAGCTTTGCACCATTTTTCTCTCAGGAAAAACTCATGATTTCTTAGCAACATAAAGAGAAAAAGCAGGTCTTATTCAGAGCGTAGCGTCCTTCGTCTCCTTATCCTAGAAGATTTTATCATCATCCTTCGTATAAGTCACTGACCTGTGGCTATAAATAATCTTTTTTGCTCGTAGAGTTTTACAGGGAAGCCTGAAATACCCACAGAGTAATCCAGCTAAAACTAGTTACTGTATGATGAGATGGCAGAGTTTCACAGAGAGGGAGAGGCCACCTGCAGCTCCTGGAGGAGATCCAGGCATCAGGAATGGGAATGTGACGATGAAGCTTGACCTACTTGCTGGTCAGAGCCAAGTCTGTGATGTTGAGAGCGAAGAGGAAGATGAGTAAGGGAAACCTGAGAGGGGGAGGTGGGGGTGAGTTGGCAGGAGGAAGTGAGGATGATGATGAGGAGCAGCCAGCAGTCCAGCATGTGTGGAACGGTGTCAGTCTATCCTGAGCTCATGTGTTAACAGACTCCTCGGACTATCTGTGGAGGAACTCCCTCTTCCTATTGGCAAGCTGCTCCACTTCCTGCTATAACACATCAACAAATACCCAGACCGCTCCGTCATGTGTGCAAATAGACGCGTTGTCAGCGGCTGTGTATTCTAGGACTGGATCTCTTGGTCCTGCTTTAGCTTCCAGTTCTTGGAACAGCGTCCTAAACTCCAGAGAGAATATCAGACCAGTTCAGCAGCCTGAGGATCTGGGTCTACAGACTTTCTGTTCTGCTCGAAATCAACAGCTCTTAACTGTCCGACGATCAACTTTCTTTGGACTTTTTCTGATTGTCCAATAATTCCAGGCAGACATCAGGACATTTTTAATCAACCAATTTATAAACAGAAGTTGTGAAAACAGAAAACGAGTAGGAGAAATTAGTCTCACTCCCATTTGGTTCCAGTTTTGTTAGCTAAATCATGAAAACTCCCACAGAAACTTGACTGAATGAAAATAATGATTTTAGCTCCAGTGATGTCAGTACACAACAGATGATCAAGTGAAAGATGCTGCAAGTTCTGCATCCCAACTTTTATCTAATCGTTTCAGACGATGTCCTATTGATGGAGGAAGTTTTTAGACCAGAACCTCCTAAATCTGTCCACTTAACATGATCAGGACTGAAAACCTGGAAAACAACTGATCAATGTCAACCTGACTCCGCCAGATGGATTTGCTCCACATATCCATCTGGAAACCTTCCGTTGAAGTAATTTTGGGAAGGGGCGAAAATACTGGTTAGCTGATTGGCCTATGTTGGTGATAGACGGGCCAAATAAACCCATCAGATCAACGAAGCATATGACGTACTAACAGAGCGACGACGAAGAGGAGCCAATTGATAGATCAAACTCTTGCCGAAACCAGTCAGGAGAAGAGCAAAAACATCTTTTCCTCTGACAAAAGCCTCCAGAGCAGCGTTTTGCTCTTCTTTCAGTGAAGAAATACTCTGTAATTCCGATAAAACTTGCTCGATAGCCACGCTAACGCTAGTTTCATCGGCTGAAGCCGCCATGTTCTTTAGACTAAACTGTCGCGCTTCTCGTTGCGTCACACCTCAACCCGCCTCAAAGCCAACGCTGATTGGACGTTCGTTTGGTGAACGGCTCCAAATTTTCTTCAACGGAGAGTCTCCAGACTGATCTGTGAGTGAAACCTTGAAAGCTCGCGAGATCAGGATGGTCTCACGAGGCTAGATCAATGTCACAGTTAGGGTCTGGCTGCTTGGAAAGGAAATGTAATAAAACAGGTTAGCTTTAAGATGTATACAGCACTGAGCCTTTACTATATAGAAATACTTTGGCGAATCATGTGCTGTGCATGTATGAATCACATATGTGCATTTGTGAAAATTGAGACCGATTTAGCTCCATGCTATATAGCAAATATTTTTTAGCCCTCAACTCTGCACCAAAGTGTAGAAGAAAGTACAAATTCAATTCAATTTATTTAGGTAGTGCAATTATAACCAGGATTTTTAGTCCATAAACAATTATAAATGAAATTAAAAAGTACCAGTGGTCTTTAAACTTAACTGCATTTTTGTGTGGATTTTTGAGACTCTCCTGACATGTCTTGATATACAAATGCATTTTTTTATACAAGGGATGGTTTTTAACCAATCACAGAGCTCCCTTGTATAAGCCAATCACAACAAACTGCTCCACTATATAATATCCCAGAACAAGTCATCTCAAGGCATGCAGTCAGACTGGAACTCTTCAGTGTTGGGCACGTTACTTTGAAAAAGTAATTAGTTATAGTTACTAGTTGTTTCTCGCAAAAAGTAACTGAGTTAGTAACTGAGTTACTCCACAATAAAAGTAACTAGTTAGTAGTAAAAGTAACTATTGCGTTACTTTTGCGAGTGTATGCAATTAATAACTGGGGATGTCTAATTCTGAAATCCTGTGTTTGGGTTGGTATAGATACTGCAACATGTAGCTATATCTATCTATCTATCTATCTATTCCATCCATCCATCCATCCATATTTCACCCTTTCTCCATATAGGCTAATGATCATTCACGCTCTCCGTAGTTCCCCTGTGGCGCGAGCACAGGGCGGCTGTTACGCGCCTTTAGCGAGCATGCGCGTTTCCTGTCGCTTGCGCGGTGAATCGTGCCGCCGCGCTGTGCGGAGATGCAGGGGAAACCGTATCTGATGGGGAAACGCAGCTCGACGTAACACCGGTATTTCCATCTGGAAAGCGCTGTTTTGCCGCTGGAAACCTCGTCACTCTTCATCCTCCCCTCTCTCATGACGCGCGCACGAGTCCTATCATGAAAAAAGGTTAATTGTGCGACCTGAGTAACGTGCAGTAACGGGGTGTCGGCAATTGTAACTGCGTTATAGTTACAGTAAGAGTAATAATTTTGACTACTCGTTACTAAAAAAGGTAGCGACGTTAGTAACGCCGTTACTTTCAACGCCGTTACTCCCATCACTGGAACTCATACACTTTATAGCAGGCACCCCCAAAGTTGGTCTATCAATGTAAATCAGCTGTGCTAGAGCAGAGAAACCTCTAAAACCTGCAGGACTGCCCAAATATAGTAGCCCCTCCCTCCTGCCAAGTTCCAGCAGTGACGTCACGGTGCGGTAAGCCTAGCGCCATTCTCCCCGCTTTACAAGCAAAATCAATGGGAACTACTAGACACATCTGCAATCAACAACAATTATTGAAGATTTCCAGAGGACTTCACCATTGAAATTCCCCAGAGCATAGTGAAACTGACAATGCCCATGTGCATGGCAGCTGGATGTTTGCTATAGGAGATCTTGGAAAAACGGTTCCAGGCAGCTATATACAGACTCATCCATCAGATTTCCAGATAGAGAAGCACGACTCATAACTCCACTGCTCTGGAGTCCAGTGGCAGCTTGCTCTACTGTCTGCTGGCAGCTCAGACTGAGATGCTTCTTAAAGCTGTAATAAAATAATGTTTTTAATTTTCTCCGCTGTTAATTTTAACACCATAGGTATCAGATTGAGCTTCAGCCAGCTTTGCTCCATGCTGCATTAATCTCTATTTCTCTTCTTTCAGTTCCTGATCTCCTTCACTACTTTTTTTTCCCTTCATCTTCTCATCTTCCTCCCCTGGTTCTGCTCTTCGTCACCGTTTCTTCTTCTCGTTGCAGACGGTTAAACAGGTCTGAGCCCCGGCAGTCTCTCTATTCCTGGCTTTATGGTTTGAATGTGTTGTATATGTTTAGGCTGACGTGTATAGTCTACAGCCATGTGCTTTACAGGCGGGAGAGGCCCTGCTGTATGTCCACACATGCCTCTACCTGCCGCTCCTGCAGACTTCTGCAACACATTCGAATAACAGAGGCTGTCTCTGAGTGTTCCTGCAATTGTTTAAAGGTTATGATGGGGACCTTTTGATGACGAGGAATAAAACTTTCAAAGCTGAAACACAGTTGTGGGAAGGAAAAAAAACTTTAAAAAAGTAAGCACACCCTGTGATTAACTACGATGAATCTCAATGGGTGTTTTCTGTCTTGTGGATTCAGATTTTTTTCTTTAAGACATTTATTCAGTTGAGTAAAGTTCAGGGGGTTTGAGTTCTTCCTGCCACAGCCTTTACAATCCAAAGAGACACTTGATTTCAGCTAATAGAACTTATTTAGACATCTAGACACACAAACATTACCTGACTTCTATTTAATGAACATCTACCACAGGGGGTTTGTGATATTCTAGGAACTTTGATGCCATTTCAAATTTTTAGGTTTTAAAATGAAGGAAAAAAACTGATTTTTAAACAGGTTTATGAAACTTGTGGTAAATTTTGTTAAATAATGAGTTATATTTAGAGTGAATGTAATTTGGATTATTGAGTGCAATCAGTAAAGGCTAAAAATGGCATTGTTTTTTTTTATATCTATATTTAAAAAGATTGGTTCTTTATCATTTTAGCCAAAGGGATAAAAAGCAGTCGTTGAGTGTCTAAAGAGCGAGCTGTAGTTGCGGTTCTATATTAGATCTGCTGCTCTCTGTGGCATCAAATTGGACCAAATCGGTGATCCAGTTTGGGCCGAGCTTCGGCTGTCAGACAGATAAACTCACGTTTTATTCTAAAATACTTTGGTGCAGAAGTTAACGGTTAACAATAATGTTGGTTATAATAAAGTAATTACGGTTGACAATAAAGTTTAAGTGTAAAAGGTCAAAAGCCTAACCATCACCCTCAATATGAAAATAGATAAGAAGTTTTCATATCATGTGTTTATTTCCTCCAAACATGGACCTGTTCACAAGGACCAAACATCTCGACTTTGGTGTCGTTGAGGAAATCGTGCTTCTTCAACCTTCTACTAATCATCCTGTCGTGAACTTTGACCATCAAACTGCTAACTGAGGCCTGTGATATCAGAAAGTGTTGAGACTCCTACGCACACAGGCAGAACAGTGAGTTGAAGTATTTACTAAAGTACAATAAAACGTACAAAGTGAAGAGGATTGTAAACTCTTGTGGCACGAGTGGCACACAGACAGGGAGCAGTTCACCCACGAAAGGCGAAAGGAAAGTGGCAGCTATTAAAATGGCAGGAAATCAGCTAAACAATGGCTGAAAAACTGACTTAGATCATCAGTGGAAAACAAGGAAGGCAGCAGCTGAATAAGATTGAACTGATTGTAAAGAAATAAAACCATAAGTCAGGGATGGGCAACTCCAGTTCTCCAGAGTCGGCGCCCTGCACCTTTAGATTTGTCTCTGCTCAGAGACATCTGAATTCAACTAGATAAATACCAGGACTCTGGAGACTCCGTACACTCATGATGTAATTCAGTTGTTCGATTCAGGTTTGTTATACTAAGGACACATCTTAAACGACCCCTAAGGACCTGAGCAGCAAATCCTTAAAATAAAAAATAAAAACTACAGCAAATAATCATCTAAATGCACAATATGAATAAGAGGAAATGACATACAAAAGTAAATCAATGCTTAAAGGAAACCAAATCATGACATATAGAGTTGGAAACTGTTTTATGTTACACAATTCTCTGTATTCAGCAGACTACGCAGCCAAACTCCAACTTTCCATTCTTGTTTGTGAACCAAACCATCAAACTGCTGTTTTTTTTATCTCTTTATTCTTCTAAAAACACCCAAGGTGATCTAAATTTTTACACCTTATTTTTCAAAAAATATCCACTGTAAAAACTCTATATGAAACTTTAAATATTTATCAAACAAATAAGTAGAAAAGAAAGAATTCTGGGTTTTAATAAATTGAAAGAAAGGAGTCCAGACTTCAAACTTTTTCAGTTGAGTTTTTTCTATTTTGTTGAGTTAAAAAAAGGGATTCTATCCCACTCTTAGCAACAAAAATCCTCACTTTGGCCTAATTTAAAGGATAGATGTGCTTGTTGCCCATTTTTATTACAATAGTCAAGAATGGGTGGTGAGGTTGCTTGAGGATCCAGATGCAGAGACGAGTGAAGCAGAGATGAGTTCTGAGAGATTTAATTGCAGACCAAAGGTAACAGAGGCAGAAATCCAGAAATCCAACTTAAAATTTTAAACAAACCAAAACCATGGAGACATCAGGGGAAAACGAGCCTGAGGAGCCGGATAGAGATGAGGTAGGAAGAAAGCAGCAACGACAAGGAACCAACAAGGAGTGACAGCAGAGGGAGAGTATATGCAGCTGACTGGGACAAAGGCAGGACTAACGAGCTGATAAGGAGCAGGTGTGAGAGGAGACAACAAGACAACACGACAACACACACACACACACACACACGAGGACAACAGAAAAACATTAGAACATAAATCTAGAAATTACAACAAAACTGGAATTAAACCAATAAAGCTAGAAAACAAGGAGCAAAGTAAACACAACAGAACCAAGACCATGACAACAATGCATTAAAGCAAATCTGAAACACCAAATGTTTTCTATTTTAAGATGATTAAAATTAGTGATGAAAATCTAAACCCAAATAAAGTTACAAAAATCTCCATATGCTGGAGGTAGAATTGGTAGAAATGTTGCAAAGCAGTTTGAGGCCATGGAAAGATATTCTTAGGGCCACAATTCCTCTCCGGCTGCGCTTTGGATTTTTTTTATTATCAGTCTTTAACTTTGATTATTACTGAAAGCAGCATCAGAGCTTAAAGGTGAATTTTGCTGCTAGATGAAACTCTGGCAGACATATCAGCCTTCGATGCGATTCTAAATGTGATGCTTTCTGTTCCCTTCAGGGTGATCCAGCCACCCTGAGTTTGGGGAAATTTCTTTCCTAGTTCTTTGTTGTCCTGGAGGTAGGCTGTTGGCTAAATAATGTCTGGAATATAAAATATCAGATGTTGAGGCAGGGTGGGGAGCGGTGGGCTTGGCTGCCCTCAGTTACGTTTGGATGGGTTTGGACTGAGATGAGTTTGTCTGAGTTGGGTTGAGATTGGCTGGGGCCGTGTTTGTGAAGGTTTGGCATGAAGAGACGCAGCCTATAGGGCCCTGGAATATGCAGGAGCCATGCTCCTTTTTTTTGGCTCAAGCTGAGAGCGGGATGGCAACAGACATCACACCGAGGCGGCGGCGATCAGCCAGCCAGCCGACCGCAGCAGCCTGCCACCTACCGCACAACGTTTGGTTTCTACAGCGACAGAGTGACTGTCTGCATCACTGCTGCTCATGCAGCACGGAGTCTGGAGGTGTCTGAACCTCAGGGAGACACTGGAACGTCAGGCCATGATGTATATTTATATTGGAGGCGTGCTGCCATGTGCTGTGATGCAGAGAGCTGAAGACTGACGAGAGTTCCCATCATCCCATCATCTCAGTTTTATCTGAGACAAAAAAATCTCCAAAGAGATTTAGATCCAAACTTATCTTTAGATTCACCAACATGAAGGAACTGGGAAAGTACAGTTTAGTGCAAAAGTCTTGCCTCATTCCTCATTTCCTTAAAAGCAAACACATTTTCCTAAATGAGCTTTTAGTGCTTTCTTTTGTATAATTATCATTTTTTTTAACAGTGTCCTGTCTGGCAATGTGGAAATAAGAGTAATTGTCTTGATGCCAAAAAGAGCCCAAACAGATTTTACTTTCACAAGTGGAGCAATATGGCAATTGCCATATTGCTCCACTTGTTTCATGCATATAAATTGCTTTATTATAATTATGCAGGGAGTTTTAAAGTTTATATGGACACTGCAATGTAAATAGAGCAGAAAAACAGAAGAAGAAAGGGAAAAAAGAAAAAAAAAATCCAAAAACAGTATCCATTATGTTTCTAGTAAGTACCATTCAAGATCCTGAAAAGGAGTCTGTTCATTAATGGAAAGTACTAGAAAGTATTCTATAAGTTCCTAGAAAATACCATAAACACTCCTTAAAACATGTTGCTTAGGAACGACCAGAAAGTACTTTATAAGTTCCAACAAAGTTTTATGTAAAATCCTGGAATTTATTATTTTTTGAGAAATCAACCAGAAAGTACCTCTAAAGTTCAAAGAATGAACCATGGGATTTTTTTAAGTAACAGGAAGTGATCTTTAGACTGTAGAAAGTATCCTTTACATTTCTTGGAAGGATTATATTTTTTAGAAAGTTCCACAAAGTACTTTATAAACTCCTAAAAAGTAACCTTGCTTTAAGGAAAATAGTAAAAAAGTATTTTATAAGATCCAGGAAAGTATAACTGAAGCTGCTAGAAAGTATCTTGATTTTTGGAAGGGTTACAGAAAGTTTCTTACTTTCTGTTCCCAGAGACCACCATGCAAACACCTGAAAAGAAACTTTGTTTTTTTTAAGGAAAGTAGCAAAAAAGTAATCGATATGTTCCACGAAAACTTTCTCTTTCTTTCATTCTTTCAAAAAGTACCCTGCAAACTCCTGCAAAGTACAAGAGTACCAGTAAGTAGATTTTTTTAACTTTACAGACAGAACTAGGCAAACTCCTGAAACATAACCTAGATTCAATAAAGTATCAAAGATCAATTAAAACCCCTTGGAGAATAACATATTTTTTAGGGAAGGACCACAGAGTTCCAAGAAAGTACACCTGACACAACATGAAAGTATCATGTTTAGGAAGGCACCAGGAGTAAAACACATATGGGTAAAACATCCAGATTCCTATAACTTAATAGTAATATGTGTTTTTGACCATCTATTTAACTCCTAATGCCATTATGTCACATAAAGAATCATATTTATAGACTTTTTGGAGAATCTGTGGATAAAAATATGATTTAATATAAATGTTAATTAACTTGAAGAATTAATCTGGAGACATGGATATGATGGTGGAGCAGGTTTATGGAGGAGAACAGTGAGGTCTGTTTACCGTGTGATTTGAATATTTACCCAAAATAACCTCAACGTTTGTGGCGTGTTGTTGCAGACTAAACAGCTAAACTGTTGGGAGGAAATTTACATGTGAAATGCAGCGAAACACGGCAAATGTTACGAGGCGGCTCTCGCATTCAAAGTGGGGAAATGCTGATTTACATTTATTACAGATCAAACACTGATAGCAGAATGGAGCGTTTGTTTGCAGGGAAAGTGCTGTGGAGCAAATTTAATTAATCTTCATTGACGTTTGTCTAAAAATCAACTGACAGAATTTGAAAGTTTCCACTGAGCCAAAACACAAGATTCCTAATTCATGGGAAGAAGGAGATCCTGGAAAGAAGCAGCTGAATTCTCCACATATTGGCTTCGCTTTGCTTTAAAAGCTCGGTCAGAGAGGCTTTTACTAGTTTTTTCTTCTAAATAAAATGTAGTTCTTTGTGGATTAAAGCAATAGTTAAGCCTTTAGTCAAGTGGAAGTTTTAGTTCAGTGTTTGGATGCATTTCTTTTCCAACTCTTGAACGAAAGAATGGTTTGTCTCCAGTTTTCTGCAGAGCTAAAGGAACCCAGCCCGTAGATTCAGGTGGTGAGAGGGAATGCATCTAAAAGCTGCAGGACAGTCGCTCTTAAACATCTTTGAGTCAAAACAAGATCAGAGTTTTTGTTAAGCTAAATTTAGTGAATAAACTTCCCCAGGTGCAGTTTTAGAACAAATCTGTAAAACAATTAGAATTGGGATAAAATACTAAACCCTGATTTACTATTCGGCTGCAAACATTTGGAACCGTAATCCGTTCATTTTCTGCTGCATGTCCGTCAGAGTATCAGAGTATGGAGGGAGGAAACTGGAGTACCCAGAGAGAACCAACACCAACGCATGGAAGTAGGATTGGTCATAGAAAAAACAAAAAATATTACAGCCCTCTAAAGAATTAATGTTAATCATGTGAATAAAATAGAAAAGAAGACTAAAATCGGTTTTTGAAAGAACATTTCCAAAGCTAATGGTTTTAAAACTAAAATGATTTTTGTTTATGTCAAGAACACATGAAAAATAGCTCAATATCGACCTTTATATAAACTTTCATGAGCTGTTAATGTTCTTTATTTGTCAAAGCAAACGTACCTTGAACTGTATCAGATATTAAAATGAAACTAAGGTAAACATGAGAGGTTTAAATAATTTTTCCTTGACTGTTTATCATCAGGTTTTGCAGATGTTGTTTTCCCGTTTATTCAGGCTATTCTAAGAGTAAAAGCTGCTCAAATAACTTTATGAATTAAAGCCCCTGAGCTAAAAGTGTGTAATTCCCAAAGAAAGGCGCTATTTGTGACACCTAGTTTAATCAAAATATTTAGTCTGGTGGAAACAGTAAAGCTGCAGAAGGCTGAAAGAAAAAAGAACTTGTATTTTGCTCATATGAAAAGTAAACACCGTAAAACTCCTCTGAAATATATGTTTTAATTCCCAAATCCTGTTTAGTTTCTTTAGTAACATTGTGATTGTTGTCATAATGCAGCTTTTTGCTCTGTGAGATGTTGATGTCAGGCTGGAGCCTAAAAGTGATGGAAATGAACTAATAAATAAACAAAATACAATAAAATGTTGGATTTTCAATGAAGGAGCTGGATTGGAATTTTAATTATTTACCTAGAATAAGAAAATGAAAAATAAAAATCTCAGATCAGAACTGCAGTGGTTGCTTCAAAGAGCTGAAAGAAACATCTATTTTATCAACAGCTTTGTAATTCTTCAACGGTGGATTTAGATGGACTGAAGTACAAATAAATGCACAGAAGATAAAAAATTAACATAACGAGGAAATTAAAGAAATTATACAAAGATTAACAGTCCACAATGAACTGGGCTGGTTTTTATGAAACAAGTTAAGAAGATCACTAAATATAACAGCTGAGACCAAAGATGATTCTGAACAACAGCTGCTTCTTAATCAATTCAAAATATTTATAAACTATCTTTCATCTAAATGGAAAGAGAAATTAATATTTAGAAATGTTTCCTTATTTAAGCTTCAGGTCAGCCTGATCTAGTTTCCACCCAGATTACAAGCACCAATCTATATCTATAAGATTTATAAGAACATTTTATGACCAGACAAATCCAAAATTCATGAAAAATATTTCCCTGCAGTAACAAAAAGACTCAACATGGAAACAGGAAGGAAGGAAACAGCAAAGCCGAGGGGAAAAAAGGGTGTCCAAACAAGCGGAGGGGCAGAATGAACAAAAGGACACAATATTTCCAATATATCTGCCTCTATGTAATAAATGCATACATATATTTCATGTTTCACATTTAAAATTCACTGTTTTTATGCAAAAAGGCTCAATATCTGTGAGAAAAATCATATTTTACATCTGAGCGGGGTAGTTTAAAAGAAACGGACCATCTCTGTGTCCTAGAACTGATTTTTAGAAGGCTGAACTCTTTCAGCGGTTTGGTAAGGGAAAAAATTAAATAAAAAAACCTTACAGAGTAAAGAACAAGCAAAAAGAAAATCAGAACAGAATAAAGGACCGGTGGAGGGAAGTGTATGCATGTATAAAGGATTTTAAGAGGTCACACAGTGGGCTGACCTCCAGCAGCATTTCTGTTTCTGATCCTGCAGTAGTAACTGGCGCCACCTGGTGGCATTTATGAAGAAAGTTTGCTCACAGCTCATGGGTCTAAACAGCGACATTTTATAGGTTTATATATGTGGAAAATAGATAAATGACTGAGAATTTCAAACAGAATGCCAAAATTGATTAATATAGCATTAAATTATTATCTTTGTTCCTAATTGAAGTGATTTGTGTTTGTTTTTCTACTCAGACTTCAAACTGAAAGCAATGGCTGTCTGAGTCTTTAAGCTTTATTATTCCATTTCTCATCAATATGTAAGATAAACACTCTAAACAGAAAAACCTGAGGCTATGATCTGCTTAAACTTTATTTTATATCTTTATTTATAAACACGACTTCATGAGGAACTATGCAGTGACAATAAGAATAAAAACATGGAGAAGCTGATTTGTTCTCCCTCTGACGGCTTCCTATCTGTGCTGCATGGATGTTCTGGGTTTGATGTCGTTATGTGATCTTCAGCTGCTCCATGACATTAAACCAAGTTGCTGCTTCTTACTGTTGATTTCGTGCTTTTTCTCTGTTATTGAAACATAAACTTAACAGATCTTTGCTGAGTATTCTCTACTGCATGATCTCTAAAATAAAACATAAATATCCCCATACCATGAACTCAAATTCTAGACAATTTAGAGGACATCATAAAAAACAAACTTGCTTCAATCAGTCCATAAATGTTCTTTCAGTTCTCTTAAAAGAAATAAATATGGTGTTAGCCAAACTGTAGTTTCACTCTATTACTTGATTTTAAAATGTTATTTCAGTTTAACATTGAAAAAAAAAATCAGAATTCTGAATTTTTTCTCAATTCTGACTTTAATCTCAGAATTGTGGATCTTAATGTAGATGGGCACCATGAAGGAAGAGATGTGGAGCACTCAGCTTCACTGACAAAGATGTGAGTTGTTTGAGGTGGCCAGTGACACATTGGTGGAAAACGACGGAACTAGGCAACTTTTTACATGCAGGAGGGGTCCCCTCATTAATGGAGGAGCAGAAGGTCATTAAAACAAGAGAGCTAGTCTCTAAAACAGACATGGCTATGGCTTGATGCTAACATGTGTGTTAGCTGTCAGAATTCTGAGAAAAAAGTCAGAATTCTGAGATTAAAGTCAGAATTCTGAGAAAAAAAGTCAAAATTCTGAGAGAAAAAGGCAGAATTCTGAGATTAAAGTCAGAACTCTGACTTTTTTCCTATATTAAACTGAAATAAAATTTAAAAATCAGTTAAAATTTTTTTTTTTCAGTGGCCCTAATCGTCTTCCGTAATCTTCCCATACAGTGCCTTACGAAAGTATTCAGCCCCATTGAACTTTTCTATCTTTTTGCCACATTTGCCGACTACTTTACTTTCAGATGAGCAAACTCTCTCCATGTTCAAGGAGGATATCTGAATGATCCAAAGTCGACCTAAATGACTGATGATGATGATGATAAATAGAATCCATGTTTGGAATCAAGTCTCCGTATAAATGTACCTGCTCTCTGATCGTCTCAGAGGTCTGTTTAAAGTGCAGAGAGCATCATGAAGAACAAGCAACACACCAGGCAGGTCACAGATGCTGTTGTGGAGAAGTTTAAAGCCGGATTTGGATAAAAATAGATTTTCCAAGCTTTAAACATCCCATGCAGCACTGTGCAAGCGATAATATTTAAATGGAAGGAGTAACAGACCAATGAGACTCTATTAAGAACCGGTCGTCCCACTAAACCTTCAGCTTAAACAAGGAGAAAAATGATCAGAGATGCAGCCCAGATGTCCATGATCACTTTGGATGAAGTGCAGAGATCTACAGCTGAGGTGGGAGACTCTGTCCATGGGACAACAATCACAATATACTGCCAGATCTGGCCTTTATGGAAGAAAGCTATTTATTAATGATATCTTTAAAAAGTCTGGTTTAAAGATTGCAACAAACCACCTGGGAAACACAGCAAGGATGTGGAAGCAGGTGCTCTGGTCAGATGAAACCAAAAATGGAGGATGCTTACATTTGATGGGAAGATGGATGGAGCCACATGCAGAAAAAATCTGGAAGGAAACCTGTTTGAGTTTACAAAGGCCTGAGACTGGAACGGAGATTTATCTTCCAACAAGACAATGATCCAAAACATAAAGGTAAATCTACGATAGAATGCTTTACAAATATACATATCCAGGTGTTAGAATGGCCTAGTCAAAGTCCAGACCTGAATCCAGACTTAGACAACTTTATTTATCCCTTGGGATTACTCCTTCAGGGAAATTCTGTTTCCAGTAGCTTATATAGAGTACAAATGCAAGATGCCATTAAAGATAAAAATATGAGAGACGATATAAAGAGTGTATTTAGTAAAAAAGCATCTAAAAAAAGTTGTAATTGCCTGGAATATGTTTCCCTTAGATCTAAAAAAAATCTGCATATATAGAGTTAAGGAAAGACTACAAAGTACTGGACTTAGGTTATTGCATCTGCACTGCAGAGAATCCAATCAAGAATCTGTGGAAAGAACAGAAACCTGCTGTTCACAAACTGTCCATCCAACCTCACTGGTCTCGTGCTTTTTTACAAGAAAGAATGTTTAAAGATGTCAGCCTCTTAACTGATCGGAGGATAAAATATAGCACATTTTTGAGGTATTTTTTGTGCTTTTTTTTGTTTTGTTTCACACTTCATGATTGTGTCTAATAGTGCAATCTTTCCAATAAAGATGCGTGTGGCTCTTGATTCAGAAGCATCCAAGTTAGACTCACTTCAGCTCTGTCAGATGTTTTTTAATGTGACCATGCAATTCAACAAACTTTCTTTCCTCTTGATCAAGACGCTTTAATTTCCAAAATAAAAACAAACTTAGATTTTCTTACCGCAATATGACGTGACAGGCAGATCGTATCGGCTCATTTCGTTCCTTTTTTGCAACTCAAAAAAACAACAATAATCAAAAGCGGTCAAAAACTGTATGGCTGCACTGACTGAATCCAAGAGCTCACCCGGCCCCAATAGCCAACTCCAATATAATCCAGGTGCTGCAGTCACCTGTCCATAATGAAGGGGCGGAGGCCAGAAACAGCGGAAATTATGCACGGCAGCAAAACACAACTAAACAAATTCATAATTTCATAATTAAGTCAGTCAACTTATACTTCAAACCAAAATGTTTCATGTTCATATATATCAAACCAAAACCAGACAAAAATAGTAAACTAGAAATAAATATTCAATCATAAATCAAGCATTTGGCTCCAACAGTGTCCCACTTGTTATTGATTCTTCACAAGTTATTAAAATTTTATATCTTTATGTTTGAAGCCTGAAATGTGGCAAAAGGTTGAATTTTCAAGGGGGCTGAATACTTTCGCTAGCCTGGGTGCCATTCCGAACTTAGTCCCGCCCACAATGTTTGAGCTCGGGAAGTTCGGTCTGGCATTGCTCAATAGTAGCGCGAGTATCCTTGCACAATATCTGGCGGGCCAATCAAATTGTCAGGGCGGGCTTTATATGATGATGGACAGATGATCAACAGTAACGTCATCAACCACGTGACCAAAGCACGCTTGGGTGACAACAACAATGGCTGCCGCTGGAGAGTTGAGGTGTGTAGATTCTGCTATTAGGTCTGTTCTAGAAGATATCGACAGCAAATTAATTTTAAAAGAGGAACAGAGAAACGCGATCAAGGCTCATCTTCTTATTCTAGGCGTGCAACTGCACGCTTTGATTTTTGTTGACAACAACTATGCGTCGCTTAACATACGTCACGCACTCCGTTGCTCTTATTGGTTGTAGGTCTATCCAATTGAGTGAAGAGGGAATTTTTTTTCCTGGTTCGTTCGAAACACGCCCCATAATCACAGCTCTATGGAGCAGCATCAGACTCATTCTGACTAGAATTGAGTAGGACTACGTCAGGGTATACTTTCGCAGGACTGCATGTCCTCACAGTTAGCGGCAGATAATCTCCTGAAGAAGATTAATCGACTTTTTGTGTCTTCTTCCATGCATTTGAATGACAGCTTTATAATATTTCACACCTCTTTCCATTTTCAAGCATCTAAAATGTCAACTAAAACTTTTAACTAAACTTTTCCTCAATCCAAACAACTGTATGTTTTCTGGAAAAAATGTCTGGGACCCATTTTATATCCATCATCCCTAAATAAGAGCCCTCATTGGTCTGAACTCTTTACAGATTATTTTCCATTTAACGATCTGCTGCTAACAAACCTTCATGTTTTGTTGCATTTAAGGAAGGAACGTCAGAAACATTTCAACCATCAAATCTGTGGTTGACTCTGTAGCTTCGGCTTCACACCTGACATTTCTTTTGGCTTTGCAAACATTTGGCTAATCCACATGTGGCCCGCAGGGATTGAAAAGGTGCGAACACTGGGGTTCATTCAAGGTTTACTGAGCGAGGAAGGCGGAGAGAAACAGTCAGCAGCGGCTGCTCCTCAGGGACTGTGTGGGTTGCAGCTTGTTCGTTCCCAGAAGACAGACGGGTTCTGACTGAAAGCACATCAACACACACCAGGCCACCCAGATCTCTGAACCACCCAGAACCAACAGCAGCATCATTATTTAATGACGCTGAGGGAAGCCGTCAGAAGTCGGTTCACACAGAAGCCTCATATCTGGGATTTTATTTCACCACAGCTGGCAGCTTCACAGAGCTGGAAGCCAAATATTACACAAAGGAATCATAAAAGAGACTAAAATAGAGGAGAGGGGACAGAACCGAGTTCAAAATGAGGGGCAGATGTCTGACGCTGTAACAGTTATGAGCTATTAAACAAGCAAAGGACAGAAAACCAAACAGAGTTCTGAAGACAGGAGGAGGTGGATGCACCAGTATGATCCACCCTCTGCAGGAAGGAGGCCTGTTGGATCATCTGTGACATTACAAACTCTGGATGGAGGTCATGAAAAACAAATGAGAAGCATGTTGAAACCGACTGCTGAGGAGATGCAGTTTTAAGAAAGCAGATTCGATTTTTCTCCCCTTTACAGCAACAACCCTGCTGTAAGCTTTGTGGGACTGTGATTGTGTGTAGGGGCGCTGCCAGAAATCCAAAACAACAGAAGCAGAACCTCATTAAATATCCACACTAGAATCCAGGACAGGCTCCAGGGCTGCTGTCCTACCCTGCTTCAAAACTTCTCTGAATTTTTCAGGCCTTCCCTTCCACACTGGAAAGCAACAAACACAGAAATGTAAAGGAAAAAAGTTTCACTAAAACTCTAAACAAAAGTGGAAACAGAGCACAGAGGAACCGATGGAGGTTCTGATGGTAACCAGATGCATGCATGTACGCCATCTAAAGGAGCACAACCTTTGAGAAAATAGCAGAAAAACGCACTGGTTAATTAAAGGTTAACATAACAATAAGATTCTTTTAAACCATCAGAAATCTCAGGATAAGAGATTCAAAACGGTTTCTTTTTAATTTTTTTAAATTGTAAAGTGAACAAAGACTTCACTCATGAACATAGAGTGAAATAAAGGTGACAACCACTGGGAGCATGAACAAATAAAAGCAAATGTAATGATAGAAAAAGGGGTAGAAAGATAAGTAAATCTAAACAATGTATGTTTAAAAGATATTTCTGCAAAATCTCAATTTATTTCTATAGCGCCAATTCGCAACATGTCATCTCAAGGCATTGACAGCAAAAAGTCAGACTACCTAGCCCAGGCATCCCTAAACTCGGTCCTCAATGGCCGCTGTCCTGCAGGTTTTAGAGGTTTCCCTCTTCCAGCACAGCTGATTTACATTTATGGTTGATTAACAGGTTTTTGCTGAACTGAAATCATCACAATCAGCTGTGCTGAAACAGAGAAACCTCTGAAACCAGCAGGACAGTGATCCTTGGGGACCAACTTTGGGGATGCCTGATCTACCCTGATCATTGTATCTTGGCTTTGTCCGGTCCACAAAGGCCAAGCCAGGATTAACAGGTGAGGCTATGTTAAGCCAGGTGTAAGTAATCAAACTTAACTCAGTTATCTGATGAAGATTCTCAGTCATCCAGGTCATAGTAATTTTGTAAAAGTTTAAAAACAATCCACTGGACTTGGTTTCCAAGGTTTGAATTAACTCAGCGGCTTAACTCAGTTGCTTTCTTCAACAGACCATGGCGTTGATTCTTCTGTTTATTCAATGATGATTATAAAATGAATGTCTGTGTGTGCTTATGAAACATTTGAGCAAGGGGATGCTCCACTGTGTCTTGTGATTCAGTCAGGAGACCATGCTGCCTTGTCATTCTGGTGGAGCATCCTGTCTTTATGAACTGATCATTTGTTCTGTCAGAACAAATACTGTTTTGTAACCATGTGTTATGTTCTGTTAATAAAAGACGGCTACAGGAGAGGATTCGGTTTGGTTGGGCTTTTTCTTTCCGCTCCTGCAGAAGTTGCTTGAATCTCTTTCCTGTGTAGACTCAGTTTCTCTTTTACAAACCTACATTCACCTAAAATTGACCACAGATTCATGGATTAGGTAAACTATAGTGGATCGACTAAATGTCTAAACAGCCTAAAATAAACATTTCAAACCTATTCTCTTTACCCAAAATGTCACAATTTAAGGAGTTATTTATGATTTTCCCAAATAATCAACTATTAAGTTAATCAGTGGTTGATGGTGGTGGAGTGGTTTAAGGCTTTGACTTAAATGTGTGGGATTAAATCCTGGGTACATCATGAAGGGCATCTGCTGTTATACAATACATGTGATTAAACTTTTTTTTTTATACAACCTGTCAGCATTCATACAGAATTAATACGACTGAACCTGCAGCAGGTCAAGATTAAATATAGAAACATTTTTTAGGCTAGTAATATCGGGTTATGTTGACTGTTTCAGAAGCGATCCATGAAGTTAAAGGTTCTGGGGTCATGGACTCTTAGCCTCCATGTTTCTGATGATGCAGTCAGCATCACAGATCTTCTGTTCAGGTATTTCGATGAACATAATAAACCATAAGTCACTCTGACCTGAATGTTTTGGTTAACAAACCCCCCCTCCTGTGCTGCAGGTGGTGTTTTATCTTAATGCGAGTGCAGCCCAGCTGCACCAATAATATCAGAAAATGATTATTTCTAACAGTAACGTTTTCCTCCCGGCCATAAAGCCCAGCTTTATGAAGGCTCATCACTGCAGTGCTGAGGACTGATCCTCCAGGCTCGGCCGCGGAGCTCTGCACCTCCCTCAGGGTTACGTTTGGTCTCTAAACTGCCGCTCTGATTAATGGCTTCCTCGCTGGCTAGATGAGTTTTGGAGGGTGATCGTCTCGACAGGTTTGTTGTGGTTCCATTCGGGTTTTAATGGTGCTTTGGGGAAACATCACACCTTCAGATATTTCTTATAACTCCACCCTGACTTGTACTTCTCAACAACTTTGTCCTTGACTTGTCTGGAGAAGTTCTTGGCCTCGGTGGTGCTTCAGCCTCTGGGGCCTTTTAGAAAAGTTGTTAATAGCAAAACAGATCATGGGACACTGATTGCACAAAGACTGACTTTATTTCCTGAGTTATGTAGCTTTTGAAGGTGAGTATAGATATGGACAGAGTGTCTTTTTATTGTTCTAATTTTACTTCATTAGGTATAGAATATTTCGTGCAGATTTATCACATAGAAAGACATTGATGAAGTTTAAAATTAGCAGCTAGAATGCAACTAAATGGGTAAAAATCAGGTTTTGCCAGCCACTGTACATGAGGCACCTTTAGCATTGAGTAAGTCTTTTTTTTTCTGTCCCTTTGCTGGGTTGTTCCTTTTCCACTTCATTCTTTACTCCATATTTTGTATGCTTTGATTTGCCTGCTTGCTTTTCTGCTGACAAGCCTGAATTTCCACCCTGTGTTACCGAAAAGTTATCATTATTCCTTTTAGGTCTTCAGCCGTCAGACTGAAGGCCTTGAATTTCACTTTCTGATACTACATCTCAATAAATGCAAGGTGTCAAGATCCTGTAATGCAACACAGGCTCTAATCATTATCCCTCCACCACCATGCTTTACATCCAGTGTGAAGAGTTTGTTCTGACTGGTTTCCTTTAAACATGGAGCTCTTCATTAGGGCCAAACATCTGCTCCTTGCTTCCATCTTTATTTTGATTAAATTAGACGCAATTGGAAACCTAAGTCATATCACCTTATTTCTTTTTTTAGGAGGATTTCTCCTTTCCTTTGTTCAGTCTTTCTTATTGTTGGTGCTGTCATGAACTTTACCATTTAACATTCCAGCTGAAGCTTCAGATGAACTCTTGGATTTCCCATAAATTGTCTAAAGACTCTTGAATTTGCTAAAACATTATTTTTCCTCCCCGATTTAAACAAATTATCCGGAGTACCCGGAGAGAACCCGCGCATGCGCAGGGAGAACATGCAAAGTCCATGCAGAAAAGACCCGTACCTGGAACCCTATTGCTGCAAGGCAGCAGTGCTACCCACCTCAACACTGTGCAGGATCTGGTGTAAAAACCTTTTATAAATATGGTGTTAGCGGCGCTGCTGACATGGGCGGTTCTAGACAGGGGCCAATGGGGGCCAGTGCCCCTGTAGCTCATGTCTTGGCCCCTGCACTGAAGACATAATACTTTGTTATTTTTGTTTTTTTTCTTTACAAATTCAGTTTTACTAATAATTCAAAAACAATAAGGTGATAATAAGGCTTCAGTGGTATTGAGATAGGATCCCAGTTTTATCTACTAAATGTTTTTTTTAATGCTCTATTTTCTACAGGTGAATTTATCAGCTTTTCTTGAGTTCTAATTCAGATTTTATATTAAAAAAATAAATTAAAAAAAACGGTAATTTGAACATAAATTATGTGAAAAATATGTAACATCCCGAAATCCTGAATCTATATTGACCTAATAAGAAATAGTTTTAATTAAACCTAATTGAATGGAAATTTTACTTTATGCAGCTCTCTTAATTTATTTGAATCCCTTGCCGTGTTTATTTCACACTTTTCTGGGCCCCCTTGAAAACAATGCTGGCCCCCTGGTACATTTGATCTAGAACCGCCACTGGCTGCTGACATTACACTGCAAAAACGATCTAGAAATAAGTGAAAAGTTCCTTAAATAAGTGTATTAAACCCTTAATTTGAGTAGGTAAATGAGAAAGTTTGCCAATGGAATGAGTATTTTACTCTTAAAATAAGATAATATGTACTTAAAATAAGAAAACACAATTGCATTGTCTTATTTCAAGTGTAAATTGTCTTCTTCCATTGGCAGAATGTCTCTTTTTACCTCCTCAATTCAAGAACAAATGCACTCATTTTAAGAAAAAAATGACTTATCTAGATTTAGATTTTTTCCATTGTTAGGTTTTGTTGTATTAAAGGAAGTTATAGATAAAACAGTAGGAAATCAGATTTTTTATGTTATTTTTATTTTGAGGATTTGGGGGGAAAAATGAAAGAAAATTCTTATACCTGCATCAGAGCGCTACCTTTTTGATATGTGGACGGTTTTCCAGACTCTAGATTTAGATTTTCCAGATTCTAGATTTAGATTTTTTGCAGTGTATGCCCTCAGTTTACTTACAGCCTGAGTCTCAAAAATATGTTTTTGTCTGTAAGAGCTCCTGAATTTTATTCAGGCTTCCTAAAGACGAGCCTAACTTCAAGAAGTGGTGTGATCACATGCTGCAGTGGCTCCAGGGTGAAATCCTGTTTTACCAGAGGCAATATTTCATCACATAGGCCTATAGATGACTTTGGGAAGGCTTCATGAAGCAGGTGATAGGACTTTGAAACTACCCATAATCCTGTGCTGCATCACTATCACTGTCATGTGATGCAAATGCCATGCAATGAACCCTATAAAGGTGCCATTAAAAAAAAAAAATTAGATTTGCCATTTCCAGGATGATTAGGAAACTTCATCAGTGTAAAATAGATCTGCAGTTTTTACTTTCAGCAAAAGACGGTAAATAAACCACACTGAGACATGAAGTGACTTTGGTCTAAATTCGCACTTTATTTCTAACACTTACAGGTTTGTTCTGCCCCCTCGTCTTCCCTGCCCCCCCCCCCCCCACCCCAGAAAACAACAGGCACACAGATAGCGATGAGTTAAGGGACAGTAGGACCGTTTCAAACCCAAAAAACGTTCCCAACAGAATCAGCTTTCAGAAACAACTCGGACAGAGAAAGTCTTCAGGTCAAAAAACAGCACATCGTAAGCAGAATAAAAACGCAAAACACGCCCCTTCCCCCCCTCCCCGTCCCACAGTGGTGCTTCTTCCAGCTTCGTCACCACCACCATCTTTAGGTTTTATTAAAGAACACTTTAGGGGTTCAGGTCATAAAATCATGGGGGGTTGTACGATGCGGAGAAATCAAAGTGGAGATCTTTGGTTTTCACTGTTGAGGTTTTTTTTTCTTTAGCAGTAAAATCTATCTTTGCTGTCCTCTTAACCTTTGGATTTAAGCTGCATTGTAGAAAAAATAGAAAGGAACATTTTTTAACTTTCTCCTCGATAAATCAACATGAACACGGGCCAAACGATACGGACTGAAGTTATCCTCTCATTAGTTCTCTCTGTAGCTAGAACGTCATGGTGATGGTTGCAGTAAAATGAACATTCACAGAAGAACCACAGTAGAAAACGCAGAGTGGATCTGTGTTTCTACCAACAGCAGGCCTTCGTTTCCTTTAATTCATCACTAACAATGTCTATTTACATGTGGAACGTCGTGTTTGTGGCGCAGCGCCTCTCTGTGGCAGTTTTTACTTTGGTATCATTCTCGGTCACCGCCACAAACAAGTCCGACTACACAGGCACACAAACGGACGGAGCTGCGCTGCTGCTGGAGCCAAAAGAAAACACAGAAACCTGTATTTGGTGGGAATCTGCTCAGGTTTCGGATCCACGGAGGACCGAAGCGCCTCCAGCAGACTAGCGACACTCAGAAGGAAAATTAATACTTTAAATCCAAACAGTGATGAGAAGACACACACAGCGGACCCTCAGCACCTCAGTGAAAATGGAGGTTAAAGCCTTTAAACGGTTCCTTCATGAGCCGCTTTCTCATCCCTCTCTCCTGAGTTCAGACACGTTTTAGTTTTCATCTTTAAAGCTTGAAAGTCTATTTGGTTTCTTTTTCATCAGAGGTATTTGTTCGAGACCTGATCCCACGGCGGGACGAAGGGGAATCGGAAAGCTTCGTGGAGAACGGAGGAGATGTAAATGGAGGAAATTCTCTCTGGATTTAAATCAAGTTAAAGGATAAAGAAACTTCTTAAACGTGTCAAAAACCGATGGATTCATCTTCACAGTCTGAGAACTGACAGCTCACTTTGTGCTGCTTTACAGAAAAGAATTACAGCTGTTTAAAAGAGCATCCAGTCTTTTTAAAGCTAGTTTATAACTTTAAGTCATTAAATCTGAAAAGAAATAAGAGATTTTAAATCAAACTAGGAATTTGTAACATCCATCTGCTGCTCTGATTGGCTGGTTTGTTATTTAAAATGATAAAGTTTGATGGATAAACTCAAATTTGTCTTATATTTCTCCCCCCCTTCGCTCTCCATCCGTTTCCAACAGTCACTAAAGTTTGTTTTGGTTTAAAACACTAGTTTGGCGTCTGAAGAACACCTCTCTGCAAGTACAGCCTCACACAAACCCCTGAAAACGAGTACAAAGATCAAGAAAGACTTGAATAGAATCCAATAAATACATAAATAATCAATAAATAAACAAAGGGAGGGACAGAGAGGTTCATAAAATACATTACACTATTCTTCCCTAAAACCCCCACCCCCCCCCAAAAAAAAGCACACATCTCCCTCATACAATAATTACAAATATTTTTTTTTTCCAACAAAGAACACATGAGAGAGGAAAAAGTTTTAAAGCTTTTGGTTCAGAAATCGTCATCTTCGGTTATTTTTATCGGAGGATAAAAGTCCCAGCGTCGGTAGAAATGAGAGTCAAATGAAAAAGAAAATAAAGGTTGACGTCCCGCTAAGAGGAAGCCAACCCGTCCAAACCCCCATCGGCACCATCCTCATCATCGACTGCCTTCATCTCCATGTGTCTTTAAAATGAAAGGTGTCGCTGGTTTCAACACTGCACTTGTTCTCTTGTGTCATCACATTAGTTCATAATTCAATTATGACAATCTTTATTTATCGTTTTAAATGAGTACAGATTAGTACCGAGATATTCTGAGGTTTTAAACATCTACAGTGTTATTGTTAGAGTCCTTTTAATGCCAGAGAAAGCAAAAGTTGGCCTCTCTTACTTGTTGCTGCACACTGTCAGCCAGCTGGCTGAAAGAAGACGACTAAAAACAAACTTTAGGCTGTTTGGAAATATTTCTAGTTTAAAAAGAAAACAAAGATGTGAAGTTAAGAATTAATGCACTATATTGATATCCGCTTGTTAAACAGGCTTTGATCTATAGAGAAAAGGGGCAAACTGATTATATAACCTTAAAAGATTATATAACCTAAGTAAATCCGCCTGTATATAAGCCATCCGGATTGTACATATTTTTTATTATTTTTTTATCTTTTATTTCTTTAATTTTGTTTATCATTGTGTGCGATACAGGTACACTTGCACCTTAATCCTTATTTACCTGGATATACTGTATATATATCGTTTATTCTTAATGCACCTTTTCCTCCTTGTTTGCACCTTCTTTGACTTCTATGCCAATATGTGACAAGTGAATTTCTCTGCTGAAAATATTTCTTATTTTTTTTATTTATTTATTTTTTTTTATTTATATTTATATACTCTAATAATGCCAGAGGGATTATTAGAGTATATAAAATCTGCATGTAACCCATCCCCTTGGGGAGAAGTGGGCTGCCATTGTGTGGCGCCCGGGGAGCAGTGTGGGGTTAAGGGTCTTGCTCAGGGACCCAGAGTGGCAGTCTGAGGGAGTTCGGGATTGAACTCACAACCTCAGGATTCAAAGCCCTATGCCCTAACCACCAGGCCCCCACTCCCCCCCTTACTTTTATTTTATACCGTTAAAATGCTAAAAACTGAATGATACAAATCTAAAATTTGCACAAAGAAAGAGCAACTTTTGGTAGTTTTATTGGAGCTTATTACATCTAAGGATTTTTTACTAGGAGCTTATTTACAAGACAAAGATTTGTTTGGACTGGTTAGATGAAAAACTACAGACTAAACTCTACTGGTGGTCAGCATCTGGATTAAACTAAAACCAGAATGAACAGATTACATTACAGGGTTTAATGTGGTTTTGGTTTTAATGATGAAATTTGAATTCCTAGTTGGAGATTTGCCAAGATGGTGGCACAAGTCACATCTTTGACGATAAAAATCAGTTATAACTCTGTTTTTTTTATGCCTATAAACCAACAGGAGACATCTTGCAATTTGTGTGTTTTAATCCAGAAATATATTATTATCAGCTTGTATTAGTAACAGTGCAACAATATTTGGCAAATCATTTGTTGTTTTTTTACTTGCAAGTCTCCAACTGTAATCCAACTGGCCTTTTTCCTCAAAATGTGTATTTATTTGGCTAATTAGTGCTGTGGTTTGTTTTTAACTGTTTTTTTTTTATTTAAATGAAATATAAATTTCTGCACAAAAAGACGCCGGAGATGATCGTGAAATTAAGAGACACAAGTCCAGGTTGAAAAACAGACACTTAACCAAAGTTTCTCTGCAAACAAAGGCTTGTTTAACCAGGTTCACACTCAGTCACGCAGTCATTCAGCTTGTGCATTGGTTTGGTTGGTCTATTTGGTTTGTTGTGTATCTAAAAAAACAAAAAACAAACAAAAGCTTTTGGTTTTCAGTTTTGGCTTTTTCAAAAAGTTCTGAATGGACTGAAAAGCAGTTTTTCCGCCCCTGTAAATCTTGGAAGCTACATTTTCACAGTCATTTTCAAACATCTGAAGAAAAAGAGCAACTAAAGGAGGCGATGGGAACGTATGAAAGTAGGTAAAACCCTCCCCTGCTTCCAGACTTCTCTTACGACGCGGCGGGGAACAGACACACTATGGAAAAACTAAATATAAATATATAAATTCAGAAAGTCAGTTTGTTGAGGTTATTCCTAATGAGTCCAGGAAAGGAGAGAATAAAGCCGGGGAGGGGGGGTTGGCTTTAGGAGGGAGGGAGTGATTCTGTCTGCCGGAACCAAAACAGCGATCACAGTTATAGACGGACAGACTGAAGCTACTTACCCCTCCATCCTCCCCCCTCCTCCCCCTTCTCTGTTTGTTTTTGGTTTCACATCAGTCGCTTAAACAGAACAGGTAGCAGAAGGAGTAGCTTTTGGTTTTGGGTTGTTTTTTTTTTTGGTCCGCTGCTTCAAGCGCACTTCCTCCTCATCCTCTCCTTCGTCTTGCTTTCCCCCCTTTGGCTCCTCTGCTCCTCCTCGCTTGTTTTGGACCCTTTGATCTGATCTTTGGAGACAAAGGAGAGGGGCAGATGGGTTGGAGGGCAAGGTTTTTTTTTTGGTGGTGGTGGTAGGGGGGGACGCCGGTGTTTCACCTCCTTTTGTTCTTTTTTTTTTTTTTTTTGGTCTTTCTTATGCTTGTATTTGTGTGTGAGGTTTGTCTGGACTCTCGTCTCCCGGGCGAATCCAGAGACGAACGCTGCCAGAGGCGATGCTTTGGTATCCAAGAGTGACGGTCTGGAAGATGACATGATGATGGTGGGATGGTGTGTATGGCCTGGATGATAAATCAAAGAAGGCAAATAATGTAAAAAAAAAAAGAAGAAGAAGAAATCCCATGATAATGTGTCCACATCTAACCCTCTAAAGGCTGAGCTCGGGGTGTTTGCTTTGGTTTGAGAAAATAAGGATAAATCTCCAAAAATCAGACATGTAATTAAAGCTGTAGTTAACTTTCATTGGCCATACAAGTTTTACCTAAAATATAGCGGTTCTCAGAAAAGATGAGCCGTCTTCTTGCATCCGCTCTCATCGTTAAATCCGGGTTTTATTAAGACAAGCAGTGTCTGTAAATGTACGGCAGGCTGATCGCTGTAAAGCTGTGAAGTGAGAGGTAGGTTCATATCCTGCAGGTGGGATCAGCTGTAACAATGTGGGATTATAAATGCCTTAAAGGTTGATGATTAGAAAATAATACAAAAATAGATGTTTTGCAAAGCGTTTTGACTGATGATGAAACAAAGGAATGAATCCTGAGTGGAATGGAGGATGTTTGACAGAATAAAGATCAGAAAAAGTATTTTTCAGCTAAAGCTTTTCTCTCCGTTTGTTGTTTATTTTTTTCTTTCTTTTTTTGGTTTGCAGTTTTTGGTATTTGGAGATTTTGGTTTACTTCTTTGTAATGTATGTTTTCCTCTTGGAAACACGTACACTGTTTTTCTCTTTAGCCTCCTCGGCTTATGGGACAAGTCTTTCCTCAGCTTCCTGTTTCTCCTGAGCAGTTTCATCTCTGCCGTCATCAAGTTTTATTCTTTTCTTTTTGGTGTTTGTTTCATGATGTCAGGTGAAAAGAAAAGCTCCTCTCTAGCTGTAGGTCATTATTTGGTTTCAAAGTTCCCCTCCTCGTTCTCTCCGTCCTCTCCATCCTTCCTACTCGCTTTACCTCCTTCCCTCATGAGTCTTTGTGTATTTTTGGCTTCAGGAGACTTCAGAGGGAAAAAAGGCAAAGAGAGACAATCTAGAGATGGATCAGGAGGAGAGATGGCTTTGGTTGAAAGGCGATGTTGTAGATTTTGATTTTTAAAGCTCTGCTTCCTCCTCGTCCTCCTCTTCTGCTTTGGCTGTCAGTCTCTGATCACTCCGCCATGGCTCCTCCCAGGGGCGGCGGCGAGGCTTCGCTGAAGGAGCAGAAAGAGGCGGGACTTGAACAGGGAGACGCAGACTCCTCTGGGCATGAAGTGGGGCTCATGAGGTTGCTGGTGCCAGTGGGTGAGGATTGGCAATAGGAGGGTCTGGGGCCGCTGACGCCGCCCGCGCTGCTGCTGACCAGCCCCATGGTGGACATGGAGGAAGCTGCTGTCGAGCAAGTCACCATTGGCAGGAGGCCAGGGCGGTTCAGGAAGAGAGAGGGGCGGAGGGAGGGGGGAACGGAGTGACCGCCGTGTCCGCTCAGAAACATGTGGCCCGGCCCCCCCTCCAGGCTGGAGATGGGTAGCTGACCGCCGCTGGCTGCCAGAGCTGATAGGAGGCAAAGAGGGGGACCGAGGAGGGTGAAGGGAGGAAATACAAGAGAAAGTGAGCAAAAATTAGAAGAAATGCAGAATAAAACTTCCTAAATAAGCAGAGGATGATCAGCTAGAGGGGGGCGATGGAAATGAGGATGAAACACACAGAAGAGAATGTACAGAAGCTGAGGGTTTCGTTAAAAAAGGATCAGTTCAAAATGTCTGACAAAAGAATTTACTGTAAGATGGGCGAATGAGACACTTCAAAATTATACTAAAAACAAAAGAATTATAAGAGCTGAAACTTTATTTTAACTGTGTTTAGTAGGGGTGTGAATTGGCAAAAAAATGGCAATATGATGCAACTAATCCTGAACTATCAGTGTACATTAAAGCTGAAGTCTGTAAGTTTTTAAAAATCACTTTTTTGTCATATTGGCTAAAACTGTCCCTATGCCCAGACAGCAGTACATGTGATATGTAACCTGTGAAAAAAACTGCTTCAATTGGTCCCGCATACTGCCTGTATTTCAATCTGGAAAGAATATTTTGGGACGAGTCAAAACAACCAATCACAGCCAGAGGAGCGTCTGATGGAGTGTCAATCACAGCTCACACACGCTGATCCCCCCCCCCCCCCCCCCAACGCTGATTGGACGTTCGTTTGGTGAACGGCTCCAAATTTTCTTTAACGGAGTCTCCAGACTGATCTGCGAGTGAAACCTTGAAAGCTCGCGAGATCAGGATGGTCTCACGAGGCTATGAATGTTTGCCTATAATTTAGGTTTTCAAATTTTATATTAATTTGGATGCAATTTGAATCCGTACCAAAATCCTCTGATATATGATATTGTATAACATTTGACGGAATCCATTTTGACTTACGCCTCGAATTTTCAGAGCTGAATTTGACTTGGCTGAGTGTAACATACAGAGCAACAAGGTTTAAATTTAATCTGTTTTAGTTCTATGGAGTTTTGACCTGTAATTTTCAATTCTATTTTAGTTTGTTTTTTTCATGTAATACTCCTCACATACAGAGGGAAGAACTAAACAAAACAAACAAAGAAAAGCCCACTTGAGACAGACTGCTGCAGCAACACAAATGACCCTAATGTCCTACCTGCCATCTACTGAAGCAATGGGAAAAAAGTGAAAACAGCAACTGGAGACTAGACTTCAAATTAATGAATTATAATAAAGACAAAAACGAAAACTAAGGAAATTTTCTTTTAAAACTTTGCTAGTTTCCGATTAGTTTTCTAAACTCATATTACAGTTTCAATTAATTTTCATTATATTCTAGCTCTAGTTTTTAATTTTGTGAGTCATATTTTTTTTTATAATTCTAGTTTTCGTTGTTAATAAAAAAAACAAAAACAAACAATAAATATGGGGTTCTTCAAGGTTCCATCCTTGGCCTGCTTTTTTTTTCTCACATGCTCCCCCTATCAATAAAGAAAACTATAACCATATCATCATACCAGTTGAGCTGATGACCCAGATCTCCTGAATTAAAATGTTAACATGTTTTCACAGGTTCTGCATGAAGGTTTATTTATTTGTTCTACTATAGGCTGCCTCAAACTGAAAAAGAAAAGAATACTGAATAACAGACAGAAAATCGGTAATTCTAGACGGTCACCATGAAACCGAACAAGTAAACGAGTCAATTAGGGCCTCAGGGCTCTTTTTTTCCATTTCTACATACTCCCTTTTCACTGCCTATATGGAAATATAGGATTTCTTACCATAGTTATGAGCTAATGACACATATTATTATCTACTGTATGTGTCACCACATAACAGATTATTCGAGTTAATAACTAAATACATTTTATTTAGCTGAAGACTGAAGCTTTCCTGTTGAGAAATGAATGTTATTTTATTTTAGAGTGCAGAGACATACAATGACAGAGACATTTGTCTCTCTTAGCCAATATAGATCTGGGTAAAGATTCCACGTGAGTTTAGTCCTTTCTTTTATTGCATTTCTACATATTCGCATGCTCTTAAAATCTGGAACGGTGCTCTTACCTTTTCATTACTTTTAAACTTATAAGATATGGCTTTTAGTTCTTTTAATGTATTGCTCTGCTTCCATTAAGGAAACTACTTGTTGTACTTAAAATAAAGTTAATGATAAAGTTGAGATTATTACTCATATTTTTTATAAATATTGTTGCTGCTAAAAGAAGTACATTTATCAATCTAATCAGTTTCTGCACAAACTAAGAAGGATATTCAAAAGACACAGAAAATGGCCACTGATACAGCTGTGTTATGAAAGAGACATAAAGGCGTCTATTTGATCTAAATTAGCAGCAGGAGATAAATGATTATCTGCAGAGGTTTACTGGAAAGTCACTGAGCTCCACAGGGAGTGTGATAACTTGCATGTAGTTGTGAAAAGTTTTGAGTAAACACAGCTCAGCTGCAGAGAATGGCAGAGAACTGGAGCACTGAGGTATTAAGGATCCTGGTGAAAGAAAATAACAGTTTGTGTGCACTCGTTTATATCATGTACAGTACTAGTCTGCAGGTCTACACCAAGTTCATCTGGTTACATAAAGTGCACTTTTGCAAATATATTTGTGAAACATTTACTGCAAATAAAATAAAAATCTTAATAATTCTGCAGAAAATTGTTGGAATTAATCTTTCTCTGCTTTAGTTTGACTGTGATTTAGTTTAAGTGTAAATTAGAGAAAAAGTCAGGAAAGGATGAAGAATAGTTACTGAGAACAATACCTTCCTGACTATAAGGATAAATGCAGCTGAGATCAAACTCTATCGGCTCCTGTGGACTTCGTCTGTACCTGAACCCAATTAGGACGATGGAGTCATGAAGTTTATTTCAGAGATTAATGCTCCAAGGCTTTCGTTTCACTTTAGAAAACACTTTTCTGCAGCAAAGAGATTAACCCTGGGTTGAAGCTGCTTTTACCGGCCGACGTGACCATCTTTCTGGTTCCAGCGGAATAGGAAACACTTTAATCCATTACAGCGCCATGAGTGTAAACATTCATAGGACGTATGTGTGGCCCCAGAGGGAGCCAAAGCTGCAATCCTCTCCTGTCAACACTTCATTTCAAACCCGTCTTTTCACAGAGACGCCCCTTTTATTTCCTCCTGCAGCCTAAAACTCTATCAGAGCCGACGGAGCCAGAGCTGCACTTTCCATAACAGACTGTATCCTTCTCATCAACACATGGCCTGAAGGACGCTGCCTCTCCAAAGAGCCGGAGAAAAAGATGTTCAGCTGCGCTAGAGGCAGATGGAGCACGTGACGGATTCGGAGCTGAGCTTATTTGCGATGCTCAATTGATTCAGCAGCAGATCATCTCAGTCAGAAAGGGGAACTGTGAGTGAAAGCTGGTTATTTAGCCAACAGGTCTTAATATTGTCAGGGTCCGGATTGTGTCTGTTCAACTGTTCGCCGTGAGCTGACTCGGCCTCCTAAGCTCCGCTATAAGGGGCCCTTGTCAGTCTGTGATAATAGCGGGGCATTGTATGAGAATGAAATTGAATCTTTCACCATACTGAGAGATTCAAAAACTTTGTGCTGAGGAGGAGCGAGCGCCGGTGGCGACTGTCACCTGAGGCTTTGCGAGAAAAATGAATTTCAGACAGAGTGGATGAAGGGTGAAATGGGAAGTGGTTTTTGGAAATGGGGAAATGGCGCTGGAAGCGCACGCACCGTAGACACACACATTTACCTTGCATGGTAGCCAGGGGATTACTGCCGATTAGGGCCTGGTTCATCCCTGTGCTTACTCCCATCATTGTGTTCCTGAAAGGTGCATGAATTCACATAAACAGAGTCTCAGACATGATGAAGAACATGGCTGCAGAATAAACACAAAAATTATTTAACCTTTCATCCCTTATGGTTGAGATGTTAACAGGATTGTTTTGGTTTGATTAATGACAGTCAAATAGACCAAACATGTGGCCTAAATAAAGGATCCTGTTTATGTTCACTTTATTCCATTTTTTTCCTTTCTATTTTCCCATGTTGTATTGTTTTTTTTTTCATGTAATGGTTTTTATATTTGTACAAAAAATACTTTGGTCTCTGTGTGTTAATAGTGCTTTATAAATAAAGTTGGTTTGGATTCAAATTAGTTCAATATATGTTCTGCAGAGGATATCTACAGAATTTTACACAATGAACAATAGATATTTAGTGGTGTAAAACCAATAAAACATTTCTAAAAACTTAAATCTTTAGAGCATATTTATTCCTCCCATGGAGGAGAAGCTACAAACAGTGAGGTAAAATAATCTGGATATCCACTGAGGGCCGCATTAGGCCATGTCAATAGAAAGTTGATTGGAAGAAAAAAATTTTGGTGGTACAAAAAGGGGAAAAAGATGCAGAACATTGAGAGGATTTTTATGTTAAGCTCTTTCAGGAGTTTGAGGGAGATTAACAAGCTTTATATCACAGTCTGGGTGGATACTCAGTTCTGATTTGCATTTGGACACTCAACTAATGTTTGAACCTGTAGGATCAATTCTGCTATTTTCTTGATGATAAGCACTCTTTACTATATGTGCTTAAACAACCAGCAAAGGCCTTGTAATCTACCAGGATTCTGAGCAGTGGGAAAGTCAAAAAACAATGGATTCAAGTTTGACTAAAGATATGGAAGAACTCAAGTTGTCATTGAATGTCATGTCAGAAGAACTGAGCTAGGTGGTGAAGCAACAAACAAGCCTGATGCGCTTGATTGGAGAAATTCAACAATTGAAGGCAATCATCAAAGAAAAGGATGAGAAGATAGAAGACTTGGAAAAAAGAGTGGAGGACTTGGAACAGGCTACAAGAAAGGAGGACGTGGTGATACCTGGCCTTAAAACAACACACCGTTCATATGCAAGGATGACAGCAGAAGATAATAAAGGGAAGATGCACCACCAGATGAACTACTTTCTCCTGAGCAGCAAATTGTCAAATTCTTCAGTAGCAAAGGGATTTTGCTGGATAGTAAATCCATTGCTATTTGTTATACAATGCCTCAAAAATGCCTCAAATAAGCTCAAAAACCAAATGTAAATTTGGATAAAAGGAAGAAAGGACCAACAATGTGTGAAGTGATTGGCTGCAGGATGTCTACTAAATGGTGCTATAGGCTACTTATAAAAAAGGTTCTGGTCAAATAGCCTGATTGTTCTGAATAAAAGAACCTGCTCCCTCTGAAATAATACTTTACATTATTTAACATGATGATCAGCTGCGGCTGAGCGCACTGCAGGGTCTCTGACCAGTGCTGGTTACCTTGGCAACACGTCACAATGATAGATATTAAAACATCCACTCAGTTGCTTCTTTTAGTAAAACATTTACAATAAAAAAACAACAATGTACTAATAATTTATTTGATACCAATTTTTCCATAAGTGGCCTCTGCCTTGTGTCCGGCGGTTTACGCCTCCGTGTCGTCCATTTCTGATGATGGACAGACGGTCATCATCTCCCACTTGAAAAGCCACTGAAGTCTGAGCTTCTAGAGCCAAAACCCAGACTGATCCAGAACATGAAGTAAAACTACCTCATGCCTTGTTTTCACACACTCAGGGCAGAAACCATGGTCCCAAGGTTACATTTTATTTAGAAATCGGCTTCAACAAGCTTTCTGAACTCCAGTCGGACACTTTAGAGCCCTTCATGGTTCCCTCTTCAGACAATCTTTCTTTTCCAACACCACCTAAAGAACCGATGTCTGCTTTAACAGCCCCGCTAACACTGGCCTGTAAACTGGTCTGACCTAAATCCTCCAGAGGCCTCAGAATCCGGCCTTCCAGGCTTAGCTTCTAGTGACTTTTAGATGCATTCAGGCAGAGACACATCGAAAAGTAGCAGGACTCGTCCCATGAGGACAGGAGTCTGAGGCCCGTGTCCCAGAGGATCCGTCAAGCAGAGGATGAGAAACCCCAGAGCCAGCAACACAGATGAGCTGAAGGTCACTAACAGAGAAACCTGGGCTTCCTCAGCAACCACCAAACCGACGAAGAAACCCAACTGTGTTTTTTAGTGCTGTAATCATCCAAATTAATTGACTTAAAAATAAAAATATGTTAAACGCTGAGTTATTATTTTATTGACTTTAACTTGATTTTCTTGTTATTCATTGAGATGCATCTGAATGGGAAAAGAAAATTAACTTGGAGGCGCTGAAACCTTTAAGAACATCAATAAATGGGCAGAAACAGATGAATTCCTTAAATGTCATTAATTAAGGATAAAATATATATATACTCTAAAGAGATTACATGGATCAGGTGAAACAAGTCAATACACTGGAAAAATTATCTGGAAATAAGTAAAAAGTGTATTTACCCTTAATTTGAGTAGGTAAATGAGATAATTTGCCAATGGAATTAGTATTTTTACTCTTAAAATAAGAAAATTTGATGATATGCACTTGAAATAAGACAATGCAATTGTGTTTTTTTTATTTCAAATCTAATTGTCTTGTTCATTGGTAAAATGTCTCTTTTATCTCCTCAATTCAAGAACAAATGCACCCATTTTAAGAAAAAATGACTTATCTAGAATTTTATTTTTTCCAGTGTAAGCTCTGCTTTGCAGTTAAAACCAAGGTGTCATGGCAACAATCACACCAAAAAGCTGATACAAAACAACAATACTTTAATATTAAAAAACAAGCAAAGGCTGCTGTTCAAGCCAGAACTCCAGTGGATTCAAAAAACTCCATACCGCAGTTAAAATACCTGCTTTTTGGAGCTAAAATGATCCTCTCTACTAGAAACTAAATCTACCGGTGTTATTTTATTCTACAGCACATGACTGAGCAAGTAGTTAGTTTTTATTTGCATGAATCTGTATTTAAAATGAAAAGAGAGAATATGAGGAAACTGACCCAGTGGAGAGCCCAGACGTCCCGAGGCTGGAAGGAGCAGGACTGGCTGTGCTGTGAGGAGGAAGAGGAGGAGGAGTCACAGAGGAGGACATGGCGGCCGAGCTGACGGGCGTCATGGGGCAGGAAGCTGAAGGTGACGAGCTGGATCCTGAGAGGAAGAGGAGAGAGATGATGCTCCACGTCAGAGTCGCTGTCGGCACAGTGCAGAGTTACGGCCTGGTTTCTAACACTTTGCTGATGCCGTTCCTTCTCGGCGTGTCCATCCTGCCGCAAAGCAGAGGAGTCTGAGCCTCGGCTCAGCGGGCCAATAAATTTCCAGCCGTGTTTGTTACCCGTCAGGTCGTTTGTCATGCGTTAGACGCCCGGGATCGCTGGCTCTGCAGCCGAGGACGATAAATCACCGGGACGAGTCATGACTCATGGAGGTAAACAGCTCAAGATGGGAGCGGCGTCTCCATGTCAACAAAATATCACTGTGTTCTGTTCCAGGCTTTCTCTCGCAGAAATCATTTTGAAGCATTTCATCAAAGCAGCAGACGTACCAGGAGTACCGGCAGTTTCATCTGTTTTCTGCAGACCTTTGGGTCTAAAAAAACCTCAACAAGTAATTACAGCTCACCTGTTGTGCTGAGGCTGGTGGTGACCTGGGAGAGACTCTGACTCGATATCTGGTGAAGGAAGCAGAGGAAAGTGTCAAACAGTTTTCAGCTCAGGAAGCACAGAGTTAGGCGCAGGAGGCCGATCAGAACTGGACGCTACCATGTGGGGGCTGTAGCAGTGGGCTTTCTGCGTCATGACAGGCGAGGTCTGGCTGGGCAGGGGAGGAGTGCTGCTGCTGGACGGGTTGATGCGTTTCTCCTTCTGCCGGCGGTTGCAGAACCAAACACGGATCACCTCCTTCTCCATGTTCAGCTGCTCCGCCATCAGCAGGATCTCCTCTGACGTCGGCTTCTGGTTCTGAGGAGGAAACAAAGCACATTACGCTCTTCAACTCATCAAATATTTACTTTTCCATCTATTAAAACTTGTATATAAGCGTCATGTTTGCTGTTTATCTTTAATTCATAAACTAATGTCAGCATCTGCAGCTCAGCTGAGAAGCGACATGATGTTTATTGGTGGTTTGAACGGAGCTGCTGGATCTTTGCACAAATTGGGGCTATTAAAAACTCAACATTCAGAAATAGAAATTATTTCTTTGCTCAATAGAGCAATAAAACAAGGTCAAATATTAACATAACAATCAGAACAAATACATAAACTGAAAGTAGCGTTTATAAAGGAACTCTGACTTGGGATTGTTTGATTTAAATTAGTGATGTTATGAGATGAGCTGAGGCTTCGAGGCGCGTGTCGAGTAATGGAGGGGGCGTTTCCCCGAAGCACGTGTCGAGGCGTGATTCATGTAGGGGAGGGGCCAAAATCGATGACGTCCGAGGCCTCGCTATAGTTATACCACGTGACCGCTTCGCCAAGTGGTTCGGGAAGCGCAAGAATTTTGACAGGCATCTAAACAGCCTCAGTGTTCAGTCAAGATGTGGGAGTTTGGAGGAGAGCTGCTCTCAGCTGGATAAAGTTTGGATTGATTCTAAGAATAGATTGGTTGAAAAAACAACCAATCTAGTTGGTTAAAACTAATTTGATTAGAATAAACATTGTAATGATCAAATCTAAGGAAACCACCGGAAAAAGTCAGTGTTAACACGTCAGTATTAATTAGTATTTTCCCCCCTCTGCGGTTATCTATATCGATGGCTTCATCTGTAAGAGGCAGGCTTTTACTCTAGAGGCTGATGGTTCAAATCTCGTCTTTGACTTTTGAAAGTTGCGATTAAACTTAAGTATTTTGGCTAATGAGACGAGTAAAAATAGAACGATTATAGGAATATATAGATTGGGTAAATTAGGTCGGTTTAGCCAAAAGATTGGTTGAACACAACTTCTAACCTCATTAAAACCAAAAAAACGTGGAAAAACTATCGTGTTTGAACAAAAATGACTCATTTTGCTCATCATTGCCCAATTTGCGCAAACACTTTCACTGTCTGCTTGAGTTTATTTCACTAAAAAGGCAGAAAAACTGTGCACCTTAAATTATTGTTCTAAGAAATTTTACAGTTAAAAAAAATTACAAAAGATTATATTATACACACCAACCATTAACAATTTCAAAGGAACCTAAAAGGGGAAAAAAAAAGAACAGTTGCAAAAAAGCAACTGTTCACCAGTAGGTGGTGACATGTTCACATGAAGCCTCATGAACTGTGGGGGTCGTTGAAGCAGTTTGGCCAAACGGTTCAATGCCTCATGACGCTTCATCTCACCATCACTAATTTAAATTAACCGTAAAACTAACAGATTTAGTTTCTGTTGTTAAAAATAATCTAACTAATCCTGCCAGCTCAGATTTCTCCTTTCGTCTCGTTGTTTTGAATGTATTCCGTCTCCACAGTCAGCGGAGTCTCGTACCGTGCTGAAGTTGCGCTCAAGCACCACTCGGACGTTTGTCTCGATGCTGGTGCGTTTCTTTCTGCGTCGGCCGGGAAGACCCTCCATGCCCAACATGGGGGAGGAGATGGAGGAGGGGCTGGGGAGCATGCTGTCCACCGCCATCGTTTCTGCATGAAAAGGAGCCAGAGAGAAATGTGCATAAAATGTATATGTTTTCATTCAGAGAGGTAAAACAAGAAGGAAAAAATTAAATGAAATAAATGAATATCAACTAGATCTAAATGCGGAAATGAGTTACTTGGTTAAGGAAGACTTCTATCAATCATTTTCACATTTTAATAAAGATTCATGAAATTTCTTTTTAGGAAAAACTCAAAATTATGTAATAAATTACACATGAAAATCAAACGTCCAAAGTAGATTTCACGATTCTAAGCAGCTGTATTTTACTTATTTACTTTACTTATGACTTTATTCTCATGAAAATATCTCCTTAAAATGAAAAATGCTAATTAAGAAAAAAAATAAAGTAAAAAAAAAATACAAAACATGCTGGGGAAGATTCTCAGTAATCCAGGTTATAGTAATTCCAAAAAGTTTGAAGACATTTTGGATCCAGGGAAGCTTTTTCAATTCAAAAATTTAAAAATGAAACCATTTTGAATTGAAAAACCTTCCTAGATGGGAAGCGAAACATCTTCAAACTTGGAAACAAAGTCCAGTGGATTGTTTTTTTTAACCTTCTTTTTTAGAATAAATACAAAACACATTTTAATCATCTAAGAAATCACAACAAACTGATTAGTGCCAATAAAAATATATTATATCAAATCTATTTAATATAGCATCAACATTTATAATGAAACAAAATACAAAATAAAGACAGCAGCAACAAAAACCTTAAACTAAAGTTCATAAATTACCAAACAGCAAGAAAAATTATTAAATTATTTGTGAATTTTACAACATGTCCAAAAAAGTCAATGTTTTCAGCCTGTTTGTATAAATATAAAATAAACCAAACTCAGAGTGCTATAGTTTCAAAGAAAGATTAGTTTATTATTTTAAGACTTTTCTCTGTTGTGTTTTATTTCTCACTCCCTGATTCATGCAGTTTAGTCATATAATACTGAAAATCAACTAAAATATTTAGCTGCAACAATAAATCTCCAAAAGTCTGACCATCAGGTTCAGGATAATTAAATTCATGCCATATTTTTTAAGCAACATCAACACTTAAACATTTTAAATTTTCTGTGGATGTATAATTTTGGAAACATTGTTTTCGTGAAACAAAGTTCTAGCTTAGCCTTTAAAGATCACAGTGCTTCCATTTGCAGGTAAATATGGAGTACCACAGGGCGCAGTGCTTGGGGCTAATTAACTTCTATAAAAGCTTCACTTGATAAAATTGGAAGCTGCATAGGAAAATTCTCAATGGATCCTCTGATGATGTTATATTGTCTTTATATTGTCTCTTCAGCAGGACTCCTTAAATAAAGAGGTTTATCATCTCTATGCAACAAAACTGGTTAGATAATGAATCAAATCTGTTAATAAAACAAAATGTGTCATAAATATGAAAGCTTATCAATCTGATGCTTTTAAAATTAAAGCACAGTTTATTGTATTGGTACTGGAGCATTTGTATATCTTATGTAGGTTTCTCAAAGCCAGAGTGATCTGTGTACACTGCAAAAACAATCTAGATTTCTTAAATTAAGTGTTTTTACTCTTAATTTGAGTAGGTAAGTAAGAGGATTTGCCAATGGAATGAGTATTTTTATTCTTAAAATAAGATAATTAGATAAAACTCACTTGAAATAAGACAATGCAATAGTTTTTTTCTCATTTTAAATGTAAACAGTCTTGTTCCATTGGCAAAGTGTCTCACGTACCTCCTCAGTTCAGGAAAAAATAAACTTATTTTAAGAAAAATTGACTTATTAAGGTTAACATTTTTTGCAGTGTAGATGGTTCTTAACACCGTCTGGTTATGCTGGATGTCTGTTTCTGTTGTTTCAACCAACTGTCGCCACATGCTTGCTAACAATAAGGGCTTGCCTAACTGATTCCATGGAGACGGTCAGGCCTTCTAAGGACCCGTTAATCTCTGTCTTAAATCTGCGCTGTATAAATGAATAAACTCGTTGTCTCACCTGCGTCACTCAGCCACTTCTCTAGCAGCGGCTTCAGCTTGCACATGTTCTTAAAGCTCAAGTTTAAAGCTTCAAAGCGAGAGATGGTGGTCTGGCTGAAGTCATTTCCATACAGCTTTCCCATGGCCACGCCCACGTCGCCCTGAAAGAGAGAGTTTTAATGAACGCACTTGACCTCTGAGTGTTGCTGCTTCCTGTCTGCCTCCTCACCTGTGTGAATCCCAGCTTAATGCGCCGCTGTTTGAAGGTTCGAGCGAACTGTTCCAGCTCCTCCAGGTCGCTTGGTTCTTCGCTCAAGTGGGCTGTCTGACTGCCGGGGTTCAGGCTGGAGGTGAGGGAGGAGGCCATGGCGCTGCTGGATGCAGAGGATGCTCCTACAGATGTTACGCCGCTGCTGCTTCCACTGGAAGCTACAGAGGCTGAGCTGCTGCTGCTGATTCCTGCGTCGCTGCTCTTCTCCCTCTATAACATTAGCATAAAAGGCATTTAGAGTGATTCACGTTGATCTACTGAACAAAAGTAGGGAGTTTTAAAGCTTTAACCATCAGAAACTTCAGGAACTACAGTGAATGTTTGCCAGTCTGGCTAATTAGCATTAGCATTTATGTCTATGTGCACCAGAATTATTCAGTCCACTAGAGAGTTTTCACACTGACTTCAGTTATAAGTGCAGAATTCATTGTGTTTTATGTAAATAAAATAAAATAACACTAAGTAGAGCAGAATAATAAAGCGAATATAAATACAGAACTGTCCCTACAGTTAGAATATATTCTGTTGGGGGAAATAAAATAGTCCAAACTATAGGCTAAATGTCTGAAACTGTCAGATTAGACGGATCTGTGAACTTTACTTTTGAAGTTTTACTCAGATTCTAAATTGGATTTGGTCTGGACTTTGACTGGGCCATTCTAACATGTTTGTTCAGGGTAGTTGAACCTTGTGTTTTACAGCCTCTAACAGGTTTTCCTTCAGGACTGTCCTGGATTTAGCTCAATCCATCTTCCCATGTACTCCAAGCAGCCTCTCTGTCTCTCCTTTAAAACTTTCTTTTTGATAAAGCTTATAGATAGAGTGGCTCAGGTTATCCTGAGCTATCTCTATAGTTATGCTGCTATAGGCTTAGACTGCTGGAGGACATAGAGACCCCGATTTCCTTATTCTGCTTAATACTATCTCTATTCTCCCACTCTGCAGAATCTGTTAGTTCATTCTCTAATGTTTTGCTCTCTCTTTCTGCTTTTTCTCACAGTAGTGTACTCCTGTTTCTGTGGATTGTTTTTTAATGGTAATACGTAGCTGAATACAAACACATGCCTTTTCCATATCTGTAAATAGGGTGGCCAGATGTCCGGCTTTAGGGCGGACAGTCCGTATTTTCATTGCACTGTCCGGCGTCCGGCGCCGCATCCAGCCGGACGTGTATTTGCCCTCCTTTACACCCAGATTCCACATACTCTGTCAGTGCTCCGCTCCGCTCAAGTACGTCGTGCGAAGTACTTGTCTGTCATGTAAATCAATGAGAGCTGTTCCACATCCTCCGCTACTCCTCCGCACGTCTCTGTCCACGTACGTCTTCTCCGTCTTTCACCGTCAAAATACGGAACTGAGCTCTTTTTGTCTCCGCTCCCGTCAGTCCAGATCAAGACCCGCAATTGCAATCGCACCAAACAGGATAAAGAATGTAGTGAAGACCCGGTTTGTCAAATTAAATTATAGTAAAAACAGGTCGGTTACTAGAAATTAGAGCATAGTTCGTATATATTCCCAAAATTAAGAGCAATTAATTAAATAACTGGATGCAGACTATTGGTGCTTCAACAGACCAAAAAATTCTTATTGCAGGAATGGATGAAGAGATGATGAGTTTGGAAGCGGAGAACAAACATAGTTCATACAAACTATGGATGATCCTGTTTATTCCTGTTACAAAAATCCACAGCAGACAGAGAAAATATTTGGGCAGAAACTGAACATCTGCTGGATGATGATGGGGATTTTTTTTAATATGTCATATTAAATTAAACGTTCACAGGGTTTATACCGGAATGAGGAACTCTAATTTAATGCTCTTTTAATGCTATTAGAAATAATTTTAATTTCATCAACAAGTATCATGTACACAAGTTATTAGTATACATGAAATAAGGAGCTGTAAGCACAGTTCCATGACTCAAGTTTGTGTATATATATATATATATATATATATATATATACATATATATATGTATATATATATATATATATATATAGATATATATAGATAGATAGATAACATGGTGAAATCATCTTTACTCTCGACAGGCTGCAGCCATGTCACGAATTCCTCTTTTCCAGCCACTTTTTGACATTTGTATTGTCCTATTCTCTAGCTCTCTCTCCGCCTCAAGCTTCTTTTCCAAACAACTGCTTTATGATCAATTGCAGCAGTTCTGCTCAAATTAATCGTGTCAAAAAATAGTCACTTTTTAAACACCACAATGTATTAAATAAATACAAATGCTGGGAACCAATTCTTTTTTTACATCTCTTTAATATTTTGTTCTATTCAACTACACAAGCATCATCTTTAAACTACTAAGAAATGTACTATAAAAGTGACTTTACCCGATTCTTATGTACACCTTAGTAATTGATATGCCGCACAATGTCCTCCTTTTTGGTGTTATAGAAATGGCCACCCTATCTGTAAATGAAGTTATGAGCTACTTCGAGTTTGTCTGTTACATAAGAATTCAATTCAATATATCAGCTCAATCAAAGTTCAGGTTGTTTATCCGAAATAAATGTTTTTTTTTCTTGAAGGCGATGTCCTAAAGTAACTCCCCACAGTGCAAAAATAAAACAAAAGTCTAGAAGATGAAACTCCACCTGGGTTTCATTAAGGTTTCTGTTTGCTACCTGTGCTTGGAGTCCCATGCGAGGTGGGCTTGTGAGAAGTCCTCCTGCGCTCTGCTGAGGTAGCTGGATCAGATTTGCTGTGGAGAGCAAACCTGAAAAAGTAGGAGAAACCAATGAAGAACAAAAGAGCCCATCTGAGGTTCCCATAATCCTGGAACCTCTTAGATGAGAGGGAGAATGCCCTAAAACATTTAGATCTGCTTTAACACATCTGTATAAAATAACTGGGCTTTTAGAAACTTTTAGAAACTAGCAGGTTGGACCAGGGATGCATGTAAAAGATGCAGGACAGCAACCGTTGATGATTGAAGGCACAGAACCTGTTCTTAGATAAGGGTTTTCTCCTCACCCTGCTGTGGCTGCTGGGCCTGTGCAGGCTGCGACAGGAGGAACTGGGCCGGGGACTGGAGGGGATGACCCGGCATGAGAACCAGCTGCTGGAGCTGCAGCAGCTGCTGGATGTCCTGCAGCACAAACATGTTTCAGCTGCGGCAGCAGAGGATGTAACGGGGCAGACAGGTGTTAATGCTGCTAGTACCTGCGCGGTGAGCTGGATGGGCTGCGACAGGGCCAGCTGTGGAGGCGGAGCCTGGACCGGCTGCTCCTGTTTGCTCGGTTGCTGCTGCTGTTGTTGTTGCTGATGCTGATTGGCCTGTTGCTGCGCGGCGGCGTGGGCGGCGGCGTGAGCGGCATTCGATTGCTGAACGGCCGCCGCCAGGAGCTGAGCCTGCGCCTGCTGGAGGAGCAGCTGCTGCTGGGCGGGGAGGAGGGCCGCAAGCTGGGGAGGGGGGAGAAAATCAAACATTTGTGAATTTTCACGTCTTTCAACAAACCTAAATAAAAACATAAACGTAACGTTTGCTTTATCTTTACTGCTTCTAACCCAAGCGGTGTGTTTTCTCACCCCTGCGAGCTGACTGCCTGCCAGCATCAGCTGTGTGTGGTGATGCTGAGCCTGCTGCTGCTGCTGCTGCTGCTGCTGCTGGGAGGGGGGAGCAGGGGCGGCCGCCGGGCTGTGCGTTATCTCTGATCTTTCATCGCTCTTTACCTGAAAGAAAAGACAAACTGCCCTTCAGAAAGAGTCCAGATCAGACTTTCTTTGATGCTTTGCTGTTGCTCCACCTCAGCCGAGGCTCATTGAGAAGGAAGATAAAAATAAGGGGACGATTGTAAGTGTAGTAATTTAACCACACAATATTTTAATTTGCTTTCTGTGTAACTGGTTTAAAAAACGGCTCGTTATATTCAGAAAACCATCTGTTCAACTGAGATTATCAGTTAGAATAGAAATGCTTCCCTCTAAGATTCACTTTTTTAAAGTTCTTTTTTTCAGATTGCAGCAGGACGAGTCAATCCTTCCTGAAGCTGCTGACCTCTGACCTCCTGCTGCAACCTCCCGTCCATCCAGGCTGCACTCTACATACACCTGTCAATCACCATCTTCTTTTGCTGCTGGTGCTTCTTCCATCAATGTCTTTTAGGATTAAAACTATAAACAAAATGCATCTAATCATGAGGGACATGATCGAAAAGAAATAATAAATATATGTGCAAAAAGAAAACGGCAATTAACGGTTAATAAAAGGCAAACAGCAGACTGTGAACTAAAGAGGTGACGCATACAGTATGAGTTATTTTTAAAAATTCCTCAGGCCGACAGACAGCGCTTGGTACTATCAATGCTACGAGCGGGGCTCCCTTCTTGAAATGCATCCTATGTAAGTTGGGAGAAGACGCATCGTCATTGGGAGTGTTGGCCTAGTGGTTAGAGCGGTGCGCTTGTGCTCTGAGAAGGTTTCAAGTATCCAGTTGATCCCCACAGGCTATCCACTCTGGGTCTCTGAGCAAGACCCTTCACCCCACACTGCTCCCCGGGCACCACACAATGGCAGCCCACTGCTCCCCATGGGGATGGGTCAATTCAGAAAGTTATTTTCTCCATTGTGAAATCAATAAAGTTTTATTTCTCAGGTGACCTGGAAAAACGTATCGCATTACGGCCGCAGGCTCTTATATAGTCATGGAGCTAATTCTTATGCTCTACTATTTTTCCGCCTGCTCTACTACTGGTCATGGCTGTGGCAAGGAAAAAGTTTTCACTTTCTAAGAAGCTTAAAGATGAGAAGATGTGAAAGGGATTGTGCACGAGGAAAAAACAGAATCGATCTTGGGAAGGAGTTTTTTCGTTGGTGCAGCCTGAAAGAAGAAGCTGGATGTTAAACTGATTCTCTCTTCTAAACTTTATTATTAGACTGGTAAGTTACCGCTTTGCTCCTTGTATACCGTCATATTACTTTGTTATTATTTCTAATGTTTAGCTGAAGCAAAATATGGGAAGTTACAAGTCTAGCACCCCTAGTGGCCAAAAGTTACAGTCGTAGGGAAGCGGCTGTTCCAATTCTGAATTCTCCCGAGTGGTGCCCGACTTTACACGAGTGAATAAAGTGAATGATTGGTCGATTATCAAGGGGGCGGGATTTGTAATGGTGGAAGGTTCGCAAGCAAGTTTGGTTTGTCGGAAGCATCTTGCTAACCAGTTAGCAACTTAGTGCTATTAGGTTCCCAATGGGAAATTCCATTGGGACTAAGTAGCACTAAATTGGTGACTTAGAAACGCTATGGACAGCGGAAACATGCAAGAGGAGAGTTTCGTGTCGGAGGTCGTGGATGAGTCGCCTCCGTCATCCATTTTTTATTTAGAGGAGGAAAGCGGGACGAAGATGTTGTGGAAGAGGACGCCAGGGCGGCAGAAGCTTGGTTTGGTGTAGAAGGCTTCCAGCCGTACATGTTTGAGCCCTTGCCTCGCAACGCTGCCAGTTCTGTTAGCTCTACGCCTGCCGAAGACACAGACGTCCATCCCCGTGAACACTGGGACGCAACTCAATGGGAAAGGAAAGGATTCTGATTTCAACCGTTGCGTATATTAGCTGCGACATATGAATCAAGATGCTTTGACCAAACACATTTGATTGACAGATGACCGTTGATATATGATTGGCCGAATTTAGGTGTTCAGGCTGACGTAGAACTAACTGGACTGCATAAAATCATTAAAAAACCTCACAGAAGGTGGGAAGACAGGATATTTTTAGAAGTTTTCTAACTTTTGGGACAATATAGTCTGATAAAGACTACATTTATATACATGTTTAAGCCAGAATGATTTGACATTTAAATATGACTTCCCTATGACTTTAAATAAAGAAATCAATACGATTAAAAATCAATCTTTTTAGTGACCGAAGTCATTCCGGTCTCGGTCTGTGTTGATATTTGTCAGATTTCGTTAAGTTCTGAACCAGCAGAACCAGGTGAACTCAGCCAGCATGTGGCATCCAGCTCACCTTGCTGCCTGCTGCTGAGGGAGAGAGGCTGTAAGGGCTGCTCTTCACCATCTGGACCTGCAGCTGGAAATAAATCACAAACATTGATATGGATTAGGTGAAACCTTAGATGCCTAAGATTGTTTAAACACAACATCAACCACTAGTCATAAAGCAGCAGGGTTCATTCTGACACCATCATATCATTTATTATTGGTGTAAATCTATAAATGTGCATCTGGACTCAGGAAGACCATGAAAACCCACCTGGTCATCAGGGCTGTTTCTGTCAGAGTCTGAAAAACAGAAAAACAGATGATTATCAGGCTGCCTGCATCAAACAGAATATCCATCAGTTCATATAGTTAGTGTGGGATATTGACCAGAATAAGGAGTCTAAATTCTACTTAGAGAAAATGCAGCGATTAGTTATTTATAATTTTAAGTACCGGTACATATGTTGGCTTTGGAAAATTTGAAAACATGCGCCTCATTTTTTAAAATCATATAAAATAACATTTTTTTCTGCTGCTATCATCACCAGCATACATTAAAAGACTCCATGACCATTATATGATTTTAAAAAACCTTTATTTTTCCTTCATGAACATCAAACTTCTGAATTGAATTTGATTAGCATTCACACAAATCCTCTAACTGTCTGTGAAAAGGTCCAAACAAACTGTCTGATTTTTGTTGTGCAGTTAAAGTTAACTGTAATTACCACGGATAATGTGACAGCTTCTACAGGGAAAAAGTAGGAAAGAATGAAAGGAGGCAAAAAATACAAGTTACTTTACTTCCTGTTCAGGTTTTTATTACATTTAGAGCAAAAATCTATCATTCGCTCTGATCTAATACTGAATGAACCTATTAATGGTTGATTCATCCTCTAAAAAAACCCATAAACTCAGCCCACAGGACAGAAATAGTTCATTTAGAAGATTTGTTTCCTGAAGTATTTATGAAAGAAGTACTGCAATGCTTGGAAAAAAGCAGCATGGCTGTTTAATCCATGCAGCTGGGAGGAAGTTAGCAGCTCAGTAGGACGGTCAGCTCAGTTCCCGGCCAACGCTTTGACCTGGAACAGGAGCTGGAGGACAGAACTGTTGGACGATGTCTCCCGTCCCAAAGTTAAAAACATCCTCCACTCCATTCATGAAGCTGTTTCAGCGACTTGCAGCTGTACACTGAAAAAAATCCAAATCTAGATAAGTCATTTTTTCTTAAAATAAGTGCATTTATTCTTGAATTAAGGAGGTAAAAGAGACATTTTACCAATGGAACAAGATAATTTCCATTTAGAATAAGAAAACACAATTACATTGTCTTATTTCCAGTGCATTTTATCTAATTATCTTACTTTAAGAGTTAAATTACTCATTCCATTGGGAAACTTTCTCATTTACCTACTCAAATTAAGGATAAATACACTTAATTTAAGAAATGTATTACTTATTTTTAGATCGTTTTTCCAGTGTACACTCACTTCAAAAACGATCTAGAAATAAGTAAAAATGTCCTTAATTAAGTGTTTTCACCCTTAATTTGAGCAGGTAAATGAGAAAGTTTCCCAATGGAATGAGTAATTTAACTCTTAAAGTAAGATAATTAGATAACATGTACTTGAAATAAGACAATGAAATAGTGTTTTCTTATTTTAAGTGTAAATTGTCTGGTTCCATTGGCAGAATGTCTCTTTTACCTCCTTAATTCAAGAATAAATGCACTTATTTTAAGAAAAAATGACTTGGTTGTTAGACCTTAGAACCACCATTGCTGGTAAGTTGTCTACAATAATTACATTTTTCTCTCCTATTTTCTTATAAATAGCCGACTGTTGTTATTTTTTGCAGAAATGTGTCTTTTATTTTTGTAGCTACATTTTTAGTCATTAGATCTGAGCATACAGTTTTTAATTATTCTACTTTTCCTTTAATTGCTGATTAAAATACCTACATTTCCCCACTGTAGAACAATACATGATGATTTTATTCTTGATATTAGCTGTTAAATAAACATTAGGAATAAAGCAATAACCTGTATATCACCTCTACATTAAGGAAATAATAGGATGTGTTATTCCTTAAGGTTATTTTAGAGCATAGATTTTAGTTCCTGCAACGGTTTGCTTTATACCTGAACTTTCACCTGGATATTCAGCTCCAGGCTTCTCCTCCCCCGGTGCTTTGGACATCCTGATATCTGCAAAAAAAGAACACAGACCAGTCAGAGGAAATAAGAACAAAAATATGATTAACGTCAAAATCCTGTAAAACCTAAAAACAAACCAAAAATGTATAAATGAAAAAAAAAAAGAAAGAAAAAGGACTATCTACATTGTTAAACTTTTTTAGAGCAGTATCAAAATAAATTTAGTATATAACTATATGTAAGTAATTAATCATATGTATTTTATCTAAATAAACAATAGTGATACAGATAAATATAAATTGATAAAAAATATGTAAGAAGATGGATCGAATTTCTTTTAAACATCAGCAACTCTCTTGCAGATTGTCCTCCAAGGTGGTTTAAAAACAAGCCAATGTGCATCTGAAGTCTCTATAAAAGACATCTAAACTTTCCTGCAGTATATTTTAAGTGCCTGAACATGTGTGCATTTGATTTGAATTAATCTCAAATTAGTTGAGATTTAAACCTCCCTCCGAAGTGCAGCAAATGTTTCAGAAGTGAGTGTATGTAAATGTGCAGAGTTTGTTGGACAGAAGCAGCAAACGGGTTAAAAATATGGTTTTCCTGGCAGGAAATGTTCCTGTTCCCTAAACTTTCCGCTTCTTCTTTTTTGTTCGTGGTCACATCTGGGACTGCAGCAGTAATTGGACCCAAAAGAACTGCAGAAACTGCTTAGCTGAGCACCAGACATTAATCAGAACCACCATACAACATAAAACACTTCATCGCTCTTAACTTCTGTCCTTCTTATACCTTTAAAATATATTTATTTATATAGTTTAAGCCTAAAACTATTTGTAATTTAATTGAATGTAGATGAAGGTGAAACGTTAGCTCTGATATATATCAAATAAAACAAAAAATAAGAAATAATAACCATTAAAAACAAAGCTATTTTTTTTCTCTTTAAAGACAAAGGGAAATGAGCCAACAGTTACCCTGATTTAAAAAACAAAAAACAAAAAAAAAAAAAAACCCAACAAAATAATGAATTGGATGATAAAAATAAAACAGATAATGAAATAAATCTATTTTATTTTAATTTTTCTAATATGAGAAAATACAAATTTCCACCTGAAGAAATTTAACAAACATTTTAAAAATGATTGTTATTTAAAGCAGGTATTTCTTCAGCAGAGGCCAAAAGCAGCCGATTGAGCTGGTTTGAAATCTACAGTTACACAATCCTACCAGAAGGTGGCAGCATTGTCTCAGAGTTGATCAGGTAGAGTTTCTGTTTTGATCAAACAAGCCGCTCAAGAAATGAAAAAAGGTTCTCTTGGATTTATTCATAGTAATTTTTATCTTATAGAGCAGAATAACTGGTTTTTGATATGTGAATAAATCATTTTTTATTTATTATAAAACATAAAAACTCTTAAATCAACAAATATGTTAAAAAAAGGCAAAAATTATGCCTTTCTTACTCCATCAGTTTTTTTTTATACAAGGAAAAATGCTAATAGTGATCTAATGAAACCTGATAAAAATTTTAAGTTGTTACAGATTAATAAGAACAAAAAAAAAACTATATAAGGTTTTCTTTAATTTCCCATATTGTTTTATGAATTTACACGTCTGCCAAACATGTAAATCGATCACCCCCACTTCTGTGTGTGATTACAAAACAAAATACTATTGATTTTATGATTTAGTTAATTTTAAACAACCATTTCCATAGCAGCTTCAATTTTAGGACTAAATAAAGTGTTTTTTTTTGTCATACTTTCCCTCAGCAGACTAGAAAAATCCTCATCATTTGTTTCTGCCTCTAACTCATCAAACTGTGTGGTCTTGGAAAAGCCTTCCTCATCCATCCTTCCTTCCTGATCCCAGATGTCCATTTGCCACGGATCCATTATCAGGTTTCAGCACAAACTGTTCAACCGTTTTTCACTGAACAAACTGGGATGGCTTTGAATCTGTGTTTAGTTTCAGTTTTGATCCATTTCTGGTTGTTTTATCTGAACACAAACTCCTCAAACATAAAGTCTTTTAATCTAGAACACACACACACACCCAGTGGGGGGGTCAGTTGATGTATGTGTCCTGCAGCACTGGGATGTCCAGCGCGGCTCTATGTTGTAGTAGAAGGGCTGGTGGTGGTGGGGGTCCTAAACTCAGCGGCCTTTCCTCTCCCTCCTTTCTGCCCACCCACCCCGCCTTGGTCACGCCTGTCAGGGGCCGGTGACAGACGGCGCGTGTGTTTGTATGGATGGACTGGGGTGGGGGGTGTAGCTGGAGCTGTTTGGCGTGTGGAGGTCAAAGGTCAGGCACATGGCCCCTGCCACCACACTCTGTACACATCGGCTGTCTCCCGTTTCCACCTGCCCCCTCCCCCCGTCATGTAACATTCAGCGGAGAGCAAATCTCAGCGACTCCAGCTTAAAAAACTGCTGCAGGAAACGGAAGGAAAGGAAACTTTGCAACTTTATTACACTTTCTTATACTATATATCGTGTGGGAAATAAATAGTGATTTTAAGCCTTCTAAGTCATATTTTCTGTTATAAAGATTAGAAAAAACTCAATATACTGAAAAGTAGATAAATCATGCTCCTCTTAAAATAAATCTTATTTTTTAAATATAAAATGTATCTTGTTAGCATAAGTTAGATTGCATCCGGAAGAGAAAGTTGAAATAAAGTAAAAAATGTAATGTTTAACATTTTCTTAATTCAATTAAATTGAAATAAGTTATGAAACATTTATGAAAAAGCACCGATAAAAATCTGCAGCAGTAATTTATTTACCCTTTTTCTTTTATTTTGATAAAGCTGAAAACGTCTTAATAATAACAGCAAGCTGAACGGTTCTAAAATCTAAATCTTTCTAATTAAAAGGGTTTAAAACTGAATAAATATTTTTAATGTAAATTTTCCCCTTTTACGGACTTATGTCCATTTGTGGCCTTTTATTCTGCAGACCTGATAAAAGCAGGATGTTTAGTTCTTCTCGTTTTAACGAGCATATTTGGTTGGTAAACAGTCGGACGGCAGAGTTCACAGAAAGATGACGCAAACGTTTGTTTGGATGTGAATCATTCACACTGAAACTGACTACACTGCAAAAACGATCCAGAAATAAGTGAAAAATTCCTTAAATAAGTGTATTCACCCTTGATTTGAGTAGGTAAATGAGATAGTTTGCCAATGGAATGAGTATTTTACTTACTCAAATAAGATAATTAGATAATATGCACTTGAAATAAAACAAATGCAATAGTGTTTTCTTATTTTAAGTGTAAATTGTCTTGTTCCATTGGCAGAATGTCTCTTTTACCTCCTTAATTCAAGAATAAATGCAATTATTTTAAGAAAAAAATGACTTATCTAGATTTAGATTTTTTGCAGTGTTGTTCATCTAGACTGAATTAAATTATATTTTACTTTGATAAAAATTAAGATTAGCAGTTGATGTGCATAAAAAATCAGCAGGAAGATAAATATTTTTAGCTCCTGATATAATAATAATTACCACTAATCAGATTGTTTTTTTTTTTTCTCTCAGCTGATTCGATGCTGCCCTGATTTTACTGCAGATAACATCCTAAGCTTTTGGTTTTGGTAAAACTGAATAAAAAATAAAATTACAAAATAATGAAAAGCCTGTGGATTGCTGTCAGATGGGCAGTCTGACCTATAATCCAGATTAACATGAACTATTTCAACATTTGATCCTTCTGTTCATCCAGAGGAGCAACATGATCAGCTTGACCTCTCTTTAATATTCATTATTCCATTTCACCCTTTGTAGCTTTAATATGTTTAATAACAGCTGCCTTACCTTCCATATAATCCTCCTCTTGGTTTAATAAATGTAAATAAATAAACCTACATTTGAGTTTAAAAAAATAAAGAGCTCTAATATGGGAAAACAGTGAAGTTTTCCAGTCCAGAATTGTACCTTTAAAACTGGCTGAAGGTTTGATTCCCTACATTTTACAGTGTCTTTGGGCAAAGCACCAGATCCTGATCAGTGTCTGCGTTCATGTTTCAGTCTGTGAAATATTTAGTGCATTGTTGTTAGGTTATAAAAGTAGAACTCTGATGGAAATTAGGTAAAAAAAAAAGGTCATAATTTAGGTAAACGATAGATTTGTTAACTTAAAAACACTGTAGTAATTAAAGCATTAGAAATCTGAAACTTAATAAATCTCTGCGTTAATTTAAAGGGATCTTTTCTGGTTTGATTTCCATCAGTTATTCAGGCCTTTCTTCTCTAATCTAACGGCCTCGGTTCTGCTCTCTGTCTCGCCGGCCTCCGGTTCCGTCTCCGCCTTTCCTTACTTTGACAGATTAGCTTTGGTTTTGCCATCAGGCTTTTGCCGTCAAGGTAAACCGGATTATTTCTGCCTCTGAGAAACATTTGTATCATTACAGCCACAGTTAGTGTCTCTCTCCGCCTCTGAGTTCTAATTTTTTTCCACTTTTTCAAACAGTTCCTTCCACACCCCTCGTCCTTCCCCTGCAGCGGTGGTCAGCGGCGGCGGTCGTGGCGCCGCTGGACAGTGTTAACGCAGGACACACGGCCCCCGTTGCCAGGCAACAGCGGTGCAAAATGGTTGTGTTTGTGTGCATGTGTGTGAGCGGGGGCTTGTGCTCAGATGTGTGTGCACCTGTGAGAGTGTTAATCATTAAGAATAAGCATGTTTCTCTGCCTGAAGGTGTCGAAGTGGAGCAAACAAAGTCCTGCATGCTAATGTCTGCTGCTCTCACCTGAGCAGGAGGATTTATCTGCTTCACATTTATTTTCAGTCACAAGAAAACAAAGCATCTCTTCAGTTCGCAGTTACAAAAAAGTAAATATATAAAACATAAGTATGTGGGTAAATGGATTTATTGGGGCGGTTTAAAAATCCTGTTTCTTTCTTTTGAAGGCCTAAAGTGGAAAAGCATCTCATTTGAAGGAGTCTGATGGGAGACCAGCAGGTAAAACTGTAAAATCAGACATGATTTCTAAATTATTCAGTGCATCAAAGCTAGGAAATACAACCGCTTCCATTTTATGAAGAGAAGCAACAAAATCAGATGGTTAGGGACACATGCTTTGATGTTTAGATGGAGCAGATTTTACAGTTCCTTCACTTTTTATTTGATGTCTATCAAACAGAACATTTCCTTTTATTTTTAGGTTTTAAACAGGAAGATCAGTTATTTCCCATTTCTAGCTCAGATCTGCATGCTAATGTTCCTACTGAGCAGCTGAGGACTTTTTTTAAACCTAAATATTGACTTCCTCCTCCTCTTCCTCCTCAGGCTGCAAACAGAAGAAGCTGCCTGGAAGAAGACGATGGAACTCGTGTTCGGATGCTGATTTGTGGAGGAGTTTCTTTGACTTTATGCACGGCTGGAAAAGAACCCAATCTGTTGTGTTCTCTGCACCTTTAACGTGTGTGCGTCCGCACGCGTGCACGTCGGCGCGCACGGGCGCGAGAGCTTTCTGAATATGTCTCCAGAGTGTTTATTATATCCGATACAGTACCTCTTTCTCGCACCACATATTTCTGTGCCGATCGATTCCTCTGACTCCCGACAAGACAATAATCGCACCTCCCTCCCTCTCTCCTTCTCTCCACCATTATTACTGCCCTCCCTGAGGAACGCAACGCAGAGATGGAGGGATAAAAACACAGAAATGAAGGAGGGAGGACAAGGGGAAGAAGGAAATGGCTACTGTGAGGTACTTCCTTCACCTAGAATCTAAGCGTTGAGGTGCAAAGATGGAGGCTGGGAGAGATTTGGGATGCTGAAATGAAAGGGTGGAAACTTTGGAGGATAATGGCGGACACAAAGAGACAGAAGGGTTTCTTAAAAAAACCAAAAGCTTCTGGATTTAATAGAAAATCAGGCAAAGAATTGGAGCAAACGGCAGCAGGATGGTGATAAAACGACAACAAAAAGGTAAAAGTAAAAATAACTGAGGGGGGAATGGCGAACAAAATGTCTGGTTGGAGGTTTAACGGAAAATGACAAAAAAGCTGCAAAGAAAAAAAGAGCTAATGAACAACAAAACCAAAAAAAATACAAAGAATTAAATCTACAATAAATCAAAGAGAAGGAAAAATGAAGAGTGTGTGGAAGAGAATGAGCAGCAGCGTGACGGAGCGTCCTCGCAGGAAATAGCAGGAAGGACAAGATGGTGACAATTGGACTAACAAAGACACACAGCCTCGCCTTGATGGTCTGTGTGTGAGCGATTGGATGAGGAGGGAGGGGGCAGATTGTCTGCAACAGAGTAAATGACAAAAAGAAGCGACGGGGTGGACAGAGAGATGACCGAAAAATGAGACGGGAGTCTGAGAAAAGGAATGGAGGAAAGAAAAGGCCTCGGTCAGAGACCTGCAGGACGGGGATCAAAGTCAGGATGAATCAGAATAATTTACCTTCAGCTCAAATAAAAAAGGGAACCAAAGATTAACATAAAAATATTAAAACAAAGACAAGGAGTCTGAAAGAACCGGTTTTAATTTTTAAACTCAATCCAGTAAAAAGCTGAGAGGAGATCTCATGAGCCTGAGGAGGGCAGAATTTCCTCCGCCCCAAAAGAAGATCGTATTATTTTTCAATCTGAGCTTATGAGGTTGTCATGTGACCGCAGGGATATTTATGTTCCAACTATTTGGACTGAGGCAGAAAATCCCAGCAGTGTGAACAAACCAAGCCTTTAAAATGAAGGCTGCTCTCCTGGCGCAGGGTTGGGATCTTCTTCCCTGCGTTCATCGGCTTTGGAAGCGCGTGCAGCTCCACAGGTGCAGCCATGTTAATGAATAGATGAATGGATGGATGGGGAGAGGAGGTGTGTAGGGCCGGTCGTCCTCCCTTCGAGCTGCGAACGTCCGGTGATCTATAGAGCGGGCTGCGAGCCATTAGAAGGCCAGGTTTACAGCTCTATCGATTGGACCCGACTTAAATTGGCTCCCAATTAAACAGAGCACTTATTTGACCTCTCTACCCCTTCCTGTCCTCTCCTTCCTGTGCCGTAGATCTGAGCTCCTCTCCGTCTCTCTTTCAGTGTAATACCTTCACTCCCTTCCCCCCCTCATCTGTGGCCATCACCCCATCCCCATTCTCTGTTAGAACCCCCCCCCCCCCCCCCCAATCTATTTAAACCTGGCTCTTTCATCAAACAGAGCTGCACTCCTGTTTCCTCTCCCTGTCCTTTTCCCCACCTTTCCCCAGAAGTGATCTTTGCTCCGCTTCTCTCTTACACTTTCTCTCAGTCAATCCGTCAATCTCGCCTTAAATAACAACGATGAATTATTAAGCGTATTTATTCAAACAACATTAATTATAAAATACAAGCAGCTCCAGAGGGACAGATAAGCAGAGAGTTTGGTGGAGAGGTGGAGGTGGTTTGTGGTTAGGGCTGAAAATTGGGGAAAGAAAAGAAGATGAGGGAGGTGAAAAAGGGGGTTAGGAAATTGGTGTGGCTAGCGGAACAGCTCCTCCCCCCCCCTCCTTCCCTTCCCTTCCCCGCTCTGCTTTGTATTCTGTGGAGATGACAGGGGGAAAGCTTTATTGCTCTGAGTTTGTATCGATCGGGGCCCCGCAGAGGGGGTAGCCAGAGCCGCGCACACTGGAGGCCCTTTCGCAAAGGCCGCCGATTGCTGCCTGCAGCCCCCAGCTCGCACGCATGCCCGCTCCCCTCCCCTTTTTCTTCGAAAATTGCTGCCTCCTCTTTCTGGTTTGGAGAGGTCAAGAGACAAAGCGCTGTGGCTTTTATTTACCCGCATGCAGCATCGCCTCAGAAAGCCTCAAACCAAGAGTCCAGAGTGCAAACGAAAGCGTGATCACACTCCAAAAACATGCACACGCTGAGGTGAAACACATCTGCCCCAAGTGCATGAATATGCTTGCATGAAGGAGTGTGCAAACACACGGAGAAGTACACACACCGGCAGCAGAAACACAAACCCCGGCTGCAGGGCTGAGCTGCTGTCCCGACCGGAGCTACATCAGAAATCCCTAATCGGGGAGCGTGACCGTCCTCAGTTCCAGCAGCCAGGGATCAGGATGCTCCAGGCAGATTCCAAATTTAAGGATAAGATGGGATGGGGATGCAGGTTACTGAAATCACCCCCAGGGGTGGAAGAATGGTTTGGAGCATGGGAGGGCAGGGATGAGGAGAGGCAAGTCGAGTGGTATGATTTACCCCCCCTGTGCTCTCCTCGCTGTGAACCAAACCTCTCAGCATTTCATGGAGCAGAGGACCACAAGTGGGTTCCCCACATTTTCCTTTAGTCTGGTAAACACAGTTTTAGGTGGAAGTGGGCTGGTTCTCCTATGAGGTTTAGCAGTGAGATAACCTCCAGGAAATTACCCCCGTCTCGCTGGAGAGATTTAAAGTTAATCTGGACAAGGAAAACGACTGATTATCACATCTTTAAATACTTTATTTATAGAATTTAATTCTTTTTATTTTGACTCTTCTATTTTAGGAAAAATAAAGAGTAAACACATCTTCTACATTCTGTAGGAGCTTAAAGCAGCTCCTTTAGGGTTACAGAGCAGTTTTAAGCATCTGAAGAAGCTAATAGAGTAAAAAGCTAAATAGAAATCATGTCATTCTGATTAATGCTAAGTTATTAGGGATGCACGATATTGGGGTTTTGGTCGATATCCGATATGCCGATATTTTAAAACTCATGTAGCCGATAACCGATATCGATACCAATGTTAAAGCTGGACAAAAATAAGTAGTCATTGAAAATAGCAGTTTTTTTATCCATTTCTGACACTTTGAAAAATAATATACTCAAATATATTTTCATATGCTGATATCAAATTGATTTTTAAAAACGCGGTATCGATCTATTTACTTTCAAAATCTCGTGAAATTTCATTGTTCTGTTACAAACTCTCGTGATATTTTGCATATTCTTGTGAGATTTTGTTAGTAAAATAGATCGATACCGCGTCAATATATCAACATATAAAAATATGGCAAAATTTCGTGAATTTTCGGGGGATTTCGTAGCATAACGATGACATATAGCAATATTTCATTAGTAAAAGAGATTGATATGGTGTTTTTATATGACAATATATCAGCATATGAAGATATTGGGATATTTTAATGTATCAATATTTTTTCCTTTGTCTTTAGAAGTTTTTAAGTCTGTAAAAAAGAAGTTTTTGAGGAAGAAGAAGTTTTTTTTTTTTTTTTTAGACTTTAGAAACTCAGAAGCTGATAAAATATCGGGTTAAATATCGGTGGGGTGGCCGATGTCCGATATTCAGTTTTAAGGCCGATACAGACCGATACCGATAGGGGGCCGATTATATCGCGCATCCCTTTAAGTTATAACAATTAACTGATATTTTCATCTCTCATTCGTGTATTTTTAATTAATAAAACTCTCATAATAAAATATGCATCAGGTCCTATTAGCTTTCAGAGTGTAAAAGCACGGCGTCCCTTTATTAGTTTCAATCCTCTAGTGCTGCATTTTTTTTTAAAGATAGATTTAAAAAAATGAATAAGAGCTACAGGAAATAAGTTTGTCTAAATAATTTAATCAATCAGTTTTGTGAATTGACTTGTTTACATGTTTAAGTTGCCGCATTTATAAAGACGGACATCCAGAGATATTCTAAGCAAGAAGCGAAGCCTTTCAGAAGGAGGCTTCAGCCGTAATAAAAACCTGTAACTATGTTAATCCTGTGACATGGTTGGCAGCCATTAACCTACCTTTTCCTCACTCATCTTTTTTTCCTAATGTTTCAGTGAACCTGTGACAGCAGTGAAAGTCCTTCCAAATGCTCCAATATTTCATCACCAGGCAGTAAAACTATAATAGTCCACCTAATATTTGCTCTATTATTACAAGACTCAGCAAAATGACACTAAAATTGATGTATCTGCTTTTTTTTATTACTTTTCATGCAGTAAGTTATGTAAAGAAGCCGTTTAAATGACAACCATTTGATTATAAACACTTGTGTTTAACTTGATGTGACCAGAAGGTCAGATTTACGAGGAGAGATGATCTGCAAAAAATGGAAAATAGGATCCTTTTTTTTTTTCTACAATAAATAATTAATATTCTGATTATTTTTAATGGAACTTTATATTTTCATTTAAAGTGAAGAATAGCTACTGATATTTATGGGGGTGTGAATCAGAGGCTCTAAAACTGAATGTAATAAATGTGTAATTAATGTACTCTGTTTATAGGCGGGTATTCAGTTATGGGATAAGTGGAATAAAGAGGGTTAGGGTTGAAAAGGTGTGAATGTTTTCTTTTAAAGATGTAAATCTGATGAAGAACTGTGATAAACTCATGTTGATTAGATGTTGAAGATAAATCCTGAGCAGGACTGAGGATCCCAGAGAGGCTCACTGGAAAAAATTCAAATCTAGTCAAGTAATTTTTTCTTAAAATAAGTGAATTTCTTCTTGGATTGAGGAGGTAAATAAGGGTAGTTTGCCAATGCAACAAGACAATTTACGCTTAAAATAAGAAAACACAATCGCCTCCTCTTATTTTGAGTGCATATGATCTAATTATCTTATTTTAAGAGTAAAAACACTCATTCCATTGGCAAACTATCTCATTTACCTACTCCAATTAAGGGTAAATACACTTAATTTAAGACATTTTTACTTATTTCTAGATTGTTTTTCCAGACCAATCAAGCTAAGATCCTAATTTATTTTCACCGAGAAATTTGCAAACAGAGAACATTTGATTATTTTACTGATTTGACCTCCAGAGCCTCTTATCAACAGTTGCTGTTATTATTTTAGATCTACTCTGAAGATGAGAAAACGTCGCCCTGATTAGTCGGTTGAGTCTCTCGGCCGCCATTGCTGCCTTTCACTTAATAAACTCCATTTTGTCGACGAGGAGCGAACGATTTGGCGTGGAGAGCGACGGATGGACACACGGATAAAAGAAATGGACGGAAGGAGAAGAGAATGAGGGCTCAAGGCCACGGCGGTCCGACCCCCCCTTCCTTCGGACTGTTTGGCTTCAGAGTGGCTGTTATCTCTCTATTTTTACACTCCTTCCATCAACAGACCGCCCCGGACCCACTTATGTTCACTCACCAAATGACACGTAGACACACACACAAATTACAGACGTAGACGATGTGTTGTGAGGCCAGTGTGAGTCATAACGCGGGTTTTGGACGCACTTTGACTCTTTCCTGCTGTTTGATCAGACGTTTGATTACGAGTTATTTTCTTCATTTTGGAAACGTTTCTCTGGAAAAACGCCGAACCTTGCTCTGCTTCTTTCCCCTCTGAGGACATTTTCTCTGTTTTACATTTGATTTTGTCGAATCCTTTTAGAAAATAAACGATAAAAGCTTCAAGCACATCAAGGTCGCTTCTTTCAGCCATTTTAGAAATAAAAGCATTTTATATATTCACAAAACTGCTTCACTACTTCGTAGCCAAAACATTTTTATTAACAGAAAATCTGATTGTGTGAAAGAGGCTCTTTGAATTCTTTGAATCGGTTTTTATAATACGGTCAGAAATGATGAAAAAGGCTCTAAAATCATCCCAACAGCAGGGTGAAGGCAACAGCCTTAACACCAAACACACACACACACACACACACAATTACAGGCATCCAGGGCAGAGATAATTACAACAACACAGAACATGGGTGTGTGTCGGTGTCATTGTATGGATCAGATCTGCGGGGGGTAGACTATACAATAACGACCAATTTGAAGGGAAAGTCTACCTTTTTCTAGATTGTGTTCAGACTGTAACACGACAGGGAAGTCAGCATGACGCCATTATACTTTCCCACAGCAATAATACACTGAACACAATGTATGTCTTATCATTTGCACTATAATCAGCTCTTTCATTTTGCTCTGTATGTGTGTGTGTGAGAGAGACGACGCTCTGGTTTCAGTGCACAACAGATGAAAGCCCGCTGACACGGTCTGCATGACCACAGCGGCGTTTGAACGCGCACCCACACACCGGTCCACGCACGGCCCCCCCCGCCTGGCCGACCGAACAACCACCATTTCACACCGCTGACCAGTACAAATTGGATAAGGGTCCATTCCCTCTGCACCAACAGACACGATACGTGAAAGTGCACACAAGCGTGCTGCAACCTCACACAAAAAATGACTCAAAATGGCTGAAATGCAGCAGTTAAGAGACGGGCCTGTGGAGGAGGACAGCTGAGAAAAGAAAGGTGGGTGTCCCCTTCCTCAGGTCTTCATCATCAAACATCTAAGAAAGGACAAAGGATTCCTGGCCTTAGAATCTGGATTTAAAGTAGTTTGGAAAGAAACTAACTTTTTTTTTTTAGTTTAGTTGATTTTTGTATTTGATAAATGTTGAACATCGCAGAGCTCAGCTTCTATTACACAGCAAAAAATTTAAATCTCAATGAGTAATTTTTTCTTAAAATAAGTGCATTTTTTCTTGAATTAATGAGGTAAGTGTAACACTTTGCCAATGGAACAAGACAATTTACATTTAAAATAAGGAAAAACTATTATATTGTCTTATTTCAAGTGCCTATTATCTAATTATCTTAATTTAGGAGTAAAAATACAAATTCCATTGGCAAATCATCTTATTTTCCTGCTCAAATTAAGTGTTAATGTACTTCATTTAAGACTTTTTTACTAATTTTTAGATCGTTTTTCCAGTGTAAAGCTTAATCTAAGCTGCTGAGCTCATCATTAATTGCGCTTGTTTCCAAAACCCAACATTAGGTGAGAATAACAGGATTAATAAAAAAGTTTAATCTAAAAAATGAAAATTTTCAATGGTAGTTTCCTTTGTCATGCACTCGATAATGAATATTAAAAAAAATTCATATAACAACTAAAATATGGACAGAAATGAAAAGGATGAGGAAGATGTTGGATGTTTTTTTTATATATAGAAACACATTAAAATGAGCAATGAGAAGCAAAGCTTTACATTTACACTATAAATTGAATTGCTTTAAAGCAAACAGGCGTTAAAATCTGAATTTTGTTGCTAGCTTCAGCTAAAATGTGAATCTGTGGAAATAGTCTGCAGAATTGAAATTAAAATGTAAGTTTTTTTTTATATATAAGGGCTAATTATGGTTGTTACGTGTATTTTTCTCTCTTTTCTTGTATAATCATTGAGTAATGTGGAGATTTGTAGGAGATTCAGTGATAAACTCCTAGTTTGGATGATCCATGTGTACTGGGCCTAAAAAAATTAAAATCTTTAAAAAAGTATCTTTACACTAACAGCAAACTCGGCTAACTAGACAGAGATTTAAATGCTCTATAAGCTAATTCAAATACCAACATAGTAATTAGTAAATTAGATCCCAAAGTAGTCATGGCAACAGTTTTAATTTCAGCTTCAAGCATCTGCAATGCCGAGGTGATGGAACTCATCAGTGCAGACAATCTTGCACAAACAGAGATCATTTCATGCAATTATTGTTTCATTTCTGCGATATTTAAAACCTAAAAGTGTTTCAAATGTTTAGGACAAGTTATATAAGATCAGGTGTGATTAGGTGGTCTGCTTGTCCAACAACACAGAAAGAAATGTTGACTTACTCAGGAGTTGATTAATAGAGAACTCTGAGGCAGATAAAATAAGCGATAAAATTAAAACCGGTCAACTGGTTAAAAATAAAGAAATCTGAAATATTATGATTTGAAACAGCAAAATTCAAACTGATTTAGCTGTGATCACCTAAAATGGACTGAATATAAAATCAATTTACATTTGGCTCAATCTGGACAGCATCTATTTTGAATTAACTGGATCAAAACAAAGTGTAGTTTTTTTTTTAACAGAAAAAGAATTCTAGCAAAAGTTTATGCATCTGCTTGATTTTAAACACAAAACATAGAGAATTCCATTCAAATTAACTTTGTTTATATATATATGCATATATGAAAAACACCAGACAGAATTTCTGTTTTTTAACCTAAAGCCAAATGTAACAGTAGTCAATAAAATAAATATGTATTAAAAAAACAGACAATACTGAAGTTTGAGCTTCATATTAAATTACATTTTTTTTTATTAGCTTTTTTATTGTCCTTACACTGTCTAAAGTACAGAAGAATGAAATTAACTCTCTGCATTGTACCCATCCCCTTGGTGACAAGTGGGCTGCCATTGTGTGGCGCCCGGGGAGCAGTGCTGGATGCTGGATGTGGACGAGTTGCACTGTAGTATAGTTTATTATATAGTATATTACATAGTTTAGTCTGGTATAGTATATAGTATAGTCAAGTATACTATAGTATAGTATATAGTATATTATATAATATAGTATATAGCATATCATATGGTATAGTTTATGGTATATTAAAAAGTATAGTATAGTCTAATATAATATAGTATACAGCTGTATTGTATAGTACAGAAAAGTACACTATAGTATAGTTCTTCTGGTGCATTCAGTGAAACTTACCAGTGATCGGAGCCAATTTTCATATTATCTATATGGGGGGAGGGGGACTGGTGGCTCAGTGGTTAGGGCATAGAGTTTGGAACCCGGAGGTTCTCAGTTTGAGCCCCACCCCCACAGACTGCTAGCCTGACGTAGTCCTACTCAATTCTAGCCAGAATGAGTCTGATGCTGCTCCATAGAGCTGTGATTATGGGGCGTGTTTCGAACGAACCAGGAAAAAAAAATTCCCTCTTCACTCAATTGGATAGACCTACAACCAATAAGAGCAACGGAGTGCGTGACGTATGTTAAGCGACGTATAGTTGTTGTCAACAAAAATCAAAGCGTGCAGTTGCACGCCTAGAATAAGAAGATGAGACTTGATCGCGTTTCTCTGTTCCTCTTTTAAAATTAATTTGCTGTCGATATCTTCTAGAACAGACCTAATAGCAGAATCTACACACCTCAACTCTCCAGCGGCAGCCATTGTTGTTGTCACCCAAGCGTGCTTTGGTCACGTGGTTGATGACGTTACTGTTGATCATCTGTCCATCATCCTATAAAGCCCGCCCTGACAATTTGATTGGCTCGCCAGAGAGTGGGCGAGTATACTCGCGCTACTATTAAGCAATGCCAGACCGAACTTCCCGACCTCAAACGTTGTGGACGGGACTAAGTTCGGAATGGCACCCAGGCTAATAGACTGCCACTCAGGGTCTCTGAGAAAGACCATTAACCCCACCCTGCTCCCCGGGCGCCGCACAATGGCAGCCCACTGCTCCCCAAGGGGATGGGTTAAATGTAGAGGTAAATTTCTCCAATGTGAGATCAATAAAGTTAAATTATTATTATTATTATTGTAATAATAATAAATTGGTTTATATTTGTTCTAATTAAAATTACAGCAATTTATCATTTACAGACACCCTGAGTTAAGTTCATAGGATATATTCTAATTTTGATTACAGTAAACGACTGAAAAGGATATTTTCTTGAGCATAAACTCTTCTAACCTGTCTGTTTTCTTTCCTAACAGTTTTTTTGGACTATATTAGCAATGTGGCCTAACATTCTGCATCCTATTGATGTTATCATGAATCCAACTGATTTGGATGTGGGTTTTTTTATTCCTTAGTCCCCCTAAACTCTCACCTCAGCCTCATATGGAAGTATGTAATTACAGTGTGACCCTGCTGTACCCCCTGTAGAGTCCAATAGTGTGGATTCCTGGCTGCATGCTGTGTGGGCCCCAATGTTTGCCTTTATGAGCAGGTCTGCTCTGGTGGGTCCGCCTTAACATGAGAAGTAAACCAGGAGGGAATATCATTCATGTTTTTTGTTATGCTTTTGTGTTTTCTAAGAAAAAAAAACAAAAAAAACGTAAGGTCTTGAAATAATTCCTTAAAAATTCAGCATTTGAAACAGGTTTAGATTTCTGTCAATTATTTAAGTGACTTTAATGATTTAATCAAATGTAAAATTATTTATTATAACCCAAGAACTGTGAAGGACATTAAAATAGGTAAGAAAAAAAGCCACAGGGTTTAAGCGTATTTAATGACATGCTCGCTTAGAAAATTGAATAAATGAATCAAAATGAATTCTGTCTTTTAGCAGATGTGTACTAAGAGAAAAGGGAATGTGTTTTATTTTTATTCAGTGCTCTTATCCTTGACTCCATAAAAACCAGGACAACACTCTGAAAACTGAGAACCACTCTGGGTTTTACTCTCGTACCGTGTGACGGGCTTTGCTGAAAGTTTTCTATTACAATAACAGATTCTTTGTGCCTGATCTAATAGTTTGATCTAACCGCTGAGTCAATTTCTATAGAGCTGAATCTCACAGAAATGGAGATAAAGGGCATAAATTCATTCATTCATTTACCCAATTTACTCCATAAGTTATGCTTCTATCAAGTGTTTTCTAGTCTTTACATTTTTTTGCCTTTATGTTTTTGCAGCAAACTTTGTTTAAATATCAGTGTGACTCCATTATTACGGAGGGGAAAAAAGAACTTTTGCGAGATCCCGCAAAAGTATTGCGAGATCCCGCAATAGTTTTGCGTGATCTCCCAAAACTATTTCGGGTCCTCGCAAAAGTTTATTTTTTGTGAGATCCCGCAAAACTTTTGCAGGATCTCGCAATACTTTTGCGAGATCCCGCAATAGTTTTGCGAGATCTCGCAAAAGTTTTTTTTTTGCGAGATTTTGCGAAAGTTTTGCGGGATCTCGCAAAAGTTAATTTTTTGCAAGATCTCGCAATACTTTTGCAAGATCCCGCAATTATTTTGCGTGATCTCGCAAAACTATTTCGGGATCTCGCAAAAGTTTTTTTTTTGCAAGATCTCGCAATACTTTTGCGAGATCCCGCAATAGTTTTGCGAGATCACGCAAAATTATTGCGAGATCTCGCAAAAGTTAATTTTTTCCCCTCCATGTCCCTTTAGGGGCTCCATAGATTATCAAAGATTAGGTTAAATATAGCTTTTATTCGGTAGAATATGGTACCTAGGGATATCGATCTTATATTGATATCAGAAATTGATCTGATATTAGCCAGAAAAATAAATAGTAGAATATATCGGCCTACATCTAAAATCTCCAATATTTTCATGCTAACAGAAAGATTTCTGTTTACTAACCCAATGGTTAATAAGAAATGAGTCAGTTGTTCTCGTACCGATCACTTAATTAAGCCTTTTCTAAACTTCTATGCAACTAAATAAAGGATATAATTATGATTCTTGCTGACATCCTAACCTGTCAACTCTCAGAAATGCAATAAAGGTATCATATTAGAATTGAAAAAGCTGTATCTGTCCTCCCCTAATGATGTCATAACCTCTACAGACACTTTAAAGTTAAATCCGTCCTTCAGTCCAGGATATTTGTTTATTTATAAATTTATACTTCATCTGAAATCTGTGTTATATGTAGATGCAGCTTACTGTGAAAATGTAATAATGAACAGATTCATTGCAGACCTGCTGCTGGTCAACACTTATTAAATACATTTTCTAAAACCAGATAACTGAAATCGTTTCAACAGACAACGAACCCAACTCATTTTAAAGATATATGTATCAATAAAAGCAGTAAATGAGTAAACATTACAGTAATCCCACATGGGGAGAAATGTTATAGAAATAAAAAACAAATTCAACTGCAGTTTCCTTAGAGGCCAAAGCAACAGTTAAAGTTGATATTCTGGGTCTAAGGAGTAATGCTGATGTTTAGTTCTTTAATTTCTTGCTTAAATCACTTTGTTCTGTGAAACTGGTTTAAAAGAAATAACAAGAATAAGCTAAAAAATATATTAAAAAAACCTTAATGACGACATACAGAAATGGTAGAACAACAGAAGCCGATCAGTGTATTTCAGAGCAGCTTACTGGCATAAAACAATTAATTCAGCTGAATCTCACAGACTAGAACAAGAAAACAGAACAAATCAAACTGTTATGCAGTGACTCTGTGGATCGGCTGATTAATAAATTGGTTCTGAGTCTTAATCTAGTTTCTTATTATTTGTGAGTCACTATAATGTTAAAACATAAGTAAAAATGGACTCATGCAAGATTGTATCTAGTAGTTTTAGATCTAGAGGAGAAAAACGAGATCCTAAAGGTGTTATCAGTCATTAAAGGTTGATAATTACATGAGGTTGTTGTCTTTTTAGCTCTCTATGCAGGTGAGTTACATTACAGAGATTTGTTTACATAGACTATTTTCCGCAAATTCCACAACTTTCTGCAGCTAGACTCTAATGCTAAATCTTATCTTATTTATTTAAATAATGTTGATGCGATGTAATTAAAGCTGCGGGAAAATGCCTTGTCTTTGCATCAATAAAGTTGATTCTGACAGTATTTTCTACCTGGTAACCACAAAAGGTTAAAGAAGCAATTACTGAATGGAAATAGACGACTAATAAATAAACAATAGCGCCACGATTATTATGTCCAAATGAAACCTTTGGTATCAGAGTACTAATATCAGAGATAAAAAATAGATTATTCTACTGGAAACACTGTACCAATTTATGTCTGATTTATTTCTCATCAAACAAAGAAAAAAATAAATAAAATTGAGCCTTTTAATCAGTTAAAAACACCATGAACCATCCATGTCTTACCATTATATCTGCAATTAGTTCTCAAATATATAGATATCTTTTTTCACCACAATTTTTTTTATCACTGCTGCTTACCATATCTAGGCTGCAAAAAATGAAATAGTTTAAGGAGCTGTTCTTAATTATTTTTTTTTAGTTTACATTTGTGTCTACAAAATGGCAAAATAAAATCTGTCAAAGTCTGACTTTAAGTCTAAGCCTAATATGAAAACAATAATTTTTAATAAATTGGGTAAAAAAAAAGAGAAAAATCCAGTCTGAGTAATGTGGTAGATCTACGGAAGAGGATTAGGGCCAGTGGAAAAAAAAATGTTGACTGATTTTTAAATTTTATTTCAGTTTAACATAGGAAAAAAGTCAGAATTCTGACTTTTTTTCTCAGAATTCTGACAGCTAACACACATGTTAGCATCAAGCCATAGCCATGTCTGTTTTAGAGACTAGCTCTTGTTTTAATGACCTTCTGCTCCTCCATTAATGAGGGGGCCCCTCTGGCACGTAAAAAGTTGCCTAATTCCGTCATTTTCCACCAATGTGTCACTGGCCACCTCAAACAGCTCACATCTTTGTCAGTGAAGCTGAGTGCTCCACATCTCTTCCTTCATGGTGCCCATCTACATTAAGATCCAAAATTCTGAGATTAAAGTCAGAAGTCTGAGAAAAAAAGTCAGAATTCTGAGGTTAAAGTCAGAATTCTGAGATTAAAGTCAAAATTCTGAGAAAAAAGTCCGAATTCTGAGATTAATCTCAGAACTGTAATAAAATTTAAAAATCTGTTAACTTTTTTTTTTTTTTTCAGTGGCCCTAATCCTCTTCCGTATAGATCTCATCTAGCCATAATCTGGAATGATTTAGCGTACATTTGAACATTTACAAAGCTGCATATTTGCAAAACAGTCCAGGTTTGCTCAGTGGCGGCCGGCCATGTGGCCCAGTTTGTTTACATTTGTTGACAGGGGCACATCGGGTTATATCTCACGGTAATCAATGAACGAGGGAACGAGGGGAGGGGGAGCAAGGGAAAGCGAGGAGGGAGGGAGGATAAAAATCGGTAAGGAAAGCAGGTTATCTCCTGTCATTAACGGAGGGATTCCCGTGTGGAGGGGGGGGTGGAGGGTTAGCGTAAGGGGAAAGACCTGGATTCATTGAGAAAAAACACAGCGTGTTTGGCATGAAGAGAAAGCAGACAATTATCTATATTGATTAAAGCCAGCCAGCCAGCACGGAGAAGACAGAAAACTATGGCTAGATCAATACAGAGGGAGAGAGGGAGGGAGGACAGAGGAAGGCGGGATATCTGCAGACAGACGGGACGGGATGGGGGGAGAGCTTCAGAACAGACGGGACGGGATGGCTCCAGAATATTAGCTGAGGATAGAAGAAGAAAATTGACTGAAGAAGATGAGCAACCAGAGGAGTCGACAGGATGATGGCCGTCTAGAAACCTCACAGCGAGGAAAGAGGTCACTGAATTCATCAGAGAGGCTGGTGAGGTTCTAATGAAGATTATAGAAGGATAATTAATGAGATACCATCAAATCATTAATCAGTAGGAGCAACCATACCTTATGATGATCAACTTTGAGTAAAAATAAACTGAACGAGACAGGAAGGACAGGAAGTGTGTGAGGATCAGGGTATTTCTGACTGGTGTCGACACCTTAATGATCCCCCTGTGACTTTGTTCCATCTGATTAAACTTCTCATCAACCACAAAAGGTCCGACACCTTCAGCTGTGGTCTGGGTCACAACTAAAGCAGGAATCTCAAAGTCCAATAAGCATTAAACAAGCAGCTTAGAGCAGGGGCCGGCAAACCAAACTGCTCAAAGAGCCACATTGGACCACGAAAAAAATGGCAACACGGGCTCTAAGCTTATTAGCCCACTGTAAAAAATGACTATGTGGGCTTAAATATATAAAAAGCATTCATGATTAACTATTTATCCTGGAGCACATCACAAAATCTGACTATTCTGCTGTACGATAATTGGTGCTTTAAGTTTAAGTTCCATTAAAATATTAGTGGAAAAATTATCTAGAAACAAGTAAAAAATATCTTAAGTGTATATACCCTTAAATTGAGGAGGTAAAGGAGATAGTTTGCCAATGGAATGAGTATTTTTACTCTAATAATAAGATAGACAATATGCACTTGAAATAAGACAACGCAATTGTGTTTCCTTATTTTAAGTGTAAATTGACTTCTTCCATTAGCAAAATATTTCTTTTACCTCCTTAATCCAATAAGAAATGCACTTATTTTAAGAAAAAATGACTTATCTAGATTTCGATTTTTTTTCCAGTAGGTTAGGTTTTGTTGTATTAAAGGAAATTATAGATAAAACAGTAGGAAATCAGATTTTTTATGTTATTTTTATTTTGAGGATTTGGGGGGAAAAATTGAAAAAAATTCTTATACCTGCATCAGTGCTCTACCGGTTTGATATGTGGACGGTTTTCCATGCTTGCAACAGAACTGGCTACAGTAGTGGAATTTGGAGATGCAATCTTGAATCTATCTTTGGTCTCCTATAGTTTATTTAGAAGATCTGCAATCGTGGCTGCAAATTTAGCATTCCTTCCCTGGAAAAGCCTTTCCAAATGACACCTTTTATTATTTGACAACTTCTAATTACAAAGCCAACATACATTGATAATGAAAGCAAATGATTCGCTCCATTCTTCTTTAAATCTTCTGTTCTCAGCAGCTATCTTCCTTCTTTTCCATTGGGGACCCATGGCCCGAGACACACCTGCTGCTTTGTCTACAACAGCCACCGGCCTGGCACTGCGTGTTGCAGGCTATGACACAAATCTTCATTGGCAGAAATTTTCAAATTTATTTTTTTCATTTATTTATCATGCAAATTTTTACAGCAATGGAAAACATAATGAATGTTTCACCTCCTGCACACCATATTAAAATCATTTCCATATATTTTGGAAAAAGCTCTAGGGAGCTGCAAGGGGGGGCATTTAAGAGCTGCCGACCCCTGGTTTAGAGAGTGAACGAATCTGGAATATAAAAAGTAATTTAATTGCGTCCAAACGTGTTTTAATTCAACATTGAAAGTTTTATTAATCCAGTTTCTAAGTTTATAACAGACACATTTATTGAATTTTAGGCATACAATGCTCAGCTAACTTTTATTCAGAACAACAATGACCTTCAGGGTGAACCGAAAGCTACTTTATCCATGTAATAATTAAAGGTGTTTAAATGTCCTCCTGCTTTACCAGCACTACCTCATACTACACCAACATAATGCACACAGAAATCATCACTTTAAATCAAAGCTGCTTCAAATGTAGCAAACTATTGCAGAGATTGAGAATAATGCAGATGCATCTTAAACATAAAGATCTTTAGTCAAAAAAGGTTCTGCCGCAGCAAAAAAGACTTGAGGATGTCCAAAACAGGTAAGCAAGCTCAGGGACATTGAGGATGTAGGAAAATTTTGTGCATTAGACATTTAGAAAACAGCCTGGTGACAAAAAGTCCAAAAAACATGACCTTTGGGTTAACTGGTTACTCTAAATTGTTGCCCTCCGATGGACTGGTGGCCTGTCCAGTATGGACCCGCCTTTTATCCCATAGACTGCTGTAATAATTACTGGCCCCATAGCGACCCTGATAGATTAAGCAGAAAAAGGACGGATGGATGTCTGTAGGCGGTGTATTAGTTTTAATACACACAGTTTTAGACCCTGTCTACTCTTATGACTACCCTTAAAACTTTCCTTTTGATAGAGCTTATAGTTAGAGTAGCTCAAGTTATCCTGAGCAATCTCTGTAGTTATGCTGCTATAGGCTTAGACTGCTGGAGAACGTAGGGACCAATTTTTTCCGTTTCGTTCCATCTCTCTTCTAAAATACTGCAGTATTTATGTTCTCTCTGCTTTTTCTCATCAGAGTAGCTTCTTCCTTTTTTTAACCACATTTACACTACCCTTGAAAGACCGATCCATGCGGAGACCGGTCCGAGCTCGGATCAGTTAACCAGGCCGAGCTCGGTTCTGACGACCGTTTACACATCACGCTATCTCGGTTCCTCTCCTCCCCGCCTCCTAGTGACGATCTGCGGTATTACTGCCAGTATTGAAGGAGGAAATCAAGCAGTTGGTGGCGGTAATGCACCAAAAGTTGTTTGCCAACCGCCATAAAACACAAGAAGAAGAAGAAGAAGGAGGGAATCAAGCAAATCAAAATGGCGGCGTCCGTCACATTTAGAAAGTTATGCTTGACTATTATTGCTGTACTTCGGTGTTTGCGGAGGGTCAGGCGAAGACGGCAACCTTTCGTGGATGTTTATAGTTGTTCTTCTTCTTCTGTTTTGTGTTGGTTGGCAAGCAACTTCTGGAGGGGCATAACCTCCAACTACTGGAACTACTGGCAGAGCCCACCTCTGGAACTGGTCTCCAGTTAGCTCGGTTAGGTTGTGTCTAGCTTGGTTCAGTTCAGTTTGCTTTCCATTTACACACGATAAGTTATCTCATTTACTGAGCTCGGACCGGTCTCGGAACGGTTTTTAAAGGGTAGTGTAAATGGGGTATATGTCTTTGTCTCCTTGAACAACTTGTTCTTCAAACAAGGTTGATCACAGTGAGTCTGGTTCTGCTGGCAGTCTCTACCTGTTAAAGGGGAGTTTTCCGCTCCACCATCACTGCATGAGCGCTCGGTGTGAGGGATTGCTGCAGAGTCAATTTACAAAGCAAGCAAATGTCTACTATTTCTACATGCTGAAACAGTAGGAGTGAAAGCTGCAAATTCAATGACTGGATGCATTCAGCTGGGTTTCCTTAGACAGAAAACTTTTAACCAGTCTGTCTATGTGACTTGATTGAATTGTTTCTGTAAAGTGCCTTTAGATGACGTGTTGTGAATTGGCGCTATATAGATAAGTTGAATTTAATATTTTAATGTATTTTTTTAAGGGCCGTAAGTAAGCCATCAGATCAGGAAAGATGCAAACCAATCTCTAAGAAAAAATTTAGTTAAATTTGAAGATTAGTACTAAAGACTAGCATAATGACCAAGACACCAGGCTAATAAGTAAGCTATGTTTAAGTTAAATCAACCTAGCAATATTCAAGCTAGAAAACTAAATCTATAATCTGACTTTGGACATGACCAACAAATGCAGCTAATTATTGAACAAATGTGGCTCCTGTTTCATAATCATCTTTAATTTTCCCTTTATGCACAGAAACAATGACTTGTAGACTGTCAACTGTCTTTCATGCTTTATTTTTGGCATAGGAGTTCAAAGTGAATCTATTAACTTTTATTTTCTTCTCTGTCACTGTCTTTTATCTTCCTGTCTGATCCTCTCCAAGCGAAGCCCTCCCACCTTCTCGTCTTTCTCTTTCTTTACTTTCATCAACCATTTCTCCATTGTGCCTCTTCAATCCTGTGTCGTGCTCCTCTGTCCTCATCTCCTGCCTCTTTCTCCATCTATCTGTCCCTCCACGGGGTCATGCTGATGGTCACCAAGGTGCTGTAGTGAGCTGTATGGAGGATTGTAGATCTGGGGCAAAATGGGCCCTAAATGGCTCTCAAACTCACGCTGGCTTTATTGATGCTCTGGTCTGATGCCAGCTAGCCCACATTGCTATGTGTGTGAGAGACTGTGTGTCAGAGGGAGAGTGGCACTGATTGCTATGTTGATGAAACAGAATAGTCCCACATCTCTCTGAAAGCTTCTCAGCTCAGACAGTGCAGAGAGACGAGACAGACACAGGTGGAAAACGCATGATTTTGGTGCACTGAGCTTGTGCTTTCCAGAAACAAGCTTTAAAAAAATACTGGAGGAGCTTTAAAATGTAAGAGTTCATGTTTTGTGCTTTTAAATTCAAGTTGTTATGGGTCCAGCGATGCCTCATGTTGCAATTCACTGCAAACGTTGCACCGATTCCCTCCGATCCCGCTCTGATTATGTATGTGTAATCTAAAATGTTTTGAACAAATTCCCCTCTCCCCGAGCTTGTAGGCGTTTCATAATAAATAAAAAATACAAGAGAAAGTTGGTGATAAAACTTAGAGCAAAGCAGACAGCAAAACTCTGAATTTGTTTGGGTAATATTTTGCTGTCTGTTAAATCAGCTCTGCTGAAAGAGCAGTAGCTGAACACACCTTCCTAACCCTGTAGAAGATGCTCTCATCCAACACTGAGTCTGGTTATAAAAGCATTTTAAAAACTGCATTTTTTTTACCCTATTTAGGGTGAATTGTCGTCAGAGGGTGTTAGCTGACTGGTAATAAACAGAACAGAAGATACAAATGGACCAGAAAGTTCAAATAGTTCTGTCCCTCTATTAGGCCTCAGAGGAGATGAACCCCCTATTTTGTCCTAATAATTAGATGAGAGTCTCTATTAAAAAAAAAAAAACAGGTGTAATAGAAGAATGGTTGACTGGTATTATGAGAGACTTTTTTTAAATCACTCTTAATAAAGACAGTAAAGTGCAGGTTACTCAAACACGTTAATAGAAAAAGATAATGCGACTTCAATGAATGTCATCTGAACACCTTAGTGCAGCGGTAACCAATTAAAAAACAGCGGGGTCCGAATAAAGAAAATCAACAACCAGTTAAGGTCAGGAGAAATTTTTAATTATAAGACGTTACTTTAAACAGCATTTAACACTGAAATAAAAAGCAGGTGTTTTACGCATTTAGTTATACATTGAATTTTTAAATAAAAAAAATTAAAAGAAAATAGAATGTTTTTCCATCTTAAAATCTAAATAGTTTTTGAAGTAGAAAACAACAATCTTTCAGTTTGGTATATAGATGATTTCCTTCACTTAAATTTATAAAACATCTGAACTGACCACTTTTTTTTTTCTTTTTTCTGTCTTAATGAGAGCAGTGGGCTTTAGGCTGACCTGCAAGGCTTTAAACCTGGGTTTGATTGGCGACAAAGACAATTTTCAAGCACATATCTAGGTGCTCATTTTGACCCAGGATCGACATTCATTTTTGATTCTGTTCATGGTGGAGAATCCTGCTTCACAGCAGCAGGTTGAGCCAAACATGCTCAAAAAAGAAAGAAGGAATAAAACGTGCAGGATCATCTTTGAGCACGCCATTTCACCTTTCTTAAACCAATTCACCGCCGTTCTTCCTTCTTTCCCATCGCCCGGCTTGCCACAGGTTTGCCTGCTGTGTCTAAAAGTAGCAGCAGCAGCAACCCAGACTGACAGCAGCTCATTGGCTCATTTGGATCATGTGCAGCCGGATGCTCCGGAAGGGCTTTACCGTATTAACAGGAGAAGCGGCGCAAGTGATGTTAGACACTGTCGTCAGACGACATGCAGTAATTTATAAATGCTTTAAATCAGTTGGGGTCTGGATTAGCCAGCCGGTGGGTCGGAATCCGAACCGCGGTGCTCTAATCCATGGCCTTTGCCTTAGTGTAATAAATCACATTTTATCATATTGTGACTTTTGGTATAAAAGTATGAAGAATATAAAAAAGTGAAAAAAAAAAATTTTTTTTGGTTCTTTGTTGCAATCCCAACATGTTTTTAGCTGCTTTCATGAAATAAAGCATAATATGCACACTTTAATAGGTGATACATATTTATCCTAAATAATAAACTGAAATGTACCAATCACGGTTCTTCTGGTAGATTTTTCAGGTCTTACCTGCTGACTCAAATGTTTTCTAATTACATTTTTGATGCTAAGGACTAAAACCCATTGAAATATGTGCAGCATGGAAAGAAGTTAAACTTAATTCCAACAGAAAATAATACAATCATAAATTTTTGCTTGTATATGAAAGGCTGTCCCTAATTTTTATCTAGCTCTTAAAGAAAGTGAATGAGGTTAGTTGGTAGGATTTATTTATTCTGACCTGCTGATTATCAGTTAAAGCCGATTAAAAGGAAACCGATTCTAATCTCCGTCCCACTGATCGGTGCATCTTTAAATTAATTCTGTGCAACACATCCTCAATCTCTAAATGGAGAAATACTTATAATCTATAAAGCAATTCAAAGGAGGTAAATGTAGAATTTTAAACTGATTTTCTAAATAAATCTTCATTACTTTATAAGAGAAGCAAAAAGACAAATATTTATGTGGACTTTTTTCCCCCTAAACTTTACATATGAAATCCACCCATTTTAAAACTATAATGCAAACGTAAAGACAACAATTTCTGTAGTATTTTAAGTTTGGAAGAGCACTAAGAGATTCTTTATCGATGTAGAAAGCATAAGAAGATTTCTTGCCACAAAAACAGATATATTGCATCATTATCTGTGGAAAGACATGAGAACCATAAGATGTACAGCATGTATCTATTCAGTGCTGACAAGGATGAACAGGTACTGCATGTTATTGAGTATATTTAACAAATCATTTAGGTATGTTTAAATAAGCTGGTCAGCCAGTTCTGACTTAATAGGAGGTTTTTTTTCTAATTACATCCAAACGGATTTGTGTAAACTTGTTGTAGTTGAACCAGTAAATGTTCCTTAGACAAAACCAAACAGAAGAACTGAAAAGGATGTAGAAGAATCCTCTGGTAAAAAAAAAAAAAAAATCAATGTTTTGCCATTTAAACCTTTTTAATAACACGGCAGTGAAAGCATGAAGTTAACTGTAGCACAGATGAAAATGAAGCATCTGTGGCTCAAAGTTAAAGCATCCATGTCTAGTTGAACATAACCTAAATATTTTCTAGCTTTCCTGTTAACTTAATAAATGTTTATACGTAAAAACTCATCATCATTACTTCAAAAATTCTATATTCTTTGTTATATTTTTCTCCCATGGAGTTTTTTTCAGCTGTGTAATGTATGCTGGGTCGATGAGGCAGTTAAGTCTGACTGGACAGGAACCTACAGCGTAAACACAGGAAGGAACGTTGGCAAAAGTGATTTTTTTTTTTTTATTGTGTTTGACTGGACCAAATTTAGACAGTGTCACACTGCATTGCTTCCTCAAACTTTTCATGAGATTTTGGTTGAAACAAACACATATGTGACTGGGTTGTGATCTGCAGTTTACTGTATTATTATATTTTATTATTATTATATTTTTTACATTCTTATCAATTTCAGCTCACTTTGGTTCAAATGAAAAAAATTTTAACATTACCCATCGCTGTCCTATAGTCACTCTATTACAGATGGAGTAATGTAGCGAAAGTAATATCAGGGTTCCTACAGCATAAGGCGAGTTAAATTTAAGACTTTTTAAGACTTTTTAATGCCACTTGAAATAAAAATTTAAGACCAAATTCACAAGAAACACAAGAAAAACCTGCTTGCGACAACTTAACCCAAAGGTTTATTTTAACATAAACCACTGCACTAATGTTTCACATTTTGAAAAGCTTCCCATACAGGAAGAAAGCTAAAAACACACAAATGACAGATATATTTGAACAATTATTTAACTGAATTCACAAACTTTGTTTTAGCAGGAAACAAAAATCAGTTTTAAAGCCACAACATAACCAGTGCTAAGTCTTTTTTGCAGCTATTTTTCTTTGTATGTTTGATTTGGTGATAAGTGGAGGCGTTGCAGAGACAAGGGTGGAACTAAACTGAGAAATACCGGCTGTTTCTCTGTAACTCCATTTTGACGCTTTGTGTTTCGCGCTTCGCATGTGTGACTCCACTGCCTTAATTCCCATCGTTCTGAGCTTGAATTGCTTCTTGCATAAATCCACTGAGCCTCATGTATGTTCCCTGGTTTTAGCCATGGAGAAAACTCTTGGCTGGAGACAATTTTGGGGACATTTACACTTGCTCATATTTTCCAGACAAAAAGTTAATGGCACATCTCCCAAATGTCCCGGCCGCAACAACGCTTTTATTGGTTCCGCTATCGGGACGGAACCAATAATGGCGAGCCGTTATTTTTTTTAATAAAAAAAAAAAATGTCAATTTTAACGTTTTATTTTGATTACAAAAATAAATCGTAATAAAAATAATCCTATTTATGATTATTTTTTTTTAAGACCTAGGAAAGACTAATTTAAGACATTTTAATAACAATTAAGGCCTTAGTTTCAAGAATTCAATGCCTTTTAAGACTTTTTAAGGACCCGCGGGAACCCTGAATATCGCCCTGGGATTATTAAAGTATTTCTGATTCCTGGCTGATGGGACAGGTGTTGTGAATGAAACGGTGTCCAGCTTGAAAGAGCTCCTGTGTGTCGCTGAATGTGTGCATTGATGGCTGAAAGACATCTTCTGCCTCCATTTATCTGGTTACTACAGTGTGTTAAATTCATGTTAATGTGGATTTAAAGGCATTTCAATTAGTGGAAAAAATGCAGGGGGGAGTATAAAAAAAAAAAGTCTAATCAACCAAAACTTTCTTGACCCCCATTCAGTAACGCGGCCCCCCGTTGAAGACCTACCAGCTAAAGGCATGTTTTACAATCTCTATACTTCATTTAACAAATAATTGATTACTAAATTAGTTTCAATTTCAATAATTGATTAATTATGATTAAACCAATTAGTTGTTTAAGCCCTAGTTGAATCGAAAGAACAGTTTAAAAATTTAAAGGTTCACATTTTGTTTGATGAACATGTGCATTAATTCGGCCACGGGCCAAAAAACTAAATTAACGAAAAATAACCCATCATATTTTTCAGTACTGATCAGAGTCTATCAAGGCAAAATAATAGAAAAGTCAAGGAAAAAGTTTGTTTCTAAGGTGAATTATTGAGCATCAGAATCAAAGAGAGGCTTAAAAAGAAGATGGCGTTTGGCAAACAGAGATAACTGATCAGGGATCCACATGATAAATCCTTATCCTTCTATATAGAGAAAATGTTCAGGTCATCATGGAGGAAAACCACCGCTGTGGAAGCCACATCTTTCTTCTCCCTGCACAACCGCAGCAACACACACATAATGTCTGCGGTCAGTCTCACACGGTTAGGATTCTCATCCACATTCTGGCTGAATGTCCACCTTCGTTTCCTTCAGCTGACGTTGGCATGTTACTCTGGACATAATGCAGCACAAAGCAGTGTGTATTCATCCCGTCCACAAATGCACGCACACACTTTTCCCTCTCCTCTGTCTCACTCTCACGCAGACAGACTCTGGAGGTGTGTGAAGTCTCACCAGCCTCTGAATCTGAAAATAATATTCACTTCATCAACTTTTTAATACTAGCTCCACATGAATGATATGCAGATGTGTTATTAGCTCACTGCATTCTTATTTGCCAGAGAGAGGAGTATTTTAATATGCTGCCGACAGTAACTACTCTCACTTTGATATTGCTTTTGATGTGCGATTAATGGACGACTGAATTCAATAAACCATAATCTTCTCTGACAGATTCAATGAAATTTGGAATGCACACGTATGTTAAAGTTAGTTTCCTATGAGGTGTTGGGGTGGAGAGGGGGTTGGGGGGTTTCAGGGTTGCTGTGTGAGTATCATGCTTATGAAAAATAAATTTCAAAAATCCAGTATTACCTCTGCTCAGACCCGAGCTCCAGCCTTTGCATTTCAATGTGAGGTTCAGCCTCCATTATTTATGATGCTTTACACCTCAAAACCACAGCCAACCTCACTGGCTCCGGCTTTCTACACCACCCCATCCCCATAGTAACTACTAACCCCAGTTTTCAGCGCCGCGCCGGACGTTTGGAACCAGCGGGACTCAATGGGTCACATCATGAAACATGACATTTAGGGACCGGTGGAAACGCTTGCATCTCGACTTTCCACTCTGGCTTCAACTTTGGCGTCAGATGCACAAGTTTGTTGGATAATGTCACATATCAGAATGTCAAAATGTTCCATGCAGGAGCTGCTAATCAAGGTCATGAGGAGCTTTTTTAGCTTCAAGGGTTGGATGTCCGACTCAGAAAAACCAAGGACAGTACGTCATCAAACTGAAAATAAATAATGAACATGCTGGCTAAAGCGAGCAATATCTATTTCTAAACAACACTAACCACCAGCAACACAAGGCTCCATCAAAGGGAAGCCTAACAAGATATCCACACAGAGAAAGTAAGCGTGGAGATAAAACCGTTTCAGGCAGGCCAACCTGTAATAGGTGTTGTAATGTTTATGCGACATCAGTGGGTGGCGAGCTAAAGAAGAAGGATCCAAACAATGAAGGAAGAAGAGACTTGCCTTTAAAGTCGTAGGGCAGTCATATTTAAATGTCAAATCATTCTAGCTTAAAAATGTATATAAATTTACTTTTTTATCAGACCATTTTGTTCCAAAACTCAGAAAATATGTATTTAAAAAAAAAAGGGCTCAAACACCAATTTAGTGCTACTTGGTCCCAATGGAATTTCCCATTGGGAAACTACTTGCACTAAATGCTAACTGGTTAGCAAGATGCTTACGACAAACCGGCCACAACCAAACTTGCTTGCAAACCTTCAGCCACAACAATCCTGCCCTCTTGATAAACGACCAATCACATTCACTTTATTCACTCGTGTAAAGTCGGGAACCATTTGCGAGAATTCGGAAAAGCAACGGTTGGAACAGCCATTTCCCTACCACTTTAAGAGTAGCCTGAGCAAAATAAATAAAATCAAAGAAATGTCCTACCATGACTATGAAACCGATCCCAGTGGGAAATTGTCCTCTGCATTTGTCCCTAACTATGTAGGGGCAGTGATATCTATGCCAGTCTAAGAACTGACTGCAGTTCTACTGTAAGGTGCCTTGGTCAAGATCAATGACCAGCGTACCTGACATGTAACAACCATAACATGCATATTACTTTAGGGTTAATAGACTATATTTGTAAGGCTATATATGCTTCCTAAAAAAAAAAAATCCATTCCCCTTCTTTATTTATTTATTTTTTTTACAACTACACTACTGGTGACAACATGCAGGCCAACGTTTGTACATGTAGAGGTACTTTGACAGATTCAAGGAAGAACGAATAGAAACGGCACTGGATACCATTCATCAGACCTTTCTTTCCAATACCAGCCTCTCTTTACACACTACAAAAATCATCAACGGTGCAACAATAAATCCATGGACTGCTGCAAATTATTTTTTAATTAACAGCCACTTCAGGTAAACCCATCATGCAGATGAGCGTTTGTCTCAGGACATTACTGGGCTTCTTTAGAAGTTTGATAGTGTAAAGAAATGTATATATATATTTAAGGTAGGACTTACTGGAAAAATAGGGTTTTGGTTTAATAAGTAAATCTGTCTTTTTTTTTAACCATTTAATTTAAATCCTAGTCTTTTTCTCAGTCAGCATAAGGCTATAAATGGGTAAATGTTTTTTGTGCTTTTTCATCATATATATCTGCTCTCCATTTGTTGGCTGTAAATATTTCAACCAGTTGTCGGCCTGTACGTATATAGCGCTTTTTCAAGTCAGAGGACATGACTAAAGCGCTTTACACTATATTCAGTCATTCACCCATTCATTCACACACTGATGGTTGCAAACCACAGCTGCCCTGGGGCTCACTTACAGAAGAGAGGCTGCCGTACACTGGCGCCACCGGGCGCTCTGACCACCATCAGTAGACAATGCGGGTGAAGTGTCTTGGCGGGACACGATGACGCTGCAGGCCGGAGTTGGGGCTTGAACCGACAACCCTCCGGGTTCAAAGCAAACTCCTTTATCCGACGATTAATTTAATATTTTTTCGTAATAAAAGAATAAAAACGATGGACACGCTGCGGGGGCCGCTTTAAACTCATCCACTTAAAGAAATGCGTTCAATTGTAGTGGGTTTTACAGACACTTTCCAGTTTACACTCAAAAGTAGTTTAGTCTATAATGAGCGAATTTTATTTAGTGTTGGAAAAAAAATTTAATATCTGTGCTGCTGCTTAAATTTAATTGAAATTTTTTCCTTCACCCGGTTGATATGATGAACAAAGTCATGGTTTATAGGGGTCAGTTTAGTACATAATTGTGTATGTATTTGAGGACGTTCAGTAGCACCGCTCAGCTGTTTGGAAACATGAACGATGTAATCAACTGGTTTTCCTTAGATAGAAAACTTTGAATCAATTGACTGGATAATCTGGTGAACTGTAAAGTGCCTTGAGATGACATGTGTTGTGAATTGGAGCTATATAAATAAACTGAATTGAATTGAATGCAGCTAGAGGAGAGAGAAACAGGTGGACCAAAGTAGAACTTTCTATCAGTATTATCCAGCAACAGTAAGGTATGTAGCTCGTGCTGATTAAAGCTAAATGTTAAAAAATGTATACTGGAGAAAAATCTGCTAGAAATTCAAACCTAGCTAACAGTTGCATCTAATCAGCCAATTTTTTTAATTCACCCTGAAATATATTTTTAGATTTAATCTGACAATTTTCAGCAGATCAGACCGAATCAACTGAAAAAACACTAATTCACTCTTTCCTTTTTATGACCAGCTGTGGTCTTGATACCAAAAACTACAGGTAGATCAATATTTTACAAATGTACCTATGACATATGATGAGGCCACGGATATCGCCTTTAAACTCATTGAAGCAAGTAAACAATGCTTCTGTTCTCATCATCTCCCCCTGATTATTAAAAAAGGAAAAAAGGAGTGTTTTCTTTGATGTTTGACCCCTCAGCATTAATACTTGATAAGAGTGCATTTTGTTCACTTCAGTAGGTGCTGTGTGAAAAGCCACGATGTCCTTGAGGATCATCTTGGCTGGGTTAATGGTTTCTACGGTGGAAAGCTTCAACGCAGTCGTAATTACAGACCAGCAGAGAGCCTAATTCACAGGAAAGAATGAACTTGTACTGTGAAAAGGCTTTATGAAGTTCAAATGTGGCTGACCTCAGTGAAACTCTGCATTGTTCAGAAGGTTGATGTGCCCAGTACAGTCCTGGTGGGCCTGCATGCAGTTAAATTGTAAAATGAAACTAATGTAATAACCGCAGAGCCTAGAAGGGATGGGCCTTTTCATGGCAGAAGATTTATGGTTTCTGAGCGCACAAGAATCTCCATTTCCTGAATTAGAAGAGAAGTGACCCCGGCCCAGTGACAATAGTTGGTGTGTGGCGTTAGAACATCTGCCAGACATTAGTCAGGCGGACCATCGCCTAAACGACGAAGCTTCTGAGGGGGTTGTAAATTACAATGGGAATGAGGGGTAACATCCATCAGTCCGTCCATCTGCGTGAGTCCAGACCAGCGGACAAAAGGTCCGGCTGCTGCCGCACGCTGACCAAAAGCTCTGCTGGTCAGACTTAATGAACCAGACCCCACCCCCCAAACGTCTTTACACACACACACACATATATATAAAAATATATATAATAATAATAAACACATATATATATATATTTATATAGGCACACATAACACCCACCCCCAACAGCCCCTCTCTCCTCTGCAGCTCCCCCTCAGCCAGCAGTAGCTGTGTCACTACTAATATTGACGAAACCCCCATGACTCCCTCCTCTCTCCCTCCCTCCCCCCAGCTCAGGCCAGCAGCCGCTGTTGTCCACATCTCACCTCATCCATAGTAGACGGTATTGATTTTCAGCATGGAAAATAAAAAAGACCATGAATTTTAATGCCTCACTGTCTGTCCGTCTGTCTGTCACTCTCTTAGCACTCATCCTCCCCTCCTCTCCCTTTTATTCAAAGAGCCGCCTCTGTCTCCCCCGTTCTCTGATGTCTCTCTGTTTGTCCCTTTACCTCGGACCTTCTTTCTTCTCCCACCAGTGATCTCCCACTTTCCTCTTGAGCAAACCCACTCATCCCCGTTCCCTCACTCTTACCGTGTTTATATTTCAGGGAGGATTTTTCCTGAGGGGAGTAAAAGGAAAACAGAAAGCGAGGATTCAGGTGAGGAAGAGCGAAGCTTCTGTAGGGCAAAGTGTACCAACTAATAAGTGTGAGATGGGATTAATTTTCCAATAATTTTTTCCCCCACAGTGCTACGCAAAGAATTTTACTTTTCTTTAAATTTTTAACGCATTTTATTCTTATTTCTTCAAAAAGACCAACATTTAAGAGTGGATAATTAAAAGTGGAATGTGAAGGAGTTAAAGATGGGATGAGACGTTTAATTAAAATTGCCCTCTTTTCGTCAATCACCATCAAAACTAGAGTCTTAAAGGTATAGTGAAGGATTTTCTTGAATTTTTGACAATGCACATGGACAACCCTGTACCCGCTCCTGAGAGGGAACGCCTATTAAACACGTGCGATAGCGTGCACAAGCCCATTTCTCCTCGTGCACGCTCTGTTTAAAAGTTGCTGTTCTCAAAGCTCATACAAACTTACTGCATCCAAACGTCCGCCCTAACCCCTAAATCCCTCAATCACTATATAGAGTGGGGACTATATAGTGGACTTTATAGTGAACTCAGTTAACTGACCGTTCGGACAGATGATCACTACTTTTTGCTCCCCGTTGGTAACGCAACTCCTCCTCCACTGCGCGGTGCCTGCGCCATCTTTGTTATTAGTCGCATGCCGGTGTGACAGTGAATCCCATAACGCTTTGCAAGGAGAACTCTCCGCACAAAGCATTCTGGGATATATCTGCCTCGTCTGAGGCCTTTCTTTTCTTCTCATACACTTTGTAGAAACTTTTTCACTTATGACCCTCAGCCATTGAGAAAGGTGAGCTTCAATGACGGTCTGAAACTGAAGCTCACCACAGATATACGCCTGAAAGTGCGCATGCGCAGAAAAAGATGACCAACTGGGAGCAAGCACGTAGGACAGCTATAGATAAACATATCACCAGAATGATTTACAGTTAGGAGGAGCACTTATTTAGATGATCCACCCGGCAAAAGAAATCCTCCACTACACCTGTAAGATAATCAGATACTTTTTTCCGTTTCGTTTTTTTTGTCCATACCAAGCCTGATGTGTGACGTCACGCAGCGAGACTGCTCAGCAAATTGGCTAGCGATGAAAATATTTATGAATCTTCATCTAGTGATCATATTTCAACGGATCAAAGACAGAATCCAGTTGACGAACAGCTCCTGCAACTGAGGCCCCACTAACCACTTTGGATTCTCTCTCTATTCTCCCACTCTGCAGAATCTGTTAGTTCAACCTCTAACGTTATACTTTCTCTGCTTTTTCTCATAGTAGCTTCATCTGGTCTGTTCCTGTTTGGCTGTGACACCTGTTATAAGTTATAAGGGAGTTTTTCCTCTCCACTGTCGCCACAAGCATTCTTAGTATGAGGGATTGTATTTGAGTCAATGAGTCGATGCAATCAGCTGGTTTTCCTTAGATAGAAAACTTTGAATCAATTTGACTGTATGATCTGGTTGAACTGTAAAGTGCCTTGAGATGACTTGTTTTGTGAATTGGCGCTATAGAAATAAACTGAATTGAGATTTTGCAGAAATGTTTTTTACACATATATTGTTTAGATTTACTTATATCTTTCTACCCCCTTTTTCTATCATTACATTTGCTTCTATTTGTTCATTCTCCCAGTGGTTGTCACCTTTATTCCACTCTATGTTCATGAATGAAGTCTTTGTTCGCTTCACAATTTAAAAAAAAATTAAAAAGGAACCGTTTTGAATCTCTTATCCTAAGATTTCGGATGGTTTAAAAGAATCTTATTGGTATGTTAACTTTTAATTGACCAGTGTGTTTTTCTGCAGATTTTTTTTGATTCATGCACATCTCAGTGTCTTTGCAGATAACAGCAAAAGTTTGCTGATCAAAACTAAAAACAGCTTCTGTGAGACGAGAGCTGATTACACGGTGTGAAGTCACTGTTTTTGTGGCCACAGGCGAAGCATTCAGGTACTAAGGCAGTTATTTCCATACGTTCATAATAACAATCTTGTCCTGTGGAAAAAATAAAAGCTCTATTCCTCTTATTAACTAACTTTTCATCCCATCTTTAAACAGATACAAATACAACTGCAAGGCCTGCGAAAGAGTCCGGGGATCTATTTTACAAAGCCTTACCTTCAAACATGACTGCAGCAGAGCTCCATTGGATTCTGGTTGTTATTTGATGGGTTTTAAAACTATGAGCAGCCACTGGTGACCACAGCATCAGACGTTACCTCATGCTGAATAAAGAAAGCACATCCTCCAGGAATCATGGGAAGGTGTTTCAACTTTTAGCCAGTTTTCCATTTTAAAGAAAATAAAACCTGTTTTGATGGTAATTTCATCAATATGATGGACCAAAAACACTGTACTTGAGGGAAAGGACTGACAAGCTGAAGTATAGTGATTTCAGCACTCTGGGAGGGTAGGAAGAAACTGTCAATTGACATCAATGACAGGTTGCATGCTTCTGTCAGCGCTGACGGCACATCATCCAAACTGTTTCTAGCTTAAAAAGCTCCATTTTCACAAAAGGAGAAAAGATTTTTTCCTCTGAGATTTGGCGAGGCATGAAAGTTGGTGTTAAATCTAATAGCTGAGATTACCTCATAGAAAAATAATAAAACAACTTTTAGTTTGAGCAAGGACAGGTACGTGCCTGATTGATTGATATCGACTTAAAATCCACCACAACATTTTTATCTAGGTGATGAAAACTCCAACTTTTCACGTAGATCTTTTCCCTCCAGGTTTAAGGATGATGATGGATACGAAGGTTTTTTATACATAAAAAATTGAGAAATGAACATTTTGAAGAAATCTTGCTGTAATGTCACTAATTTATCTGACATCAGTGGCTTCCTTTCACACATTGGAAGCTGCTAGAGGGAAGATTTTTAGAAAGCAGGTCGAGTTCCTTCTCCTGTGAACTTTGTTTATTTGTGGGATCAATATTAAAATACAGGAACATAAGGCCCACCTCATGAATCTTTGCAAGACTTCTTTCAAGCATTTCTGTTGGCAGGGTCGAGGCCACGGTGCCGCACATATTTACACACGGAAACACAGATACTGAAGTTTGCTTCTCCTCAAGCTGTGAGTCAGACAGCAGCTCAACAGCAGTTAACTGAAGGCAAAGAAAGAGCAAGAAGTCAAACTATTTTCCTGTCAGCAATCACTTATAGAAGGTCATGTTTAATCTCTGAATCACTTACTGGGGTCATATGGTTTTACTCTGCTTTCCGTAAACAAGCTCTTTATGTGGGCTGCGGTAACTGCTGCTTAGAAAAGCATTATTTGAAACACAAGCATAATTAACTTTGTCTTGAAATATAGTTTGCTATAAAATGTAATACTTTGGTATCACAAAGCCCCTGTGGTGATATCTACCCACTCATTTTCATTTCAAGGGCCTAATTTGACCTAATTATATCCATGAAAGTGTTTAATATATCCCACACAAACAATTGGAAATGTGCGGTCAAAAAGTCAAGCATTTAAATATAAAACTTCATAAAATTTTGTAGTTAATTTTTAGGGATCTACTAAACTATCAACATCTTAGATAAATCTGTTTTTACCCCAAAAAGCATCCTGGGTTTGTGATGGAAAAGGTAGATGGTTCTATTCCAGGATGTTTTAAATGAACTAAACCCCAAGATGCATCGATACATTTTGAATCAATAGCTGATAAATGATACTCTGTGATTGAATGATTTTAGCCTTAATCAGTAAGAAAATAAAAGCAATAATTTTCGTTGTGATCACTGAGTCTGGGTGCGGCCATTTTTTCCACTCCTGACATCTTCCGGCAGTGACTAGGGGTCTAAATCACATCCATCATGGCGATTCGATTCAGTATTGATTTCCTGACCCAACGATTCGATTATTTTATACACATTGATACATTAATTGGTTCTTTTTTTTTACACCTTACAGGCTGGACAATGTTTCAAATTTGAAATAAATCAATGAAAGCTGTAATGTCGTTATGCATTTTTTTTTTTAGAAAAAACAGCAAATAAGTAGAGAAGTTGCACTCCACCTATTCCTATTAAACCTCATTCACTGAAAAATAATAATTCCCCTGCGTTATAGATTCTGAAAGGCCTTGCATCAAAAAATACTAAACAAAATCAGTGCAATGCAATACCTCGGCTCCAGACGTCCCTGCCCCCTCCACAGACGCTCCGCTGCTCCTCTCCCAAATTGTAGCTGACCGCAAACAGTGCCGCAGACAGGAGGCTAGGGCTGGGTATTGTTCAAAAATTTTCAGTTCCAGTACCAATACCGATACCTTCACTTCGATACCGGTTCCTGAACGATACTTTTTTTGATACCAGTTTTATGATATCAATTCGAAGAAAAAGAAAATCACACAACATAAAAAAGTACAAATCTTGAGTTTTATTTTAAGCTCTGATTTTTCCATTTACATTTTTCCTCTTACATAAAAAAAAAAATCAGTGTCTAATATTCACTGTTACATTGTGAGGACCTTTTTACTTAGCAGTTTTCCTTTAGAAAAATTACCATGTCTGACAAACAAGCCCGTTGAATGGGATCCTACTGACAGCGCACCGCTGGTATGTGGGGGTCTGAGCGGCTCCGACAGAAATGTTGGAAGGCAGGATGAACTGACTGCACTGATTATGTTTTCAGGTGGATTTTCCCACTTAAAAACATAATAAAACTACTTTATTCCCACTGATCACAGCAAATATAGCTGCAAGGCAAATAAAGGATAGAGTAGCTCCGCCCAACGCGCGTCAGAGCCACTTTTGCACCGCGCAGCCAGAGCAGCAAAGCTGCTTCAGCCGCGCGTCAGAAGCTGGTACAAGCAGCAAAAAGGAAGCAGCAGACGTGATTTTGCTGCTCCTGCTGCGTCCAGTTTGAAAGCAGCATTATTCACTCCGCTCTGGCTTTGCTCCGCCCACGGGCTGCTGAGAGGAGGAAGCTGCGCCGGCTGCGGTCCGCTCTTCTTGCAGTCAAACACCGGGAAACTTTCTGCTCTCAAATTGTTTCCCTGCACGATGTATTGCATTGCGCACTATTGGCATCAGTCTTAATAAAGTGAAGTACTAAAGTAAGAAGCACTTTTGACCTGGGGGGCATTTTAAAGGGGTTCCACGACGCTCGCAACCAGTTCACACCAGATACACATGAACCCTGGCTGTAAAAACAAATCGATACACTTGCGGACGTATCGATGCATCGATACAAAACGATTATTATTTACACCCCTAGCAGTGACGTCACGGTGCGGTAAGCCTAGCGCCATTCTCCCCGCTTTACAAGCAGAATCAATGGGAACTACTAGACACATCTGCAATCAACAACAATTATTGAAGATTTCCAGAGGACTTCACCATTGAAATTCACCAGAGCTATAGTGAAACTGACAATGGCCACGTGCATGGCAGCTGGATGGTGGAATACATAACAGCTAAAAGTAAAAAAAAAACGTAGTTATTTCACTTTTCCCATTCCTGATCCTCCACGGACGGGTTGGTCGTTGGATTGCCAACTTGAAGAGGGAGGATTTGCCATCGAACTTCTGGCCAGAGAAAAAACATGTAACATGTAGCCAACATTTGGAAGAAGAATGTTTTCAAGATGACTTGGATAATAGCGCGTTGTGACAAACACCAGATACGGCACTGGGACTTGATCAACAGCCGATACCGCACCGTGACGTCACAAACCAGTAGGTGGCAGTAGTGTTCTTGGACAAATGGTAAAGCACATTCAAATGAAAATTACTCTTAATTAAAAACACTTAACACTTACTGAACAGTATTAAATAATTTCACATTTAAAGTACTTTCAGAAGTTTGAATTCTGAATATGACCGGACTTTTCCTTTGAAGTCAAGCTTCAAAGTCAAGCCTTTAGTCTTCTGTCTTAAGGCCATAGAATATCTCTACTGATTGACTATCCATATATCTATCCATGAATATCAGTTAACATGATCTTATTTTGAAATCAAACTAACCCTTCTTACTGACTTATATGTAATAATTACACATGGAAATGCAACCAAAGCATACTTGAAGCATATTGGCAGATGCCCTTTTTTCTTCTCTTGCATTCACTCATTTTTCACCCAGAACATGGAGCACAGGTTTATCTTAAGAGCACCAAGATTGGCCAGTTTGTGCTATGATTGTAAGCAGCTTCGAGGAACCATTACCAGCTGGCTAGCTGCAGCTCACAGAGGCTAGATGTCATCCTCCATTTGCTGGATAACCTTCAGGCCAGCTCAATCAGCTGTCAATTGGGAAGCTTTCAAAACAAACTCCGGCCCATTATCGACAAGAATGCATCAAACACAAGTAGGAGGTTAAATGTCAGATTCCTGAAGAAATTGTTTTCCCACTTAGCGCAGCCTTGGACTCTGTGAGGCCGTGCATCTCTTCAAGGAATGCGACTTTAGGCTTTTCCCTGAAATACAAACAGCAAACTGAAATCCAAATAGAGCATATTTGTATGTTTCTTAAAGTATAATCAGAGAGGAATGCGGTGGGATATTTTTCTTATTTCATTATTCCACAGATTGAGGGTTTATTCATCTTAGGGAGGAAACCAGCGCCACTGCGGGACAATGAAGGTGTGTTTTTTTCCCTTTAATAAAGGCTTAGTTATTTCCAGAGGATGGTTCAGTCATTTCTTTCATTCTGAATTACATCTTTAAGCTGAAGGTCACTGGGTATGTCTGCAAACATCACTGTTTGAGCGCTTTTATATAGGCTTCATGTTTTAATGGCTACAGTAAAAAACATGCCTATTCCATTATTACCCTTAAGGTGACCCATTAAAAAAAAAAAGCACTGGAGGACTTTTAACTCGGAGCCCAATCTCACAAAATATTCAATCATCTCCTGCGAAACACTGAATGCAACGCAATTTATTTCAAGTATTCTTATGACACACATGAATAAAAAATCTTCTCTCCTTCGGAAAACTAAAATCAACAGTCCTGAAAAAAGAAAACGACGGTTTGTCAGACCTCCCTCCCTGACAATCCACCTCCCAATCGCGTTAATCCACTCATCCACTCAATGTCAAGTCCACCGTCTGTGCGTCCGTCTGGCTAACTGACCCAAAGCCCCACCCACCTTGACCCTGACCCTGAAGCCCCAACCCCCCCCTCCCCACAGTAGGCCCCTCAGCGGAGGACAATGGAGCCTCTGGACAAAAACACAATGATTTGAAGGTTGTAAAGACGGAGTGCTGCACAGGCTGTAATAATCCTCCTCACACATGAACATGAAGAAAAACATAAAACTGATTAATCAATGCAATTTAAAGATTACTTTGTGGGTGCATACACATATACACACCAAAATACAGCTAATAAACTGGCTTTAGAATATTCTAGAAAGTCCAAGTAGGAATCTGGAGATGGTCTCTGGAAAATAATTTAAATTTACTGAAGCACCATATTTACAGAAAGCTGTCTGATTGCTGGATCTGTTCTTTGAGGCTCATCAGCAGAGTTTGTCTAAATAAACCAGCTGTACCTGGAGTCTGAAGTCTCTTCCATTGAGATAATGATAAAAAAAAAAGCTGGAAGTGAATCTGGGTTGTTTAATGAACCAAAGATGCCGGGTACCTAAGAAATACACATAATGCTACGTAGACTACATTGATGTATAATACAATAAAAGTCTGCAGAGGTGGAGCTAAGCAAGACCAAATATCACTTCTTTTCTGACTCATTAAGATTCAGAGGATCAGAAAGAGAGAAACATTTGTGTTTTAATGCTGTAATGCTTTAAAGTTTTAATTGGTTTGATTTCAAAAAGTAAAAAAAAAAAAAAAAAAAACTTTAATTGACAAAGAATTTTTTTCCTTTTTCACACATTACCTCCCTTATGCGGTTTGATTAATCCGATGGTTGCTCTTGTTTGGGGAGGTGGGGGGTCAGCTTCAGCTTTTAGTCAAATATTGAAAAAGCGCAACAAGGTGCTAAGAGCTACTTCCTGTTTCTTCTTATCTGAACAAATGAGTTGAGATCCAGCAGAAAGCTAACCTGACTCCGCCAGATGGATTTGCTCCGCATATCCATCTAGAAACCTTCCGTTGAAGTCATTTTGGGAAGGGGCGAAAATACTGGTTAGCTGATTGGCCTATGTTGGTGATAGACGGGCCAAATAAACCAATCAGATGAATGAAGCATATGACGTACTAACAGAGCGACGACGAAAACACAACCACAAACCAGGCTACTCTTGCCGAAACCAGTCGGGAGAAGAGCAAAAACATCTTTTCCTCTGAGAAAAGCCTCCAGAGCAGTGTTTTGCTCTTCTTTCAGTGAAGAAATACTCTGTAATTCCGATAAAACTTGCTCGATAGCCACGCTAACGCTAGTATCATCGGCTGAAGCCGCCATGTTCTTTAGACTGAACTGTCGCGCTTCTCGTTGCGTCACACCTCAACCCGCCTCAAAGCCAACGCTGATTGGACGTTCCTTTGGTGAACGGCTCCAAATTTTCTTTAACGGAGAGTCTCCAGACTGATCTGCGAGTGAAACCTTGAAAGCTCGCGAGAATCAGGATGGTCTCACGAGGCTAGCAGAAAGTGGCAAGAAAGAAAATCAAAGTAATTTTTAGAGAAAATCACAATAATGGGCAAGTTTCTTTTGACTAACTGACACAGGAACCATTTGCACAAAGCACAACACGCCTGGAATACGACAAATACTTTCATCCCTTTATCATGTTATATCTCTGTATTGTTCTGAGGTGGTACTATTAACATCGATCTAGTTCTTTAAATCCACCTAAAGCCCTGCTCCATGACATTACACGACTTAATCGTCTACTATCTAATCAGATAACTGAAGGAATGAGAAATACACAGAGATGCATCAATCAATCAGCTAATTTTAGGTCAGCCTTTAAATGCTTTACCCAATAAAACTTATTGTTATGTATTTTTCTAGCGTAACTAGAAAACAGATAAAAGTCGGGGACAGATGTTTTGACACATAAAACTGGATAACCTTGAAAATCCTTTATTATCTGCTGTTCCTGAACTACTGCCTCTACAGGGAACCAGCAGCTATTTGTCGTCACACTGGTCAAATTTGAAATCAGGTCAGGCATCAAAAGTCCCTCATCTCTTATCTTTTCTTTTCCCTCTCAAAAATATATCAAAATCAAGAAAAACCATCAATGTGTCTGGAAGGGTCGACATTAATCTGATGCGCTTTCCATCCTCAAATAATCATGAAATCGTATAGAACGGCAGCAGGCTGCTTGTGGCCCTAGGCTGCTTTTCCTGCTTCTAAAGTTGAGGAAGTAGAGGACTAAAAGTGGAAATATTCCAACCAGAGGCTGAATAAAGTAGCCAGCATCAGTAGGAAGAAATCATTACCTCCACAATCTGGAAATCTCTTAAAAACCTGGTTTCTGTTTCATGTTTTTGGAAGAAAATAGAACCAAATATCATCTAAAGGCTGTTTGGATGTTTCTAATCTCTGGGATTTTAAATAGCTTGAATATATAAGGTGTTTTAGCAGAATCATCAGAGCATGTCCAGGTTTTTAGGTCTTATTATTCTGGCTGTGTTTGATAACAGATGGAATCCCCAGCTACAGCAGACATGTTTGTTACAACAGAACTGACCCCTGCAGATGACCCTCAGCCCATCCCCAAACCACCGGCCAACCACCTCTCACTGACCCCCAATAAAAAATGAACAACCAAACACTCCCCCCTCCCGACCCAGTCCTTGCTGCCTGCCAGGTCTGGTCTGTTGTGGTGTGGCGTGACCCTGCATGGCCCGGCCCGTCCCGGGACTTGAACTTGAGACTTGACACAACAGCAAGGCCAGCCGTGGACAGATGAAAGAGAATAATAAGCGGGGATGGGGTCGCTTGCATATGAATCGTTGGGGCCAGCGGAGAGGGGAGGGGTGAGGTTAAGGGTAAAGGTCAACCCCCTGCATCCCAGAGCCCTGTGTGGACGGCTGCCTAACTGACGAGCAGACAAAGAGGAAGAGGAGGAAGGGGTCGGGATAACAGGGGAAGCCGGGACCCCTGCTGCTGCGGGAGGAGGGAGAGCTGGACAGGAGCTGGAAATGAACACATAAGGACGGATACGCACATGCAGATGAACTATGCAAACACTCATGGCACCAAAATCACAAGGACAAAGGCACTGATTTAAGCACAAAGACAGACCCACAGAGGCAGGAGCTGCATGATAACAAAGATGTAATAATAACAGTGTTTATGTGGCATCTTTATTTTACTGTTTCTTTAATAAAAATGTTTTATATCATCAATCCTGTGATTGGGGCTTCAGCTGCTGTTCCTTCAGTTGTGCAGCTAACAACGCAAATCCAGCTGAAGGATGAATAAAACAGATAAAAACCATTCATTCATTTCAAACACTTTGCAGGTTTAAGGTATTTTCCTTAAATATCTAACCAGGACTGCAGTTAAAGCTTTTTAAAGGTCATTCCATTTGTTTATTATTAGGAATGTTATTAATTTCCAAACCAGTTTGGATGTTTAAGATCTTTAATCATTGGACAGTCTTTTCCCAATAATCCAGCCACTGCGATGCAGCATTTCAACAGCTAGTTAAAGATAAAACCCTCAGAATAATGCTGCCACCCTCTACCTTGACACTCGGTCCGTTTTTCTTAGGTTTTAAAATGTCCCCTTGTCTCCAGATGTCATTACACAAAACAATTTATCTTAATCTAATCTAAGATGTTTAGATTTTACATGTGGAAGGTATAAAGATTGTAATCATGCTTTAAGGCGTCTGTTTTTAAGAGCTTCACTCTTGGTTTTCAGCCTCTGCGTCAACAGAGACTCTGGTGTTGGAGCATCTTTCAGGCTCCTCTGGTAGTTCTATGATTTTTATTACCTTCCTTTAATCTCAGATTAACAGTTTCTATCAGATGATTTAAACTTGCGCATGTTTCCGATGGGACAGTGATCCAAAAGATGCATCACAACTAGTTTATGATTACATTTAGCTTCCCAAATGGATGAGCTGGATCCATGGCAGGAAACCGGTTAGTTTAATCAAACACTCATGAAGAACTTTGATGGGTGCAACATGTTAGCAAACATAACTGGAGGTCATTGGGGGGATTTATGTATCTGAATCTGTATGAACAAATCTACAACCTCACTATCAACTGAAAACCCCTGGAAACTCTAGCTTTAGGACAACTAGGAGTGAATCTATGTAAAAGTTAGAATCTTTCATTTCAATCTGCATGACTTATAATTATCAAATTAATGCCTTTTAATACTGGTTTACCAACCCAAGCGGGTTTACATGTTTTAAAGGAAATGTCCAGTCAGCAACGAATGATTAATGGATCATAATCTAAAACTAATAAGTTCGCAGTGATTTATTGAATTTGGCATTAATCAATAAAAAAATAATAAAAAACAAAACAAATTTTTTTTTGTCGCAATCACTGAATCTGGGAGCGGCCATTTTTGCCCACATATAGTAAAACTGAAAAAAATTGCTATTTCCAACTTCCGATTCCTGATCATCCACGGACGGGTTGGTCGTTGGAGTGCCAACTTGAAGAGGGAGGATTTGCCAGAGAAAAAAAACACGTAATGTCATGATCTGGCCCGTTTGCTTCTCCTTAATTAGTAATTCCTTTCACCTGTTGTTTTCCCTCCCTGCTTCAATTATAATTTACTCCTGTCACCTGTTTTTTTCAGGGTTATACTCAGTTCAGCCTGAGCAGTCAGTGCCAGATCATTATTTGTTCTCAGTTAGTCGTTCTGTTCGGTCTGTTAATTTCTAGGTTCATGTCCTGGATCCTGGCGGCCAGTGAAAAGAGGGTTTTGTGTTTGTCTCGTCTCCTGATCGTCCACTGTTCCTCCCCCGCGGAGTCCTTTGGGTTTTTGGCTCTATATTTGGGGAGGTTCAGTTTTTCTCAGTAAGCATGGCTCCAGGAGGGAGACAAGTTTAAAGTCCTGCATCAAGTTCTGGTTCCATGTCCTGTCTCGGCTACCCTCTTCCACTGAGCCTTCTGTCATGAAACGAGGACAGATGGACCCAGTATTCAAAGAGAGACAGCCAGTGGGAAAGTTCAAAACGTTTATTAAATAAACAAAACTAAAGAAGATGATTATCTGAGTTGGTCACTTACCTGTGTTTCTCCCACAGAGTGTCAGAGATTGGGCGGTGCCCCACCCCCCTCCTGCAGTGTCCGTGAGCCACAGCTCCACTTTAGTTTTGTTTATTTAATAAACGTTTTGAACTTTCCTGACTGTCTCTCCTTGAATACTGGGTCCATCTGTCCTCATTTTATGACCCGTAATATGTAGCTAACATTTGGAAGAAGAATATTTTGAAGATGACTTGGATAATAGCGCGTTGTGACAAACACCAGATACAGCACTGGGACTTGATCAACAACAGATACCGCACTGTGACGTCACAAAACTGTAGGTGGCAGTAATGTTCTTTGACAAACATGGATGCCTCCAGTAAAGCACATTCAAATGAAATTACTCTTAATTAAAAAAAAACCATATATTTTTTTGAACAGTATGTAATAAATTCATATTTAAACTACTTTCAGAAGTTTGAATTCTGAATATGAGCGGACTTCTCCTTTAAAAACCAACACTGCTGCATGAAACAGCTGCTCTCTGCTAACTCGAGATAATAAATATTGCATTGTGGTAAAAAGAAACATATTACTCATAATAAATGATCATTTTTAAATCCAAAACTCCTTGGATAGAAATTCAATGTACCCCACTACCGTATGCTGGTATAAAATACTGTCTCAAGGGAAAAAAACAAACTTTATTTTGTAGTTCTTTTCTGCATCTTTTGTCTTTTTAGGTGAAAAAATTTGATTAAAATGAAAGAATGTATAAAATAACCAGCGATCTTTAACTCATGTTTCTAAGTTTGAAGGTCTGCATCGGAAATATCACACCGTTTGATTGTTCTAAGCATTTCCCAGGTGACAGACTGAGGCCAAGAAGGTGCAGCTAAACTGAACGTTTCGTCTCCTCAGGTAATGGATGACTGACAGACCGTCTGAGGGAGCTTCCATCCGACCATGTTCTCTGACCCGACAAGGCTGGAGTGAGCGTTTGGAGCAGAACATGACGATGGCTGTCAGTGATTCCTCGTTGCCTGAGGCGGACGCCGGCCAAATGGACCTCGGCAAGACACGGACACGGACATGGGGCTGAGCGTCTGTGGGAGCGTGAAAAAGCCCCAGATAGCGACGGCTGTGCGGCTCCAGCCACCCTGTTTAAGCCGCGCTGCAATGTTGTGTGCGATCACTGCTGTTGTCGCTGCTGCGGTGAGATAGATAGGAGGATTGAGGCTGGCCGGGGTCCGTTCAAACCCCCAGAGAGCGGGATGGCAGAGAGTGCTGGGCCTAAATGCAGATCTTCTTAGCTTCCCAGCCCCCGAGGGAGGCAGAGACTGGGCCATTTTCTGGAAGCAGAGAATCGTGCTGCCGAGCGGACAGCGGATTTACCATATTCATACCGCTCTTTACAGGGGAGGAGGGAGAGCATCTTCACCATTTCACTGCTATGACTGCATGTGGCTGCACAAGCTGGCAGGGCTGCTGAAACCCCTGGGGGGGACCATTAAGGAGAACCTCGCTCTCTCCCCACATTTCTCTTCTTCATTCCCCATTTCTCTCTCCATGCATCTCCCTGTCTTCTTTGCTCATATGAAGTATGAGGCCCCTCTCATTCATCCCATCCAGCTAATAAGGCAGGATGGTTCAGCCAAGGCCAGAGTTAAAATCCAGTAATATCTCCTGCCTCTATGTAGAAGTGGCTCCAATAAAAGGAGGAGGAGGACCGCGGTAAAAGAGCCATTTTCTAGGCACAGGCACTGATGAAAGATTTGTCTGAGCTAAAATCGTAGAGCTGCAGTAATACTGCTGCTGCAGGCTTGGAGAAAACATCCCAGATTCATATCAATGGATTTGACAGAAGGAAAGGTGGGAGCCCACCGGATGACAGTTTGTCAGGGACGTCAACATGCAGGTGTGAGGATTTTCCTAAGATTTGTTTAGATACCTGTGTGGAATGAAGAGTGTGAGCGCTCAAATGATGGGGACGGCGTGCCTGTGTGTTTGAACCTCAAGGTGGGAAGCGTTAGAGAGAGGGCCCGAGCGAGCTAACAGATTCATATCCAATACAAAGAGGTTAAAGTGACGACTCCACAGAGCAAAGGGAGGAGGAGATGAAGCAGGGAGGAAGACGAGGAGGGAGGGGAGTAGTACAACAGATTAATTTCATTTCTGGACTGAGCACTCCTCTGCTTCTGGAAAAAACGCAGAGGATAATAAAAGAGGATAAAGAAAAGGAAAATGGGGGCAGAGATAAGGATCCAGGCTCAGGAAAAAAAAAAAAAGACAAAACAGGATCTTTTTCCTTCCGTTTATCTGATGTAATAAATACACAGTAAGTGCTGCAGATAGAGAGCCTGCGAACACCATTATGAGCTAAAAGCATGTGAATAAATATGTCTTCTAAGCAGGGAGAGATTATGCTACACATTCAAAGAGCACAGAAGGGTTTTAAGGCACATAATCCAGAAGAAAAGGATAATATCTTAAAAATTTTCTGTTGAAAAGGACATATGTTAAAATAGGCTTTCCTATTATGTGTCACACAGCAGAGGAAATAATAACAAAATAAGGATGTATTTAGGGATGCACGATATAATCGGCCCCCTATTGGTATCGGTCTGTATCGGCCTTAAAACTGAATATCGGACATCGGCCACCCCACCGATATTTAACCCGATATTTGATCAGCTTCTGAGTTTCTAAAGTCTAAAAAACAAAAACAAAATACTACTTCTTCTTCTTCCTCAAAAACTTATTTTTACTAACAAAATATCACAAGAATTTGCAAAAATATCACGAGAGTTTGTAACAGAACGATGAAATTTCACGAGATTTTGAAAGTAAAATAGATCGATACCGCGTTTTTAAAAATCTATTTGATATCAGCATATGAAAATATATTTGAATATATTATTTTTCAAAGTGTCAGCAATGGATAACAAAACTGCTATTTTCAATGACTACTTATTTTTGTCCAGCTTTAATATCGGTATCGATATCGGTTATCGGCTACATGAGTTTTAAAATATCGGCATGTCGGATATCGGCCCAAATCCCAATATCGTGCATCCCTAGATGTATTGCATCACTCCATAAATGATAAGAACCCTGTTATCCAGGCAAATATGTCCCATTTAGAATTTGAAAGACACATCAGGCTCTGATTTAGTGTTTGTACAAACAAACTAAGTAAAACTGTTTAGGTCAGGAAAAAACATGCACGTTTTCTGTAGTTTTGGGTTCATTTTGACATGACAGCATGGCTCCTTTGGTAAAGATTTGTTCATCTCATGTTCCACCACATCCGCTGCTCTGCTGGACACAGATCTGAAGGCCCTTGGAGTAAAGTTAACTCAGGGTAAGGTTCAGAAAACCAGTTAGACATATGTCCCATGTTCCCCACACCACCACCCCCAGCTGATACAAGGCAGTATTGATCTTTGATTTACAGCAAATTCTGACAGCAGCAGATAAAACCGAGACTCATCGGATCAGGAAAGGTTTCTCCAGCCTGTTATTTTCCAGTTTGGTGAACCTACCTGACCTGTAGCCTCAGTTCTCTAATCTTTGAGTTCTTCTAAAAGTGGTCATTTAAGCTGCTGTTGCCTTTCTGTCATCTCAGACCAGCCCACCTCTTCTGCTCTGATGTCATTTATGTCCACCTAAATGCTCACTGGATATTTTGTCTTTTTTGGACCATTTTCTAAAACGCTGAGACGGTTGAGCATTAAACTACCAGATAATCTGAGTATTTCAATACAGCTGATTCCCACCTTATATTCCTAAATATATTTGTTAAGGTGTTCATAGCACAGGGAGTTTTATTTTTTTTTTTAACCGTAGCGGTGGTGGGCATCATGAGTATCTGAAGCAAAACCATAATTATCCATGTCACTGTCGTTAAAATGCAGTTGAAATTATACAGTAGTAGCCATTCAAAATGTCCCCACTTTCCTTGGCTGGTCCTTTAATGGTCCCCTACAGTTCCTTTTTAAACATTAATCTTTGTGCTAAAATATTCTTTCTGTCATGATTTGTGGACATTAAGATCTAAAGAGAAGCTCTATCGCCTGCTCAGACCCTGTAATTCAATGAAAGGGTAAAAAAAAAAAGAGTAAAAAAATATGCACGCCCAGGAAAAGGTATGGAAGTTGGATGGGATTTTGCTGGGGGTTGCAGGGAAGCGGGCTGCCATTCAGCTGGCGTTTGACTGGGAAGGACCATTTTGTACTTTAACTTTACTTTATGAAATAATGTAGGATTTTTTATACATTTCCTGAATCCTCACTGCATACATCTAATTTGACCAAAAAGACAGCGATCAGAGGTGAACACGTTACAGGGTCAATAATTAATTCAAGCTGTGTGGCAATCAGGTAATTATCTTAGTGCAACTGTAAGAGACATAAATGGTTATGTGGTGTGTCTCGGAGGTGGAGACTCAAAGGGAGGTGGGTGTGCACCAAGGAAGTAGGTGTGTATAAGTGCGCACTCACCTGTCTCACTGATGAGAAGTGAGGGTGGGGCTGCCGTAATTTTCACTACGCTTCATATCATTTTGTCTCAGTATTAATTCGTTTCCTATATTAATTAACGGATCTAACTTTGTTTGCCACAATCATCCCTGCTGCGCTGTCATTAACTCATGCTGGTGCTAACAAACAAAACAAAAGCATCCTGCATTCCAGCGTATCTGTAACAATATAAACATTTAAGCGCGTCACAAATAGGGCAAGAAAGGAGGACCCGACCTGAACTCTCAGCGGCCTAAAGAATCTTTAAGGAAGCCGCTATAGCAACATTTTCATGGAAAAAGATTATAAACTATATTGACATATTTATATCCAGCTTTGTAGTCCAGGGTGGAATCAGCAGCAGCTTTTTGCATCGTTATACCTTAGCAATGGGAAAATGAAGCAGGTCTGCTCTGTTTGCTCTGACTGCATCCGGGCCTTTAAGGTCGAGGCGGCTTCCTGTGCCTTTAAACTAATGGCAGCTCTCAGTGCTGTTGTTCAACAGTAATGTTAGAACCATAGCCGCTTTCATGCCAAATTGCTAAACTCCCCAATGTCTTTTTTTGGTCACTTTAGCCAGTTTATTCTTTAAATTGCTAAACGGATCGGTAAAGTCTCCAAATATTGTGGTAAAGTTCCTCAGTTGGTGAAACTAGCCTGTCGCCTCCAGTTCTCCTTCACCAGTTAGCTTCATAGCTAGTGTAGCTGCCATCAGTCAACTCATTTAAATATTCTAATATTTAGTTAAAAACAACAGTTGATTCATACTAATATTGAAATTAAAAGTTCAATCATAAATAAATAAATAACCTTTAGTAAATTTATGTTTATGTACAATGGTTAAAAAGCTCATTAAAATGTAAGGAGGAACCTATGTTTTTTGTTCCGCATGTCACGTTGTTGCCCATGGGAAAGATTGACTAAATTCTTTTTTGCACCTGCTTTTTCAAGAAGTTTCACCAGAAAGCTTTAAGACTGGTTTTCTGAGAAAGCTGTATAGGTTATCGTTATTCCTCTGGAGTTTATGCCGCCAATGAGGTACGACTTTGTTTTACTTAGATTTATTTGTGTAAACCTTTATATTTTTTTTGAGCTAATTTGGGTTTCTGTTTCCCTTCTTAGTTCTGACGGCATTTTTTGGGGCTTTATAAGAAGTGTCCACAATAAATGGCTGTTAAAACCAAAAGAACAACATTGAGCCTTGATTATCTCTAGAGGAGTAACAGCTAGTAACAGCAACACAGTCTGACTTCTTGGTTATTGAAAATAAAGTGAATATTAACATCAGATTGATATTTAAACTCCTTTTAAACTCTGATTATGTTTAAAATAAGTGTGTAAAAATACATTATGCTATGTAATGAGATTAACATTGTTTTAGCATTTTTTTTTATTTAATCTGAAGTTGTGTCAGATTTTATTTTGGTGTGGCAGTGCACCATGATTTCACTATTGCAGGTTTTACATCATGACAACATGTGTGGTTCTGCTGGCATTGTTTGCTCAGTTGTATTTGGGAAGCGTATTATAACAGGATTGAACTGAGCTGTGTGGAATCTTAATCCAACTATATCAGCGGGTTAGAGTGAAATGCAGCGGAGCGAACTAAACTGCTTTTTGACTTAACTGGATTCTATATAACTAGATATAAATTAGACCAGGTGTTCATGTGGAGCAAATCTAAATGATGTTTGCTGCAAATTGGCATTAAATAATAGAGCAATATTCTGATTTAACAAAGTTTTAACAGAAACATACGCATCTGTACCAAACTGTACTCATTATAAAAAAAAATCAACAGATCTCGGACTTCGCAGTGCGCTTCCTTGTTAGAGGTTCGTCGTCTGGATGAGAGTTAAACATCGGTGCAAAATGGAGGGTCTGTGAGGAGGCTGTTGCTCTTTCTATCTGAGTGGCCAAGACCCAAAACCTGCTGTTTACGCTTGATGCATCTGACAGGTGAAAGATTTTCTGCTATTAAACTCAACTGTTGTTGCTTGGCACGGTTATCTTTGACGAATAAGAAAATCACACCTTCCAACAACAAAATGGACCCAAAAATGCAAGGTATATAGCCGGTAGTTTGTTTTCTCTTCTTTCATTTAACAGGCACTTAAAAGCTTCAAAGAAAGATTCACTTCACTTTCAGCATCTCATCCAGGTATTTGATGGGAGTGGCTAATCGTCCGGCGCGTCTCGGAGTCTGTTTTTACGCCCGCTGCAATTGCACACGTCTACTTTTTACCTTTCTGGCAGTTTGTTGACAGGCGAGGCAATTAAGGAAGACTGTCCACCAGATAAAAGTTCAAAGGATGGAGGAGGGGGGAAAAAGTCCAAATTAATGTTAAATGCAGCTGGTTTTTATTCTTTTAAGCTCACATCTGGAAAATAGTCCAATTAGGAGCTGCATCAGCTGCACAATCAGGAAAAAACACCTTCTAAAAGCCCTTGAACTTAGTCTGCTGAAAGCAAATGTGGGTGAAAATGAGTCATATTGAGTAAGTGCATGTGATTTGTGTGTGTGTGTGTGAGTGAGTGTGTGTTTGTGTGTAATGTGGGCAGGGGGCTAGTTGAGTACAGGAGATTGAAGCTCTAACCAGAGCACTCAGATTTATTAAAAAGGGCTGGACCCTCCGCCTGTCCACCTCCCACCACCCCAAACAATTCCTTTCACTCCCCATCCTCTATTGTTGTCACTTTACTTCTGTCTCTGTGCATACATACAGACCCCCCCCCCCCCCATTCTGCATGATATTACTCTTTTCTATAAAAAAAAAAACGCTCTCAGTCACTGCTGGTCCCTCAATAAGCTCAGTGCAGGGAGGGGTCGGGGACAGGAAGGACGTGGTGTTCCTGTGGTAAATGGGGGGAGACCCCGACCCCGTCCCTCCTCTCTCATCTCAAGCCCCCTTCTCCCTGACCTGAGTTCATTACCATAACTTCAGTCTGCTAAATTAAATTGGGGGGGGGCTAAATCTTCCCTCATCCCCAAAACACCGCTGACCACCAGCCATCGGGACACAAAGGAGCTGGAATCCAATCTATCTGACCCCACTTTTTTTTCATCCAGCTTTATTAGCTAAATGTATTAGCGGCCCTAAAGAAACGCATTGTTACTGAAGCGATTTATATTGCCTGGAAACACACGCGCACACACCTGCAGGCATGGAAATCGCCGCACAAAGGACACGCGCTGGTTTGCTGTGTGTGGTTTTCTTGGGACGCCCTGCACGGATTGGATTACACTGTTGCACAAGAACATGCAAACGCTGGGAGATGACAGACACGCACACACGGTCACAAGAATCAGCAGCTCTTTGGCTGTAATCTCTAAGCGTCCTGCACCTTTAAGCGAGCATCCAGACGAGCTCGCTAACACTTCCAGAGGAAGGGTTTTTTGTGTGAGATCACACGCTGGCTTCATTATGTCAGAAAGCTGTGAAGGAGGACAGGAGCCTTTCTAAAGCCCCGTTCCATCTTATTCATGCAGGCGGGGGAACAAGATCGCTGCCTTCAGGTCGGCACAAAAGGCCGGCTCGTTTGGATTACACACACCAGCAGCAGGCGGTGATGGGCATTAGATGCAACGCACTCACACCTGCTACATCACACGCGCCTTGTGGAAAGCATGAAAACAAATGGAAAAGCATATTCTCTATCATTAGAATGCAGGGCAAAAAACTTGCCATCTAAAACAACAATAAACGTTTCAGCTCCAAGTCAAAAAGTAGATTTGTGGTTTTTTTTCAGTCTCCTAAGGAGAAGAAAAGAAGATCGACCAATTTTTATGGCAGATGTGACAAACGGCGCTCTGCCCAAACCGGCTGCATCTGTGGTTGTGTGGTTTGGTTTCATGGTCAATTCTGCGACAACCACACATCAAAAATCAATTTTTCTACGCAGGAGGACATTTTTGTTTTTACATCCAGCGTGAAAAGACATCGTCTCTACTGTCGCTTCAGTGTTATTTGAATTTGATGCTTGTAAATATTTGAATGACAAGGTCAAGGACAGATGGTCTGCAGACAGTTCCTATGCAACCACTTTAAAAATGACTTTTAAAGTTCAGGATAAAGTCAATTGTTTACTTTTATTACTGTTTTTTAACGTCTGTTAGACAAAAGGAAGGTGAACCCTTTTTTGAATATATATTTATATTCAAAACGCCTTCAGTGAGAACAAAGTGAAACCAAAGTCATATCCTTTGTTTGTGTGCAAAAAAAACTCCACAAATAAAGCTGATTCTGAAGTTTGCCTTATCTCAAAGTTGTCTCAAAGTTTCTTCAAAGTCCAAACAATGAGGTATTGCATGTTTAATGTCACATGAATATTTAAACTAATTTGCTAAAGCTTTTTGGGTGGAACAACGTCTACTTGGGAATTTCAGCGACATCAAATCCTCTGTACATCCTTGAAAAACGGACATAAGTTAAGTTTTAATTCTCTGTATTTTAATTTGGAAAAATCTGCTTTTCCTGATTTTGGTCAGCATGTAAGCATCATTAGGCCTTCCTTCTGCTGTGAGGTACTATAAACCAGGGTTTACTAACCTGGCATAAACCAGATTGGTTTGTGTAGTTCATTTTAAAATCTACCCATAATCAATTCAGAAAGCCTCATATAGAAACGGTTAGCAAAAAAGGACATTCAGAACACTTCTTGAAGCTGATTTGGTACCTACCACCCATGTCGTTTTTAGCCAATCACAGCAGCAGTAGCAGGTGAGACGCATCATATTCTTGATTTTTTTCCCAACTGGAGGAGTTGATTAATAAATCAAACTCTTATTCTACGTTCGGGGCGACAGTGGCGTTGGATGTAGGAGTTTGCCCTGAAATCGAAGGATTGACGGTTCAAGCCCCGGCTCAGACTTTCAGTGTCGTTGTGTCCTTGGGCAAGACACTTCACCTGCATTGTCTACTGATGGTGGTCAGAGGGCCCGGTGGCGCCAGTGTACGGCAGCCCCGTTTCTGTCAGTGAGTCCCAGGGCAGCTGTGGCTACAATGTAGCTTGCCACCATCAGTGTGTGCGTGAATGGGTGAATGAATGCAGTTTGGTCAAGTCTCCTGACTTGAAAAAAGGTGCTATATAAGTACATGCCATTTACTATATACATTCAGACCGCAAGCCCTGGAAGCAGCAAAAACACGCGTGCTGCTTAATTTTTCATGCTTGTACAAGTTTAGTTCTGAAGCATCTTTGCTGCTCCAGCTGCACGGTTGAAAAATGGGTCTGATTCTCGTTGGGTAGAGCTAACCTATCCTTTCTTTGCCTGTAACAATGGCGGATGGAATCGAGAGTCGCTTGGCTTATTTTAATGAATAATGCAACGTTCATTGCTAAAAGCAGGAAAAAAGCATCTGCTGCTTCATTGTTGATGCTTGTCCAGATTAGGGTCAAATGTCCATTAAAGTGTGTCCAGATGCGGCTTCTGCTCATGTGTTCAATGGCAGAGAGCTGCTTTGCTATATTTGCTGTGATCATTGGTTATAAAGTCGTTTTAATATGTTTTTAAGTGAGAAAGTCCAAAAACTTAATCTGTGCAGTCAGTTCATCAAGATTACCATATTATTTCTCTGTTGGAGCGGCTCAGACCCCCGTACTTTGGTGGTGCGCTGTCACTGGACATCCCCTCAATGGTAGCCTCTGGCCCGATCGCCTCTTTGGGATTTTCCACTACTGTTTGTGGCGACTGGAAAGCATTTTCCTAGCCTCGTGAGACCATCCTGATCTCGCGAGCTTTCAAGGTTTCACTCGCAGATCAGTCTGGCTACACTCCGTTAAAGAAAATTTGGAGCCGTTCACCAAACGAACGTCCAATCAGCGTTGGCTTTGAGGCGGGTTGAGGTGTGACGCAACGAGAAGCGTGACAGTTCAGTCTAAAGAACATGGCGGCTTCAGCCGATGAAACTAGCGTTAGCGTGGCTATCGAGCAAGTTTTATCGGAATTACAGAGTATTTCTTCACTGAAAGAAGAGCAAAACACTGCTCTGGAGGCTTTTCTCAGAGGAAAAGATGTTTTTGCTCTTCTCCCGACTGGTTTCGGCAAGAGTAGCCTGGCTTGTGGTTGTGTTTTCGTCGTCGCTCTGTTAGTACGTCATATGCTTCGTTGATCTGATTGGTTTATTTGGCCCGTCTATCACCAACATAGGCCAATCAGCTAACCAGTATTGTCGCCGCTTCCCAAAATTACTTCAACTGAAGGTTTCCAGATGGATATGCGGAGCAAATCCATCTGGCGGAGTCAGGTTAGCATTTTCCCTGTACGTAATCCAAACTGCAGGCACCAGAATAATAAAATCAAACATATGTTGCTGACAGGTTCTGAGTTAATTTAGGCATTCATAAACTTTTTCAGAGGAGTGATCATAGCGCTCTGCATCAGCAGCGCTGTGTCCGTCTTCCTGCCAGCTCCCGGATGGGCTTCTCTCATTGGTTGATGTGGCCCGTTAAGCAGTAAAATTAAAATTTTTCCAACTTCAGCAGCTGCTGCTTTCGCAGCACGTTGCGTGTGTCAGATGCTCAGAAGCTCATGATGCGTAAACCAGCTTCTGCTGCCGCTAGCGCGTGCGGTCTGAACGTAGCATTACCAAATCCAGTTGGGAGGAACCAGCAAACATCCTTCCCATCCACAAAGGCATATATCGTGTCCTTTTGCTTGTTTTTCGAAAAGCAATTCCAGCTAAAACCGGCAACGCCATGTTTGTTTTGGTTCAGCCGTCTGTCGGGTTGATATGGCGACGTCATACATGTCACTGCATTTCATTCGTTTGAGAGTTTCTAACTTCCAAAATCTTGTGACAATTCATCCTGCTTACAAGGTAACTCAGTACCCACTGTCCTCCATGTTTTTGGTATTTCCCTGACCTCACACACCTAAAATTTAAGAAAAGGGGATCTACTGGCGTTTGCAGCATTTGATGGCTGCCGATGATGTAATGCAATCATTCAAATCAGGTGCGCTTGACTTAAGACACATCTAAGTGGCAGTGGGGCCTGAGGACCTAAGGACAGCTCCGCTAACAGCAACCAGGAAGAAATGCAGTTTGAACTAAATGTGAGTTCACATCAAAAACATTGTAATAATCACAAAATCCTTAAATATCATGGTACACAAAAAAGATCCACATCTTTTCCGTTTTCATGTCTTTTCTGAACAGTTGGAGACAAAAAAGACGAATGTTGTGAAAGAGGTTGCACTCTTACTGCATATTACTGTATTCAGTACTAAGGAGTGCATGAAGCACAAACAGCATAATACGCTTTTCTTTTTTTCCTGCCAACATTGAAGTTACAAAAGCTGTTTTTTCCTTTTCAGAACAACTTAATGTGAACACAACTCAATCCAGAAGTTTATTTTAATACACAAAGGATGTTTTCAGTATTTCCCATTGAGGGCTTTAGTTGTCTGCTGTGTTTATGTTCTATGGTTGTTACACATTTTTATTCCACCAACTCCAACTTTTTGTTTACTTTGTGGCTAAAATCACAGCACAGAAATGCTTACTTTCACATGAGTAATATATTTCAGGTTCTATTCTTAAATAAATTAAATAAAAATCAGGACATCAAGACATATTTCACTCCAAACTTCATACCTTTGTGTTTGCAGGCAACAACTGGAGACAAAATGAATGAAGTTAATAAGAAGCCAGAGTGCAAGAAGAAAAGGTCAAACATTTAAAAAACTTTTACATCAAGTCAAAAGAACTAGTTCACTTTGGGACAGTTTTTTATGTTTTTTTTTAGTTAATTTCATTGTTATTTGCTAGTAACCTGACTCCGCCGAATTTGCTCCGCATATCCATCTGTAAACCTTCCGTTGAAGTCATTTTGGGAAGGGGTGAAAATACTGCTTAGCTGATTGGCCTATGTTGGTGATAGACGGGCCAAATAAACCAATCAGATCAACGAAGCATATGACGTACTAACAGAGCGACGACGAAAACACAAACCAGGCTACTCTTGCCGAAACCAGTCGGGAGAAGAGCAAAAACATCTTTTCCTCTGAGAAAAGCCTCCAGAGCAGTGTTTTGCTCTTCTTTCAGTGAAGAAATACTCTGTAATTCCGATAAAACTTGCTCGATAGCCACGCCAACGCTAGTCTCATCGGCTGAAGCCGCCATGTTCTTTAGACTGAACTGTCGCGCTTCTCGTTGCGTCACACCTCAACCTGCCTCAAAGCCAACGCTGATTGGACGTTCGTTTGGTGAACGGCTCCAAATTTTCTTTAACGGAGAGTCTCCAGACTGATTAGCGAGTGAAACCTTGAAAGCTCGCGAGATCAGGATAGTCTCCAAGGCTAATTTGCTAATCCTTATAAAGGTGAAAACCCAATAATCTGAGACTCAAATAGACAAAAAAAAAGAACAAAATGTGATGTCGTCTAAGAAAACAGGTTAAAAAAGTAGCTAAGAAGGAGATCTATACCAACTTAATTAATCAATGCTAAACTTAAACTGAGGTACAGATGTTTAACATACATTATCATGGTTCTCTGACCCTTTACTTTCTGTTTTTTTTTTACCTTAACATCATTGTTTGAACACGGCAGACTTAATCTCAGACCAAAGCAGAGAGCAAGAATGAGTAGGAAGTGTAGGAGACATGGATGGGAAGATTCTGAGCTATGAGGTGAATGAATAGTCTCAGCGTTCTTTATGGCATTTATGTGCACCGAGTATAAAGCCTATTGATGGACACCTTGTCTGACAAAAGGGGCCGCCAACACTGACTGCATTCGATTAAGGGTGAACATTGGTGTTAAACCAAAAATGGTCCCCTGCCGTGGCCTCAATTCATTATGGAGCTGGAGTGTAAAATAGACACCAGCTATATAAACCAACAGCCACTGAAACAAACCATTAGGTAAATTTAACACACGAAGCACCAAAGAGGTACAGAGAGTGCTGGTGTGCATGGACAGACATACCAGCTCTGTACTCATAAATCGCTTCCAATACACACCGAGGTATGATGGCTGATTACATACCCAAAGAGAACAGGACACACTGGGCAGCCAGACATACCCCGAGTACAGCCAATTTAGCCCTTAATGGTCTTTGGGGGCCATTAGGGCCAACCATCAAGTTGACTGTCCAATGCAGCATGCATGTGCAGCACCACACTGTTTACCTGCACTCTTTTCTGCTCCTATATGTGTCTAATGGCCTATGGATGTTACCACGGTAACAATGGGAGTTTGAGCTGGTTGAATGGACCGACCGATGGACAGCAGCGAGGGGAAGCAGAGTTCAGGCAGCCGTATTCGGCAGTTAGGGGGAAATATTCCTTTATATCTGCACAGCAGGAAGTGACCATGAATGAAAACGTTTTCTACTGTTTCCAACTAAATCTAAATTTACTGTAAAGGACAGCAGAACCAAGAGTGATACATTAATTACAATGAACAGATCTATTCGTCCAGACTTTAAACTAAGTGTGGTAGAAATATCCAACCTTAAAATTTCAGGAAGTTGGAGTTCATTTCGGATGCTGAAGCGACTGATATACCCCATTTCTTTTTTTCTATAACAAAATCATTAGCATCTCTTGTTAAAAACTGATTAAAGATTAAGTTCACACATGTCAAAGCCTTTTCATTTGATATGCAAGAATAGGATTACTTGATCCAGGTGGTTTCTATTTCTCTCTATAAATAGGATTTCTGTAACAGCAGTGGAAACACTGACCGACAAACAATGACAAATTTCTTTCAACCTAGCCAAGATCTGAGCAGAACTGTAGTTTTACCAAAAGTAGTAAACTCTTCTAGAGTCATTTCCTAACAATTATATAATTAAAGATCACCATTTATAACTACCGTAACAACCAGTTCTTTGATTTAATCATAGGTCCTCCAAAGTGTAGGGGATAACCAAAACGATCAGCTCAGAAAGACAAGCCAAATCAGGTTGAGCCGCTCACACTGAGCCTGGTTCTGCTGGAGGTTTCTTCCTGTTAAAAGGGAGTTTTTCCTCTCCACTGTCGCCACAAGCATGCTTAGTGTGAGGAATTGTATTTGAGTAAAATTAGTCAATGCAATCAACTGTTTTTCCTTAGATTGAAAACTTTGAAGCAATTTGACTGTATGATCTGGTTGAACTGTAAAGTGCCCTGAGATGTGTTGTGAATTTTGGCGCTATACAAATAAACTGAATTGAATTGAAATGTCCTGTGGAGAAAGATGTTATGGTCAGATGAGACAATAAGTCTGTTCGGAGGAGTTGAGAGGAAGAGAACACCACAGCACACTGTAACTGGTCAAATACGGTAAAAGAAGCAGCATGATGTGGGTTGTTAGGGAGTTGGTATACAGCACAAAGTGTCTAATCAATAAAATATTTGAGCTTGTAAATAACTAAGGATCATGGTCTTAAACTCACATGAAAGCTCCTACTGCAGTGTTAAAGGACTGCTTAAAGGACCATTGTGCATATTTATAAGGCAAATATTATTTGTTTTCTTTTACTATAAATTACTTTACAACTGCTTGACATGTAAAAGCTTTTCTTTATATATCAAAGGTGCCTCTATTGGCTCCATTATCAGAACAGTTCAGAGTGAGTTGGGGTGAACCTGAAAAACTCTACCTATTGTCCCAAGAGTGACAGAACTAACTGAACATTATGTACGAAACTCACCTAGAGTAGATTAGAGAAAAACGTCCAATAACTTGTTTATTCCTAATCAGTGTAGTTGTTTGCTCTACAAAAAGTACATGTTATAACAAACACTTCAAGATAAACTTAGATTCATTTATGTAATGATCAAGGTCGTACACCAGCTGTTTTTGAATGTGTGTTAGGGAAAATAACCCTAAATTACGGAAGAGGATTAGGGCCACTGAAAAAAAAAAAAAAAGTTAACTGATTTTTTAATTTTATTTCAGTATACATGGGAAAAAAATTCAGAGCTCTGACAAAAAAGTCAGAGTTCAGTATAGCATGGGGAAAAAGTCAGAATTCTGACTTAAATCTCAAAATTCTGACTTTTTTCTCAGAATTCTGACTGAATTCTGACAATAAAAAAGTCAGAATTCTGAGAAACAAGTCAGAATTCTGAGAAACAAGTCAGAAATCTGAGATTAAAGTCAGAATTCTGACTTTTTTATTGTCAGAATTCAGTCAGAATTCTGACTTGTTTCTCAGAATTCTGACTTTTTTATTGTCAGAATTCAGTCAGAATTCTGAGAAAAAAGTCAGAATTTTGAGATTTAAGTCAGAATTCTGACTTTTTCCCCATGCTATACTGAAATAAAATTTTAAAAAATCAGGTAACTTTTTTTTTTTCATTGGCCCTAATCATCTTCTGTACTAAATAACCTTTATGTAAATCTAACAATATCTTTGACTTATGGGATTAAATGTCTGCAGCTTTCTGAGCAGGTAAAATGGCGAGTACCCTCTCCTTTCCTTTCCTTTCCTTTCCTTTCCTTTCCTTTCCTTTCCTTTCCTTTCCTTTCCTTTCCTTTCCTCTCACCAGACTGTTTCTCTCATCCAGTTGCACAAAATAATTGGGATTTTCTTAATTCCCAGTGATGCTCTGTACATTTCAAATTCCTAACTTTTCAGATTATTTTTAGCAGAAGGAAAATAAAACAGTAACTTTAAGTCTGAGTGAAGAGAATCCTGGGAAATGTAGGAAAGTGAGGACTAACCAGGCAGCTCAGCGTGTTTCTCACTGGATACATCTGTTGGTTTAGCGATGCAAGTCATGCACAGCTCAATTATTCCCCATGAGATTTTCTCATTTCACCATTGAGTTCAAAGCAGAAGGAGAAAATGAAATAATCAAAACGGCAAAGAATAACAATAACAGCATGGTCATGGTGGAAATGTGATGGGCTCCAGTCAGACACACAAATCTATAACTGCCTAACTTATAGATGTACTTTAATCCGTGTTCCTCAATCTGCAGCAGAAGGTGCATCCTTAGATGGAGCTATGTGTGTGTGCGTGTGTGTGTGTGTGTGTGTGTGTTGTGCTTTCTGAGCTCAGGGTGGTAGTGAGGCAGCTTAACGCAATAAAGCATGTTGTATTGACATCTGTGTTGTGTCTATTGATTCCCCATTATGGAGCTAACAAACCCGCCTGGACGCTTTGTCATTCGCAATCACGTTAACACCGGGACTCGCCGACAAACGCTGCCCCTTTTTAAAACCCGATCCATAAACACACACACACACACACAAACACAAAGGCAGGTGTCCTCACATGAACGCACCTTCTCACATTCCTGCACATCCACCGTCATTGTTCACGTCACCACACGCAGTCGCACGCTCCCCAACTGCCCACGTTGAACACACATCGTGGTACTGGTGGAGGGGAAGTCGATGCCGGTTGATCAATACTGGTGGAAGGTTAAAACCACTCACACAATGGGTAGCTATGAGCTTCTTGTGGTTCGCCACACATGCCGGAACGATCCATAACTGACCTCAACGTGCAATTATCGAATCGTCTACCTGTCTGCCTTATCGCGCATGCATGAGGAACACAAACCGCTCTGACTCCAGCTTGCATGAGGTCTATCCCCTTTTAGCTATTTACACATCGCCCAGGAGACACGGTCACGCCGACCTGATCCAAACATTGGCTCATGCCCACACCTCCAAACATCCTCCCAATCTGAGCAGAGAAGCTTGTTCTCCGCTTTGAGCTGCAGAGGAAGAGCTTTGCTAGTACATGCAGAGACCCACAGAAAGGCAATTAATGCAGACATGGGGGGACCTCTGCTCAGGCTCAGTTAGGTGTAGTTCAGACACCACAAACCTCCCCTACTGAGCTCTGTGAGGTGGAGATCCTGGGTGAAAGGGAAGGTAGTTATCAGCAGCAAACACTGCGTTTATATACACTATATATGGCTGTATAAGGGTTTGTTGTTGTGTGGGCAGGAGGTCTGTGCTTTGAACTCTGCAATAAAAGTTTCTCTGCAGTGCTGCCACACAGCCTCATTGTTTCTTTACTCTGGTCTATTATGCCCTCCCGAAGCTGTTTCTTCCTTTTGTTCTCTTTCTTTCTGGTGAAATAATCATGTAAAATAATGACTTTTTATCACCTTGGTTTTACAATGTTGCAGAGGATCGATGATAAAGAAGTTGGTGCCGCCGCAGCCTGAGCAGGAGGCCACACAGAGTGGCCGGCATAAATAAAGCATCTCTCTCAATCCAGACCCTGACAGCTCTCAGTTTTATATGGGCCACAGCGGACCTGGAGGATTTTACAGCAGTGTACATAAAATAAAAGAGCATTTAGATTTCCTTTGTTGTGCTGCAGAGCGGGGACAAAGCGGAGGCAGCTACAGGTCCCTCTCCGCCCAGCCTGCCCTCTGAAAACCACACAGCAGAATAAAAACCCTCTGATCAGATCTCCCAGCTGCACAGAAAAAGGAGGATTTAACTCTTAGAGGCAACTGAAAATATTTCAGACAGGATGGTTTGTTTGCAGGGCGCTTCATAACTGAAATCAACAAAGAACAAAAGCTGCCGCGTTTTAGGGAAGAGATGCTCCTCTCTCCTTGTTCTGTTTGTTGTCTCTGTAGGCCGCGGTTGACATGAATGAGATCCCAGGGTTCCTCCTGAGAACCTATACTTTAACAGCAGCTCCAACACTGAAACACACATTTACCTATTTTAAATTTTAAATAAATATTACTAACAAAATGGTTAAATAATTATCACGACAATGTCTTTATAGATGTCTTCAGAAATCAAGACGGAAAGGAAAGTTAACTCAGACCCAGACATGATCAGTTAACCCGAAATCATGCAGGAGAGCCAAACGCAGCAGCTTGCATCGCTAAAAAAACAGTCATTCACAATCAAAAGCAGATCTAAAGTTTAAAAGAGAGGACATTTTTCTGTTTTGTTTGTAATGTTTGAATGTCTAAAAATTTAAATGCTAGGGAGCAACCTATCAATGAGAACAGATAATGCTTTGCATGTTTTAGGTGAAGGTTGTTAGCTTTATGAAACACAGATAACACCATGCTGGAAAAGAAAGGACGACAGACAAACTATTGGCCATTCTAAAAAGTATTACTATATGTAGAATTTAATTAAAATGCTGCAAACCACTTAATTCTGATAAAAAGTGGTGTCTGAAGATCTCATACATGTTAAGATAATTATCACTGATTATGTTTGAGTTCATTGCACCTTAATATTAGCTGATTGTTGCATGAAAGAACTGATGTTTTCCATAATAGTTTATCTAATTAGGCCAGTAATGATGTGACAAACTGAAGTATAAAATGCTTCGCTACCTATTTGTCGGGGCTGTTGTCTTATCTCCTGGTTATTTAATACATATACGTTATGTAGTTATAAAGAGTTTCTCCCTAGCGATCCCTTTTCAGGAAAATATCCAGAGAGAGAAAGCTTCCCTTAACATACAGAAACATTACTTTTTTCTGAGTATTTTACTTACTTTTATTTTACTTTTGTCATCCAATCATCTCCCAGTATATTTGTCTTTAATGAGAAACTTTTTTTAGATTAAAGGATATGTTTACTGTGTGAAACTTGAAATTCTGAAAAGTTCAAAACTGATTTTTTTCTGTATTATAACTGCATTTTAAAGTGACAGTTGTGTTTTTGCTCTTTAAATTCAGCTTTTATTTATTCTTATATGTTAAAAGGCTGTTTGCTGTCCAGCAATGAAAGTAAAAAAGCAAATCCAGCTTATTTTTGAAACTTTATTAAAATAAAAGTACTGGTTTTACTTTCCTCATAAAAATTAGAGCAGCTTAGCAACACAAATGTAGGAATCCTTTTCTAAGTATCTGCTAGTCACTAAGTGTTCACGGCCTTTAACTTTACATAGAAGGCAGATTTGGACTATTAAGGACTTTTTCCTCCCCACTGTCGCTACAAGCATGCTTAGTGTGAGGGATTGCATTCAAATCAATGAGTCGATGCAATCAACTAGTTTTTTTTAACGTAGATAGAAAACTTTGAATCAATCAGACTGGATGATCTGGTGAACTGTAAAGTGTCTTGAGATGACGTGTTGTGAATTGGTGCTATGGAAATAAACTGAATTGAATTAAATTAGAAATTAGGTTTAACAATCCCAGACTTATTTAAATTAACATGTTGCATCATTAATATCTCAAGACAAGTAATAAAGTCCACCATTTCTCAGCAGCATGGTGAAATATTGTTTTGAGATTTTTCAAAGCAGCTAAAGAAGAAAATCCTATAATCGTGACTGAAGCAAAGGGTGATGATTGTAGATTTAAGGACAAATGGAAAAGACACAGGAGAGGAAGTGGAGGGGATGGAGGAGTATGAACGTCTTGGTGTTCAATAGGTCAACAGGCAGGACTGGAGCTGAAACTGTGAAGCTGAAGGGACACAGCAGACGTTTCAGCGTTTGCAGCCAGATGCTGCTGATCTTCTCTAGTTTTGCTTTGGAGAGCGTGATCTCTTCTGCCATGATGTGCAAATTTATTTTATGGAAAGGGAACAGCATTGTTTGTGTGTCTGAAAATGAGATCCGACCAACAAGAAGAGGCATTTCAGCAGTATCTCATATCAAACTTTAGTTTCAGTCTCCAAGTCAGTATGTCCAGCACCAGAGTTTAAGACCTAAAGCTGTGAGCTTAGATCCAGCATAGAGCCTCTGTCTGCCGTTCTGCTCTTCCCTGGACCTCACTCACCTCATGTGGGAGACACCCAGATCTGTGCACGCTCACACACCTAAACGTGCACACCTGCACACACACACAGACCCCAGATCAGAGCAAGACGATTCAGCTAAAGTGGCTTACAAGGCCCAACCAGAACACCAAAACTAAATCCAATTCTGCAACCCTCCTGTCCGCAGGGACGAGCTGCAGACGGGAGGAAACAGACGGGAGGAGAGTTTGCATTTCCGTGTCGAGCGAATCCTACTTCACAGAAATGGGAAAGACAACAGGAAACAGCAGATTCTCTGCTCGCGTCTCTCTGGAGAGCGTCGATGAAAGGTGGGGAGAAGAAACAACTGGGAAAAAAAAGGGACGGATGAGTGTTTTGCACTCATGTACAGTTTATTTCTCTCCTGTGTATTGGCTGCTTATCACAGCGATGTGTTTAAATAAAAAAAGCAGCCGGAGCAGGAACTCTAACCCTTTCTTTTCCTCACATGCAGAAACACACAGGGGAGATGGCTCACTTGGAAACCCTCACATTTTACACATTGCTTAAATGTTCCTCCTACGTTCTCGGCCGAGGTCAAACACATTCCTTAGTTGATCGATTCCTCCGAACAATCTTTGATTCAATGTTTACTTCATGCTCTCTTTATTGCTTCCTTTCACCTGTTTCCTGCCACTTTAACCCCCCTCATTCATTCATTATTCATTTATGCATGCAGCCATTCTCTTATTCATCCAATCATTCATCGCCTCTCTTGCTCCCAGCGTCCTCTTCTCCTTTAACTTTAATTTCTTAGAGGACCGGCCGACAAATGGACCCCACCCCCTCCAAAACAGAAGCTGCACGCCGGTTATATGTTGCCTGTCAACAGCAGCAGAAGCAGCTCATTAAAAACCTCGACCGTTTCTCTCCTCCTGACACCTACTTAGGGTGATAGCCTGAATTACCACTGCACGGCTTGGCTCGGATCAGCATAAATTTACACCTATATCTAATGTGGTCAACGGAAGCAAATTCTTCATATATTTTATTATTAGGTAAAGATAAAAAAAAAAACTGAAGGAACAAAGAAGCACCTAAAGATAAACACCAACTTATAACTTCATTTATCCTAATTAAAAAGATGTAAAATTATCTTTTTTTTGTTGCACAAATATCCATTTAAGAAAATGATAAAATCATTAAGCAGAAGACATGATGAGACGTGGGATATTGATCAGGAAAGCAGCATTAAAGCAGTGGTTAAGTAATAAATCAAGCATAAAGGGAGGTGATTATTAGCATAATGTCTGAAAGGAGCAATTCAAGCCCTTCTGTCATTAAGACCATTCTGCAAAATCAAAAATTAAAAAAATAAACAGGTGTACTTTTTATTTTTTAAATAAAAAGATTTTCACTTCAACCATTTTCTTAAAATGTCCTCTGGAGTCTCCAACTGGACTCCCGTTTTCCCAACAGTCAGGGATCAATACATCCTGATCAATAGACGACCATGAATATCAGCCCCCGAAGCCGGCCGAGAAAGACTGGAGGAGAGGAGGCAGATGGGATGGATGGAGGATGACATGGATGGAGGAGCGGGAGCCAAGAGGAGAGTGGCGCAGCTCTGTGACTCTGATGGATGCTAATGAGACAAAATATTCATGCGTCCGGTTTGGGGAAACGCTTTACAAACGGGATTCATATGCAAGTAAGTAAAGAGGCAATTTTTCTCATTTGAAAAAAAAGCAGAATAATTACATTTTTAAAACTTTCGGCAGTCATATAAAAAGCTATGCAGGTTAATATAAAAAGGAAAATTATGAATTGCATATTCTATAATTTAGAGTAAAATAAAGGATTCAAGTAAAATATAATTTAAAAGTGACATTCTATTTCTCTACTACAAATAAATGGATAAAAACATTTTCTGTGAAGGTAGAAGACCAATAATCTTTGCATTAGGAGTAAATAACCACATTTTTATTCATTATTATTTCCTTTAACTTATTAAGAAGAGGATATTTAGGATTAAATAAAAAGTAAAATATTGCTGCATGCAAGCAGGTTAAGGTGTTGTAATTTTGCAGGACGTGGATTAATTACACTGTGGGTCTGTGGGAGACCTGAGGAGGGAGCTTACCGGGGCTGGACCGCGGGACCAGCGAGGACTTGAGTCTCCAGGCGCTGAAGTCGGACGCTGTTCTCTGAAAGACGAAGGGGACCGGCAGGGGGACAAACATGGTCCTCTGTCGACCTGGTGGTCGTTGGATTTTTTTTGTTTTTGTTTATTCTGGTCTCACTTCTCTTCTCCTTCTATCCTGGCCTGCCTTCTCTGCTCTCTGCTTGTGGGCAGCAGCTCTCAGATGCTTTGGGAAGTTTTGTTTTTTCAGTAAATCTGGACGCAGAATCACATCTCTCTACTTTCAGATTCGGTCAATCGGAAGGATAATTTCTAAAGAGACACCGACGCGCTGCTTGGCTTTGGGATAATAAATAAAGCTACCAGTGTTTATCCAAACAGGCCAGCGGTTTATGAGCCTGAATCAGATCAGCTCTCATCGCACCCATGTGAAGAGTCGGAGCGCAATCAGAGTCCCGTTGGCTGTGCGTAAAGATGGGGGAACCTCGGTGTCCGTCTTGAGTTTGCTTTGGTTTGAGTTTGAATAAAAATGAAAGTATCCTCCTGTTCTGTCCTTTAAAGTCTCAAACTGTCCAACGGTGAATCCTCGGGTTGAAAAAGAAGAAAATAAGGGGAAAAACTGTCCGTGTCTAAGTGGAATAACGTTTAATTATTTATTTATTTTTTTTGGTTCTTGTAAATATTTGGTTAGTAGCTGTCTGGTCCGCAGGAGAAAACTCAAAGCGACACAACAATGCAAAGTAAAAAGATTATTTGGTAAAGAATTAATCGAATATTAAAGTAAGGCTGTTGGCAGGCAGCACCCCCTCTTTGACTCTCGCTCCTCCCTCTCCTCCTCTCGCTGGATCCCTGTTCCTCCTTCACTGGCGGGGGTCACTAATTAAAGCTAAATCGATAGAAAAACAAAGCGGTGAATCCATAGCAATCAGCGCAGCGGTCCTCCGTTTCCTCCCCAGCTGAGGAAGCGACAAAAAGCGGAGGGAAGGGCGCTTTCTTTCAGGCTGTGGTGTCTTTTCTTTGGCTCTGCTGCTCCATCCTCGGTCTTTTCCCCGCCTGGATCCCCCCTCTCTCCCTCTTTCTCTCCCTCCCTCCCTCTCTCTCAGTGTGTCTGAGGGTCGAGGTGCCTTCGGTTTATTTTGGGAACCCAGGTTTCTGCTCCGACGCCGCGCAGCCTGAACGCACTCTGGCTCGGCGCTCTCACCGGGAGACAGACGTAGAGATCCCCAGCCCCCCCCTTTCCTTTCACCCCCATATTCCCTCCCCTTTCCACCCAGAGCCCCGTCACCCCAACACACACACTTCCTCTGCACATCCAACATTTATATTCTTATCATCGGGGCCAAACACACACTAAAACCCACCGCTTCACATTTCATTACCACCATAATCCCGAACAGGATCCAGCCATTGATCATGTGATTATTTGATTATAATGAAGCCAATAATCACATCATCTCCGGCCTCAGAGATCGATCCGCTGCTCACAATGTGCGGACATGAATTCAAAGGGGAGGAACCTTTGATGCATATTTCAGCAGGTGGATCTCTGCTTCCCTCTGTATGGATTTACGCAGCTCCGGCCTGCGCAAGGTCACCTGCACATCTCAGCTAATGTATTTCTTTTTTTTTTTTTCCACAGAGGCGGACGCCTAATCAAAGCCTGCACGGTTACGCGCGCCTCTTAAATTAGTAATTATGTTGGGCTCTGGAAGGCCACGTGCGCGTATGCGTAAAATGTGCGTAAAATGTCAGCTGAGTTGAATTTAAATTGCATGGGTTTTTTTCCCATTAAGTGTGTGAATGTGCCTCCCGGCCATAGCCTCTCCCCTCTCCTCTCCTCTCCGACGCACTGCGTTTACACTCCAGATTATCACCGACATGGATTTTTTTAAATAGAAAAATCCATGCGCTAAATATCGCGGTCAATGGAAGAGAAATCGACCAGAAGCGCGCGCACCTCTCCGTCTCCCTTCTCCAGTATAAACTCTGAGGTGAGACTGAGCTGTTAATAAGTTATCGATCAATTATGGCGCCCATAGTTAGAAAGGCTTCGGGCTCTAAGCCAATGCTAATGTGAGGCAGAGGAAGGAGGGTTTATAAAGCAGCTGCTACTTGGTTGCAGCATCATCAGAGGCCGGCTGTGCTCACTTTATGGCTGCACCACTACTCTCCTGATGCTCGTTACTTTGCAAACAGCAGCCAACTTTCACAGCTCGGTGTAAATCATTAAAGTCGATGTATGACTGAACTAAAAGCTGCTGTAACAAGGACTTTTAAGACCTTACACAGATTATAAACACAGATTATAAACATAGAGCTACTAAAAACCCATGCAACAACAGGGGCGTCTCTGAAAAGTTTGAAGGGGGAAGTAATGTGCTGCTTCAGTATTAATTTAAAAAAAAAATAATCATTCTTAGCAATTGTCTGCCATTTAATATACCCCATTTACACTACCCTTGAAAAACCGGTCCGAGCTCAGTAACTGAGATAACTTATCGTGTGTAAATGGAAACCAAACTGAACTGAACCGAGCTAGACACAACCGTACCGCGCTAACTGCAGACCAGTTCCAGAGGTGGGCTCGGCTCAGTTTTTCCCAGACTCGGTTCTCTGGTAACAAGAGCGCATGAGCAGAACGCGTCATCTCCGTCTGGTTGCACATCGCGATTCACACTCCATTCCAGTAGTTGGCAGTAATGCCCCTGCAGAAACAGAAGAAGAACAACAACTTCTTCTTCAGCTATAAACAACAATCGAAATCTTCTCCACGCAACATTTTAAATAATGGCATTTTAAATAACACAGAAGTACAGCAATAATAATCAAGCATGACTTTCTGAATGTGACGGGCGCCGCCATTTTGATTTGCTTGATTCCCTCCTTCTCGTCTTGTTCTTGTGTTTTATGGCGGTTGGCAAACAACTTTTGGTGCATTCCCGCCATCAACTGCTTGATTTCCTCCTTCAATACTGGCTGTAATACCGCAGATCGTCACTAGGAGGCGAGGAATCGAGGAACCGAGATAGCGTGATTTGTAAACGGTCATCAGAACCAAGCTCGGCCTGGTTAACTGATCCGAGCTCAGACCGGTCTCGGCATGGATCGGTTTTTCAAGGGTGCTTTATAAATAAACTGAACAGAACTGAATCTCCAGAGAAAGAAAACTCTGCAGGCTAAGCGGCTGGCTCAGTGTGTCGCTGTTAGCTTGTCACAGATATTTTTGATTTATGTCCAATATTGAAGCGTGGTCTGTGCTATGTTATTCCATGCCACAACGCAAGAGGGACAATCAGGAACTAGCTGTGGGTCTAGGTACGACCGAGGCGGCGAGGAAGTGGGGCAAGTTTGTGCACAAACAGAGGGACATGAGGGCGAAAAAGAGCGGGGATCCAGGTGGAAAAAGGGTCCCAAGCGTTCTCGCGTACCTCGCCCTTCTAGCTGGTCCATCTTCAATTAAGAGTCGTTTTCCATAATGGCGGTCATACAAACAAAACAAGCCGCTTAGGTACCAAACAGGAAATACTCATAGTGTAGAACGGATGTAGATTTGACCAATCAGAGAGCTCATCTCTTCAGTACTCTCTGTCCCCTAAAATTTTGGAGAGGGGCACCACAGTGTCTGCGGCAGGGGTGGGGCAATATTTGTGTTCACTGCGACACACAGACAGACGACCTGGTTTCTGATTATAAATCAGCCTTAACTTTTGAGCTACAGCTGTAAGCATCCACGCACATGGTGCAGTCGGTTGTTACCGTTTTCGTAAGAGCTCACTTCTTTAGATAAGGAGTTACTGGATGAAGATTTTTTTAGTTTGAGATTAAGGTAAAATAACGTTAAAAAAGTTTCTGATCTAGTTGTGGTATCGCTGATGATGCAGCTTTGTTTCATGGTGGGTTACATGATGATCAGGTTAGGATTTTCTGCTTCGATTATTAATATCTAATTGTTGCATCTATATAGAAATGTGTGTTTGCGTATCGATGACTCTTGTCTGCAGATCAAATCTAGCAGATAACTTAAAAAAACAAAAAAGTAACATAACCTAAACCATTTCTGATATTAGATTAAAAGCTTAATTCTTCTCCAAATTCCAAATTTGAAATGGAGCACACTCAAACAGTCTTCACATCTGAACCATCAAAGTCATCTTGCCTAAAAATGCGTTTAAACATGAAGACATGACACTTTAGGCCCACATCTACAAAGTGTGTTATAATATTTGGCTGAATAAATCCAAGATGGCCTTAATTTTAGCCATATCCTGCTTATAGTTTCTAAATAAGACAATCTTCATCAGCGCAAACTGAGTGTTTGCATAACTCAGCAGAGCACACCGTCCATTAAGACTGTCCATTCTTCCACTATGGGGGTCATGGACGGAACAGTTCCAAGATGGAAACCAGGAACAGGGTATAAAAAGTTTTTGGGATTTTTTCTTCCTAGCTTAGTTTTGTTTAGTTCTTCTCTAATTTAGTTAGATCTAATCTGTTTTTAGAATTGATTGGCTTGTTTTATTAGATTCTTTATTTTCATTAGTTGTGGTTCTACTTGTATTTTATTTTTATTTTTTTAATACTATGGATAATTTTCAGGCAAAGGATAAAAAAGGTCAGAGTATATTCTATAAAGTAATGAATCAGTTTGCAAGCGTTATATATACACATCTATATATAACATCTATCATTATATATATGGTAGATGTATATATCTATCATTTTTGTGTTTTACCAAGTTTCAGTTAGTTACAGTTTTTTACCTCTAAATACAATTTTGTTTTTTTTTCAGTTAACACAAATGTTTTTCCTTTTGAGTGGTTGTTAGTTTTTTTTTTTTTAGTTTTAGTTAACTATAAATACCCAGACACCTATTAAAATAGTCTTGCAGTTTGAAGAAATTGTGAGAGAAAAATTAAAGGTCCAGAAAATCAGAGGTCTGCCCCAGGATATCCTCTGAGTGGGAGCTGCATGGAAAACCTCTCAAAGCAGGCGTCCAGGAGGCATCTTAACCTGATCCCTGAATCACCTCAGATGAGTCATTTTGATGCTGAGGAGGAGCTGTTCTACTCTCAGCCCAGACTGGATGATTGGAACCCAGACTCCATATATCTTTACTATAGAAAAACCCTCTTCAGTTACCTGTATTCAGAATCTAGTTATTTTAGTCATGACCTGACCGTAGGTGAGGGTCAGAACAGAGACAGACTGGAAAATGGAGACCTTTGTTTTCTTTTTAGCTCGGCTCTTTCTTCATCAGATAGACTAAAGCAATGAATCCGTCTTCCAATCTTCCATTTCATCGCTTCAACACTTATGGAAAGGACAGCAAGATCCCTGCAGTCATCTGCTTGATGAAGACTGAACAGTCCACCTCCACCTCTCTCTGTGCTCCATCGCCAACAATGGAGCACATGTTTCCCTTCTCCAACACACCCTGCTCAGATGAACTACTCATCAGTGGGCCTCTGCAGAGATGAATGCCTGGATGCTGATGATTGAATTCAGACATTTGATTCAGGTGATTTAGAGAGGAGAGGACTTAAAGTCGTAGGGAAGTCATATTTAAATTTCAAATCATTCTGGTTTAAACATGTATATAAATGTACATTTATCAGACTATATTGTCCCAAAAGTTAGTAAATTTCTATTTTTAAAAAAAATCCTGTCTTAAAATCTGTTTTTTTTTTCGTTATCTTCTGCAGGCCAGTTAGTTATATGTCAGCCTGTAGTCATCTGTCAATAAATTATTTTTGCTCATAGCATCTTGATTCAGAAAAAAACTTTGTATGATTGAAATCAGAATCCTTTCCTTTCCCAGTGAGTTACGTCCCAGTGTTCACGGGGATGGACGTCTGTGTCTTCGGCAGGCGTAGAGCTAACAGAACTGGCAGCGTTGCGAGGCAAGGGCTCAAACATGTACGGCTGTAAGCCTTCTACACCAAACCAAGCTTCTGCCGTCCTGGCGTCCTCTTCCACAACATCTTCGTCCCCGCTTTCCTCCTCTAAATAAAAAATGGATGATGGAGGAGACTCATCCACGACCTCCGACACTAAACTCTCCTCCTCTTGCATGTTTCCGCTGTCCATAGCGTTTCTAAGTCACCAATTTAGTGCTACTTGGTCCCAATTGAATTTCCCATTAGGAACCTACTACCACTAAGTTGCTAACTGGTTAGCAATATGCTTCCGACAAACAAATCAAACTTGCATGCAAACCTTCTGCCACAACAATCCCGCCACCTTGATAAACGACCAATCATGTTCACTTTATCCACTCGTGTAAAGTCGTGCACCACTCGGGAGAATTCAGTAATGCAATGTTTGGAACGGCTGCTTCCCTACGACTTTAAAACTTCTGGTCTAAACAGTCAGATATATGAACCTGTAAATTGTATCATCAAAAGGGAATAAGTAATATTTATATAGTTACATTATATTTACTGAAAGTTATGGAAGCTACAGTTAATGGTTGTGACAGTAAGCAAAGCAAAAAAAAGGGGGAAATTATATATGTTTAGTAAAAATTTGTCTCTGTTATATGGACTGCAGTTAGCTACGTCTTTTAGGAAAAAATGTATAAAAAAAGTACAGAAATCATTCTCAGGAGTAAAACGTCTAAATTATTGGACATATGAAAAGTGAGAGCAAGGCTCCAAGGAGACGCCTCCTGTATTTTACAAATGCATGAAATGACGGAGTACTGAAATAACCTGACTCCGCCAGATGGATTTGCTCCACATATCCATCTGGAAACCTTCCGTTGAAGTAATTTTGGGAAGGGGCGAAAATACTGGTTAGCTGATTGGTCTATGTTGGTGATAGACGGGCCAAATAAACCAATCAGATCAACGAAGCATATGACGTACTAACAGAGCGACGACGAAGAGGAGCCACTTGATCGATCAAACTCTTGCCGAAAGCAGTCGGGAGAAGAGCAAAAACATCTTTTCCTCTGAGAAAAGCCTCCAGAGCAGTGTTTTGCTCTTCTTTCAGTGAAGAAATACTCTGTAATTCCGATAAAACTTGCTCGATAGCCACGCTAACGCTAGTGTCATTGGCTGAAGCCACCATGTTCTTTAGACTGAACCTCAACCCGCCTCAAAGCCAAAGCTGATTGGACGTTCGTTTGCTGAACTGCTCCAAATTTTCTTTAACGGAGAGTCTCCAGACTGATCTGCGAGTGAAACCTTGAAAGCTCGCGAGATCAGGATGGTCTCACGAGGCTAGTACTGAAATGATCCAGGCCTGGTTATAATCCACTAAAGCATTGTGAGAATCAGTTGTAGTTGTTTGGACGTTTTACACACCATCCTGGTGAGATGCTGCGGTGTTAGCATCAATATTTGGGGTTATTCCTCCACATTTGGAAGCCTGATGCTTCAGCAATAAGGATGAAATAATGTGCAGTTCCCAAAAAATTTAAGTTTTGATTGAATAGTTTGAGGTATAAAATTAAGAATAAAATGGGAGGTTTATTCTTAAAGATTGAACTAAATGCTGAAACTGAATCTACAAAGAAATAGATTGAGTTGCATTTTTTTTAATTAATATTTGTCCTGGAAAACAGATTCAATTTTTAAATTCTAAATAAAGATTGACAAGGTATTTAAATGAGCCTCTTTTGTTCATGTTGTCAGTAGAGTGAACACATTTTAGATCCTCTAAGTTAAAAGCTTATCTTGCTGCCGTTTGTTCTCCTACTGCAGCACTTGTTCTTAATCTTAAATCTAATTCAGGGCATTTCTGTTACAAGCTGCAGCTTTTGATGTCATCCATGCATCGGCACACGTCACATCACAAAAGAACCCACCCACCCCCCCCTTACTCTTTAACTCAAAAAAAGCTGCTTCTATTTGACAGATGACATCCGCGTGCCCAACGAGAGGCACGGGGAGCAAAAAGAAAAGGAGCAGAAGGAGGAGGAGGAGGGGGAGGAGGCCGGATAAAGAAACGACCGGTTGTCCCTCATGAGCCCCCCTTCCACAGAGGAGGGCAGGCGCGCAGGAGCCCCGATACAAACTCCTTCCAGACAAAAGCAATTATTTCTTGCAGAATATAGTGTGTTTTGTGCGTCCAACGCAAGGAGGTGGGGGGCGTAGGTGGGGAGGGGGGGTTGGATCTAAAGAAGTGGTGAAGAATATGGCGAACGGCAAGTCTTTTTATTAATTTTTATGTTTCCTCTCCCTTTATGACTCCTCTCCAACCTGCTGCTGCGTTAATCTCAGCTAAAATCAGAGGATTATTGGATGCAGTTTCTCTCTGATTGGACGGCGTAAACAGGAAGGAGCCAAATATAGGCTCAAACTGTCTGTGTATACAAACCTCACAGGAAGCAGGTGTGAAACCATTTAATCCTGCATATTTTCCTGATTTTAGATTAAAATAAAGATGATATATGGTTGGAAGTAGAACAATGTGCTTATCTAACAGATATGAGTTCAAAGAGTTGGATTTTAGGTTTGAAAGATGCCAAATCATGCAGACAGAATAAAGTAAAGATCTTTAGTAACACGGCAGGGTGAGATCTTTGGGTTCTGTCCGTCTGCTGAATGAGCGTGTGAGAGACAGAGAGAGAGAGTTCATTGTTAAATGGCAGTGTCACGTTGACAAACGAGTTGGTTGAATTAAATTCTCCCTCATCAATAACAAGGGGAGCCAATCAATACCGGCTTACAATTATATCACCACAAACCCCTCTGCTGCTGCTGTGACCGCTCCCACACACACACTGAGCTAAAGACAGCCAACGAAAAGGAAGAATCATTACCAGGCTGCTACAGGAGGCTTATCAAACACTATAAAATATTAACACAGAAAGTGAAGGAAAGACAAAGTTTACATTTAATCACACGGACGGAGGGATTCATCTGCGGCCATTCGAACGCATTATTTTTAGATATTTTCCTCTCGTTATCTCTCATTCCGTTTGCTGCCTTTCCTCCTGCGGCCTGACTAAGTAATCAATTCTGACAGCTTGTCAATAGGCCCGTCTCGGCGCTGCCAATACCTCTCCTACGTTTCCATTATTCCTCTCAGGCCGCAGACGACAAACAAAAGAGTAAAACACAACGGCGTCGATACGCCACCTTGATACGATCATCGAGGAGGATCAATGCTCTTGCTTACAGCTCACGAGCTTGACCCGCACTGGAAATCACAGCAGGCTTGAAAAATCTGCTTGTGCATACGCCCCCCCATGTACTCTTATCTCTATAGGCTGGGGATTGTGATCATGTATATTCTCTTTCATTTTCACACATAATTTTATTCTAGCTTTGAAGATATTCTTCCTGCCCTGAATTTACCCGTGTTTATATTTCACACATGTTCTGCATCCTGTTTCATCCTGGATGGCTTGTAATGGATTTAAGATTTAAAACACAGGACAGAACTGAACAGAGGGATGGAAAGGTGAAATATTGATTTTTTTTTTTCTTTTATGCCTTGACGTTCACACGTAGCTTCATGGATACAAAGCTGTGTGCTCTCTCTGCATCCCGGAACATGCAAAAACACCAAACCCTGAAAGAAATCTGACTTTATATCCATGCAGACACACACCACTCTGGTTCTTGAGCCCAAACAGCTTAGCTTAGCACAAACGCAGCATGAAGGCTTGAGGTAATGCCAATGACATGGATGGAGCTTTCTAGCCGGGGCTGTCGATGTGCGCCCGCTGCAGAAATGGTGGGGGATGAGAACTCTGAGAGGATCAGACCCAGCTCTCCAGGACGCCGTGGAATACGATCAAGAGAACGGGGAGAAAGAGTGAATGTGTGCGGAAAGGTTGAAAAATAAGAGCTGAAAGGTGTTTTATATCATCATTCAGACAGCAGAGTGGAGCTGAACAGAAGGTCACTGAGGTTCAGCTTCATTAACTGAGGCTGAATTAGAAAATATTGGGTTCCTAAGAAAAATAATGTTGCTTTCCATTCAACTCTTAATAAATTAATTCTCACCCCAATTTAATTTTATTTCTTAATTTGCATCAGTTCCTGTGTTTCAGTCTGAAACAAATTCCAAATCAAAGATGCACTTTTTCTCCCTGCTTCATCCTCTAACCCCTCTTGATGTTCTTGCACCCAGGATATCCATGATGAACAGTTTCATTGTCTCATTTCTCTTCCAAAGGTCTTTGTCCAATCATACTAAGTTTTTTCCGCCTTATTTTATTCCTCCCGCATTTTCCCAACAGTTCAGCAGCCGTTTCCTCTTCTTCCTTTGAAAAGTGTGCAGAATATGGAAATATTTTCCAAGGTCTTGGGAAAAAATACACAGAGGTCTGTGGAAAAGCCATTTTCCTTTAACATGTCTGTATCAATACTGCCATCAAAGATGTAGAAATGTCCAAAACATCACAGACCCTGGCAGCAGGGGGCGGGTGCTCAAACAGGCCGCCTTCCTGCAAAGATCCAGGAAAGCTGATCAGTCCGACTACAATCATTCATCCCACTGTGTGATATCCATCTACACTGCCTCCGAACCCAGAGAAATGGACCCCACCTCTGGACCTGGTGAACGTAAGGTTTCTGCTCTGCAAAGGGAGTCATTGATTCTGGCTCTCTGATTTAGGAGGGAGAAGCTTTCTCCAAATAATCTCCATAAACTTATATCAGCTGATGGATCTGGATGCCGATCCAATTGAAGGAATCTTTCTGAAACCTCTTCAAATTTCTTGACAGCCAACTATCCAATCACAGCTGTCCTATCTTTGTTTTAGACTGGGTCACTGAGGCTAACAGAAGACAACCCATACAGGTTTCCAGCAACTCTTTCCTAGCCTCGTGAGACCATCCTGATCTCGCGAGCTTTCAAGGTTTCACTCGCAGATCAGTCTGGAGACTCTCCGTTAAAGAAAATTTGGAGCCGTTCACCAAACGAACGTCCAGTCAGCGTTGGCTTTGAGGCGGGTTGAGGTGTGACGCAACGAGAAGCGCGACAGTTCAGTCTAAAGAACATGGCGGCTTCAGCCGATGAAACTAGCGTTAGCGTGGCTATCGAGCAAGTTTTAATCGGAATTACAGAGTATTTCTTCACTGAAAGAAGAGCAAAACGCTGCTCTGGAGGCTTTTCTCAGAGGAAAAGATGTTTTTGCTCTTCTCCCGACTGCTTTCGGCAAGAGTTTGATCTATCAATTGGCTATTCTGTTAGTACGTCATATGCTTCGTTTATCTGATTGGTTTATTTGGCCCGTCTATCACCAACATAGGCCAATCAGCTAACCCTTCCCAAAATTACTTCAACGGAAGTTCACAAAGAAAACTTCTTGGACATAGACCAGGATTTATATCTCCTCCTGAGGATTCTGGGACAAAGAATCTTTCAGATCGAGGTCTCAAAAAGGGCAGCCGCCCTACTAGGGGTGTAAATAATAATCGTTTTGTATCGATGCATCGATCCAAAAGCCAACGATCCGATGCATCGACACGTCCGCAAGAGAATCGATTCATGTTTTTTTTTTCCTCCGGTCTATTTTTATCCATTTGCTCCTGGGCGTAATTCTCCCTCCCGTGCTGCGGTGCCGCTAAACCTATTTTGCCCTCCTACCTCGCTTCCTGGTTATCCTCCTACAGCAGTGTGTTGCAGTAAGCTTGACACAGACATTTTTAAATTATGCTCAATATTGAAGCGTGGTCTGAGCTACACGCTGTGGGTCTAGATACGGCCGAGGCGGTGAGGAAGTGGGGACGAGTTTAGTCCGACGACGGAGGGACATGAGGGCCAAAAAGAGCGGAGATCCAGCTGGAAAAAGGGTCCCAGCGTTCTTGCGCACCTCGCTCTTCTAGCGGGTCAAACTTCACGAGTTGTTTTCTGCAATTTCGGTCATAAAAACAAAACAAGCCGGCCTCCTGTCTGCTGCACTTTTTGCGGTCAGCTACAATCTGGGAGTGGTGCAGCGGAGCGTCTCTCAAGGGGGCGGAGCCTTCTTCTTCTTCTTTTTTTAATGGCGGTTGGCAAACAACTTATAGGTGCATTACCGCCACCTTCCAGAATGGAGTATGGACCAGACAAACTATTATATTCTCCCTAAAATACCTGTTCTTCTTAGAAAATTAAAAATACTCCCAAAAACTACATCCCCAGATTACCTTTGAAACAATTCCCTTATATCTAGTTTATTTTTATTCCTGTCTAACTCTCTACACAACATCTCTCTTTCCTGAGTATATTTATTATATTCTAAAAAAATATGTTGGACAGTTTCTTTGGAGCCGAGTTATTGCCACTAATATTGTGTAGTATTTTTGCAGTATTTTTTGATGCAACTTTTCTACTTCTGTTATTTGCTGTTGTTTCTAAAGAAAATGCATAATGATATTACAGCTTTCATTTATTTATTTCAAACTTGAAACTTTGGCACAGGTGTCAAACTGGTTCCAGAAAGGGCCGTGTGGCTGCAGGTTTTCTTTCCAACCAAACAATAGCACACCAGACTCCAGTCATCTCATCAAGGGAGTCTAATCTGACCATGATGACTTGATGAGAAGACTGGAGTCTGGTGTGCTATTGTTTGGTTGGAAAGAAAACCTGCAGCCACACGGCCCTTTCTGGAACCAGTTTGACACCCCTGCTGTAAGGTGTAAAAGAAAAAAAAATTATGATAAAGAAAAAATTTAACCGATTAATCGAATCGAATCGTGGTGTATTCTTGAGAATCGAAAATAATCGAATCGTTGGGTCAGGAAATCGATACTGAATAGAATCGCCATGATGGATGTGATTTACACCCCTACGCCCTACGGAGGAAACTTTAGTCACTTCTATCCAGGATATAGTTCAGCAGTTAATATCCATTGATTTAAAAAGGAGGTCAGATCATGGAAGGACCAGAAAATCAAAAGCTTTGCGTTTTGGGGGATTTCTCAACAACAGACCAAAGGATAGTTCTACATACTGCAGATAAATCCAATCAACACCGATATCCAGCTCCATCCTCACATAACACCAACAACTAAACTTCCTCCAAGGGCTAACACTGCATGAAAAGTGAGATTTTCGTCCCCGTAAACTCCCACAGATCTCCCTGATTTTCGTCAGTTTCCGACAATTTGCAACCCACGCTTGTCCGCGTTTGTCGTGCCACAAATTGTCGGAAACGGACTTCGACGTATGTGGAGAGCGATCAGCTGTACTAATGGCCCTAATTAGCATATAAATGCAGCAAACCCGCGCGGCTGGCCAGGTCTGGCTTGAATAACCTACTCAGTATTGGCTGAAACCACTATTCTCAAACAAGTAAAATCGCTCGTGATTGGCAGCAAAACCACACGTGGTCACGCCAGGCTTTAATTTTCTTACTGAGTATTGGACGGAACCACTTCTTTTTAAACAAGTAAAGTCGCTCGTGATTGGTTGGCATATATATATATTTACATATAAATTTACATATATATATATATTTATTCATTCACATAATCTGCTGCCGAGCAGATTGCTTGGCAGCCTCCGCACGCAACGTGTTCTCAGGCTGCGTATATCTGAAGTTCCTGCGTACCGTCTCAAAATACGTCTTACAGGCAGCTGGAAAACAATTAAATGAGAGTGGTATGAATAAAAAATCAAACGCAAGTCACAGTAACAAGGAAGGAGAAAACATTAAAACAAGTCTCTTACACACAATGTCGTCTTTATCAACATCGTGCAAATCTGGACTTGCTGATATGGCTCCGAGCAAATAGGAGGTCACCGCCTCATTGTGAGGCGACAGTTGTCTGTGAAAACAAAATGTACAGCTATGATCGGTATCCATCCGTATCCATTTCCTTTTACCGCAGAATGAAAGCATATTCTTTAAATCTTACCCTTGCTCCGGTTCATAGCGCCTGCAATTAGTCTCCGAGTTGTGAAGACGGCGTACTGCTTCCTGTGAATCACAAAAAATACACTTTAATAAAGCTTGTTCTTGCAAGGCTACTATTAGCCGTAGCTTTAGGCTAGGCTGCTATTAGACGTAGCTTAGGCTAGGCTGCTATTAGCCGTAGCTTAGGATAGGCTACTTTTAGCTTAGCAGGCAGTAATCGAACATATATTTACCGCTAGCATCTCTTCTTTGAGTTCGTCTTGTTCGACTTCAGAGTCGCCATTGCGTCCAAGAGGAGTTTTACCCCGAAATCCCACATACTCCGCTCCAGACCGCCTGCACAAAGCAAAGCATCCATCCTCCGCTGTGGCTCCAGACCGCTCCGCTCTGAGTTTCTTGGAGATCGTAGAGAGCATGCGCAAGATGAACCAGGGTTTCCGCGGATGATTAAAAATAATTACAATTCATTCATTTTTTTTTTTTAATCAAGGCCTTAATTGGCACTAAAATTATTTAAATATGTTTATCGAAGTATTTATAATTCTTTAATAAAAAATGCTTATAAAAACAATTTCGTCAGATATATTATATCGCTATTAACTTGCGTGGAACTGATCATAAAGCCGTATGTTCGGAAAGGAAGCTCCAGGCGGAGAAAAAGCTAGAGGATATATATATACGTATATATATGTGTGTGTGTGTGTGTGTGTGTGTGTGTGTGTGTGTGTGTGTGTGTGTTTACATACATACAGGAGTCATGGAAGTGTGCTTACAGCTCCTTCATATTTCATGTACACTAATAACTTGTGTTCATGGTTCTTGTTGATGGCATTAAAATCATTTCTAATAGCATTAAAATAGCATTATATTAGAGTCACTCATTCCTGTATGAACCCTGTGAGCTTAATTTAATATGACATATTAAAAAAATCCCACCATCATCCAGCATATGTTCAGTTTCTGTCCAAATATATATATATATTTTTGTAACGGGGATAAGGATAATTCAAAACTGCTTTTTTTGAATGAACTTGTTCTCTACTCCCAAACTCAGCATCTCTTTTCATTCCTGTAATAAGAAGTTTCTTTTGAATGGATTTGATTAAAGTTTAAGTCCCTCGGTATAAAATAAATATTTTGATGGAGATGAGAAAAATGCTTCCTCGTTGGTGAATAACCAATAGTTTGGATCCAATCATTTAAATAAACGGTGTTAGTTTGTTTTTTTTATATATAAGAATTGTGCTATAATTTCTAGTCACCGATCTGTTGCTGCTATATTTTAATTTGACGAACCGGAATTTGTCGATGTTCTTTTTCCTGTTTGGTGCGATATCAATTGCGGATCTTGACCTGGCCGGACCTTATGACCACAGTGTACCAATCTTCTGATGGCTACTTCCAACAGGATAATGCGCCATGTTATAAAGTGAATCATCTTAGACTCATTTCTTGAAACTTTTCCACTTAAGTAATTGTGCACTGAGCATATTGACAGACAACATTTTATTTTTTCTCTTAAATGCAAATGTTTTTTAAAATAATTACTGCTCTAAATGTATTGCTCTGTCAGCTAAAGATCTGTTTTGGTCTCTATACTTTAATTAAATAAATCAATTCAAGCTAAAATGTAAGAGTCTATACTGAGCCTGATCTCTTTGTATCAGAGATTTTCTTACCTTTTAGAAAAATGTCACTTGGGGTAATACTCCCCCTGCAATCCTGATTTGCATTTGTATAGCTCACAGCATTTTCATTTACATGTTAAAGCCTCCCCTAGAATTCCATGGGGGGGAGGCATGGGGGGGAACACTGCCTAAGAAAGTCCACGTCAATTTCTGACAATTTACGGGAGTTTTCGGCGAAGCCTGCAAATTGCCGTAAACTGCCGCTAACCTGAAGTTCCACGACAATCTACAGTGCCGCATATTGACGAAAATCCCACTTTTCATGCAGTGTAAGACCAACCCCTGACCTGGAACCACAGTCTTAGGTCAGACATACACGGTACGATATTATCAGTCGTTGTACTCAGCTACAGCTCAAACTGCACGATAAAATCTCAGGGTTTAAAAGTTCACAGCTCATTATGTATGTTCTTACACTGTACGGCCCGACGCTCTGATGCGATCTACCTGCTCACACTGTACGTCTAAAAAACCCCACGTTGGACCCAGCGCCAAGAGATGGTGCTGGTAGGACTCGACAATCTGGAAGAAGAAGAACTCCCATGTTTGTACATGTGCAGTGTGTCAGGATCTGGTAAATGGGCTCGTAGACTCTTATAGCTCTGCTTCAATAACAGGGTTTTCCTACGAACACCTCACGGGGGCCGACATGTTTGATTTTCTCCCAACATTATCACCCTCATTATCCCCTGTATACTACACGACAAAGGACACACAATGAGGTTGAAACTCGGCCCGATCCAAAAAATTCTCGCACCACTGGAGAATCATCCCAAAATGGGTAAAAACTTGTCCAGTGTATGCCTGGCCTTAGACACAAGTCAGCCCCTCAAAGTCTCAGGCCCTGCAGAGGAAGAAATATGTAAAACTTTACCAATCCTTCTGCAAGCAGCCTATCCTTTTCCATCTTCTGTCAAATTAAAAAAGTACAAATGACCAAATCCTGGCAATTTGTACATAATTGGATTTCTGTCAGAATGCTGAAACACCTAATGTAACCTGAATTTTCTGTTTTTTTTAAACTTAGTTTCAAAGTTTTTCTCTATATTTTGGCTCCATTTACACTCATTTTTTTGTCCACTCCTAAATGCCTGGGAGAAAACTGATTATAAAACCTATAAAATCATCTCCAGCGGATAAATTAGTTACATGTCTTTCATGTCTAAAAGACAAATGAAACAAAACCAAACAAAACATCCTTCAAATATATGATGATGTCTTACCTTCAGTTTTTAGTGGATTTAACCTAAGAAATGAGAGCAAATTGTCTCTTTAAAAACTTTTTGTTTGTTTAAACTGTTATCTTTAGTTGTTTATATCTTCAAGAGCTTTAGGTGCTTAAATAATTCATAATTCAAGGATTAGAATGCTTAAAGAAAGAATGGTTGTTTGAAAATTGGAGGATACTAGACTGAAAGTGAGCAACTAAAGCAGTCAAAGTTCAAAAACCTCAGAAAACCTGGACAACTTTACAAGATTTCATAAAACATGTTGATGAGGAATAAAAATGGAAGAATGAGGGATGACTCAAGACTTTTGCCCAAAGCTGTACATTAATAATCAGTAATGTCTCCAGCCTATCGATTAATCTCTAACAAGCTAGATAAAAAACCCGTATGCTGACTCAGATACACCGCTTCTCTATTTAGATCCGTAAACCTCATCTGGTTCCACATAAAAACCGGCCCTCAGATCTCTTTCTTTGGCTTTCTCTCTGCCGTTTCTCCTTATCGCAGTATAATTTACTCGTTCGCAGACATCCTTGCAATCATACACAGACACATGTTCGTGTTCAGCCAGCGTGGTTTTTCTGGCGAGGAGGGAGACAGACACATGGAGAGTGTGTGGGTAGATTTAGAAGTGAGGATCAATGAGAAATGTAGAAATCAATGCACTTAGCAGTGGGAAATCAATGGGGTCTAATCGGGATGCCAATGGCACAAGTCAAAACAATTAAGAGGGAAGAAAAATGTTTAACAACCCCTCATCCCCACCCCACCCCGGTGCTTACACAGGGGCCGTGGAGAAACAGATGTGGAGAGGATGAGAACGGCGGAGGCCGGATGTGCCCGTGAATCAACAGGGTTAAATTGGTTTGCCGTGCAAACGGCCTTGCTAGAGTCGCAGGTTTGAATCCAGGGCGACGGCCAACATCAAATATTCTCTAGGATCCGTTTCAACTGTTCCTCCAGCAGCAATCTGTCACAGAGGAGGAGAGGCGTCCCACTGAGGCGAAGCAAGACGCAGCGAATCTGATTTTACAGCAGATCTTTATAGCAGCAGGTTTTACAAAAAATAATCACACCCCTTAAACTGCTTTACATTTTATCATCGTAAAACAGACAAATAGAACAAAAAAAAGGTAGAGCAAAAACGGAGAAATGCAAGCAAAGCAATATGTTTTTTTTAAATAACTAAATCTGTATGCAGCCCAAGAGAATCCAAGCAGCAGCTTATCAAATATTACCGTCTGGACTTTGACTAGGAATGAGGAATGAGGAAGCGGGTGCGCCGGCGGTGGTCGTAATTTCTGTAGACTGTGCTTTATTGCCGCTTTATTATTGGCTTCATAGAATGGTTTAGCCTAGTCAGTATGTGTGAGTCAATGTAAAGTCTGGATTATGACGGCCAAATGGAATAAATCGATGATTGAAATTACAAGAAGCGGCTTGGAGTGTTTTGAAGCGCGTTTCTGACAGATGATGAAATCACCGCGTTAATCCAGTGCGGTCTTCTGCAACACCGCTGGTTAGCCGCGCATCTAACAGCTGTCCTATCTTTGTCTCAGACTGGGTCACTGGTAGCCTCGTGAGACCATCCTGATCTCGCGAGCTTTCAAGGTTTCACTCGTAGATCAGTCTGGCTACTTTCCGTTAAAGAATATTTGGAGCCGTTCACCAAACGAACGTCCAATCAGCGTTGGCTTTGAGGCGGGTTGAGGTGTGACGCAACGAGAAGCGCGACAGTTCAGTCTAAAGAACATGGCGGCTTCAGTCGATGAAACTAGCGTTAGCGTGGCTATCGAGCAAGTTTTATCGGAATTACAGAGTATTTCTTCACTGAAAGAAGAGCAAAACACTGCTCTGGAGGCTTTTCTCAGAGGAAAAGATGTTTTTGCTCTTCTCCCGACTGGTTTTGGCAAGAGTAGCCTGGCTTGTGGTTGTGTTTTCGTCGTCGCTCTGTTAGTACGTCATATGCTTCGTTGATCTGATTGGTTTATTTGGTCCGTCTATCACCAACATAGGCCAATCAGCTAACCAGTATTTTCGCCCCTTCCCAAAATTACTTCAAGATGGATATGCGGAGCAAATCCATCTGGCGGAGTCAGGTTAGGTCACTGGGGCTAACAGAAGAAAACCAAAACCAAAACAACGGCTCATACTGGATTCTAAGAAGTTCACAACCAAACAGCAAAATGCTGCTCCCACATAGTTCAAAGTTCACCCTTGTACCACTTTCAAACCAACAATGGTTCACCAAAGTCAGGCACACAGACAGAAAACAGCAATTTAATTAATCAGTAGATTTACACAGCTGTGACACAAACAAATAGGGTAACTATAATTATAAAAGAGCATCTCTGATCAATATATCCTTCAAAGTTAATAACTTCATGCTTTCAGATGATTTTCCTTAAATTGAAAACTTTTAATCACCCTCATCTTTTTGAATTGGCTCTATAAAGTGACCTTATTTTCCACAAAGATAAAAGAAGAACGCAATGAATAAAAAGATGCTCATTCTGTGCAGCACTAATATTCAAAACAGGTAAGAAAGAGGTGTCGGCTCTAGGAGAGGCGGATTGGTCCTTCATGCTCAGGCTACAGTGTTAAGGTAAAACTCAGACCACTATGGTGGTGCCATACCATTAAGACACCATAAAACATTAGAAAAAAACAGCTTGAACTGGAATGTGAAATGAGCTGAAAGCCAAATAGGGACACCAGCAAAGGTTTGACATCACCAAAGTGCTTCTTTCTCGTGAAAAGACGTCCAGCTGCAGTTTGAACCACCTACAACTGTTGAAGTGAACATTTATCAAGGCCAGAACACAGAGAGCTGCAGTAAATCAAGAGAAGAGTAATAAAAGCAAGAGTTTCTTTCTCAAAGTCCTTTAATCAAATGTCGAAGTTCACTTTCCTGAAGAGCCTTTGCTGGATGGAGCTCTTCTTCCCCGCTGAGCTTTTATCCAGAACCTGCCAAAGGTTTTTCTATAAACGACTGTGAGCAGGAATCTAATGGACCGATGGAGCCGTCGAAACCAAAAGGTTGGGCAGAAAAAAATCAGTTGTTGTGGAGAATTGTGTGGGTATGGCGAGTGGGAAAGAACAGGAGTTGGAAGACGCGCCAGCAGCACTTTATAGGTCTGCTGTATGGGACCACTTTGCATTTAGAGTGACCTACGATGACGGCGGAAAGAAAGTTGTGGATAAAAGTGCAACCGTGTGCAAGCATTGTGCAACACGTTTTGTTTATGCTAACAGCAACATGACCAACATGTCATGCTAACCCCGAAATCCCACATACTCCGTCAGCGCTCTGCTCCGCCCCGCTGCGCTCCAGACCGCCTGCACAAAGCAAAGCCTACAGCCTCCACTGTGGCTCCCGTCCGCTCCGCTCTGAGTCCCTCCCTGGAGATGGTAGAGGGAATGCGCCAGATGATTAAATTCAAAGCAGCAAAACATACGGAAATGATCCAGGGTTTCCGCGGATCATTAAAAATAATTACAATTCATTAATTTATTTTGGATTTGTTCATTAATTTCATAAATTTTTATGGGATTTCGGGGTAACAATCAACATAGACCGAACCGAACCGAACCGAACCGTGGATTTTGTGAACCGTTCCACCCCTAGTATTTAAAGTTCCCTTTCTAATGCATACATTTCACATGTTAGCTAAAACATTTTCCCTTTGAAATTCAAACCTGATTCTTTCCTGATGTGCTTCAACAAAGGTCAGATCTTTGGTACTGTACGTGTGACTGATAGTTCTCCAGTGGACAGGTTCTCCAGCCTGAGCTGTGGATGTTTAACATCATCAGATGATGGATTGAGCAGAGCGCTGCAGATATTTAAAGATTAATCATTGTTTTATAACCTAACACTGTTTTTAACGTCTCTCCTACTTCATCCCTGGCATGTCTGCTGTGTTCCTTGGTCTTCATGATGTTCTTTAATGCTCTCCAACTACTTTTGAATTCAATTTCATTCAATTTAAATTAGTGAGATTTAATCAAATTGCTGATTAGGAGACCCCTGACACCAATTGGTTCCCCTTGACTTTATATGGGAGTATAAAAGAGGGAAAATACATGTTTTTTCACTTTTTTTTTTTAGATTTTTATAAATAAAAATAAGGAAAACCTTATACAATATTGTTTACCTTAAAATTACTGCTAGTTACTGCAAAAAATCTCAGTTGTTACAACAAAAATCTTACACTGTTGTTTCAACCTGATGTAACATGAAAAAGGTCAGAAGGGTTCAGCTGCAAGACATTGAATGATTTTTTTTATTTTGATGCTTTAAAGTCAGTAAATTGACTCTTGTTTTTGTGAAAAAACACGATCAACCTGACAAGCTGTTTTTTTTCCTCTACAGAGGAAGAAGTTCATCCATTTTCAGGGTGACGGTGGAGTATTTTTTTTTATTCCACTATAAACCAGGATAATTGGTGATTAAATATGTTTTACCTCATAAAATGGCACAGATGGAGATGATCTAAGTACCTATAGACGCATGTGAAGAGGCATGGTGTCACGCAGACAGACAGAAAACATCTAAGTCAGCCTGATGTGACTGCAGCAGCCTCTGAGCTGTGTTTGCTGTGCACGACATGGAGGTTCTGGCTGTGGGGGTGGGGGGTGGATCTGGGGCCAATCAATAGCGGCCGGCTCTCTTACGACCCCTGAGTTCCTCCCGGTTTGGCCGGCGGGGGGGAAATCGATGTGCCGGGCCAATAACTCAGGACAGGGTGTGGATTAGTGAACTGTCAACTAATCAGAGAGTTCCTGAATCTGACACCGCAACCATTAACCTATCGATATGACACTTGGCACCGACACACACTCACGGCGGAGGAAAATATACACAAGCACTGATGAGGAGGCGCTCATAAAAACAGAGGCTCGCACCACTAAGCACGTCAGCGCACATTTACCAAAGTACAGGATGTAAAGTCGTAAGGAAAGTTTAAAACCACCAAGGACATCAGAAAGGAAAGAGAAAAATTACTGGTTCCACCATATTTATAACGTAATAATTTGAAATTGAAGAGTTAAAACACAAGAACATCCTTCAGTAATTATCTAAAATATATTTTCTCTAAATTTAACCTTTATAATGTACGATCACTTCATCCAAAGCTTGAATAGCAGTCTGATGTTTAATTATAAACATATTTTACAAAGTTATTGTAATACTCAGTGAGCTTTTGAGCAGAATCTCTTAGCTTAATGCAGCAGACATGGATTATTTTTGTCATTTAAAGATTTTTATGCACACATCTAAATTATTTGGTTTATTTTGGAGCTGCAGTAAAACCTCATAATTGTCGATTAAATGATAATTCTTTCTCAGCATCTGTCTAAAAGCTTTACAGCGCCTCTTAAAAAAACAGGAAGCAAATTATGTCCCTTTTAAATGTTTTATTTTTCTTTATTTTCTAACGAAAACATTTTTCTTGTCCTTTTGGTAAAAGCTTGAAGAGGTCGGTGCCTGAAGGTTGGATCATCCGGACAAAGAACAGAAGACCTGCGACTTTTCTGAGGACCGAGGCGTATTTAAAAACAAGCTCTCTGCAGTCACTCTGATTTACGGATCGTTCGAAACAAACAGCCGTCCTTCAGTTTCATTACATGCATTGTGCGGCCGCTGCTTTGACCTCTGACCTCCACACAAATAAAGCCTGTCGCTTAACCAGTCATTTCTGCCCATCGTCGTGCATTAAACCATTAAATTCGGGTTTTATTTATGCAGCGGTAAAAAGTATCTTCTGCTGTTGCGTTATGAGGAAGATCAGCTTAATTCCTGAACTCTAGGTGGTTACAGTCTGCACAACACTGCCGCTTTAATTCCCTCTTTCTGCTCGGCTTCTTTATTACATCCACTGAGGTCTTTTCATATTCTCATGTTGTTTCGGGGGTTGAGCTACACGCTCATTCTGTGTGAAGGGTGCAGCTTCATTTTGCATTATTCTTCTTTATTCTCGTGTCTCTTTCGACTATTTTTTTTTTTTTTTAGGTGGGAGCAAAAGGGGGATTATTTTTGGGGGTAATTCCATTGAAACCGCTCTGAAATAACTTGACTTGGCATGTGCCTATACAAGGCTGCACAAAGGCCTGCAGGACCACCATTCAATAATGGGGTAAAGCAGGAGAGGTATTGGGACAAAAAGCCTGAATGTGTGTGAGGCTGCGTGAGTGTGTGCAGCTGAACAGGGACTGAAATCACCTGCAAGGAAAGACAGCCAGAGGATGAAAGGGTTGCAGAGACCAGGAGGAAATAATCAGGTATTGCTAAATAAAATGTAAACATTTAATTCAACGTAGAATAAGGTTGAAAATTTAAATATCATTAAGGATGATAATTCTTCTCTCTTCCTGCTGAATTTACACGTTGTGCATTTTTCACATTTACTCATGACAGGTGTATTTCCCCAGAGAAAAGAGAGGGGAATAAAAACAGGCAGGCTGCACAAGTCATTGAGGAGTGTGAGAGCTGGAAATGAAGAAAAAACAAAACAGACAAGCAGAGAAGTGGTGGACAGGGCTCTGAAAATCAGGGGGGCTGTGGTCTAACGATAAGAGCTGCAGGACGAGGGGCTAAAAGAAAAGAGGGACGGAGGCAGGTTACCGCATTACCGCCACCGAGAGAAAGGCGGGGGGGTTGGGAGGAGGGAGCGGGCCTCCCACACACTCCGGATTAGGAAACATATGCAGTGGAGTAGCGAGGGATTAGAGGGTGAAGGAGAGCTGCAAGGAGCTAAAGAATGGATTCTGGGAGGAGAGGAGAGCTGTAGGTACTCGGCCAGGCGTGTTTCCACCCCTCGTTTTTTTCTGCACCCCCCCTCCCCTCGCTCACTCCTACCTTCATCTTTGAAGCGCTGGGATGATTAGAGGGGAGGGAGCTGAAGGAGGCCGTCTGCTGGAAACCTGCGTTAGTTCCTGTAAAAACAAGACAGCTTAGAAAACCTGACTTCAGAACAGAGGAAAACAAACTATTTCACAAACAGAAAACCCCGCGGGGTCAAAGCAATGCTCGCTTTACGGATATAAATGCTAACCAAATGAAAAATGTTCTTTATTTAAAGTGTCTTTTTTATTTTTTTTCCACTACCCTGGATACAAAAAGCCATCAGATTATTTCAACACAAGTTTATCCAAGTAATTTTAATCCCAGCTCCATGTGCAGGCTGTGACTTTCAGGTTACTCTGGGATTGCAGAGGGAAAGTTGCATGGATGACATTTTTATTTCAGAACTTAAAAGTGGAAGTTTAGCACGTTTTTTAGTAGATCATCTGCGTTTGTTTCCTCCACTTTCTCTTGCATCTCTGCTAGCTCTCCTGACTAAATATATAGATGCATGACATGAAAAATTGGACAATTTGGGGTGCAACAATCCAGCTTTACATTGTTTATTCAATTAAAAATTAATGAATCAATTAATTAATTATGAGCTTGGATATATAAAATCGCATTCATAGATTGAATTTTTCCCCTTTTTGATGATAATAATAATTATATAACAATAATAGAATTTATTTATCTATCAGCATTTGGCTTTTATGTGTGTGTCTTTGTACGTATGTAATGATGTGATGTAATTTTGATGCCTATCTTGGCCAGGTCTCCCTTGCAAAAGAGATTTTTTTAATCTCAATGGGTATTACCTGGTTAAATAAAGGATAAATAAATAAAATAAAAAAAATATACGTTACAAGGTTTACAGTGAGGTTTGTTACACAGTTCTTTGAATGTAACTTACTTACTTACTTTTATAGAAGTCTCTTATGCGTCTCTTTCTTTCTGACATCCTGGCTAAGAGTCTAATAACCAAACACAAACATGCACACATAACCCCAACTGACATATTTATGTAAACAATTAATCTGATATTACAACCTTTCTAGATTACGTGACCTGAGACCGTTTAAGATATCTCAAAAAAATCTAAAATCAACCAGAAAGCAGATATTCAGACCCCCCCCCCCCCCCCCCGTAATTGACATTTATGCACTATTTTTGCACGCCAAGTATCACTTTACTTGGATTTATCACTTTAGTTGGATATTCACTTTATTTGGATTTAGTTTTTACATATGCATAGACATACATACATATATATATATATAAAGAAGAGCTATATGTGTATATATTTGATCTCTTTTTATTCTTATTTTTTATATTGTATAGTTGGATGTGTGTATATATATAAAACTGTAACTGGAGCGTGTAACAAAAGTAATTTCCCTCTGGGATTATTAAAGTATTTCTGATTCTGATAAAGTCTTGGGACCCTACAGTTCTACTACAGTTCTAATTACGGTAGAACGTACAACTTCAGCAGCGCAGTGGCCGTCCAATCACAGACCAGATTCAATGGCGCATTAGATGTTTGTAAAGTGAGCTTCTCAGGAGTGGCAGCGTTGACGGCCAATCAAAACAAGAAAAGACGGAGGACCAATCAGGAGCTTATGGGCGGTTTACACTTAGGGAAGCGGGCTTTAGCTTGAGCTGCGGTTTTCCACTTGGTCCTAGTGCTCGAGGATTATGTACTGTAGCGTAACATTGTTTTTGGACAGTAAAAAGGTACAGGTTTTTTGTATGTGGGATTCAGCTGCTGTTGGCTTCTTCAGCAAGAAAAGACTCATTTTAAAGGGAAACAGAGAAGCATTTCTCATCTGTCTCCTCACTGTTGCTGAAGACATTAAACTCAGAGCGAACTGAGATTTCAGGTTGTTGCTAAAGTCTCCAACAACTTAAAACTTCCTTTTTTTGGAAGCGGTCTGAGAAGTTACCAAATATAGTGACAGAGCCACTAAGTTGGTAACAGGGTTTCAACTTAGTTGCTTGTTTAAAATTCAGTGTCTTTTTATCTTCATCTGTTTTCAGAGGACAAGAGATAAGGTAAGCTTTAACCGCGATTTTGAAAATTATGAGCAACTGAATGCATTTGATGGCAAGTAGGATACAGGTCCCATGAAGATTAACCCTTTTCACAAAACCTCTGAGGATATTTCTGCATGCGATGCCTTTAACATCAGAACTCGTTCTAGATCTGACAATACGAAATATTTGGAGAATTAGTTTCTAGACTTTTTGCCTAAAACCGTTCTGTCATAAACCCATGAAGACGAGCTGCCCCTGAGCAACCTCTGGCCTTTTAGAAATCACAAGTGGACACATCGATATCCTGGAACAGTTGTGATCATAAAAAAAAGAAAAGGAGGAAAATCGGCAGAGCAAGAGGACACTTTTTAAACTATTACTGAATTAACTGATCCAGTTATGGGCAGATTAAACGCTTGAAGCAGGATTACCGCCCTTCTCCTCATCCAATGATGATGCAGGTGCATAACAGAGACGGACTGACCTTTAACCTGCTCGGCCCATTGGGTCGTTCACAGAAAGAAAAAATATAACTAAACGCTGCCTTGGTCCCACCTGGAGGTGATGGGTGAAAGGCGCTAATAGGATTATTATTCTGAAAATCTACAATTAACTTCCCTAAAATCAAATAAGCAAAAATACATAAAAAATTAGATATTTAAGAGCAGCACTTGTGTAATTTTTGAATAAGATAATAAAGACAATAAAAATAACTAAAAATGTAAAAAAAACTACAGATAAAGTATTTATTCTATGCTACATTTATCTAGAACTGATGTAATTACTATCACCTCTTCTTCAATGTTGTGAAGGAGGAGAAGCACAGAACATCTGGTTTAAGGCCTCAGTTTGCATTTAAAAATCAATCACAGAAATCATGGGTTATATTCTGCTTTGTAGCAGGAACTCAATCTACAAAGGAAGGTTTTCTTGTGTCCTCTGAGAAATGTTAAACATGATCAGAAATCTGCCAAAAACCATCAGTCGACTTAAATAACGATGATGATTATGATGGTGGATACAACCACGTTGAAAAATAAATGATGTATTCCAACAGAGAAACCTCAAAGCAGAACAAAAACATAACAGAGAAGAAAACATCAAAATTTAACCCAAACATGGCTGAACGTTTGGTTCTTTCCTTAAAACATCCACATTATAAGACTCACTTATTATGGATTAATCATTAGAAAAAAATATTACCTTTAAACAGCACAAATGTTTCCTTCTGTGCATTTCACAAAAGAACCTGCCATACATTTAATGTAATTAGCTCTGATGCTGCTAGGTTCACTATAGATGTTAGAAAATCATTGTACAGAGAGCGTCTATAACTTGGATAAAGACGTAACTGTAACGTTTTAAGAACAATTAAATTAATTAAAAGAATGAGCTCTTAAAACAAAACCACAGAGATTTTAAATGCACCATAACCCCTTAAACCCAGAGGGTCTTAGGAGCAAATTCCGCCTGAAATTACATGTGAATTAAAGCAAGTACAGCTCCAAAACTATAAATTGGAAATACAATTGTTTGTATTTGTGTGACAGAAAGGCATTGAGGAATATTTTTCAGGTGGAACCACTATTTTAAATGTCACCATGTCTGATTTATAGGCGATTAAACAAAGAAAAAAGGAAAGATATTTCACCTCGCCATTTTTTTTTCCCAAAAGAAACACTGCAAAACTCCATGAAAGCCCATTTGAAACTCTGGATGAACCCCTCAGACTTTATAGATCCACATTTTCCACTCTGAATAAGTTGAAGCATGTTTGTTCCATAAAGGTTTTAGTTAGCAGCGTGCTAGGCGGAAAAAAGTGATTTTGACACAATGGTGCCAAAATTATTTTTTCCACTCATAAAAGGGAATCTGGTCAGACAAATATGCTGATTTCCATTATTGGAGACATTCTGCATGAGGCAAAGTCTTTGCTCCCGAGATTGAGCCGTTGTTTCATTGAAATGTAACAATAATATCACCAAATTTTATAGAAAATAAGAATAACAGAGCATGTAACGCATGCCGGTCATGCAGGTCTGAGCCTCTAGTTTCCAGTGATGTCAGCCATTAGGGGGTGTGGCTAAAAATGAATACCTGCTGTGGCATTACTCCCGCAGAGTCAGACATGTCGAGTGGAATTTTAAATCTAATTTTGTTTACACAGCTGTAAAACAAAAAGTATTTGTGAAAAAATAATTTGAAAAATGTTTTACAGATGTTAAAGCCCCATTTAAAAAGCATGTGGATGAAACACCATGTGACTGTGCAGGTGTCAGTTGGGTGCTGTACCGGGCCCGCCGGGCTCACGGGGTTAAAGCAGTGTTTAACCATCCTGATCCATGAAGGACCTGAAACTGCATGTTTTTAAAGGTTCTTGTGGCTAAAACCGCAACTCTAGATAATACCTAAGCTTCTGCAGAATGGATGGATGGATGGATGGATGAGAAGGTTGCTTTAATGCTTTAAAATGAATATAAATAAAAAGAAAACAATGAGATTGAAAAGAAATAAGGAACAGAGAGACGGAAATGTCAGCGCAGTGTTGGTGTCGCTGTGTAAGAGACTCTAGGTAGGGGGCTTTGTATGATTTTGTTTCCTTGTGTGTGTGTGTGTGTGTTCAAGTGCTACAGGATGTCATTGGCCGAGGTCAGGTGATGATTTAAAGGAACGCTGCAGTGAAATAAAAGGATGTAGGGAACAAGAAGTTCACACTGAAGGTAAAAAAAATGAGGCTAGTAACTGACGAACATCCAATAATTTTACATTTTAATTTCTAATTTAGGATCTTAAAGGCAGTTCCTGTTTATTTTAATACACATCCTCACACTCACTCACATAACACAGTCCTGAAAGAAACGCCAGAGGTCAGGAGTCTGGGATGAAGCTAACCTTTGACCTGCAGGGCCGTGACCGTCTGCTCGCACCCAGACCAGCTGGACCAAGAGCTGGCCTTTCGCATCTGATGTGTGAGGATGGAGCGTGTCTGAATATCTGACGTTAGGAGTTAGAAGGTGGATTTACCTCAAAGCCTTCGGGTCGCGCTGCTTTTTTACGGCTCCTGAATAACAGAGCGGTATTGATCCGTCCCGGGGTCACCACAGCCCAATCCTGTCCTCTTTAGTCCAACCGGCTCATCGTTCCTCATCTTCGCTCCTACGCGGGTTAATATCTCATTAACTGCTATTATCTTCACACCAGTCACCGCTGCAACAGCCGCCCGCACATGAGCCGACAATTCCCCGTAGCCCTGCATCCTGCGGATCAGACAAGCAATGAGCAGATTATTGGAAATCAATCTGAGGGAGTTACTGTTTTCCTGACCTCCCGGGCTGCGGCGCCAGTATTTACACAGGAACGCTGGTCAAATGTTGACTGCGCTGGAGTTTACACACGTGTCGATACATGCAATGATTGGAGTCAATCGGGCATGAGTGTGAATAATCATCCTGAGGTTCATAAATCATTAAATATAAGAACACCAGGATTTTTTCTGAACTCATGTTTATCTTTAAACTGGTTCCTTGATACAGATTAAAACATTTTCATTTTTTCCAAACGATCGGCTTCTTGAAATTAATTCCTTTAAGATTTGTGAGTGTCGCAGAAGTGGCAGTGAACCATGGGGGGTAGAGTGGGTCTCTTATCAGCGTGTGAGCAGTCCTGATCCGTATTTTCCACGCTGCAATGAGGAAATATTATTTAAGGGCGACCAGGTTGAGGTCGGATACACAACTCTAACGTCCAAATACGCTGAAGAGGATTTTATTTATGTTAAAATGTATTTGTTTAGGTAAACCAAGGAAGATTTGTTTTACATATAATACAAACGTGCTGATAGGCTGAATGTTTTAAAAACAAGCAGAGAAAAATATTTTTTTTATTCTGAATTTAGGGGAAGCTCCACCTCCTTAAGTTCCTTTCTTCTAAGAGAAATCAGTGAAAACAATGGAAGAGTGTCATGGCGGTGCAACAACAGCAGTAGCAGGAAGATCAAGATGAAGTGAAACACAAAGGAGTGATTTGTAAAAAAAAAAAAAAAAAAAATGCATAATCTTAAGATTACTAAATGAAAAAATATCCTCAACTTTTCAAGAATAGCAGGAAATTATTTTGATTGAACTGAGACTTAAGTTGATTAAATAATAAATCAACACTGTTGAAATGTAATCATATTATGATTAAACATAATCATATAAAATAAGATTCTAAAGGAATTATGAACGAGAGGAAAAGCACTAAAATTTAAAGGCATGATGAGATTTATTTACACACAAATTTGGAACAAAATGTCTGTGATGCTCTGATTGCTTTTATTTTAAATAAAAAACAATTACACTTCTGCTTATAACGGCGTTATTTATATATCTATTGGTATTCTAAGTTGATTGAAAAATAAAAGAAACAAAAAACAGATTCCTACTGGATTTAGATCCAGTTTCCCTGATCTCACCCTAAAGAACATAATCTGTTCTCTAAAGAGTAACACTAGTATAATAAGCTGCTACTGGTGGGTTTATTAGTTGAATATCTGCCATGATCTGCCTAATTATCAGTCATGCTGATTGTTGCTCGCTAACTGTGGTTCTTAAGCACAGATACTCTAGAAAGCTGTATGGGTGGTTCTGTTCTGATGTTAATAAAGCCCTAAAGTACCTCCTCTCTCACCAATCTTTAATGTTAACATAAGGCACAGACTGGAACTGTGCAGAAATAGATGGGGGAGGGACAACACTGCTAGTCTGTGGCAATAATGACAACTTTATGCCCCAGGAAGAGAACGACCTGTAGCTTGATGAACCTCAGTTTACCTGGATACCAGGTGTATATGATTAACCAGTCTGCAGGTTCAATGGTTTTATTAGTGAGAGTGTCAATAAGGAAATTATCCCTTTAAAAATCATTTTCCTGGACTAAGAAAGTTTAATTTAAGACAATATTCTATTATATAATTGATTTCACAAAAAGACTATAAGCTTTTTGTAGCCTGAGTAAAGTTGGTTGTCTATAAAAAATGTTAATCTTAACTTTAACGTTGGATTTATTAACTTTATGTTGAGCAGACTGTATTTGTGTTTAGAGAAAGAGGTTTTCTGTTGTGGGATAAACTTATTCAGCAACAAAAGTTATGTTTTTGGCTGGAAGAAAAAAAGAAGAGATTATTCTGTCTGTGGAACTGGAGTCTGATATTTTGCCAAAGGTGTGGATTTGCATTAATAACCAATTCATCCTCAGGTTTTACAACTTTATATACATATATGTTAATACAGCTAACATATTTTGAATGGATAACGCTTCAGCAATAAAATTAACGCTCATTTGATTTTAAAATGATTTAAATTAAATAAATATACCTGCTACTTCCGGGTTTCTCGGCGCTAGTTTTTCCTCCACGCGATAATTTAAGCTAACAGGGTAAAAAATGGCGGAATGATGTTTAAGATTCGTAGTTCCGAGACACTAAGCTTCATTAAACAGTTTGTGTTTTATAATAAACCTGCCCTATATGATAAAAACAAAGAGCGTTACGTCAGCTAATTCTAATTAAAGCAAAGAACACTCACCTGTTCCGCTTTTTCTTAGGAACGGCAGGAAGTTCCCTGGTGGATCTATTCTGCCCGGCGGAGGGATACGCGGTGACTTAGGAAGCTAAACTAGCCGCAATATGAGGCGTTTTAGGGCCAAAATAAATCTCCTCAGGCCTTTAAACGTAACCACCCTCCTTTCTGCCCTTGGTTTCTGATCTGACTGAGGGCTTCTCCTGGTGGGAGAGCGGTTGGCTGACCTTTAACCCCGGGGTCTCCCCACATGGGTCAAAAATAAAAGTAGGGAGCAGCCATCAATAATAAAGATATTAACTGTAAAAATAAATAAAACGTTTCCAAGATGTTTTCAGTGTTATTATTAATGTTTAATTTGTCTCCCTTAATTGAATGTAAAGAAACCATTTAAAGAGTAATATATACTATTTATTTATTTTTATTTAAAAAAGTAACACACTGATTTTTGGATGCTGTGAAATTGTGTCAGGCTCGTGAGGAACACGTGGCCCCTCCAATATGAAAGTGTTATTATTCATCAATTCAAATGAAAGTGTTGCAGCTCAGACGGGAAATCGATCGATGACAAATTTGAAAGTCTTTTTTTCAATCACAATCAGGGGATTTTTATTTTCCAGAGGTCAGTCTGGGCTTCATCTCCACCCAAAGGGTGGAAAAAAAGAAGATAAAATAACCCGTGTGGCCTTTAAACGCGCCATGAACGAGGATGCATATGCAGACTTCAGCATTACCTAATGCACTCAGCCTAAAACCGATTTATTTACAATTCTTACAATAAAATTCGTTAAAATAAAACTTTTTAATATTGATCGAGTGCTTTTCTTCCTAATTTGTGAGTATTTATGATAGAAAAACGTGTTTAAATAGTCCCCATGCGCCGTAGAGCTGAATATTCAAATTAACGGTAAATATAAATATTATTAAAATAAAAAAAGATATACATTGCTGTGTTGATTTATGACGACAATACAATAACAATAAAAACAATATTTCGGTTAGTTATATTAATTTGCATATAATCAAATGCGTTTTAATTCCGTGGGGGAAATTAAATCAGCTTGATTCGATAAAAAAGCAACAATGCTAATCGAAAATAATTTATGAAATAATGTTTTAAATATTTTTGAATATGTAGATTGTTGCTTATTTCAGCATATTTATTTTTGTTTTATTATTTGAAATATTCTAGTGGCTGTAATAAAATATTTCCTAAAAACATATATTTTTTAACAAAAATAGATAATGTAGCTTATTATCTGTAATTCCTAATTAGTCCCTTAAATGTTTTTTTTCTTCTGTTTTCTTATTTTATAAATAATACAGAATTTTATTTTTGAGCTTTTTTTTTTGTTTTTGTTGCAGAAAATATCAGAAGGCCGGTAGAGTTGAAATAAAAATAAGCTGTTTCAGGGTGAATTACACATGGATTGCCTTCAGATTAAATAGACATAAGTGGAGGGATCAAACGTTTAAGCGTCGGTAGAAGGTGAGTCCAGACTCGCAAATGGCAGTGAAGTGATTAGCCTGAGCAGTTTATTGATCTGCTTCTGTGTTTGGAGGGGAGACCAGCGGCTCGTGACGTCCTTCCTGCGGGTTTCGGTGTGTTTCTGCAGAGACAAACAGGATCTACACTCTTTTACCTACATGAAGCTGCAGAAAAAGCACAAGCTCGATGAGGGGAATGTGTTTTTATTTCCGGATTAGAGAAAAATAATCCCACCTTTTCTGAGCAAACAGTCTCTGACGTGTCCTTCCCTCTGCCGCCTGTTCCTCTTCTCCCTCATCTCTTGTTTTTAATTGATTTACACCATAATTAACTCAGTGTTCTCATCGATCTCCCATGCGGCCGTCCTGACATCAGACACCTCATTATTTCCACGTTAGGCAGACTGATCCCGTCTAAATACAGATAACATTCAATAACAATTAGGGGTGGTGATAAATACCCGCGTTCAGGTCAGATTATCTCATGGAAGCGGAGAAAAAGCTGAAGTCCCGATAGAGGAGGTTTAGTTTAGGACTTATTTACTCAATGCACGCCAGATAAACCAAAATCAGGATTTATAAGATATGCAAAAGCAAACCTCCAGTGATCGACACCTGCAGCTCTCCATGCAGAAAGCGCAAATTGACCAATTAGTCAGATTAAATCCTGCAGCGCGTGGCCTGAACATCAGTCACTTTAATTCGGGAAGGAAACATCTCTCAGTTCGGTTCAGCAGCTGCATGAAAGGGGAGGAGGTCAAACTGGCCTGCAGGCAGCAGATCAAGCACCACTGGACTCCAGCAGCCTCCTTCCACCTCCCAGTTTCATCCTCTGTTCTGCAGAGTTTTCTCTGACGCTCACAGCTAAATCACCATCCTGATGGGGGAGAAACGGTCGGTTTAAGGCAACTCCTGCTGCTTTGAAGACAAACATCAAAGTGGGATCATTAGGTCAGTCCTCCTGCCATCATAATTAACACCCATCTGCTGGATTTTTAAAAGAAAATATATATTTGGTTGTCTTAAGAAAATACTGCACTGCTTCAATAATAAAAAAATCTTCAGCATCTATAAATAAAATTTGAAAATAAAAATCAACAAAATGCATAAAAGGTGTTGATCTTTGATGGCTTAAAGTTGGGTTTTCAAAACCTGTGGACATATTATCAGCAAAACAATAAATGCAGCAAACTGTACTAATATAGATTGGCCTCTGAGGTGGAAGTTTGCATAGAATAGAATAAAATACAATAGTTTATTCTTCAGTGGGAAATTGTTCAAAGCAGTTGCACAAACTGAATTATACACAGATAAATCCATGCATCAATGATAACTGCTACATTAGAAAAATAAAAGAAATAAAACATATTAATAGTTTAATTAGGTTCATGTCTATAATTATGTTTTTATTATTAGTCAAAATATTCTGCGTGCCAGGATGCAGAACTCTGTTCAAAGAACTACTGCTGAATGCCTCCTTTTTTCATGTAGTTTGAAGCAGTGCTGCTGGCTTTGATTTAGAGCTGCAGGAAGGAACAACCTGCAGCAATGCTGCTTTGTGCATTTAGGATGCAGGGACCTGATCTCCAGCTCTGTTTCAGTGGCAGGCACAGGATGGGAGGCACTGCAGGAGCTGTGTTACAAACAGAGGGAAGTAAGAAAGGTAAGGGGCCATGGGGAGTACAGAAAGCAGAGCAGAGAGGAGTGAATGTACTGGTCTCTGGGAGGGGGGGTGGGGGGGGGGGTTTAAAGCTTGCGAATTAAACGGCGTGAGGCCCTGTGTCCTCGGCACGTGCACGGGGCCCAGAGAATAAAAGGAGCTGCGGCCCATCTGGCTTTCAGGAGGGAGGGAGAGAAAAGTGGGAGAAGGGGGGGACACAAGGGGGCAGGGAGGGAGACAGGGTGGACAAAACGTGGCGTCCGAGTTAATACAGCCACACATTCAGGGCGTTTGACTCCAACTGGGGTCAGCCGGGCTAAAAGAAGCAGACTTTAACTGTGGTTTGGTTCTTTGTGAGAGCAAGCTGTAATCCTTACAGTGAGACAAAAACAAAAGATAAGAAAAAAAGAGAGGAAGCTATAAAATACCCCCCCACCTAAAAAACAAAAACAGAGTAAGTTTTAGGAATCCAACGTTTAAAAGGGGGAAATCGTGTAAAGAACAAACACCTCAAATCCATACGGAGGATTTTTCCTCACATCCTGTCCCTCCCCTGCTCTCAGCATCTTAGCTGTTTCCATGGCGACGCTGTTGAGGCTCCAACCTGTGTGTGTTGTGGATGGGGGGGGGGGGTCATATTTGTGTGTGTGTTTGTGTGTGGACAGCCGCAGAAGCAGGTGATGAAGCTCAGCTCTGGTCGACAGTGAGCTACAGCGTCTGGGAAACTGATTTCTCTCCCGTCCAATAAAACTTATATTAAGGTCATAGAAGATAAAAAGAAACCCTGAGACATCATTAAAGAAAGAAAAAAAGAAGTTCGGCTGGAAAAAAAAATGATCTGGATCAAGAGGATGGAAAGGAAGCATAGATAAAAACAAAACCTGAAGAACCAGGAAGCTGCTGTCTGATTAAACCTGATGGAGCCGCAGGTCAAAGGTCACAAAGCTTTCATTTGATCTTAAAGTCCCTTAATTATTATTATTGTATATATTGGTATTCAACTTTTTTTTTAACAGTGTAAACAGCTAATTTAGACCATCTGCATATTTTAGTGCTAAAAAGAGCAGTTTAGGAAAGGGAGGGACCAGAAGAGCCTGGACCTCCCTATGAGACCGAAAGGACTTTTCATCATTTAGGCTGGAGAAGTTAGAGCTGGAGAAGTTAGAGATGGAGAAGTAAGAGCTGGAGAAGTTAGAGATGGAGAAGTTAGAGATGGAGAAGTTAGAGCTGGAGAAGTTAGAGCTGGAGAAGTTAGAGATGGAGAAGTTAGAGATGGAGAAGTTAGAGATGGAGAAGTAAGAGCTGGAGAAGTTAGAGATGGAGAAGTTAGAGATGGAGAAGTTAGAGCTGGAGAAGTTAGAGATGGAGAAGTAAGAGCTGGAGAAGTTAGAGATGGAGAAGTTAGAGATGGAGAAGTTAGAGCTGGAGAAGTTAGAGATGGAGAAGTAAGAGCTGGAGAAGTTAGAGATGGAGAAGTAAGAGCTGGAGAAGTTAGAGATGGAGAAGTTAGAGATGGAGAAGTTAGAGCTGGATAAGTTAGAGCTGGATAAGTAGAGCTGGAGAAGTTAAAGCTGGAGAAGTTAGAGATGGAGAAGTTAGAGATGGAGAAGTTAGAGCTGGATAAGTTAGAGCTGGATAAGTTAGAGCTGGATAAGTAGAGCTGGAGAAGTTAGAGCTGGAGAAGTTAGAGCTGGAGAAGTTAGAGCTGGATAAGTAGAGCTGGAGAAGTTAGAGCTGGATAAGTAGAGCTGGAGAAGTTAGAGCTGGAGAAGTAGAGCTGGAGAAGTTAGAGCTGAAGAAGTTAGAGCTGGAGAAGTTAGAGCTGGAGAAGTTAGAGATGGAGAAGTAAGAGATGGAGATCTTAGAGATGGAGAAGTTAGAGCTGGAGAAGTAGAGCTGGAGAAGTTAGAGCTGGAGAAGTTAGAGCTGGAGAAGTTAGAGCTGGAGAAGTTAGAGCTGGAGAAGTAGAGATGGAGAAGTAGAGATGGAGAAGTTAGAGCTGGAGAAGTTAAAGCTGGAGAAGTTAGAGCTGGAGAAGTTAGAGCTGAAGAAGTTAGAGCTGAAGAAGTTAGAGCTGGAGAAGTTAGAGCTGGAGAAGTTAGAGCTGAAGAAGTTAGAGCTGGAGAAGTTAGAGCTGGAGAAGTTAAAGCTGGAGAAGTTAGAGCTGGAGAAGTAGAGCTGGAGAAGTTAGAGCTGGAGAAGTAGAGATGGAGAAGTTAGAGCTGGATAAGTTAGAGCTGGATAAGTAGAGCTGGAGAAGTTAGAGCTGGAGAAGTAGAGATGGATAAGTTAGAGCTGGATAAGTTAGAGCTGGATAAGTTAGAGCTGGATAAGTTAGAGCATGAGAAGTAGAGATGGAGAAGTTAGAGCTGGATAAGTAGAGCTGGATAAGTTAGAGCTGGATAAGTAGAGCTGGAGAAGTTAGAACTGGTGAAGTTAGAGCTGGAGAAGTAAGAGATGGAGATCTTAGAGATGGAGATCTTAGAGATGGAGAAGTTAGAGCTGAAGAACTTAGAGCTGGAGAAGTTAGAACTGGAGAAGTTAGAGCTGGAGAAGTTAGAGCTGGAGAAGTTAGAGCATGAGAAGTAGAGATGGAGAAGTTAGAGCTGGAGAAGTTAGAGCTGGATAAGTAGAGCTGGATAAGTAGAGCTGGAGAAGTTAGAGCTGGATAAGTAGAGCTGGAGAAGTTAGAGCTGGAGAAGTTAGAGCTGGATAAGTAGAGCTGGAGAAGTAGAGCTGGAGAAGTTAGAGCTGGATAAGTAGAGCTGGAGAAGTTAGAGCTGGAGAAGTTAGAGCTGGAGAAGTTAGAGCTGGAGAAGTAAGAGATGGAGATCTTAGAGATGGAGAAGTTAGAGCTGAAGAAGTTAGAGCTGGAGAAGTAAGAGATGGAGATCTTAGAGATGGAGAAGTTAGAGCTGGAGAAGTAGAGCTGGAGAAGTTAGAGCTGGATAAGTTAGAGCATGAGAAGTAGAGATGGAGAAGTTAGAGCTGGAGAAGTTAGAGCTGGATAAGTAGAGCTGGAGAAGTAGAGCTGGAGAAGTTAGAGCTTGAGAAGTTAGAGATGGAGATCTTAGAGCTGGAGAAGTAGAGCTGGAGAAGTTAGAGCTGGAGAAGTTAGAGCTGGATAAGTAGAGCTGGAGAAGTTAGAGCTGGAGAAGTTAGAGCTGGAGAAGTTAGAACTGGAGAAGTTAGAGCTGGAGAAGTTAGAGCTGGAGAAGTTAGAGCTGGATAAGTAGAGCTGGAGAAGTTAGAACTGGAGAAGTTAGAGCTGGATAAGTAGAGCTGGAGAAGTTAGAGCTGGAGAAGTTAGAGCTGGAGAAGTAGAGCTGGAGAAGTTAGAGCTGGAGAAGTTAGAGATGGAGATCTTAGAGCTAGATAAGTAGAGCTGGAGAAGTTAGAGCTGGATAAGTAGAGCTGGAGATCTTAGAGATGGAGAAGTTAGAGCTGGAGAAGTAGAGCTGGAGAAGTAGAGCTGGAGAAGTTAGAGCTTGAGAAGTTAGAGATGGAGATCTGAGAGCTGGAGAAGTAGAGCTGGAGAAGTTAGAGCTGGAGAAGTTAGAGCTGGATAAGTAGAGCTGGAGAAGTTAGAGCTGGAGAAGTAGAGCTGGAGAAGTTAGAGCTGGAGAAGTTAGAGATGGAGATCTTAGAGCTGGATAAGTAGAGCTGGAGAAGTTAGAGCTGGATAAGTAGAGCTGGAGATCTTAGAGATGGAGAAGTTAGAGCTGGAGAAGTAGAGCTGGAGAAGTTAGAGCTGGAGAAGTTAGAGCTGGAGAAGTTAGAGCTGGAGAAGTAGAGCTGGAGAAGTTAGAACTGGAGAAGTTAGAGCTGGATAAGTAGAGCTGGAGAAGTTAGAGCTGGAGAAGTTAGAGCTGGAGAAGTAGAGCTGGAGAAGTTAGAGCTGGAGAAGTTAGAGATGGAGATCTTAGAGCTGGATAAGTAGAGCTGGAGAAGTTAGACCTGGATAAGTAGAGCTGGAGATCTTAGAGATGGAGAAGTTAGAGCTGGAGAAGTAGAGCTGGAGAAGTTAGAGCTGGATAAGTAGAGCTGGAGAAGTTAGAGCTGGAGAAGTTAGAGCTGGAGAAGTAGAGCTGGAGAAGTTAGAGATGGAGATCTTAGAGCTGGATAAGTAGAGCTGGAGAAGTTAGAGCTGGATAAGTAGAGCTGGAGATCTTAGAGATGGAGAAGTTAGAGCTGGAGAAGTAGAGCTGGAGAAGTTAGAGCTGGAGAAGTTAGAGCTGGAGAAGTTAGAGCATGAGAAGTAGAGATGGAGAAGTTAGAGCTGGATAAGTAGAGCTGGAGAAGTTAGAGCTGGAGAAGTTAGAGCTGGAGAAGTTAGAGCTGGAAATGTTAGAGCTGGAGAAGTTAGAACTGGAGAAGTTAGAGCTTGAGAAGTTAGAGCTGGATAAGTAGAGCTGGAGAAGTTAGAGCTGAAGAAGTTAGAGCTGGAGAAGTTAGAGCTGGAGAAGTTAGAGCTGGAGAAGTTAGAGCTGAAGAAGTTAGAGCTGGAGAAGTTAGAGCTGGAGAAGTTAAAGCTGGAGAAGTTAGAGCTGGAGAAGTAGAGCTGGAGAAGTTAGAGCTGGAGAAGTAGAGATGGAGAAGTTAGAGCTGGATAAGTTAGAGCTGGATAAGTTAGAGCATGAGAAGTAGAGATGGAGAAGTTAGAGCTGGATAAGTAGAGCTGGATAAGTTAGAGCTGGATAAGTAGAGCTGGAGAAGTTAGAACTGGTGAAGTTAGAGCTGGAGAAGTAAGAGATGGAGATCTTAGAGATGGAGATCTTAGAGATGGAGATCTTAGAGATGGAGATCTTAGAGATGGAGAAGTTAGAGCTGGAGAAGTTAGAGCTGGAGAAGTTAGAACTGGAGAAGTTAGAGCTGGAGAAGTTAGAGCTGGAGAAGTTAGAGCATGAGAAGTAGAGATGGAGAAGTTAGAGCTGGAGAAGTTAGAGCTGGATAAGTAGAGCTGGATAAGTAGAGCTGGAGAAGTTAGAGCTGGATAAGTAGAGCTGGAGAAGTTAGAGCTGGAGAAGTTAGAGCTGGATAAGTAGAGCTGGAGAAGTAGAGCTGGAGAAGTTAGAGCTGGATAAGTAGAGCTGGAGAAGTTAGAGCTGGAGAAGTTAGAGCTGGAGAAGTTAGAGCTGGAGAAGTAAGAGATGGAGATCTTAGAGATGGAGAAGTTAGAGCTGAAGAAGTTAGAGCTGGAGAAGTAGAGCTGGAGAAGTTAGAGCTGGAGAAGTTAGAGATGGAGATCTTAGAGCTGGATAAGTAGAGCTGGAGAAGTTAGAGCTGGATAAGTAGAGCTGGAGATCTTAGAGATGGAGAAGTTAGAGCTGGAGAAGTAGAGCTGGAGAAGTTAGAGCTGGAGAAGTTAGAGCTGGAGAAGTTAGAGCTGGAGAAGTAGAGCTGGAGAAGTTAGAACTGGAGAAGTTAGAGCTGGATAAGTAGAGCTGGAGAAGTTAGAGCTGGAGAAGTTAGAGCTGGAGAAGTAGAGCTGGAGAAGTTAGAGCTGGAGAAGTTAGAGATGGAGATCTTAGAGCTGGATAAGTAGAGCTGGAGAAGTTAGAGCTGGATAAGTAGAGCTGGAGATCTTAGAGATGGAGAAGTTAGAGCTGGAGAAGTAGAGCTGGAGAAGTTAGAGCTGGATAAGTAGAGCTGGAGAAGTTAGAGCTGGAGAAGTTAGAGCTGGAGAAGTAGAGCTGGAGAAGTTAGAGATGGAGATCTTAGAGCTGGATAAGTAGAGCTGGAGAAGTTAGAGCTGGATAAGTAGAGCTGGAGATCTTAGAGATGGAGAAGTTAGAGCTGGAGAAGTAGAGCTGGAGAAGTTAGAGCTGGAGAAGTTAGAGCTGGAGAAGTTAGAGCATGAGAAGTAGAGATGGAGAAGTTAGAGCTGGATAAGTAGAGCTGGAGAAGTTAGAGCTGGAGAAGTTAGAGCTGGAGAAGTTAGAGCTGGAAATGTTAGAGCTGGAGAAGTTAGAACTGGAGAAGTTAGAGCTTGAGAAGTTAGAGCTGGATAAGTAGAGCTGGAGAAGTTAGAGCTGAAGAAGTTAGAGCTGGAGAAGTTAGAGCTGGAGAAGTTAGAGCTGGAGAAGTTAGAGCTGAAGAAGTTAGAGCTGAAGAAGTTAGAGCTGGAGAAGTTAGAGCTGGAGAAGTTAAAGCTGGAGAAGTTAGAGCTGGAGAAGTAGAGCTGGAGAAGTTAGAGCTGGAGAAGTAGAGATGGAGAAGTTAGAGCTGGATAAGTTAGAGCTGGATAAGTTAGAGCATGAGAAGTAGAGATGGAGAAGTTAGAGCTGGATAAGTAGAGCTGGATAAGTTAGAGCTGGATAAGTAGAGCTGGAGAAGTTAGAACTGGTGAAGTTAGAGCTGGAGAAGTAAGAGATGGAGATCTTAGAGATGGAGATCTTAGAGATGGAGATCTTAGAGATGGAGATCTTAGAGCTGGAGAAGTTAGAGCTGGAGAAGTTAGAGCTGGAGAAGTTAGAGCTGGATAAGTAGAGCTGGAGAAGTAGAGCTGGAGAAGTTAGAGCTGGATAAGTAGAGCTGGAGAAGTTAGAGCTGGAGAAGTTAGAGCTGGAGAAGTTAGAGCTGGATAAGTAGAGCTGGAGATCTTAGAGATGGAGAAGTTAGAGCTGGAGAAGTAGAGCTGGAGAAGTTAGAGCTGGAGAAGTTAGAGCTGGAGAAGTTAGAGCTGGAGAAGTAGAGCTGGAGAAGTTAGAACTGGAGAAGTTAGAACTGGAGAAGTTAGAGCTGGAGAAGTTAGAGCTGGAGAAGTTAGAGCTGGAGAAGTTAGAGCTGGAGAAGTAGAGCTGGAGAAGTTAGAGCTGGAGAAGTTAGAGATGGAGATCTTAGAGCTGGATAAGTAGAGCTGGAGAAGTTAGAGCTGGATAAGTAGAGCTGGAGATCTTAGAGATGGAGAAGTTAGAGCTGGAGAAGTAGAGCTGGAGAAGTTAGAGCTGGATAAGTAGAGCTGGAGAAGTTAGAGCTGGAGAAGTTAGAGCTGGAGAAGTAGAGCTGGAGAAGTTAGAGCTGGAGAAGTTAGACATGGAGATCTTAGAGCTGGATAAGTAGAGCTGGAGAAGTTAGAGCTGGATAAGTAGAGCTGGAGATCTTAGAGATGGAGAAGTTAGAGCTGGAGAAGTAGAGCTGGAGAAGTTAGAGCTGGAGAAGTTAGAGCTGGAGAAGTTAGAGCATGAGAAGTAGAGATGGAGAAGTTAGAGCTGGATAAGTAGAGCTGGAGAAGTTAGAGCTGGAGAAGTTAGAGCTGGAGAAGTTAGAGCTGGAGAAGTTAGAGCTTGAGAAGTTAGAGCTGGAAATGTTAGAGCTGGAGAAGTTAGAACTGGAGAAGTTAGAGCTTGAGAAGTTAGAGCTGGATAAGTAGAGCTGGAGAAGTTAGAGCTGAAGAAGTTAGAGCTGAAGAAGTTAGAGCTGGAGAAGTTAGAGCTGGAGAAGTTAGAGCTGGAGAAGTTAGAGCTGAAGAAGTTAGAGCTGAAGAAGTTAGAGCTGGAGAAGTTAGAGCTGGAGAAGTTAAAGCTGGAGAAGTTAGAGCTGGAGAAGTAGAGCTGGAGAAGTTAGAGCTGGAGAAGTAGAGATGGAGAAGTTAGAGCTGGATAAGTTAGAGCTGGATAAGTTAGAGCTGGATAAGTTAGAGCATGAGAAGTAGAGATGGAGAAGTTAGAGCTGGATAAGTAGAGCTGGATAAGTTAGAGCTGGATAAGTAGAGCTGGAGAAGTTAGAACTGGTGAAGTTAGAGCTGGAGAAGTAAGAGATGGAGATCTTAGAGATGGAGATCTTAGAGATGGAGATCTTAGAGATGGAGAAGTTAGAGCTGGAGAAGTTAGAGCTGGAGAAGTTAGAACTGGAGAAGTTAGAGCTGGAGAAGTTAGAGCTGGAGAAGTAAGAGCTGGAGAAGTTAGAGCTGGAGAAGTTAGAGCATGAGAAGTAGAGATGGAGAAGTTAGAGCTGGAGAAGTTAGAGCTGGATAAGTAGAGCTGGATAAGTAGAGCTGGAGAAGTTAGAGCTGGATAAGTAGAGCTGGAGAAGTTAGAGCTGGAGAAGTTAGAGCTGGATAAGTAGAGCTGGAGAAGTAGAGCTGGAGAAGTTAGAGCTGGATAAGTAGAGCTGGAGAAGTTAGAGCTGGAGAAGTTAGAGCTGGAGAAGTTAGAGCTGGAGAAGTAAGAGATGGAGATCTTAGAGATGGAGAAGTTAGAGCTGAAGAAGTTAGAGCTGGAGAAGTAAGAGATGGAGATCTTAGAGATGGAGAAGTTAGAGCTGGAGAAGTAGAGCTGGAGAAGTTAGAGCTGGATAAGTTAGAGCATGAGAAGTAGAGATGGAGAAGTTAGAGCTGGAGAAGTTAGAGCTGGATAAGTAGAGCTGGAGAAGTAGAGCTGGAGAAGTTAGAGCTTGAGAAGTTAGAGATGGAGATCTTAGAGCTGGAGAAGTAGAGCTGGAGAAGTTAGAGCTGGAGAAGTTAGAGCTGGATAAGTAGAGCTGGAGAAGTTAGAGCTGGAGAAGTTAGAGCTGGAGAAGTTAGAGCTGGAGAAGTTAGAGCTGGATAAGTAGAGCTGGAGAAGTTAGAGCTGGATAAGTAGAGCTGGAGAAGTTAGAACTGGAGAAGTTAGAGCTGGATAAGTAGAGCTGGAGAAGTTAGAGCTGGAGAAGTTAGAGCTGGAGAAGTAGAGCTGGAGAAGTTAGAGCTGGAGAAGTTAGAGATGGAGATCTTAGAGCTAGATAAGTAGAGCTGGAGAAGTTAGAGCTGGATAAGTAGAGCTGGAGATCTTAGAGATGGAGAAGTTAGAGCTGGAGAAGTTAGAGCTGGAGAAGTAGAGCTGGAGAAGTAGAGCTGGAGAAGTTAGAGCTTGAGAAGTTAGAGATGGAGATCTTAGAGCTGGAGAAGTAGAGCTGGAGAAGTTAGAGCTGGATAAGTAGAGCTGGAGAAGTTAGAGCTGGAGAAGTTAGAGCTGGAGAAGTTAGAGCTGGAGAAGTAGAGCTGGAGAAGTTAGAGCTGGAGAAGTTAGAGATGGACATCTTAGAGCTGGATAAGTAGAGCTGGAGAAGTTAGAGCTGGATAAGTAGAGCTGGAGATCTTAGAGATGGAGAAGTTAGAGCTGGAGAAGTAGAGCTGGAGAAGTTAGAGCTGGAGAAGTTAGAGCTGGAGAAGTTAGAGCTGGAGAAGTTAGAGCTGGAGAAGTAGAGCTGGAGAAGTTAGAACTGGAGAAGTTAGAGCTGGATAAGTAGAGCTGGATAAGTAGAGCTGGAGAAGTTAGAGCTGGAGAAGTTAGAGCTGGAGAAGTAGAGCTGGAGAAGTTAGAGCTGGAGAAGTTAGAGATGGAGATCTTAGAGCTGGATAAGTAGAGCTGGAGAAGTTAGAGCTGGATAAGTAGAGCTGGAGATCTTAGAGATGGAGAAGTTAGAGCTGGAGAAGTAGAGCTGGAGAAGTTAGAGCTGGAGAAGTTAGAGCTGGAGAAGTTAGAGCATGAGAAGTAGAGATGGAGAAGTTAGAGCTGGATAAGTAGAGCTGGAGAAGTTAGAGCTGGAGAAGTTAGAGCTTGAGAAGTTAGAGCTGGAAATGTTAGAGCTGGAGAAGTTAGAACTGGAGAAGTTAGAGCTTGAGAAGTTAGAGCTGGATAAGTAGAGCTGGAGAAGTTAGAGCTGGAGAAGTTAGAGCTGGAGAAGTAAGAGATGGAGAAGTAAGAGATGGAGATCTTAGAGATGGAGAAGTTAGAGCTGGAGAAGTAGAGCTGGAGAAGTTAGAGCTGGAAATGTTAGAGCTGGAGAACTTAGAGATGACTGAGGGGCAATGAGGAAGGACTCCAACTGAAACCAGGAGGAAATTAGCTTTTTTTAATTCATCTCCTACTGAGAAAAATTCATGATTAACTGAGATCAATTACTGTTAAATTGATCTCAGTTTGAGGCTAATTTGACTGGATGATCTGGTGAAAGTGCCTTAAGATGTCATGTGCTGTGAATTGGCGCAATAGAAATAAACTGAAATGAATGAAATCATAAAGTGAAGAGTTCTTAGATTCAGTCATTTCAATCAAAAAAGGAGACGAAAATAAAAACATTACTGCACTGAATATTAATGGGAAACTTGTATATATGTCATATGTTATTTTTTCCATTCTTTAGAAGCTGAATGGTTCACATTTTGAATGAAACTCAAATTATATTCAAATCTTTATATTTTGCACTGATAGTAATTGAAGTATTTGCAAGTTTTTAGATTTCAGCTGACAGAAAATGGACATTTTATTTCTAGATCAGTGACTTTGTTACAGCATCCGTAGATCTGCCTGCTGTGTGTTTTTTTATTTTCTTCAGGTATTCAAGTATTTGTCTGTTTCTCTCTGAACAAAAATCAGTCTTACTACAACCAGAGCTGAAGCTTGTGGCCTTTTCAGGATATTAAAGCACCAGGATTAGAGAGGATCGACACATTTTGCTTTGTTTTTTTCTGGACCTAAACTCTGATCCTGTCTGTGGAAATCAGGAAATGAAGGTGTGGTTATGGGGAAGAAGGAACCTCAGGGTCTTCCTGTTGGTTTGTGTGGATGATGGCTCTGTTTGACTCCTCAAACAATGATCCTCAGCTCATAGTGGAGTCAGTGGGATGAGCCTCTGTCTACTTTAAGTGACATCAGGCCTCCTGGTTTCTGCCTCTGCATCTTCTTCATTTATAACAGCGAGAAGCAGCAGGTGTGGAAGGAGGTGGTTTCTTGTTCTGCTATGGGGAAGGAGATGATCTCAGAGGATTTTGAGATTTTCTTTTCTTTGTTTCAACATGGCATTAAGGTTGGATCAAAATAAAGGAATGGGATCCTGGATCCAAGCAGGCGAGGTGAGCAGCCTAAGAGATGGAGCTTTCTGGACAGAATCCAATGGCAGGAGGCCTGGTCTGAAAAGGGCTACATGTTCATCATGAGTTCATCACACTGGAGGGGAGGGAGTCTGGGGGGGAAGCAGGTCTGGAGCTGCAACAAAATCTTGGCTCAGAGGAGGCTGATGCATTCAAAGGCGATATTTATTCAGACTTTTTCTCCACATCTTATTTTTCTTTTAAATGTGTTTTCCTCTCAACAGAGGAGCTGAGAGGCCAAGCAGATGGTCTGAAGGCCTCAGCTCAGAGCTTTGGCTCCACCCAGAGCGTCTCGTGGAGCTTCTTTTTGCGGTGGGCGGACACTTTCTGGTGTTTAATGAAAGTATCAGGAAATTCTGGTGTTTGATAAAAGTACCAGGAAATGACTGATCCGGGAAACCCCAGCGCCTTGGAGCTGTAAGCTCCTCCAGCGGATCAAACAACAGGAACAGCAGCGACCAGAAGACCCGCAGCTGCAGGGCATCATGGGAGACCTGCAGATACTGATGGATGAAAATGGTCTGAAGTTCTTCAGCTCCAGTTCAGGTCCGGTTCCAACCCGGACCTCAGCAGGAATCCTCTGCTGCATAGCAAACAACTACTTTAGGTAACTTTATTCTTTGAAAAAACAGGTTTATCTGTAGATATATATGATCAAAAATATGATCCTAAACATCCTAATTGAATTAAAACTGAAATGCGTCCTATTTAAGTTAGTTACAGACAGGTGAAACTTCCCGGAGCTGTGATTTTTAATGTTTTTTTTGTCATTTCTGCTCAGACGGCAGCGGCTGGATGGTATAAAGCGACGCCTGGTGGTCAATAAGCCGAACTACAGGGGTGTTAAGCAAAGAGTGCCAGATGATTCCTCCACTCTGCTCCTCAAGGGCCTGTTCCTCGTCTGCCTCTGCTTGGCTCTCACCAAGTAAAGCCTTTACCCTTGACATATTTAATCACTATTAATATTTGTTTGATTCATTTCTTTTAGCTGAATAGAATAGTAGAAACTTTTATTTGATCGATTGACTTTAATGATCTCACATTGGAGACATTTACTAGTTGCTTCAGCTCAAATAGTCAAAAAGGAAGAAGGTGGCAAAGGAAGAAAAGGTGCATGGGGATATATACAGTAAATACAGAGTGTCCACATACATACTTAACATTATTATTAGATGTATTTAAGACTTAGAGTAAATCCAAAAAAAAAACAAAAACAAAAAAAAGGTTAAAATAAAAGACAAAAGTAGCAGGATCTGAACTGTTTGCTATAGATGACACAGAATCTATAGGAGACATCTATTGAAATACAAAGATTATGTTTTTAGGATATTTTCTGTGTTCAAGAAAGGATTTCTGTATTTGATTTTCAAATGTGAGAATCACCATCCCCCCCAAAAATCCCCCCAAAACTCTAATAATTGCATATATTGGAAGGAAAGTTTTTTCAAAGGCCTAAGCCTTTAATTTGGTGTCAAAACCAAATTTGTGCAGAAAAATTTACGTATTTCTGGAAGAATCACTTATGGGGAAGAAGGTAGTTTCCAAACAAAACAGAAAGCTTTGAGAGGCACAATATTTGACTGGAAATGGCTTAAACAGAATTGATTTAGTTGAACTGAGTGAGGCCAGGAGCAATTTTTAATTGGCTGAAGGATGAAAAATAGAACTGGAGATATGATTAAAAAGTTATTCACCTGATTTCATGATTAAATTCTTTTTTTCCCTCTTTAACAGGATAGTTTTTGACCTCTTCACTACATCCAAAGTCCCCTTAAGTGAGTATATAGAGCTGCAGAAAAATGTACTGATAAAGTGAAAAACTAACCCAGATGAGACTTTTCTTTCAGCTGGAAACAGTGGAAACTGACCAGTGGAAGGGAATGGTGTTCCTGGCAGTGTTCAGTGAGTGAAACCTATACCTGGATCTGTATTTATGTCACAAAGTTTCCTTAAACGGCGTCTGGAAATCGGTCACGCGTGTGGTCGTCCAAGCTGCACAGGGACTGTTTGATAACCCTGCAGGGTGGGTGGGAGGGGGGGTTGCACTGCCGAGAGATTGGCTTTACACGGGCGCCTCGTGGCTTTAAGATCCTATTTGGTCCACTGGCTTAAAATAAAAAAAAAAAAAGAAGGAAATCTTAGAAGTAAGGTGCTTTTGAGCAGATAAGTCAAGCAGGAGGAGAATTTGTATTCTGAGCCACAGTCTGGAGAATCCCTGCTTCCTTTAACGCCAAGGTTTCCAGGGTCAGGCCAAAGATGGACACAAGCACCGGTTTCAGAGAAAAAAAAAACCTAACATTGTGTTATTTACTATAGACAGACGGAAACGAGGAATTCCAGGTTAAATTCAGGTTCAGGAGGAAGAACTTTGAGATGTTTTACTTTTGTGTCACAGAAAGATCTCCGACTCATGTGAAGTTTTTTACTGTGTTCCCTGCAGCTGCCGTCTTCGTCTTTGCGGCGGGGCTGCTGCTGCTGAAGAGGATCACACCTTCATCACAGGACAGGAGGTTAGAGGTGAAAACGATCTCTGGTCCCATCCAAGACCTTTAATTAAAGCGGAGACGACTGAACCTCAGGAGCTCAGCATTGATTCCAGCGCTTCTAGATTTCCTCTTTGCTTTAAAAAAAAAAAAAGCTTTTCTTACCTCAGTGGCTTTGGGCAAAGTAAAAACTATGAGGTGATATAGGAATATATGCTTTTCTTTGTGCACACCTCTAATGGTGACACTGTAAGGTTAGGGTTTTTAATCAAAGGAGGTTAGTTTCAGCCTGGGAATGTTTCTACATCGAGTGCCGGTCAGCTTCCTGTATGCAGCGTTTATTTCATTTTGGATTAAATAATATTCCTACAGTATGAAGCACTTTTACACTGCAAAAACAATCTAGAAATAAGTGAAAATGTCTTAAATTAAGTGTATTTACCCTTAATTTGAGTAGGTAAATGAGATAGTTTGCCAATAGAATTGGTATTTTTACTCTTAAAATAAGATAATTAGATATTATACACTTGAAATAAGACAATGCAGTTGTGTTTCCTTATTTTAAGTGTAAATTGTCTTGTTCCATTGGCAAAATGTCTCTTTTAGCTCCTTAATCCAAGAACAAATGCACTTAATTTAAGAAAAAATGACTTATCTAGATTTTAATTTTTTCCACTGTACTGCTCCTGATGCAAAAATCTGGACTTTATTAGGATTTTAAAAAAGAGAAGAAAATGTATCAATTAAATCATATTTACATGTTATTTCTTGAAACTGTGAACCTGCATTTTTTTAAAACTGTATTTCTATTTTTCTACTCTTTTTGCTACACTGGAAAAACGATCCAAAAATAAGTAAAGATTTCTTAAATTAAGTGTATTTAATCTTAATTTGAGTAGGAAAATGAGATAATTTGCCAATGAAATGAGTATTTTTACTCTTAAAATAAGATAATTAGATAAAATGCACTTGAAATAAGACAATGCAAATGCGTTCTTATTTTAAATGTAAATTGTCTTGTTCCATTGGCAAAATGTCACTTTAATCTCCTCAATTCAACAACAAATGCACTTATTTTAAGAAAAAATTACAATTTTTTCCAGTGTATGCAGAGAAATATTCTTTTGTACATTTTCTGTAAATGCCCTTTTTAAAATCTCTATGAAATAAATTTTAAATCTGAAACAACAAAGTTTTTTCCCCCTAATTGGTTTCTGGTTTTAATTGAATGATCTGAGTCTGTGAGCCATTAAGAAAACAATCTGCGGATGTTTTAGCACCAGCGACCTGAGACGGCTGCAAATTGTAGGTGAAGTATTTGTGTGTTAATGAGAATTACTGAAGGTCACACAGCTGCTGTTTCAGGATTGAAGCTCAGTGTCTAGAAAAACCCAGGCAGCCGAAACATTTCAAACCTCGACGATCTTTAAAAGAAACTCTGATCCAGGCGGTCAAAGGAAGAAGGATGTTTGCTGTGATCTAAAAAGCATTTAAACTCAGCTTGGAGTTTAACACTAACTCTCATACAGAGAAATCTAAAAACATTTACTAGGTTAGATCATTTAATTTAGATAGAAAACTGAATCAATCTGAATGTATATCTGGTTGAAGTGTTTCTATAAATGCCTTGAGACGACGTGTTGTGATTTCTTTGTACATTTTAATATGAAAGGATCAGAATCTTTGTGAGGTTTGAAATTTAGGGAATAAAAAACTGGAATCTAATGTTTGAAACATTTAGAGATTGAGCTAAAATCTAGAATAACTTTTTTGCCTTGAAACCTTTTTAACAAAATCATCGTATTTGAACTTTTTCCAGTTTAAACAACGTCAGAAGTTTGGGATTAAGACTGACGCATAAATTGGGATAATCCTTTTCCAGTTTCTGTTTGAACCAAAATATTTAGTTTTGTTTTATGTCCTTAATGATATAAATATGGCAAATTTTATATCATATTTGTTAATTTCAGTGGATAGAATATTTTTGACCTCAATATGAATAAGATCATAAAAACTTATATTATTCCTTTCCCATGTTTATAAAATCCTGCTATTTTACAATACCTCATACTACATAAAACCTGGAACGTCAGTTAAAAAATGGCAGTAATTATATTTTAATGCACATTGAGATATCAGAAATGTATTATAATTGTTGAATAGAAAGATGCTGTGATATATTTAGTGTATTACTGTCCAGCCCTGTCTTATTTTTAATGCGCCTCAGTCTTTAGAAAGAAAAATCGGAATCGATCAATTTTGGAATCAGCAGGTCAGACGTGAAAAAAAAAAGCCTGAAATCGGCACCGGCCGGGAAAAGCCTGATCGGTGCATTTTGTTGTGCAAATTCTTTGGTTTTACAGACTTCTAAGTTCCTTGCTCTGCAGCAGCAGATTTCTGAACCCTCCTGGGAGTGGGAGGACGTCTCGGCTCTCTGCTTTCTGATGCCTTAACGATAATTCTCCGCCTCGGTCTGAAACGTGGAAATATTTGGTTTCATAAAATGAACTGATGTTTCTGCAGCCTCGCTTTGCAGAGCGAGGATGAGACGCTCAGATGTAGCGACTGCATGCAACACTATTCATTATTAACACACTCAATATTGCCGCACTAGACACACACACACACACACTCCTATTAACGCAAACACACACTCGCTCAGAAAGACAGAAGCCCTCCAGGACCCTCCCCCTGACCCCACGACCTGGACGCCATGGCAACCCTCTGACCCATCCTGCTGTTGCTGTGGTAACAACCTTGGAGCATGTCTGACCACTACCCCCCCCCATCTAACAGACACACACACCCTATAGCCCTGCAGCTGCCCCCTCCTCCTGCTCCACGCCGAGCCGAGGCAAACCGATCGATATTCTATCACACAGAACAGTGGAGCGAAAGAGAGGAGGCCACGGGCCAGCCAGATTACTGGGAGGGGGAGGGGGGAGGAAGGGGGGAGATGTGTGGGTGTGTGTGTCGGAGGAAGCAAAAAAGGTTTTAGGGAAGGTAGAGTGTTGGGGAGGTGTGGAGAAAGGGGTTTTAGCGTGTGGGTGTAATCGGGTAGGAGATTGAGAGATGGTGTGTGTGTGTGTGTGCGGAGAGGATAAGAAAAGGTGTGTGTGTGTGTGTGTGTGTGTGTGTGTGTGTGTGTCATAATGAGTGGAGAGGAGCTGCAGCGCTACCAGGCATCTCCTCTGCTTTTTATATTCTAACAGATGTTTGCCGGGGGATCTGTGGCTGCGTGAAGGTTTGGATGAGCAGAGCAGGTTCAGTGGAGTCGGACTGGGCCGCACATCCTGCAGCAGAACTGATGGCGGGTTTTAAAAACCAAACTCTCCAGGTTCTCTCCTCAGAGCATCTAAACCTGTTCTGATGCTCTCCAGATTTAGGTTATTTTAATCTAAACTTAGTCTGATTTACCTCATGATCTTTAAACCTTTTTATGTAGTTTTGCTTCACTACAATTTGTTTTTTTCTTAACAAAACAAAATATTAAAACACACAATCAGGTTTAATCGGAGATTAGAGGACAAGACCCCAAGAAAACCTGGAGAATCATCAGAAATAAAAACATTCTAGAATAACAGCTCCTGTCAAAATAAAGTATTTGCACAATTTTATTCAGGAATTATTAAAGATTAAAACAAAAAAATCCTAACATTAAATATAAACAATGCATGTCTTTTTTTTTTTCAAATCAAGATTTTAGTTTCAGTTAAATCTTAAACAGTGAAATAAAAAAAGTAAAAAAAAAACTTAAATAACTACAGAATGATCAAACTAAAAAATTAAAATCATCATAGAGTGGAATCATATTTTTTCTACAATCTAAACATTTTTAATGCAGCTGCTGCTGATCATCACTCATCTGCTTTTTCAAAACGTCAGACTTATTCAACCCTCAGCTGGAACTTAATACCAGTTCAATTATTTAATAAAACCCTGAACATTAGTTAATATATTTGTTCTCTCTGGTTTAACCTGGAGTATAGCAAAAATGGCAAATATCACCATTTAAAAATAGACACTGCAATAAAATCTCATTTACTCCTTATTTTAACATATTTAAGAATAATACCTGAATATTATAAAGATGTAACTAGTAGTTATGTTTAACTTTAAATAATAATTTTATAAATTAAAGCTTCTGATTACAGTTTTTAAGGGATAAGTTTGAGTATTTTGGTGGCTTCCCATCAGCTCTTCGTCTGATAGGAAGTTCAGTTTGTGAATTGATGCGGTTGAGTTTGGCATGTTTGGACTTTTGTTCTCTGTCCTCAAACATCTTCATTTTAGTTAAACCTTGGAGTCTGCTTAATGAGGAGTTGAGTAACAGAATCTAAATAGAAATGAACAAATGAAAAGATAAATTCTAGACTTTAATTTCAGATTAAAAACAGTGGACAGCTCTAAATACTCTCAATGTCCTTTTAGTGCAAAAATAATCAGATTAGAGTCGGTAATACTAGATAGATTTGAGTTTTACTGAACAAGTCTGGGTTAGGAGATATTGAAAAGTTTTGAGTGTAAATGATGTTTACAAAATTAAACCTAAAGATGCTTCATGAACTGAAGGGAAAATATATTTCTATGTGAAGGGATTTAATTTCTAGATGTGTTTAGCAAAATGCATCCAAACTAGGGCTGCAACTAACGATTATTTTTCAAAACCATTCATCTGTATTTATTATTTTTCTATTAATTGATCAATAATCAGATAGCAAAAGGTTCCTTACATTTTTTTTTTCTAACTAAATTAAACCAAGTGAAGCAAAAATATTTCAACTTCAGGAGTTCCAGATTTTGATCTTAAATGCAAAATATTTACATTTTCTTTTTACTATTTTGGTATATTTCCAGCTCTAAGTGAGTCTCTCTGTCAGCTAAAGACACGTTTTACAGTCTCTATACTCCAGTTAACAAGTAATCGATTACTAATTTAGTTGAAAATTAATCAACATTAATTGTTTCAGCTCAAATCCAAATAGATTTTATTTAAATATTAGTAAAAAGAAGCTTTTTCACAAGCAAAATAGATCATTTAAAAAGAATTACATCCCAAACAGGAATGAAAGATGAAAAGTTTTAGTCTGATGAAGGCAGTAATATTAGCAGCAGATCAACTGGAGGATCATTTTATTTCCTGTTTGAAAGACTTGAGTGATCTGGACAGTTTTTTGGAAAATAAATAAACTCCATAGATGCTTTAGCTCCATTTTTCACTTGGAGTTTCCTGTTGTCAGGTAGATGTGTCTTAAACTGCAGGGTTTGAGCGGATTCTTTTTCTCTTCTCTAAAGATCCACGGTGGGATCCGGGTGGGAGTGGGGTGTGGAAGGATTGTTGTGAGGAAACGCTGAAAGATGGGATCTACATTTATCTGTCATTTCCAACAGAGCAGGACGTCGGGAAGACATTTTCAGCCAAAGCTTAAGTCAAAGATCGTTATCAGAAGGTAAGTTCACATCACACAGGTGACCTTCTGTCCTCCTGCGGATGGTAAATGTGCTTAATAAGACATCCATCCTTCCATTATCTACACGGCCTTATCCTTCAGAGAGGAGGCAGCTGACACTGGGGGAGGAAGGGGTTTTATCACCTTCTTTATAGCCGTTATCTCATATTTGTTTTACTCTTATTAAAGGATGTCTAAAACTAGTTGGTGATTTACTTCCTCCCACCAGCAGCTGAGCGCTGATAGAAAATAGAGGATATTTTGGTGGTAAATATCTTATTAACAACATGAGGAAGGTGGAACCAGCAGAAAGTAGAGAAGTGACCCATTTCCCTGGGTTACAACGCGGTGTGTCAAGTGGTAGCAGCTCTCATTTGCTCTGTGAGCCTTGTAATAGTATTCATGAAACACGAACACCAGAGCTCCCAGTCAGTGTGTGTTTGCAAAGGGAAAAGATCCTTAAAAAAAAAATCTGATTCCTTTACCGGAATAAAGGGCCAAGGAGAGACATGACCGTTCAGAAAATCAGAACGACTGTAGCTGCAGGAAACCGACCCACATGTTCTCTGATATATAAGAATGAATTCCTGCTGCTAACGTGTTTTCTGATGCCGCCGTATGAACTCTATCATAAACCAGAAGACGAGCAGAGAGAAATCCTCTTTCCTGGTAAGTGTGTGATGGCATCACTCCCTCTGGACCATCTGGGACCAGGTCAGCCCCACTCCACAGGACAGGAGTCCACCATCTTTACGTGGCTCCACAGTCCTCTATGGTTTCTATGCAGGCTTCATTAGTGGCCTCTGTCTCTACTTATATATCTGGATGCTGTAGCTGATTGTTAAAATGATCTCAGCAGACTTCAAACCTGGTTCTCACATCAGGAGATGTTCTCAAATATTTTTAAACAATTAATTACTAGGGCTCAAACACTTGGATTAATTGATTATTGAAATAATCGTCAACTGATTTAGTGATCGATTGTTCACGGGAGTGTAAAGAGTCTGAAATGTGACTTTAGCTGAAAGGAATCCATTTAGTGCAGCAAATGTACTAAAATTTACAGTCTCTATACTCCAGTTAACAAGTAATCGATTACTAATTTAGTTGACAATAACCTTTAATTGTTTCAGCTAAAATCCAAACAGATTTTATTTAAATATTAGTAAAAAGAAGCTTTTTCACAACCGAAATAGATAATTTAAAAATTACATAAACATCCCAAACAGGAATGTAAAAAAATAAATAAAAATGTTTTCATCATTTTGCATTTAAGATATTTTTTTATTTGTTTGTCTGTCGGTATGCTCTACCCAGAACTCCTCAAAAGTCTTCTTTAAGGAACCTTTGGCTATCTGATTATTAATCAAAAAAATGTATCGACACATTAATCGATTTGCTAATCGTTAGTTGCAGCCCTAATATTTACAGAAACTGAAAGGCAGGTTTTATATAATCAGAAACTGAGGAATATATTGTTTGAGCTGATCAAGTGCTGAAGAAAGTTGCATTCAGCTGAGTAAATAACCTTCAGTTCATTTATATATCCTCAGTTCACAACACCTCAAGGCAATTCAACCGGACCTTCCAGTCAGACTGGTTCAATGTTTTCTATCTAAGGAAAACCAGCTGGTTGCATCGACTCCCTTAAAAGCCAAAGCTGACCAATGGAACGCTCACTGGAGAATCTTCTAGACCAGTGACTTTAACCCTCGCCTCTGGACCCAGTGTCCTTTAGCTTTTGGACGCGTCTCTGTTCTAGAAAACTCAAATCAGTTGATTTCTTTCCCTGCACAGCAGCCACAGAACAGCCTGTTAGAAAGAAGAGAGAAGCCATATCTGTACTGGGAGGAGGAAATGTGGGTTAATCTTCCAAGCATCTATAACTCTGTCGTAAAACTAATTTCATACACAAAAATGCTCCTGATGATTCAAATGAACAAACACAAAACCCACAGAAAAACAACAGACTCTTAAGACCCAGAAACACGACGGGTGGATCTTTGATTGGAATGAGCTCAGGAGGACGGACCTCCAGGTGCTTAAAAACATCAGTGCTTCAAATACAGATAATACACTGAAAAAAACCATCTAGAAACAGCAACAAATTCTTAATAGTATTTCCCATTAATTCAAGTAGAAAATTTGCCAATTTAATTAGTAGTTTTACTCTTAAAAAAAGATAGATAATATGCACTTGAGATAAGACAATGCAATTGTCTTGTTTCATCGGCAAAGTGTCTCATTTACCTCCTTATTTCAAGAAAGAATGCAATTATTTTAAGAAAAAATTACTTATCTAGATTAAATTTTTTTTGGAGTGTAATAATACAGTCGGGTTGCCTCTGATTTAAGCTTGTTTTATGGTTGCCATGACAGTATTTATGAAGTAATTTCAGGTCATTCCTCTAAAACATTGGTTTTTAGGTGCCAACCTACATGTCTGTAGTCGTTTAGCCCCCACATTGCAAAAAACATCTAGAAATAAGTTAAAAATGTCTTAAATTAGGTGTATTTACCCTTAATTTGAGCGGGTAAATAAGATGATCAGCCAATGGAATAAGTATTGTTACTCCTAAAACAAGATAATTAGATAATATACACTTAAAATGAGACAAAGCAATTGTTTTTTTCTTATTTTAAATGTAAATTGTCTTGTTCCATTGGCAAAGTGTCTCACTTACCTCCTCAATTCAAGAAAAAATGCACTTAATTTGGGCAAAAATGACTTATTTAGATTTACATTTTTTGCAGCGGCATTATGGTGACCCGGATGACGGTGGAGCTGTTGAAGCACGAGAGAACCTCACATGGTTTCAGACTCTTGTAGATCTGGTCCAGTTATTCAGAGGGGGACTCTGTCAGCTGCTGCAGCTTTCCTGGGCTTTTGGCACCAGTTACATTTTTCTCTCAGATCTTAAATCCAGGAGAGGAGGGTGTTTGGTGCATGATGTGGACGGGTTGGTGGGAATAGCTGCTTCAGCTGTTAAACAGGTTATAGGTTATACTGGAGCCACCATCTTGGATGTTTTGGTTTTGTGATCACTCATGCTGAGCTGAGTTCCAGGAAGTGGGTGTAACAGCTGAGCAGGTTTCATAGTTGTGCTTCTTCCAGCACATCGCCTCAGTTTTCTCAGTTTATCTGTGGAAACTAACGCTCAAAATAACCAGCAGTTTGTTTGAAAATGTTTGTGACGTTGAAAATCCTTACTTTTATTTCACAAAATACAAAAGGATGGAAATCCATCCAATTGCTTCCAGATTTAAACATCAACACACAACAAAGGAAATTAAATAATTTTAACGATTTTTTAAAATAAACTCTTAATGTTTTCAAACTTTAACAGTTTAAATTTGATCGATCTTTCCTTAACTGCATAGGATTTCACTGTATAACCATTTATTTCTGAAAACTACTCCACTTCTGCGCTGCAAGGAGAGAACAGAGCTCTGACAGCTGCTGTGAGCAGTTATCCTGTTCCAGGACGACTGGACTAATTTCCACTGCTCCTTGGTTTTGCCACAGAAACAACATATTTAATGTTTTCATATAACTTTTTAAAAATTAAATAGAGGATGAGGCTGGCTGCTCCATTTACATTGATCCTGTTCTTTTGTATTTATAGGTAACTGAAGAGCTTTGTTGCTCCATTGCAGCTTTTATTTGACCAAGAACTTATCATTTGTGCTCCGCTAAAATGGAAGATTTGTTTTCTTTCCAGTGTTTCTAGTTTTATTTATACTTTAAAGAAGCATAGTAAAGTTATATACCTCTTAAAAAAAAAAAAAAAAAAAGAGACCGAAATCACAATGTTTACATCCACCAAGCATGAATCCCGATGGTGTTTAGACCTTTTTGAGCCTAAACAGAATTCCAGCGCTTGGTGCAACGGGCTGACATAAACAGACATGTGCAGCATCTGCCGGCAGTCGTACAGAAGTATCCGAAAGTTGGATAGTGCAACTGGTGTACCCATTAAATAGAGCCCTGACCGAACTGCAATGTGTTGCGTTGAAGCAACAGCTCAGCGTGTTCGTTGACCAACCTATTCTAATGAAATAAACTGATCCACAGAAACTACAACTCCCTAGAACAAATCCTCCCTAGAGCCTCCAATCAGAACATGTAGGAAAAAAGGCAATCCTGTTCCTAACAAACGCAGAGGCAACATGAAGTTTGGACATATCAAAATTAAACATTTACAAACTCATAGGCTAAAACCTTTTAATTCCATAAAGGGCCTTGAATGCACCACAGGAAATCATTCCTACCTGTGGTCATCAATCTCTATAACGCGTCCCTCAAGTGATTCAGGCCCCCGTAATTGACATTTATGCACTATTTTTGCACGCCACGTATCACTTTACCTGGATTTTCACTTTATTTGGATTTAGTTTTTACATATGCATAGATATATATATACAGAATTATATGTGTATATATTTTATCTCTTTTTATTGTTATTTTTTTATCTTTATTATATTGTATAGTTGGATGTGTGTATATGTTATATAAAACTGTAACTGGAGCGTGTAACAAAAGTAATTTCCCTCTGGGATTATTAAAGTATTTCTGATTCTGAAATAACGTGTTGTGAATTGGTATTATAAAAAATGTACTGAATTGAACATTGAATACATTAAAATGCCATTTCATCAGTAAATGCCCTGTTGATGATCTCTGAATTTAATCTTCTTCAATAACTTATGTTGTTTATGCTTAGACCGTAGAAACAAAAATAGCATTGCTACACTGCAAAAAATCTAAATCTAGATAAGTCATTTTTTCTTAAAATAAGTGCATTTGTTCTTGAATTGAGGAGGTAAAAGAGACATTTTGCCAATGGAACAAGACAATTTACACTTAAAATAAGAAAACACTATTGCATTGTCTTATTTTGGGCGCATATTATGTCTAATTATCTTATTTTAAGAGTAAAAACATTCATTCAATTGGCAAACTATCATTTACTTACTCAAATTAAGGGTAAATACACTTAATTTCAGAAATTTTAATAATTTCTAGATCGTTTTTACAGTGTAGAATCAGTAATCAGGTGTTTACTCACTCATCCCTCGACTCAGCAGCCACGGCTGAACTCCTCCGCAGCTTTAGTCAACACTAACGTTCTAAGCGTATTCAGATCACTTTTGGAGTCTCATCCTTCGTGGAATCGAATATTTTATTGTGTTTTTTAGCAATGGATCTTTAACTGTTCATTATTTTTACAAATTTGCTAGGCGGTGCCAACTTATCACTTCCTTATGAAACCCCTGCTCACATGTACAGCATCATAACCATTATTGTGAATATACACAAAGGGCTTTATTTACTAAGGGAATATATTAAGCTTAAACACAAATAGATAAACTAGCAGAAGAGGGTAATCTTTCAGAAAACCACATGTAACCAGAGTGAGCTACTGGTGTATACATAAAAAAAAAAAAAGTAAAGTAGATGGTAGCAGTGCTGCAGCCATCAGTGAGCTTCTCTTTGTGCTTTCACTTATCCAGCCATCTATCCAATCACCTGATCTGTTCTCCTTAAAGTGATTCAATTACTCAGAATCAGCAGAAACGTGCAGTTTCATTCTTCAAAAATAAAATGACTGAACTGATTTCTGTACGAGCCAAATTTGAAACAGGATTTTTATTACGCATTTTGCTTTAAACAAAAGAAATAAGTGGCTGATAGAGTAAAATCATTTTCTGATCAAGTTTCATATCAGCTGATTCTCTTTAAGATTTAGAAAAATAAACAAACTGTAGTTTAGGAACGGAAAGTTCTGCATGAAGTGAGATGAAGATTTATTACTGAGGAATAAAAAGATTTCAACACAATTAGCTTAAATATCAGGTCAACTATCATACGCCTTAACTCATTTAATGTTTTTTCTTCTTTTAGGAATCATAAAATGCATCTTTCTTTTTTTTTTCATCGCGTTCATTCTTCAAACAGAATCAATTTCTTTGAATCTTTTGAATGATTTGATGAAACTAAGGAAAAGAACAACTTGACACTGTTGCTACACATAAGAGTTTGTCACAGAATTTATTTCCATTTTCTGACATAACTCCACACAAAAACAAACTGGAGACCAAGCTGAAAAAGAGAGATCCTTCTTTTTTATTTCATTTTTCTTCCTTATTTTTTTGTCTGCTGCTGTTTCAGGAGCTAAGGTACAAGGCCTTATTCCAAGTGTTTTCACAGGTCTAAAGAATGAAACTGGAGAGAAATCTCTTTTTCTAGAACACAGAGAGATGGCTAACTTTATGCTTTTAAAGAGGGACGGAGCTCAGGTGAGGGAGAGGAGGCAGGTTGCAGAACAGCAGTGAAATCTGAACAGGAGTTACGGGAGGGTGGAGGGATTCCACGGTGTTCACAGACAGACAACTGGGACAGATCGACAGGCAGGGGGAGGAGGGGGGGGTCGGTAGGGGTGCAGGAGGGAAGGTGTGCTTTGTCATGTCTGAATGAAAACAAGCAGCTCTCAGACCCATTAACTTAAAAAAAAAAGAAGAAACAGCAAAAAATTAAAAAATATGCAGTCGTCTATTAGAAAACATTAAACAGAAAAAAACAGGGATGGGAGGGGGCAGGGAGGGAATAAGTTGCACCTTTAATTCCATCCTACTGGGGGCGGGATGGAGCGCTTAGATTACTGGTGGGACTGGTTGTTTTACAGAGGATGAGGAAGAGGAGGACGGCTGCGGAGTTCTGGCACCGAGTGAAGAGAAGGAGGGAGGAATGGCAGTGATTACGGAGCTGGATCCGGGAAATAAAAAAGCGACATCCGCTCACTCCGGATGCCAAGACGGGAGCCACCGTGGTTTCTGGAGAACAGTCCGGTTTGCTCTTGGAATCGGATGTTTGTGGCGCTCCTGACGGCGGTGAAATTGGAGCGCGCTAGCGCTGAGCGGCAGCAGCCAGCGGTGGAGGAATAACATCGGCAGTGTTTCTGGCAGGTAAGAGCTGGACAGACTTTAGATAGAAAAATGGGCAAAAGGGGCGGAGAGGATGGGGGAGCTTGTAAAAGGCCGCTCCTCCCCCATCCTCACCCCTTCTGATGTTGGTCCTCTAGTTGCCTTGGCAGTTGTGGCTTTAGTTAGTGTAGAAATGAAGATTAAGGAATAGAGAGGAGATGAGCAGAGTAAACATTTTCTTGTTGTTTTGGGACAGAACAAAATGAGAGACAGATGATCAGAAGGAGGAAAGAGGGGGAGAAGGAGGGACGGATGATTCAAGGAAGGATGGAGTCAGAAAATGATGCTTTGATTTAATAATAAGTCTCTTTTTCCACCCAGCCTGCAAAGAAAGAAAGGAAAAAGGAAGAGAAGAAGAAGGAGCAAACAGTTACTACCTGAATTCAGTCTGAATGGCTTTACTTAGAAATCCAGCTTCATGAGTTTCTTCTGGTCATTCAAAGGCTGCGGCTCACACTGCGTGTGTTTGAGTGGGAGCTTACCTCCAGGGTTTCGGCGAAGGATGAGTTTTCGGATCTCATCGTAAACAAAGATGAGGAAACTGTACGGGAACGCACAGAACCACCAGCTTGGCCTGAGGGAGAACATGATTAGGAGTGAGAGCAGATCAGGCTTCCAAAAGGAGGAACAAAGAACAGATACTACTGAATAAAAGGTTTTACTGCTGAATTATCTTTACTAGCATGTCAATGATCTGCTAAAACCACAAACAAAGTAGGACAGGATCACTAGGATCAGAGACTGAGCATGTTGAAGCTCTGATGGCGATGCTTCTTACTTTAGAGGGTACATCCGTAACGCCACGTCCATCCCTGGGCAGTAGGACAGGAAAGCAGCCAGAGCTGTTTCCTCAAACAGGCCAAATATTAGAATCTTGTTCCTGGAAAGAGAGAAAAACGCAGGAAGGACTCAGGAAACAAGAATCTAAGACTCAACACAAGCAAGGACATCCAAAATAACACAGATGAAAGAAAGAACCCAAAGTTCGATTAGAAAAAAAAACAAACATTCAACTGTTTGTTTGATTCAGGTTAGAGAAACAGTGTGTTAGCACATCTTGTTTTTTGGTGCCACCTTTTGAATGCAGTGAGGAACTGCAGTTTATATAAATCTTTCTATCCTCATTGCATATTTAGAAAAAACAAAACCTGCTGACCTTTAAAATAACATATCTAGTTCAATAATTCACCATTAATCTGTTAAAAGTTTTCCAGTCAAACTACCATCATCTAAAGGTACAGTGAAGGTGAATAAAAGCTTGGACGTAAACATGTATTGATCTCTCAATGGAGAAATGTACTAGTTGGCACACAATGAATGGACATTAGACCAGTGGAAATCTGTGCTTTGGTCTGATGAGTCCAAATCTGAGATCTTTGGTTCCAACCATTGTGTCTTTGTGCGACTAAGAAGAGGTGAACGGATGGACTCTACATGCCTGGTTCCCACTGTGAAGCACGGAGGAGGAGGTGTGATGGTGTAGGGGTGCTTTGTTGGTGACACTGTTGGGGATTTATTCAAAACTGAAGGCATACTGAACCAACATGGCTACCACAACACCTTGCAGCAGCATGCTATTCCATCCAGTTTGCATTTAGCTGGACCATGATTTATTTTTCAACAGGACAATGACTCCAAACACTCCTCCAGGCTGTGTAAGGACTATTGACCAAGAAGGAGAGTGATGGTGTGCTGCGCCAAATGACCTGGCCTCAACAATCACCGGACCTGAACCCAATCGAGGTGGTTTGGGGTGAGCTGGACCACAGAGTGAAGGCAAAAGGTCCAACAAGGTCAAGACTGTTGGAAAACCATTTCAGGTGACGACCTCTGGAAGCTCATCAAGAAAATGCCAAGAGTTTGCAGTAATCAATGCAAAAAGTGGCTTCTTTGAAGAGCCTAGAATATAAGACATATTTTCAGTTGTTTCACACTTTAAGTGTTGCACCGATACAGATACCAGTATCGGACACGGCCCCGATCCAGCACTATAATGGTGGTATCGGTATCAGCGAGTACCAACAAATAGGGCCGATACCATTTTGAGAGCCAAAAGTTTATTCAACTATTGTCACCCATTCCAGGTAGGCAATAAAAAGTTCTACTGGATCCACTTTGTATTAGTCTTTTTCCTGCTTCACAAAGGTAGGCAGCAGCTTGACAAAGCCATGATGGCAATTATTTTACATCCAAGTAATATGCAGTTCTTCATATACACAAACACATCAATTTCAAACAGATGGTATCGGTATCGGCCGACACTGCAGAGCCAGGTATCAGATATCGGTATTGGGGCTAAAAAATGGCTTCAGCGCAACACTATTACTTACTATACTTTTGTTAAGTATATAATTCCACATGTTTTCATTCATAGTTTTGATGCTTTTGGTGTAAATCTTAAATTTTCATGGTCATTAAAATAAAGAAAACTCTGAATGAGAAGGTGTGTCCAAACTTTTGCTCTGTACTGTATATCTGACAGCTGAAGTCTCTTATTTAGCAGCATTATTATACATGGTTATTGCACAGAGTATTAACATCGGTATATATATATATATATATATATATATATATATATATATACACTATATTGCCAAAAGTATTTGCTCACCCATCCAAATTATTGGAATCAGGTGTTCCAATCACTTCCATGGCCACAGGTGTATAAATTCAAGCACCTAGGCATGCAGACTGTTTTTACAAACATTTGTGAAAGAATGGGTCGCTCTCAGGAGCTCAGTGAATTCCAGCGTGGAACTGTGATAGGATGCCACCTGTGCAACAAATCCAGTCGTGAAATTTCCTCGCTCCTAAATATTCCACAGTCAACTGTCAGCTGTATTATAAGAAAATGGAAGTGTTTGGGAACGACAGCAACTCAGCCACGAAGTGGTAGGCCACGTAAACTGACGGAGCGGGGTCAGCGGATGCTGAAGCGCATAGTGCGAAGAGGTCGCCAACTTTCTGCAGAGTCAATCACTACAGACCTCCAAACTTCATGTGGCCTTCAGATTAGCTCAAGAACAGTGCGCAGAGAGCTTCATGGAATGGGTTTCCATGGTCGAGCAGCTGCATCCAAGCCATACATAACCAAGTGCAATGCAAAGCGTCGGATGCGGTGGTGTAAAGCACGCCGCCACTGGACTCTAGAGCAGTGGAGACGCGTTCTCTGGAGTGACGAATCGCGCTTCTCCATCTGGCAATCTGATGGACGGGTCTGGGTTTGGCGGTTGCCAGGAGAACGGTACTTGTCTGACTGCATTGTGCCAAGTGTAAAGTTTGATGGAGGGGGGATTATGGTGTGGGGTTGTTTTTCAGGAGCTGGGCTTGGCCCCTTAGTTCCAGTGAAAGGAACTCTGAATGCTTCAGCATACCAAGACATTTTGGACAATTCCATGCTCCCAACTTTGTGGGAACAGTTTGGAGCTGGCCCCTTCCTCTTCCAACATGACTGTGCACCAGTGCACAAAGCAAGGTCCATAAAGACATGGATGACAGAGTCTGGTGTGGATGAACTTGACTGGCCTGCACAGAGTGCTGACCTCAACCCGATAGAACACCTTTGGGATGAATTAGAGCGGAGACTGAGAGCCAGGCCTTCTCGTCCAACATCAGTGTGCGACCTCACAAATGCGCTTCTGGAAGAATGGTCAAAAATTCCCATAAACACACTCCTAAACCTTGTGGACAGCCTTCCCAGAAGAGTTGAAGCTGTTCTAGCTGCAAAGGGTGGACCGACGTCATATTGAACCCTATGGATTAGGAACGGGATGTCACTTAAGCTCATATGTGAGTCAAGGCAGGTGAGCAAATACTTTTGGCAATATAGTGTATATATATATATATATATATATATATATATATATATATATATATATATATATATATATATATATATATATATATATATATATATATATAGCTATTGCACTGGGTATCAAATAGAAAAAAATAAAAGACAGGTTATTGTATCTAAGGAGGATTTCTGACTCACTTCATTCCCTGCTGGAACACAGAGTTGCGTCTAGTCTTGCAGATAATGACATCGGCCCACTGCACCACCACGATGCTGACAAAGAAAGCTGTGTGGCACGTGAACTCTACTATCTTACGCTGCTCATAGGTCTGTGCAGGAAAACACAATACAGTTAGTGATGATGCCGATGCTCTTTTTTTTATACCATCACAAAGTTTTTCCACATGGTTAAAATCTATCCAAACAAGGACAGGAAGTGTTAGCAGAGATATTTTAATCAAATGGTTTAGAATACAGGCCTCATGAGAACAAACAGAAGCTCATCAGGCTAACAGGGATGTAGCAGCTGCAGTTCCTACCCATTGCTGTCCATAGCTGTCCTCAAGGTCGTTGTTGGAGCGATCGTCCCAGTTCAGTCGGATACCAACCAGCAGAGATGGCAGGAAACCGTTTTCAGCCATGATGACGAAATAAGCAAAGAAGCCTCCGAGAGCTTGGATCATGCCTGTAAGAAAAGAGGGTAGCGCACTCGTTAGCAGAGGCTTGTAACAAATTTGTGGAAAAAAAGGGGTGAAGAAGCTATTTTAACTGAAGCAAGAATCAGATCAAATGAAAGTGAATATTACATGTTTTATTGCTCTGAAATATGTAGAAAATGGTTCATATGATGAAAGTGTTTGATTCTGATGTTCCTCCAGGTAGAGGCTCCTCCTACTAGGGTGACCAGATGTGCAGATTTTTGAGACAGATTCATTTTCTGTTACATCAAAAGAAAGAAGTTATATAGAGCTAATATGGAGCTTGGATTTCCATCAAACTGCTACATAGGACAAATCAAAATAGTACAGTGGTCTACTGAGGTCAGAGCTATGCAAGCACAGCAGCAGGGAATCATGTGCAACCTATCCAGCTCCATACATATGAAAGAGGTTTCAGTCAGCTCATGTGATCTGATTTTCCATTAGATTGGATGCTTAAAGTTCGTTGTGTTCGGGCCTTTAATGCTGAAGCCTAAAACTGCAGCCTCTGCCTCGGTCTTCTCTTGTCTGACATTTCCATTCTCTCTGCTTTCAAGAATAGAATTCAGCTTTATTGTCATTACACTATCACAAGTACAAAGCAACAAAATTCACTCTCTGCATTTAACCAATCCCTTTGGGGAAAAGTGGGCTGCCATTGTGTGGCACATGAGGAGCAGTCTGGGGTTAAGGGTCTTGCTCAGGGACCCAGAGTGGCAGTCCATGGGAGTGGGGCTTGAACTCAGAACCTCTGGGATACAAGCGCAATGCCCTAACCACTAGCCCGCCACTCCTCAAACCACATCTCCACATCTTCTCCATTCAAATCAGAACATGTTGGTCCTCATGGTGCTTCCTTTAAATACAGCTCAGTCTAGTCCTGAAGAACTGGCTTCCCTGTTGAGTCATGAATCTGTGGAGAGCTGGTGGTCTACTTTCTCCAATATAGAAGCGTGGATATTCATTGCTGCTGCTGAGCTTGTGTTTGCGAATTTTATCTTCAAGATGGACCAACCTCAGAGTTCAATATGGTGTAAAAAAGAACCAAGATGTTGTGTGTTTTTCTATTCCTCAGTTTAGTCTTTTTTATAGTGATTTAAGCATCATCTGACTTTCTGGGAAGTAAGGTTTGATGCTCTAGAGGTAAAGAAAGTCTGATATTTACCAGCCACATCAGTCAGAAAGTAGTTTCAGTCTTTAGAATCTTAATTTTCTTCAGAGTTTAAGGATTGTGTTTCATGAGATTGCGGAGGTTATCACTGGGGTATTGCTGGGTTGTTTGAGTAGTAGTTGAGTAACACTCATCCAGGAGTAGCGAATCCTTCAAAGTAAGGCCCCGTCCACACGAAGCCGAACCCTGGCCTAAACGCACAAATTTTTCACCAAACCAGCCTCTCATCCATACGAAGCCGGCGTTTCGGGGGTCTGTAAACGATCTTTGTTTTATTCAGCCTTCAGAGTGGGAAGATTTTGAAACGCCGTTTTCGCGTTTCCATCTTTAAGCTCTAACCGCATTTTTTTCCTTACAAGCATGCGTCATAGCGTGGCCTCTAAACACGCATGCGCGACACAGTATCACAACAACAATGGCGCCGTACTGTGTTGAATGGTTGCTGCTCATGCTACTCACCCTGCTGTCGGGCTTACAACAGAATCTTCTTCTTCTGGAATATCTCCAGGAAGAACAGAGCAATATCGACGACATAGTTCAGTACCTGAATTTGACTGAACCACGAAAATGGACCCGCAGGGCAACCATGTATAAATATTAGTGCGCATGCCCAACATTTCGTCGCCTATTTTTGCTTTGGCACGACAGCGCCACTTACAGGCCTGGCATACATTTTGCAGCATTTTCATGTATTCGTGTGGACGATCACATTTATTTTACGTCTCCGTCTTTACGACAAACGTTCTGGAAAATATTAGCGTTTCGTGTTCGTTATTACTTTGTGTGGACGGGGCCTAAAAGACTTCCTGGGTGTGAGATTGTGTTTCCGTCTACTTGCCAGGTTGGGTGTGCCTCCCCCGCCCCACCTATTGAACATCCTAAGCCCAAGTATAGTGTAGGGCCTCCTCCCCCTTCGTATGCTTCCTGCCAGTGACAGGTTTCTGTGTCTGCTGGTGCCCTGACGGTTCTCTGGGTGCGGGGTTGGGTACTTCAGTGGGCGCTGTGTCATTCTTGGGGGCCTAATGGGCTCGTGGCAGCGAGGGACCCTGGAGTATTAAACTTCAATAAAGTGGACTTTGTAAATAGCCTTATGATGAGGTGTTGTAAATTGGTGCTAAATAAATACATTGAAGGGAATTAATGCTAGGTTGCTAAGTTGCACAGTGGGTAGCACCGTTGCCTTGCAATGGGTTCAAACCCCGGCCCGGGGTCTTTCTGCAGGAAGTTTGCATGTTCTTCTTGAGCATGCGTACTTGGAGACCTAACATGACTGTTAGGTTAATTGGCTTCTCTAAATTCTCCTTAAGTGTGAGTGTGTTTATCCTGTTTGTCTCTGTTGCCCTGTGATGGATTGGCGACCTGTCCAGGGTGGACCGCGCCTCTCGCCTTTAGAAAGCTGGAGATAGGCACCAGCACCCCTTGCAACCCTGCTTGGGATAAGCGTGACGGGAAATGGATGGATGGCTGCGTTGCTCACCTGAGAAGTTTACATGTGAAAAGCTGCAGAGATAAGGTGCTGCTGCAAAATATTTTCAGGAGAGAATCTCTGATAGCCTTATTTATCTGATGATCATAGTTAGAATGCTACATCAATAAAACTAAGGAACATTCACAAACGTGAATAATTGCTTTATTTCCACTTGTTTAGTATGTTTTATAAACTAAATGAGATTATGGGACTTTATGTCCATCTCCTTGTGTAGCTTCTTAAACTCTGATCAAAGTACTAATGGTGTGAAGAGTAACTGAACCCACCGATCTGTCCATAGGCGATACTGATGAGTCTCTCATTGACCAGTTTGTCCCTCAGTGGGTTCCTTGGCTGGCGCTTCATGATGTCACTTTCTGCTGCTTCATAGGCGAGAGAAATGGCAGGAACCTGAAACAGAACCGGCAGATTAGGTTTGTTTGATCAGGAAGCTGCATTTCTAACAGAATCAAAATCAGTATTTAAAGAGTTCACAGAAAGAAATCACATGTTTTGAAAATGAATACAGGTGCTGATTATAAAGTTAGAATATCAGGATGAACAGCGGTGCAGTCTGGTCTTTCTGCATGTTCTCCCCATGCTGCATGGGTTCTCTCCAGGTACTCCAGCTTCCTCCCACAGTCCAAATCCACGGCTGTTAGGTTGATCTGTTTTTCTAAATTGTGAGAGTGTTGGCTTTTTTCATTTGTAAGATAAACCAATGAATGTTAGTCTTTATATAAAAAAAAAAAAAAAACATATGTAGAACAAAGCAGCCAACATTTGTTATAACTTGTTCTGAACCTGATATAAAATAAAACAGTTTAACTTTAAATTTGTTAACACTAGAAACAATTGCTTATTGTTCATTCATCTACTTTATTCTTAAGGAGAATAAAAATGAAAAAAAAAAAAAGAATAAACACTTTTAACAAAGGTTCCTTTAAATAATGTTCCTACACTGCCACCTTGTGTCCATTTTAAGTTATCATTCTTGAGTTCAGACTCATTTACACATAAATACATTATTCAGTTTGCAGATCTACTTAGTGCTCCTCTGTTATATAGAGAACAGTGTAATTTACTAGTAAATTTTAATTAATTAATACTGTTTGAATGTTCACAGCTGAAATATTATGATTCCCACCGCAAACAGATGTGTTGCCTTTTCCATCTGTCATCAGTGTTTATAAATGCGGAACCTGTGAGACTCCAGTATAAATTGCAAACAATGGACTGAACAGGGATATTTCTAAAGCCTGGATGTGATCAAAGGTTCAGTGTCCTGACTGATGTTTTGTTCTCACCATGTCGGTTCCCAGGTCAATGCAGAGGATGGTGATGGTACCCAGGGGCAGTGGGATGTTGACCAGGATGAAGAACAGGAATGGCGTGATCTCTGGGATGTTGCTGGTCAGAGTGTAGGCAATGGACTTCTTCAGGTTGTCAAAAATCAGGCGTCCTTAAAGCAAAAACATGGATGGTCTATATTTCAGCTCTGCAAACATGGACTTCCACAGTACTGATGCAGTTTTAGGCCCTTTCTCAGTTCCTAACCAGGTGTTATTTTTCTTGCTCCAACCTCTCACTCATTCCTTGTTTTTGAATCACTAACCTTCTTCCACTCCAGTGACAATGGAGGCAAAGTTGTCGTCCAGCAGAATCATGTCTGCTGCTTGCTTGGAAACGTCAGAGCCTGAAATCCCCATAGCAACGCCGATGTCGGCCTTCTTTAGGGCAGGGGAATCGTTCACGCCATCCCCCGTTACAGCCACTATGGCTCCCTGGAGGCAAAGTTTTACATTAGAGCCAAAATGAAGGACATCTGTAATTGACCGTAATGGCTGCTGCCTTTACGAACCTGTCGCTGGCAGCCCTCGACAATGATGAGTTTCTGCTGTGGGGAGGTTCTAGCAAAGACAATCTCTGTGTGGTTCCTCAAAATGTCATCGATTTGGTCCTGACTCAGATCTTTAAGATCTGTGCCGTGGATGACGCATGCCTTAGCATCCCTGTAAAACAAAAAACAGAATTAATATGAACAGTTTGCTTTAATCTTCTTTATCATAAATCCACATTCAGTTTTCTTCATTAAAACAATGCTACATGGATTAATGTTTGCTATCCACCTTACCTGGGGTTAACTTGGCTCACAGGGATGTTTAGACGAGCAGCAATGTCTTCCACAGTTTCATTTCCCTCTGAAATGATGCCGACACCCTTAGCAATGGCCTTGGCTGTGATTGGATGGTCACCTGTCACCATAATGACCTACAGAGGAAGCAGCGTTAGGTGAGAATACAGAAACACAGCAACACCAGGTAGAGAAATCTTTATGAAGGACAACAGTGACAGAGAAATGCAAGAAAATGTTTGAATCCATAGATAATCCTAGATAACTGTGCTTAAATTCTTCTTCTTTTTTAAGCACTTTGATCTTCTGTTGCAGCATTAAGGGCTTTAATAAATAAAAATAAACAGAATGTGACTGGAAATTGTTTCAAATTAGAAATAGAACAGCACATCAGCTGTTTTCTTGTATATCAGCCGATGCCTGTTTTCACGCATCTATTTGTGCAGCCTTAGGATCAGGTAAGGTGCATGCATTGCCCCTCCCTCCATCTGCTAACATTGAGATTTCTTTTTTGTTTAAATTGAGACTTGTGCAACAGTTGTCATCATTGTGTTAGTAAGAATAAAAAGCATTATTGTTCCACAGAATGATAGTCTCCCCCCCCACATAAAAAAATAAAAATCAGTACCTAATATCAGGGATGTATGTAGTCTAATGTAGACGTGTCAGACTCTAATTTTGATGTCAGGATGGAAAAGTTCCCACCTTGATGCCAGCTGAGCGGCATTTTCCCACAGCGTCAGGCACGGCTGCGCGAGGAGGATCGATCATGGACATGAGGCCCACAAAGCACAGGTTTTCAGTCTGGAAGTTGACATCATCTGTATCAAAGGCAAAACCTTTGGGGTACTTGTCCTCTGGCATAAACAGGTGGCAGAAACCTGGAAGAAAGACGGGGGGGTTGAGGTAAAAACTGATAGATGCCAAACCTGTTTAGGGTCAGTCCAAACTAATGACACTGTACCTACATGAAAATGAACCAGCAAAACAGCCAAATTTACCAAATAAATCATTGGAGACAGACTAATAAATATACACAAGTATTTATTAATTGCATGTTGTAAAAACTGGTTATGGTTCTGCATAATGCACACATTTACTTGTTGAGAAGTGGTTCTTTATTGCTTATTTAATAGAAGACTGCTTGATGACTGCAAAGACAACGTTTTCTGTGTTTACAAAATGACAATAAAAGTTGTCTAAGAGATATTTTTCCTTCACCATAAAAAGCAAAACCTAGGAATTCGGGAAAAAGAGCGTAATTCTGGTTATGTCCCATTTACCTATAGTATCTTTATGTGAATATTTAAAGGATTAATGTAATTTTGTTATTAGTTTATTGTTAATATATGAAATGAAAAATCAAATTAAAACATTCAGTCTTAGAGAATCACTGTTTTAGAGGTGAACTGCTTGGGTCATAAAATACACTATATTGCCAAAAGTATTTGCTCACCCATCCAAATTATTGGAATCAGGTGTTCCAATCACTTCCATGGCCACAGGTGTATAAATTCAAGCACCTAGGCATGCAGACTGTTTTTACAAACATTTGTGAAAGAATGGGTCGCTCTCAGGAGCTCAGTGAATTCCAGCGTGGAACTGTGATAGGATGCCACCTGTGCAACAAATCCAGTCGTGAAATTTCCTCGCTCCTAAATATTCCACAGTCAACTGTCAGCTGTATTATAAGAAAATGGAAGTGTTTGGGAACGACAGCAACTCAGCCACGAAGTGGTAGGCCACGTAAACTGACGGAGCGGGGTCAGCGGATGCTGAAGCGCATAGTGCGAAGAGGTCGCCAACTTTCTGCAGAGTCAATCACTACAGACCTCCAAACTTCATGTGGCCTTCAGATTAGCTCAAGAACAGTGCGCAGAGAGCTTCATGGAATGGGTTTCCATGGTCGAGCAGCTGCATCCAAGCCATACATAACCAAGTGCAATGCAAAGCGTCGGATGCGGTGGTGTAAAGCACGCCGCCACTGGACTCTAGAGCAGTGGAGACGCGTTCTCTGGAGTGACGAATCGCGCTTCTCCATCTGGCAATCTGATGGACGGGTCTGGGTTTGGCGGTTGCCAGGAGAACGGTACTTGTCTGACTGCATTGTGCCAAGTGTAAAGTTTGGTGGAGGGGGGATTATGGTGTGGGGTTGTTTTTCAGGAGCTGGGCTTGGCCCCTTAGTTCCAGTGAAAGGAACTCTGAATGCTTAAGCATACCAAGACATTTTGGACAATTCCATGCTCCCAACTTTGTGGGAACAGTTTGGAGCTGGCCCCTTCCTCTTCCAACATGACTGTGCACCAGTGCACAAAGCAAGGTCCATAAAGACATGGATGACAGAGTCTGGTGTGGATGAACTTGACTGGCCTGCACAGAGTCCTGACCTCAACCCGATAGAACACCTTTGGGATGAATTAGAGCGGAGACTGAGAGCCAGGCCTTCTCGTCCAACATCAGTGTGCGACCTCACAAATGCGCTTCTGGAAGAATGGTCAAAAATTCCCATAAACACACTCCTAAACCTTGTGGACAGCCTTCCCAGAAGAGTTGAAGCTGTTCTAGCTGCAAAGGGTGGACCGACGTCATATTGAACCCTATGGATTAGGAACGGGATGTCACTTAAGCTCATATGTGAGTCAAGGCAGGTGAGCAAATACTTTTGGCAATATAGTGTATGTTTCAATAGGAACAACAAATCACCAGGTTGGGGTGGCCATGGCAACCCAGGCCCCCCAGAGGTTGTATAAAACCAAGTTGTTCACAAATAGAGAGAAGTTGTAACAAATATCCTAAATGAAACTCTAGCGTAATTCTGGGCTTTTAGACAAACCTTCTAGTTTTCAGTCGTCTGCCTGCCTAATAAGCTAAACCTTCTGGACTGAGACACTTAACTGTACATGTAGGTTTCCTCCAGTGTCAGTAAGAACACATCATCCACCCTCAACCTGAACACAGAGACACCCGGGGTATGGCAAGCCATTTTAACATAAATTCTGTAGTACCGCCTTTACATTTAAGATATCTCAAATAGTTTTTTGACTAGATGTTTTAGTGATTTAAGATATCTCTAATTACATTCCTACTAGTCGAACTGACATCAGATTTACCATCAACTTGTATGGAGAAGTCAGTTTAAGATATCTAGAATGAAATACTGACTATCTGAAATAAACATTTCAGATATCTACGATTAAATTACGACTAGTCAAAGTAATTTCAAAAGATCTCGGTTTTAGTTTTGACTAGTCATAATTCTTAAATGCCACCATAATTCATCTTCAATGTATTTTTGGATAGGAGATATGCAGTTTTGACTAGTGAAAACTAAATTATAGATATCTTAAAAGCACATAATGACTAGACAAAACAGATTTAAAGATATCTTAAATTGAAATTCTGACTAGTCAATGTGTCACAATCTTTTTGGGCTTCCAGGAGGATCATTCCTAAAAAAATCCTTACTTTCAGTTTAATCCACAGGAGGAAAAGTTAAATCAGCTCCATTTACTGTTATTTTCAGCGTCCCTACATATGAAGTGCCGATGTGTGACGCTTTAAATGACGAAGAGGGGGCGTAATTTGAGATATCTTGAAAGGAATTTTGAATAGTCAAAATTTAATTTAAGATATCTTAAATTATTCTTCCTAATCAGAATGTAAATACAGATATCTTAAATTACCATTCCGGATAGTCAAAATATGGTTTTGTCAAGTCAAAATGTATTTTAAGATATCTGGAATGTAGTTATGGATGGTCAGACGAAACGGAATGTTTGTTAAAACGGCTTGCCATACACGGGGGTCCTCAGCCCCACTCTCTATTCAATGTTTACTCATCACTTATCCCCATTCCCAGCAATCTAGTTTACTAATGACATCACTGCTGCTGATTTTTTTGTTTTGTTATTACACTGAGCAAATAAACTCTCTGCATTTAAACCATCCCCTTGGGAAGCAGTGAGCAGTGAGCTGCCATTGTGCGGCGCCCAAAGTGTGGGGTTAAGGGTCTTTGCTCAGGAACCCAGAGCAGCAGGGGCTTGAACTCAGAACCCCTGGATTCCAAGCGCAAAGCTCTAACTACTAGGCTGCCACTAGTGGATGGGATTTCCAGTGTTGAATACATTACTTTAAAAAAGTAACTAGGTAGTTACATCTGCAAAAAGTAACTAAGGTAGTAACTGCACAATGAAAGTAACTATGAAAATGTTTATTATCTAAAACTTATAAAATAAGCATGAAACTGAAAAATGTTTTTTTAATCAAATATAACTAAAGTAAAATATACTTTGCAATAGAATTGAACAGGAGTTACATTACGGTTCAAGGCTCACAGGTAACTGTTGCCCTTCTGTTAAGCCAAAGTTAATCGCCAAACCTTTTACTGAACTTTTCAGAGATTAATGCTCTTCATCCCGCTTGTTTACCATCTGCTGCTTTAATCCTCTAGGAAGGGACCACTGGGTGTCATCGTTGGCATGTTTCTTTAAATAATGTATGACCTCACTGAGTAAAATCCTCACTGCTGATATTTTTATTAAGATGAGGTAGCGTGCATGTCATAACTGTTGGGTTTTCTGATTTTCTTTGATTCTGCAAAACCTTCTAGACTGGGGTCTGCAACCTTAATATCCAAAGAGCCATTTTTCCCCTAGTCCGATTAGGTAAAAGTCATTTAGAGCAGCAAAATACAACATAACTCTTTAAAAGGCAACATATTATTTTTATTAAATATCAGTAGTAGGGTATCTGTTGCCATCTTAAACAGCAAAAAGTTAATGGTTTAGCTTTTAAAATAATGATAAAACATGTCATCTACAAGAAAATTAAAAGAACAATGGCTCTAAAAAACAGATTATTTTTAGGCCATTTTGTTGTGAAAATTCAGCTCAAATATTCTTTATAAAAACCACTAAAGCTCCTAAGACTGATGTTTATTGTAAAAGTATATTAGTTAGTTATTTCTATAATTTTTAGCCTATATTAAGAGCCATCATACAGGGTCCAAAGAGCCTCCTGTTAAGTTAAAACTCTTCCTGTTCTTTTCCACTGTCATGCTTGGTTTGCAGGATTGCTGCAAAGTCCACAACATAACAGAGAAACATTTTGCAAAATCAATGAGAGTAAAAACTTGGATCACAATTGTCAAACTCAGTTTTAATATTAGGCTATTTCAGCATTTGTTAGGTTTTTAAAAGGGCTGGCTGCAGCTGTATGATAAAACTTTTGATTTAATAATTTTTCTTCATAACTTTTGAACTTTACTCCAATCAATTCAGTTTACTTAATTCACTATAAAGAACAAACGTCTCCAATTTCATCACATGATATGCCTTTTTTAGGCTCTTGGGGGCCATTGGGAAAAATTCCCTTGGTGAGCCAGATCCAGCCCGTGGGCCTTGAGTTTGAACCGTTGCCTCAACTAGAAAACGTTTAACCCGTCTGTCTGCATGATTGACTGATTGTACTGTGTGAAGAGCCTTTAGATGACGTGTTGTGAATCGGTGCTAGATACTGTAAATAAACTGGATTAAACTGAAACCATTGGTAAATTACTTGTTGAGGGGAAAGTTGTTTTTTTCCATAAGTGACTGATCTGATTTTTGAGATCTTTTTTATTTTTCTTTCTCAAAAGGTAAAAAGCTAATTGAAAAGTTAAAAAGTTAATAAGCGTAGTTAACAATTAAATTTTAGGTTTATAAACAAAACATTGTAAGAGCCAGTATCAGCATTAATGCCTGTAAGGTTATGTTGCCCCAAAATATGTTTCTTTTACTCTTACAGTGTTTTTCATGAATTTCCTATAGAGGCACTTATTTTATTTTAATATATATTCGGTGAAGTTGCCGTTTCTTTTTATTACATTGACATTCATTTTTCCCATTACAAAAGTAATGAAGTCTTATCCTGGATTCCAATAACACTATTGGGTTAATTTTCAAAGCATATCGCCCCAAAAACAATAAGGCCAGAGTGAGTATTATGGTGCCTTTTTCAGCAAACACACATTCAGGAAAACAGCTGTTTGTACAGAAAGCTGCTAGAATCGGACCAACATTCTATGGAAAGACCCACTACAGGAAACATTGCTTGAATAATAATTTTCTTTATCATTTCACTTACTACACAGGCTCTATGGACTAACCTGGTATTTCTTTGCAGCTCCTACCAAAAAGTTAACATTAGAAACATTTAACAGCAGTTAGGCCCCGTTCACACGAAGTCAAAACCTGGCCTAAACACACACATTTTTCACCAAACCAGCCTCTCATCCATACGAAGCCGGCGTTTCGGGGGTCTGTAAACAATCTTTTTTTTATTAAGCCTTCAGAGTGGGAAGATTTTGAAACGCCGTTTTCGCGTTTCCATCTTTAAACCCTAACCGCATTTTTTTTCTTACACGCATAGCGTCGCCTCTAAACACGCATGCGCGACACAGTATCACAACAACAATGGCGCCGTACTGTGTTGAATGGTTGCTGCTCATGCTACTCACCCTGCTGTCGGGCTTACAACAGAATCTTCTTCTTCTGGAATATCTCCAGGAAGAACAGAGCAATATCGACGACATAGTTCAGCACCTGAATTTGACTGAACCACGAAAATGGACCCGCAGGGCAACCATGTATAAATATTACTGCGCATGCCCAACATTTCGTTGCCTGTTTTCGCCTATTTTTGCTTTGGCACCACAGCGCCACTTATAGGCCTGGCATACATTTTGCAGCTTTTTCATGCATTCGTGTGGACGATCACATTTATTTTACGTCTCAGTCTTTACGACAAACGTTCTGGAAAATATTAGCGCTTCGTGTTCGTTTTGACTTTGTGTGGACGGGGCCTTAATCTGACGTGTTTAATACTTTTCTTTGTTGTCATAGAGACCAGCAGAATCTGAGTTCCAATTTTCCCTGTTTTGCTGTCATCCTTACCCAGCACTCTCTCTCCCAGTCCTCCCAGTTCCAGGTAGGCGTTCTGGAAAGATTCCTTCATCTCGTCGTCCATGGGCTGCTCTTTGCCCTGGATCATGATGGTGGAGCAGCGGTCCAGGATCCTCTCAGGGGCTCCCTTCATCACCAGCAGGTAACGGTTGTCAGTTTCTTCCTCAGTTTCATGGATTGAGAGCTAAATGGGAACAGATTCAGATATTCATTTTGGCAGGTATTTAGTGAATAATCATTAGAGTTTGTGGCTTTAGATCCAACTGACTGATTGGTTTAGACTGTGTACCTGATACTTGTTGGTGGAGTTGAACGGGATCTCAGCCACCTTCTTGTTCTTGTCCCTGATGGTTTTGACGGGGCCGCAGGACAACTCGATGCACTTGAGCAGAGCGGACTCTGAGGCGTCGCCGGCGACATCCCGTTTGAGGATGGGCAGAGATTCCTGACCGGCCTTGAACACAGCACGGTTGCACAGTGCAGCAATGCGAGCCAAAGACACCCACGTAGTTGAACTTTTGTCAAAGGAGCAACCTAAAAGGGTTAGAGAGTGTTAGGCTGCTACGTATTCAACACAAATCTAATGTTCATAACTGAAAATGACAAACCAATAGCTTTTATTCTTTTCTAGCTGTGCTGCATTTGGTGAAAATGTTAGCTTTAAAGTTTATTTTAATTGTATAAATATCACATGCACAATGTTTGCAGCTAGTGGTATCACACAGTTAGCTATTGTGTCAGCTATGGGGAAGAAAGAACAGAAAGACATGAACTGATGTCACTCTGAGCTATGGAAGCCTAAAACAATGCATTTGTGACAATGAAAACAGATTTTCCAACAACAAAATCTTCATATATAGAAAACTGGATTAATTAATAAAATGTATTTATCACAGAGTCCCTGCACTGACCAACAGAGAGCAGAGTAGATCTTTAGTTTTAAAATGAAGTCTGGGTCCATTTTACAAAGTAGGTTTAACAAACTCAGACTCAACTCTGATTAGATCCAGCCTGAGGTCAGAAACTTAGTTTTCGGTTTAACAAAGGATTTATCAACTTGACTGAATATTTTTTGATATCTGAAATACTTATATTCAAAGTCAAAATAATACAAATGACTGTTGTTTTTTAGTCTGTATCAGTGTACATAATTGTAATCGGATTGTGATTAATCAATTGTTGAAATAATCGCCAACATATCTATTAATCGAATAATCGTTAAATGGAGTGTAGAAACCTCTAAAACATGCCTTTAGCTGACAGAGCGACCCACTTTAAAGCAGCAATTATACCATAATTGCAAAAAAAAAGATATATATATATATATATAAATAAAAAATACAGAAATATAAATTTAAGATTTAAAAATCTCCTTTAAGGGTCCTTTTGCTATCCGATTATTGATCCCTTAATTTAAAAAATAATCAACAGATAACCAATTAGCAAACTAATCTTTATGAATCATTTATATGATTCATAGGAGTAAGATACGTCAAACAGAGCATTTGCTTTGGGAAGTCAATCATTTTAAAATGTGTTTTAGGTGAGAAAAGGATTAAAGCCAACTTACTAATCATAGGTGATCAAACAACATGCCAATTGGTTTTAAATAAACTATAATGAATTAACAATAACTAGTTTAGCTTGTTTAAGGATGAATTAATTCAATTCTTGTTAAAGATGAACCGGTTAAACCTTTTCTCCTGAAATTCTCACCAGACTGGTCCTCGGTTGTGTCGGCCTCATGGATCTGATTGTCGAACCACATGTGGGCGACGGTCATCCTGTTCTGGGTCAGGGTGCCGGTCTTGTCGGAGCAGATAGTGGAGGTGGAACCCAGAGTTTCTACAGCCTCCAGGTTCTTGACCAAACAATTCTTACGAGCCATTCGCTTGGCAGTCAGAGTCAAACACACCTTGAAAAAGGAAGGGGGAAAATGGAATGATGGTGATAATAAGAATGAAGAGAAAAATACAGATAAATGCGCGTTTTATAAGGTGAACTATTATCACAGTAAAGCATCTCCACAGCAATTATATAACATCTTGCAAGCACAAGTAGCGTTCTAACCCAAATAGGAAACTGACCCACCCAGATCTCTGCTAAATTTCTACTCAACATGTCAGCAAAATGCACAAAAATCAAGATTCACATTGAGAACTAAAGCAGCATATCAAGCGATGCAGAGGCATGAACACGTGAGGTGATGCAGCAGAGCAGAGGTGCATTATGAATGTCAAGCAGAACTAGCCAAGGCCAAGCCATGAAGGCCAAGTTCAGGCTATCAAGCTAAGAAATGACAGGCCTAAATGTTATTACATTAACTAGCCGTTGTCATTGCAGAGAGGCCCGCCAGTGGCCTGGAAAAGAGGGGAAAGACGTACACAAAGAAGAAAATGGACAAGAGAAACACAAACACATGACAGCTTTAGGACAGGAAGGAGAGAGACACACACACACCACGAACTGAACAGATTCACCATGTTAACAAACTGGGCCACACGGAAGATTAAAGCACAACGATACAGTCACAAAGCAACATGGAGCCACACAAGACGACAGATCATCAGCAGAACCACTGCGCCGCTCACAAAACATCACAGACTGAATGTCCACTGAAAAAAGACACAAAAAGCCCACAGACACGCACACCCACAGCTACAAGACATTCACCAAAGTCAGGTAATATCAGTAAAGTTGATCACATTGCTGATTATAGGCAAGTCATAGTTAAAAAATTACAAAAAAATAAAAATCCTTTTTCATAAATGTATAATAGCTAGTAATGATTTTTTTTAAAGGTTTAGACAGTGTTTGAGGCTTCTCCCAGACTAACAGCTCAATATAAACCACTGGAAGTTTAATATGGGGGAAAAAGAAACAAAAGATGAATTAATAGAATAATCAGAATACAAAGAGGTCAGTAAAAGCTTTTAAAAATGAACCAAACATTTTACAGCAGTCCTACGGACTCAGCCTTTTAACTGATGATACGATGCAAAGAGAAGGAAAACTCACAGTGACTGTAGCCAGCAGACCCTCAGGCACATTGGCTACGATGATGCCAATGAGGAAGATCACAGCCTCCAGCCAGGAGTAACCCAGGATGATGGAGAGGACGAAGAAGCTCACTCCAAGAAAGACAGCCACGCCTGTGATGATTTGGATGAAGTGCTCAATCTCCTTAGCAATGGGGGTCTGAAAGATGAGAAAACCTTTCATGACCAAATGTTGATAATTTACAAGACAGTTAGTAGATTGTTGCTTTAGCTGCTTGTTTTTAATCATAAACTGAAAACCAACATATTTTTGCTTTAAGAACAGCTTAGCTCAGACTGATCTGTTTTGACTGAAACATATGAAAATGGCCAAGCTCCGTTTTATATCAGAGATCTGATTGTTCCTTATGTTCCTAACGGAGCACTTCGCTCTCAATCTGCGGGTTTACTAGTAGTTCCTAGAATTTCTAAAAGTAGAATGGGAGGCAGATCTTTTAGTTACCAGGCTCCTCTCCTGTGGAACCAACTGCCAGTTTTAGTCAGTGAGGCCGACTGACTAGTAGTGGTAGTTTTGTCTACTTTTAAGGTTCTGCTCTCTCTGCTTTTTCTCATAGTAGTTTTATGTGGTCTGTTCCTGTTTGGCTGTGACTCCATCCTGGAGAGAAATATCAGCTGTGCTGCTGCCATCATCACCTTTGTTTATAGATGTTAGAGATCGGCCTGTTATCCAGTGTAGTCCTGTTTCTCTGACTGTGACTAACTGGATGTGCTCTCTTCATCCTGCCTGGCTGTGTGTTTCCTGGATGTGGCCGCCTTTTACAGCTGCTTTTTCTATGTCTGCTTCTGTCTCCTTAAACCCCAGTCGGCCTCAGCAGATGGCCGCTCACACTGAGCCTGGTTCTACTGGAGGTTTCTTCCTCCTAAAGGGCGGGTTTTTCCACTCCACAGTCGCTACAAGCATGCTTAGTGTGAGGGATTGCCTTCTAGTCAAATAGTCAATGCAATCAACTGGTTTTCCTTGGACAGAAAACTTTGAATACATTTTACTGTATGATCTGGTGAACTGTAAAGTACCCTGAGATGACATGTGTTGTGAATTGGTGCTATATAAATAAACTGAATAAAACTGAAAGTTATAAACAAACCATTATCAAGAGAATAAAATAAGCTGAAATCCTAAAAAAAAAACAAATTTTGGTAACCACTTGTTTATTGGTGTTTTGCCGTTTTGGTAAATTAATAAAAATAATTAAAAAAAAAAACCTTCAGCAGCTTCGTAGACAGATAACGCAGAAGTTACCTTGCCAGTCTCCAGGCCTGAGGTAAGCGTGGCAATGCGACCCATGACTGTACGGTCACCAGTGCACACAACAATCCCACGTGCAGTTCCTGGAAGAAATGATATACAAACATAATCAGGTTTATGGTTTACAAAAAATATAGTTTACAAACAGAAAACGATCAAAATGGAAAAATTAAAGCATAAAAAGACATGAAAGTTTCATCTGACTGGAAGGCTTCACTGATTTTCTTTTACCACAAGAGGGCACCAGACACACCCCAACGCTGAACAGTTAAATGAATAGAACAACTATTCATTCTGGACGCTAGATTTATTCTCCAGAAAAAGAAAAGACTAAAGCCTTGAAAATTTGTTCTGACACTGGTGGCCTTTATGTTTCTGACAGAATATGGGTTGGAGAAGCACACAGCTGAGGTCTTTGTGTAAAACGTTATGACTTCTTACCATCGTGTAAATATTTGCAGTGAAGAATAAAGTATACAAAGATGAACCATGTTTTTGGCCAAGATCCCTATCTGAACCTCTTTTTCGTTCAAACCCCATCGAACCAACCTGCATAGAACATGCAGTCTTAAGAGGGATGAATAAAGAAGACATTGTAAACTTGAGTCAAAGCTCTAAAATGGTGACTTCATCTTCAAAACAGGAAAACACATTAAAAACATATTTAGCTGAAGTTTGACATCCAGAAGGCTCCACATGGTACCCTTAAATCAGAATCTAACTATAGTTTTAAAACATTCCAATGCAGACCATAATTATGTCTTTATAAAGCATACAGGAAAAAAAAACAGATCTATGGCTAATAGGAATTTGCATTATTCATTTACCGGTATTTAATCAAGTTATTTGATTGGTAAAAAAACGATTCTGCTAAAAATGTTTCATACCTTTTCCCCTCAACAACAAGAATAACAAAAAAAAAAACAAACAAAAAAAAAACAATCTCATAAGGCCACATCATCCCAGATTCAGGAAGTTATGGACTTTAATATGAAAATGGGCTTACATATTTATAAAATTTCAAAATTTAGTTAGATTAGAAAAAAATATTCTTTATAGATTAAAGTCTTTTCAATCCATAAAGACACGCTAATGGTGGTAAAATTACCTTCGACACAGTTGGTGGAGAAGAAGGTGATGTTGCGGGTTTCCAGTGGGTTGTCATGAGTGCAGTCAGGAGACCTGGTCTGGGGCTCAGATTCTCCAGTCAGGGATGAGTTGTCAACCTGGAAACACCAGTAAATTAATCAGAGAAATAAGCCATGAGATTAAAATAAATCTAATAAATGAAAGATTTATTAATGACATTTAAGGCACCATAGTGAGGGGAAATGATTTCTAAAGCTGGTTTCGTCTGGACTGTGCTCACCTTGCAGCCATGAGAGGAGATGATGCGGAGGTCAGCAGGGATCCTGTCTCCTCCTTTCACCTCCACCAGGTCTCCTGCCACCACCTGCTCAGCATTGATCTGCATCTTCTCTCCCTCTCGGATCACCAATGCTTGCTGGGAACAGAAATCAGACACAGGATATATTATGTTCAAACATTTAACTAAATCGTTTTAGTGACTTTGTTTACTGAAGAAAATAATAGTGTTAATATGTGTGTGTTATAAAAGGTACAGAAAGGAGAAAAAGATGCTTTTACTGCTAAAACAAAAGTGGCAAATGATAAAAATGAAATACAGAAAGACAAAATGTAGAAACTGATGAAAGCCTAAACATCTAGCTCTCAGAAAAAAGGGAACAAATTTAAAGACCTAATAAACATTAACCCTTTAATGGCACCAGGAGGAATATCTGGGAGGATTTATCTTGGCAGCATCATAACGGCAAACCAACTATCCTCTAAAATTACACTTACAGCGTCAGAGAAGAAATAATCAAAACATAAATATGTTTTGTCATTAAAATAAATCAAAATAACTTGATCAAAAGTGGGAAAGCTGTTTGTACCTGAGGGACCATGTTCTTAAAGGACTCCATGATCTTGGAGCTCTTAGCTTCCTGAAAGTAGGAGAAGCAGCCGGTGATGATGACGACAGCTGACAGCACGATACCCAGGTATAACTATGGAGAGAAGAGCAAAAAGATGTAGAAAACACAAGACTTTCAAATCAGTTAGCTTACAATGGAATCATATAAACATTATTAAACAGAAAACATAACCCTCAGTATCTAATTTTGACATCACAAACACTGAAGTAAAGAGGAACGGTGCTGTTTCACAAAATGTAAAGTTGTCATTTAAAGCTTCAGGCCATCAGAAGTCCTTTGCTTGTTGATGTTCTTAATTGTCTAGTTGTTCCAGTACAGTGTATTTCACCACAGTTTCAAACTGAGGCATAAATGTGATAATTTAATAGATCGTAAAACCCTTCCCTCCATGTTCCTTTCTGTATGGTGCTGAGAACATGGACTCATGTTTTGGTGGATAACAGTCATGATCACCCATCATGGCTCAGCAATGCTGCTGTTTCACAGATTCCTCCGGGTGTACTAAGCCAAGTATCATGCTGGTTGCGTCACAGCCGCTTAGCCTCTGCTCTGAGCTCTATGCTGTGCTCTGCCCCGCCATAAAAGCAGTGCTGACCCTACATCATCCTCCTAAAACCCCACCATTTCAAATACAAACAGTGACTCTCCCCCTGCAGGACTACAAACCCGGAAGCTAACGGAGAGGAGTGTGTCATCCTAGAGATGGGCCAGTTGGCAGCGTTTGGACAAACGGCTGACACACTCACCCTGATCTCTGAAGAGATGAGAGGGAAACAGAGCTGCAGCTACTCACCCTGCCTCTGTCTATGCCATCATACTTCAACAATACAACAATCAGGCAGCAGCAGGTCATCTGAATCACACTGACTATTCAGCCCCGCCACCTCTGGCAGGAAGCTAACATTTGGTAATCGTTTCGCTCAAGAGGAGATGGAATCACATTTTTGAAACAAATTCCGATGTAGGGAATATTTACCACACATGACTGATCAGCTGTTTCACTGCCGCTAACGTCCTAAATGCAGCATTAGAATCAAATTTCTCTCTCGATGTCTCCCAATGGCATGAACTATTGCTAATACTAGCAGACATGATAAAATAACAAAACTTGCCTAATTAAACATTTTTGAAACCTCAGTCCATCACACTTGGCCCACACTAGCTTGTCAACTCTATTTCCTGTTTACCGAAGCCAACTTTACACGTTGTACCGCCTCATTAATTTGTTCCAATTGATGGAAACACATCTAAGCCACATTTTCTTTAGACTTTTTATAAGGTTGCTCCACATTGGTATCACAGTGGGACGTAAACAGTCATTGATGCTGCTACATTAAATTCAATCTTTATGTGATGCGCGAGGTTTCCATATAAGACAAAAAGCTTTGCATGAACATGCAAAAGCTTTTAATGAACTCTGCCATCATCCATTGTGAAAATCTTCCACCTACATTATCCCCAGCAGGCTCATCCTCTGTGGCAGCCTGGATGGCGTAGGCCAGGAAGCAGAGGATGGCACCGATCCACAGCAGGATGGAGAAGCCACCAAACAGCTGACGACAGAACTTGACCCACTCTGGGGTGGTAGGGGGTGGAGTCAGGGCGTTTGGTCCATCCCTGGCCAGGTACTCTGCTGCCCTGGCATTGGTCAAACCCTGGACAAGGTACGGAACATGAGTTTGGTTTAGGGTGAAGAAAGTTATTAGTGGAAAAGGAAACAAAAAAAAGGATTTTGATAGAAATGTACAAACTCTGCAGAAACTACAGGTTTGTAGTGAATTCAGGAAAATCTTTTCACTTTTTTTGAGGTGAGCATCCTACCTGTACGATATCAGTGTTGTATTTCCGGCAAACCTCCTCAACAGACATTTTGTGTTCCGTCTAAAGGAAAAAACAAGTATTTTCAGATCACCAAGTTTGAATATGGAGGCAATATGGGGTTCGGCAAATTTCCAATAAAAGCTTTAACTTTTGATACGGTGTGGTGAAATCAAACCAACAACCTTCCAAATGATAAATACTATGAATAATCATCTGATTAAAGCCTATGCATATTTACATCTATATACATAAACTAATGCATAGAATGCCAGAAAATCTTTTCTTATTAGATTTACATCTATTTTTTGTTGTGCATCTGCTGCAGCAGTAATTAACTTCCATCCATCCATCAACTTCCACCTATCTTGTTTTAAAATAAGGAGATCTGGTTATAGTTGGATCACAGTAAACTTAAGCTGGGCATACACTGTGTGATTTTTTTTCAATCTTTGCACGCAGCTACTGGTCACACTGTGCGACTAACCGTACAGTGTGTGAGTCCAAAGGCTCTCATGCAGCACGAGGCTCTCATGCGATCCACCTGCTCACACTGTACGACTAAAAATCACGTCGGACTCAGCTCCGCAGTGAGATGGAGCTGCACTGACTGGTCTATCTGGAAGCCAAACAAATAGAAGAGGAATATGAAACTCACTAGATTGAAACGCGCTGTCTTGGCAATTTTGTGCTGAAAGCCCTAAAAAAAAAAAAAAAAAAACGGCGACGTATTGGGAAAAAAGACATGGCTGAGCAAACTTGGCTACTATGGTCTGTCAATTTTACAGACAGAACTGCATTTCACTCATTGCATCCCAGCCACGCTGCTGTGTTTACATCTGAGAGGAAGAATAAAAAGAAAAATCCTTGTTTGTGCATGCGCCCTGAGCGATTTGCCCATGACGGTCGGGAGAAAATCAATCTCAAACATGTTTGATTTTCTCCCGACCTCACGATTCCTTATAGGGAGATTATCGTGAGAGACTGATCGCCCCTCGTAACCCCCTGTACACTAACCACTCACTATCAGGCTGAAAGTCGGCCCGATCGAAAGATTCTCGCACTACTGGAAAATCACACCCGGCTTTAGGAATAAAGTTTGCCCAGACCAACATTGACTCTATTCCACTCATCTGACTCTGAAACACAATACATTGTCATATTAACCATCATTTTATCTAATAAACATTCTTTTCACAGGTCTTTATTAAATAAACCTTAATGACAAAGATGCACTCTCTCAGCAACAGGAAGTAGGAGTAGCTGTACATACGATGGGGACTTCTTTCTTCAGGTCATCCAGATCCTTGCCTCCCTTCTTCTTGGGCGACTCCTTGTCATCCTTGTCCTGTGTGGTGGCCACCCGGTAGCTGTCCGACCGTCCATACTGTAAAACAAAAAGCTATCTGTTAATGCTTCATATTAGGGAACTGCATTCAATCTGTGACTGAGACAATTAACCAATTAGCATGAGATATGAGGCATGACATACAAGAAAAAGAATATCTACATTTCAGTTAGAAAAAATAAATTTTGATGGTAAATCAAACATTTAAACCTGAGAGAATATACAATCAAGTGTAATAAATTTAAATATCGTTGAAAAGTTCATTTATTTAAGTACTTCAACACTCCAAGTACAACAGCCGATGTAGATTAGCTAAACACCGATTTGTTTTTCAAGACAGCACTTCTGAAAATTAATTAGCAATGTAAATAACTGACTCGATTAATAGTTATTAGATTGAAATGACTCCCATCTGATTAATTGAAAACATCTTCTGTGTGTTGCAGTATTTCTGTCTTGCATCAGAGGTCGCTGCTGTTCATTCTTAAACTGAGTCTAGTCTGTATTTGCTGGACTAGTAATGTCAGAGCTAAAGCCTGCTAGAGAAGAAAGGCGAATCAATCTGAACTTCAATATAAATATAACCACTTGATAAACTCCTTTAATTAGCACAGTATTTAGTGATGCTCCATGACTGAGCATCAGGTTCTATGCTGTGCTTTGAAAACAAGGATATGTTAGAAAAGCAGAAAGCATTATAAAAAAACATTGATAACTTTACAGAAAAAGAAATGCTAGCAATAAGCGCAGTAGATTGCGAAGGCATTTGTGTGTTAAAGCACGTTATACAGGCAAGTTTTAACCTTCCCTTGAGAGGAACCAGATCCCCTGATTAAAAGCTTTGGTAGCAGCACGGATTGTTTGATTACAATAAAAACAGAGAGCTACGTCACAGTTAGCATCTACTTTATTCAAATTAAGTGGCAAAAAGTCTGACATCATGTCAGAATATAATATATTCTTTTGTTTATTTAATCAGTATTTAAAACAGCTGGTACAATAAATTGTTAAAATATAATGATGTAATCTTTTTCATCTCAGCAAAATGTAAAAAATGTTTTAATGCACATTAAGAAAAGATCCTCTTGATACAGAAGAAAAGACAGGACTTTAAGAAAATGGACAGCTATCAATAAATCATTAGAAGTTTGTTAAGATCAATCAAGATCAATCAAATTTAGATTAATTCATGTATTGATAACTTGCATCCATATAATCAATAAGGAATAAATATTACTTCAAAACCATAAAAATATTTTCCAAGATATGCAGGTTTAATGAAAAACATTTTTTGTTCTTGCTTAAAAGGTTTATAATTTTTCAAAACATACTTTTAATACATAGACATTTGTATGCATAGCTGGTCTTTACTAAGATCACATGAGAAACTTCAGGTTGAGAAGAAAAGGTAGAACCTTTCTTGTGGAGGGAGAACAGGAACTAAGTGGTTCCTGATTAGATTAAGCATCATTACAGCAGAGGCCTGTCTAAAGCCCTCAACTTAATCTGCAATTTATCCCACCATCATTTAAACCTAATTATGCTTTGGTGCCTGTTGTTCAGACTGTGAATAAAGGAGGCTACAAGTTACATCAACACAAGGAAAGAATTTAAAATGGTACAAAATCTATTTTGTATTAACATAGAACAGTCTGCTAAATGTCCAAATCTATGTTTTGGAAAAAAGGAATGAGCCTTTAAAGAGATTTACAGTCATGCCAGGGGTTACAATCTAGTTGTTAAGCCAACAGAGGTAATTCAGAAAACTGATTAGCATTTATTCCAGGAAGGACTATTTACTTAGAATAACTCAATTCAACTACTTTAGAATCAATCTTCTCCAAACATCAGTTTCAAACCCTGACGATGAAAATATAGCAGAGAGAAAAGACAAACAACCATTAGCCAAACAACAGATAGAATCATGTTTTTGAGCTTTAGCTGCCTCATTTTTGCAGCTAATCATGCAGACCTAATTGTTCAGGTTAACTCTCTATTCATGGTGGATCTCAAGGAGCTACTCTAGATCAAAGAACAAATACCAAAGTTCACCAGATCAGAATGGATGTGAGTACAAATGTACTTAAGTATTATTTATAAATTGTAGAAAATCTTAGAAAAAGACAATTAACGGAAAACTTTGTGGTCATACTAACCGCACCAGTTTGGACCTGACTTTCAAAGGTATTTAATATACAGCAGGTGTTTGGTAATTACAATATGATCTATATATTTATGAATACACAAAAAGTGTATAAAAACTCTCCGCTTAATTGCAAACTAAAATCACTTTGGACCCTCTATGGAAATCTGCTCTCCGAGTGTGCAAAAAAAAGTATGCACATGTTTTAATGCCCAAACTTTTGAAGATCAGGCCCTAGGACTTAGATCTGCTGTTGGAGCCTAATATCTATATATTTATGTGTTAATTTATCTCCTTTGTGTACTTAAGCTAATCCCAAAATACATCAGTGAGCTGCAGAAGAACCAGGCAACGACCCCGGCCAGGATCAATACAACAAGGAGCTGATGGATATATATAACAATTATGGATTCATATTTTTCCATGGCATTTAAAAATATATCCATCCAAATTGAAGGACTTTTCTTCAAACATCTTTTCATTTTCTGATGGAGTTTCAGAAGGCGAGTCACTTGGACATATAGATGTAGGTTAGTGATTAAAGAGAATTATGTCGTTCACATTAGCAAAACAAAATCTGAATTTTGTTTTGCTAATATTATAGACCAGCAATGTGTCCAAATTATTTAACTAGTTCTGTAGTCAAGACTAGGGCTGCAACAACGAATCGATAAAATCGATAAAAATCGACTTTTAAAAGCGTTGGCAACGATTTTCATCATCGATTAGTTGTGTCGCGCGATTAATGCGTCATCCGCCGCCGTCGTCATTGCCGTGGGGCGCCTCCCCCATCCCAACCCCACTCCCGCAGGAGTCCCTCTCAGCGCTGCAGTCAGAGCCGCAGGATGTTTACCCTCAGCGTCCAGACTGCAAATGAAGCGCACATGCGCCGGGATTGACGGCGCGAATTGATCACAATAATTACAATAGCCTGCGCTTTGTAAAGCGAAAAAAGTCGTAACATGCAACTTTTGTAAAAACAAATTAACATGGCGCGTAAGCACCACTGTTATGATGCAGCACCTGAAAAGGAAACACGTTGGAGCCTTTGATGGCAGTGAAGAGAGCTGATCAGCAGGGTGAGCGACCATGTTTGTTTCATTTTAAAGTGGGGAAACGTAACGTTAGTTTCTCAGGTAGCTCATCTGATGCTTTCCTTACCTTGTTAGTAGGTTACAGACAGTGATAAGGTTGGCTACTTATTTTACTTTTAATTTAATTTGAATTAGCTTAAGCAGCATTTATATTTTCTTTATAAATAAATTAACTTGCAAATTATGAGGGCAAGGCTTTTAAAGTTTAAATCTTCTGGCAAAGATAAAGTAAAGAAGATCCTGCAATTTATAGAAGCAAAGCAGAATAAAATCCAGCAAGATCAGTAATACGTCAATTAATTATATGCCACATTCCCATGTAAATATCTGTCTTTGGAGGATGTGTTTTTTAGCACCCCTAGTTCTCTCATTTTTATTCCAAATACAATTTATAATTTGAATCACAGGGCTATTTTTATCTCTATGGTTCAGCATTTTCTCAAGTAGCAACTTTAACTGCTATACTTTCCTGTCTTAAAAAGCAGAACTCTTCTAGTCTAAAAAAAACGCATTTGTTTAAATTGGGGGGGGGGGTCCCTATTGTTTGAGCCCCTTAGGGGCTTTTAAAAACAAAAATGTCTTTTTTTGCGCTTTATGAAACAAAGTAGCCTAAATTTTGTGGATGTACAGCTACATTTCTCATGTAAGTTTGCGGAGTTTTAACACAAACATTTATTTTTCATATTGCACCAGTACAGTTAATGAGCAACCTGTACTTGTGTGCTTGTTTGTTCTGTCTAAAATGTTTATTTTGGAATAAAGAGGTTAATATAAAAAATATTTTTTGTCCGATTCATCGATTAATCGAAAAAATAATCGGCCGATTCATCGATTTTTAAAATAATCGTTAGTTGCAGCCCTAGTCAAGACCACACCAACCAAGACCAAGGAGTATTGAAACAAGGCCAAGACATTTAGAGATCTTGGCCTAATATGGTCTTGCTCTTGGTTTCGGCCTCTAATCCTCTATAAAAAAAAACAAAACAAAAAAAACAATTTTTTTTAAATTCGAAGCATTTAAAAATCATTGAACAAATCAATTACAAAAGTATCAAAATATTGATTGATGGAAGCAACTCTAAAGTTATATATTTCTCTGAAGGATGACTGAGTTTTATGGAGGGCCATAAAACTGTTTAAAAACAGAAATATACAAATTGCCTAGTAAACGAATCAATACTCTGAAAACTTACTAATATAAAATAGAAACGATTTTGTTAAAAATATCCAATGTATGAATCATTTTAGTGTTTAAATTATTTTCTTCTCCATATATTTTTCCAACAGAATTCAAGCATTTTTTAAATACCTACAAGCAACCGTCGTGATTTATTTGCCAATATGTTTATTTCTATTTGTTCAATCCTCCAGAGACCTGTTCATTTTCTTTTCTAATTAAGAAAATGGCAGATAAGTTTGTCATTTTGTAAGCAGTAATTATTTGACTCTTAACCAGAAACAACTCTTCCCTAAAAAATGTTGCACGAGTATCAAAAATTGTACAAATTATGAAGTATTTCTTTTTACCGTTAAAGAGTTTGAAACATTAGTGACAACTCCAACGGGAGGTTAGGGTTACTGCATTAAGTAATACAAAATTTCATTAAAATTAAAAAAGAATAAAAAGATGAATTTAAGAAACTTGCTCAACATATGTTAATCCCTGTTTGTGTTTCACACGTGGATTCACAAACATTACCCGCTCACTTGTGAGTTAGGACGTGATTACACACAGTGTTTCTCGCCATCTGTCAGGGAGTGCACTAAATTCTGGACAGTTGCATCCAATAGACCATCAGATTACTGCTGTTTACTACAGCACTGGATTAACCCAGTGAACAATAATAATCCCTCCACTTTCACTCTCTCCTTCACTGCCTCTGCATTTGGAACAATCAGCTATTTTTGTTCACAAATTGCAAAACTGTATTAATATTTATATGTTACAGGATAAAAAAAATAAGGGAATCAAAATTTCCTTCAGAATTATTTTCAGCAAGATTGTGTTGACCTTCTCTACGTTTAAATTAAAATTTAAAGTTTTTTTTACAAAAAAGTTTCACCTTTTATCTCGTGAGAAAGACTGGTATAAAAAAAATATTCTTTATGCCAATATTATTTTTTCCACATGGCCTGATAAAATATATGCTGAAACCTTTGAAACAAATGACCTGGATTGGAGCGCCGGGACAGAGCCCAATTCCTGCTTAAGTGAGCCACACCCCCGGTAATACCCCACAGTATGTCCTGGATGGCCAGTTTTTACCAATAAGGCTTTTTTTTAATGTGCATAGCTGTACTACAGGTCATCATGCCCCTTCATTTCCTGTTTGATATCAAGTCTTCTGCTCAGAATACAGGCCTTTTTATGCACTATTATGTGGAAAGAAAGAGACAAAATTCTGCAAAAGTTCAAATGGAAAAACATTGAAAATGTTAATCAGATTATCAATATCTAGAAAGGGTAAACATTACAGCATAACATTAGTAGCAATATGAATCTGGGTAAAACAAACCAATAAGAGCAAGACTTTGAGCACATCTACTATGATAGCTTTCATAATCTGTTTATATTTTTGTAAATGAGCAATGAGCAGCACCATGGTGCAGGTTTACTACTGTTTCCTTGCAGCAGGAAGATCATGGATTCAAATCCTTTCCTGGGGTCCTTTAAAATCTAGCATCGTTTAATTTTTATTATGGAAATATAGGAAGAAAAAGTAACATGACCTCCAAGAATTGTCCCATAAATATCAGCAGAACATATCGGGGATTGGTTAAAATATCAAAACAATTTGTATTGTCCTTAAAAAAAAAAAAATAATAATAATAATAAAAAAACTACCTGCTGATCTCTAAAATTATGCTGTTTATCTTATCTGCGGAGCAACATCCTGGCAGGTCTGAGATGTCAGTGTATATGCTAATCAAAGATTAAATAACAAGTAGAGCATTTCTTCCCCAGAGAGTTGTTGTCTTTTAAGGCAGCAAAAGAATATTTGTATTCATCCCATACCCCGGTAAACCGCACCCAGTCCAAATTGTAATATGCCAAAAGTCTGAGAAAAACTGGATCATCTTTTTTAATCTGCAGAAATCTGACAATATAAGAGAGTTTTTTTTTTTTTAAATTAAAGTTAAAACATAAAAACCTCAGGGTTTTAACACCAGTGGACATAAGAGTAGTAAAAGCAGTCTTGTTGAGGAAATATCTACCAGCTAGCACAGATTCATCTAGTGATCAGCCCTCCTCAGTATGTAACCTTTCAGCTGATCACAATGTCACGTTTCTGGTTCTAATACCTGAATGGAAGATGCCTTAAGAGCAATGCAGTAGCTTTGGCTGTCCTACATTAAATGGATCATAGCTCTGCACGCAAAAAGAAATGGATTATCACACGGCTTAGTGGTCTGACCGACCTAGAAAATACTAAAGGACTGCCTGTTAAGCACAATCAGATGGACAGCGCTGTGAGAGGGGTCTTCATCATCAAGGCCTCCCTTCACCCACCCAGTTTGTTTACATTCTCCCCCCTCCAGGCTGCCCATCTGTTTAAAGGCTCTCTTCCACTCATCTGCACTAAGGTTTAATGTGGATGAGAAAGTCTAGACCACACATATTTTTTTATCATTATAAACCTATCCTTTTATGTGATACAATCACAAATATTCTCCATCATTTTTCTTTCCATCTCCCACAAATGACACAGTAACATTACATTTGTTTACGAGGGTCACACTAATGCATTCAACTTCTAATGAGTTGATCTATGGTTTCCAGGCTACTCCCAATAAAACTGACTAATTTTAATGTTAGAGTCAATAATGAGGCAGCAGGGCAGGTTTAAAGTGCTGTAAGGTCACGGTCCATTTAAGCTTCTGTGATGCAACACTGCTTTCTCCTATTTTTTTTTCTAAAATGATGGTACAGGGGGCACAGAGATTTTTGGAAGAGCCTAAACAACCACATCACTGCGACATTAAATAAGAAATTATGTCAAAGTGAGCTCACATGGCCTTTTACACACTGACTGCTGCACAGAATCAGTGACATTAGTGATCAATGGGTGATTTGTCTTTGTACAGATCAATGTGGTTTCTTACACTCTGGTTCACAGATGGAAACTACAGAGGGACCCGAGGCTGAGAGTGAGTATTAATGAAATATCGACTGACTGAAACAATTACACAACAAATTATAACAAAAAAAAGCATCTACGGGTACATTATGACCTTTGTCTACCATTGAAGGGTTTGTCCTCATGTTAACAACTGGCTTTGAGGATTTGCTAGACAGTTTGATGCATGTACTTCATAAAGAGTCTATCTAGTCAGCCAAAACTAATTAGGGAGGTGGAAAGTGCCAAATTAACCCTAGGTTTGATGCCACATATCTTTATTATGCCACTGAAACAGTTTATAAATACTTATATTAATTAAAGATGTTAAAACCTGTCATAAATTTTACCTTAAATAAAAAATAAAAAAATCCTTTATGATCACAGTGAGCGCCAAACAGCAGCGGGAATTCAGAGAGCAGTGGCCAGCGTCAGAGAGCTTTCACTGGGGAATCCCAGCAATGTGGCCCACCAGTATGTGGGGGGTGTGCCGATTTGAACAAGAACAGCATGTATATGATTTACAGTAGGATAAAAATGCTGATGAACTGACTGCACAGATGACATTTTGATGGTGGACTTTTTTCACTCAAAAAAGTGTTATTAAAACTATTTATTTCGACAACTCATCAAAGCAAGCCACTTTCTAGATTGCAGTGACAGAATAGAGAAGGTTAACAACCAGAGCGTTGAGCATTCAGAGTGTCAAAGCATTAGGGGTGGAACGGTTCACAAAATCCACGGTTCAGTTCACGGTTTCGTGGTCACGGTTTTCGGTTCGATATATGTTGATTGTTAGCCTGACATGTTGGTTGTTTTGCTGTTAGCATAAACAAAACGTGTTGAACAATGCTTGCACGCTGTTGCACTTTTATCCACAACTTTCCTTCCGCCGTCATCGTAGGTCACTCTAAATGTAAAGTGGTCCCATACAGCAGACCTATAAAGTGCTGCTGGCGCGTCTTCCAACTCCTGTTCTTTCCCACTCGCCATACCCACACAATTCTCCACAACAACTGATTTTTTCTGCTACACCCGGCTACGCTGCTTCGCTTCTTCTTCTTGTTTACTACTGGTGGTTGGCTTTGGTCGCAGTACCGCCACCTCAGTGGCGGCCGGCCCATAGGGGGCGCTGGGGAACTGCCCTCCCTGATAAGAAGAGAGAAACGTAAATATATTTTTAGAAATTAACTCAAATGTCAGTTTTACTCTCTAGAGTGTGTACCTATAAGCAAAACAAATTATATAAACTACATTTCCCTATCTACTGTCATTAATTTGTGGATTTCCACAGACAGACTCCTACAGTCTCTGTTCTGGGGGCTGTGATCAGACAGCCCCACATTTGCAGAGAATCTGTCAATCATGTACTATTGCTAGGTGAATTTAATGGCCAATCAGCGTCTCAGAACTTTATGGTCTTGGGGCGCTGAAAATACTGCGCTTTAACAGGCTTCTGCACCCAAGCGCAGGTGCAGACAATTAGAGGGATGATGGCGAATGTAACGAACGAGATGCAGCTTCCACCAAATTCGGTGAGATCCTTATTTATCTACCCGTTTGCCAGAAGAACATCCCTGTTGTAGGGTAGGAACATTTCATGTCATGGTTATTGTGACTGTGACGAATCCACATCCTCTAACTTTGTGCGCCACACACACATTCCTGTTATACTGTGTTTGTGAGGACCAATCCGCTCGCACTGAGCCCAGTAGCTCCATTAACTTAAAACACACAAACTGTTCCTGGTTACCTGCTGGCGTATTGAGGGTGCACACTTAATATTTCAGTGGGGTAAGCAGTGTGTGTGTGTGTGTGTGTGTGGGGGGGGGGGGGGGGGGGGGTACGTGTTTATGCTACGGGGACTTGTCATCTTCAGTCTGGCTGCGTCTGGCTGCGTCAAACCCAGTTTGGTGTAATTAAATAAGTCAATGAATCTGTGTAAAATAATTAAGTTGTACAAATTATTTGTTTGTTTTTGTACATCAATTGTTTGTGGAGGTAATATATGGACAAAACTGATTTATGAGAAGAAATCAGAAATAAGAGAGCCTGTAGGGGCTTAAACTATTTAATGAGGGCTGTGGGAAGAAAAGCGGCAATTTTTGTTTTCTGTTTCTATGTTACATTGCTGGTAACTGGAGGGAGGCTGAGGTCCAGAGTATCTTGTACATGTTTAGTTTCTTTTGCACCCTGTTTTGAGTTTTTGAGCACAATAAATCACCAACACAGGTAACCCGACTGAGCCTGGATTCTTGGAGGCCAAAGAACCCCGTCACAGTGACCCAAATCATCACTGTTACTGTTATTATATAGTAAATTAAATCATTACTGTTAAATTGTATGTATTGTCCAATTGTTTATTTGAATTCTTTTTCCGGATTAGTTGGAGACATACACTAGGCTATATCAGCCCCACCAAAAATATTTTTCACCAGCCGCCACAGCGCCACCTTCTGCTCTGGTGTGTACACGCTTCGCCTATGAGAAAAAGGAGCAGCGCATGAACCGAACGCAACACATGCGAACCGAACCGAGACAGTCAAACCGAACGGTTCGGACGGTTTTCATAAACCGTTCCATTCCTACAAAGCATCTTTACTAGCATTTAATCCAGTGTCCAATTTTAGGTGTTTTGGACGCTCACAAAGTGTTTGGTCTGAAACCACCTTAAGATTCCGTTATATTGAATTAGAAAAATGTACAACAAAGCAAATTATGCGAAGAGGGTAGCACATTACAGAAATATTTCAGACTTTATTATTCAGATTGGTTATTTTTTTTCTAAAAATGGTTAAATCTAGTCCAGGGCTGTGGCAAATATTGATAAATGGGATGAACAATTAGGCAAATTCTGTTATCATTTTCCTCTCAGAAGCCTGTAGATATTTCACTCCAGGTTTTCATTTAGGGATGCACTGATAAGGATATCTGGGCCAATATCAATCTCCGATATTTATTGCAGCTATTGCTGATCACCAATATTTACTAACATCATATATCATATTTCCACCCTTTGGACACAATGAAAGACCAACCGCAGCGCAGACATTGCTTCTCTGCTTCAGTCAAACACCCACAATCCTGAGCTGCATCACTATTTGCTATCACATGAACAAAAAAATGCCACATTAGAGATCTCCTATCCTTCCCCACCTATAGAAAAAACTAAAACTATGTAGAGATAAATATTGGTTGTCATCCACCCAGTCATAATTACAGAATGACACACGGATGTGCTTCAAAATACATTTTGTTGCAACCTCTTCTGTCAGTGTATTGCAGAGCACGTATAAGTGATTTTTTTCTTTTTACTCCACCATTTTCGTTTTCCATCATACACCTCTAGAGATATTGAAAAGTGTTCATGTTACTTTTAGGGTTAAGCATTGTATTGGTAATCACTGATCGAGTGGAGGAGTTAAAGTATCTTGGGGTCTTGTTCACGAATGAGGGGAAGATGGAGCAGGCGAACGATAGGCGGATTGGTGCGGCATCTGCTGTAAAGCGTGCGTTGTACCAGTCTGTTGTGGTGAAGAGAGGCTGAGCCAAAAAGCAAAGCTCTCGATTTACCGGTCGATCTACGTTCCTACTCTCATCTATGGTCATGAGCTTTAGGTCATGACCGAAAGGAAGAGATCCTGGATACAAGCGGCTGAAATGAGTTTTCTCCGTAGTGTGTCTGGGCTCTCCCTTAGCGATAGGGTGAGGAGCTCAGTCATCCGGGGAGGACTCAGAGTAGGGCCGCTGCTCCTCCACGTCGAGAGGAGCCAGTTGAGGTGGCTCGGACATCTGGTTAGGATGCCTCCTGGATGCCTCTCTGGTGAGGTGTTCCAGGCACGTCCCACTGGGAGGAGGCCAAGGGGGAGACCCAGGACACGCTGGAGGGACCAAGTTTCTCAGCTGGACTGGAAGCGCTTTGGGATCCCCTGGAGGAGCTGGCCCAAGTGGCTAGGGAGAAAGACGTCTGGGCCTCCCTACTGAAGCTGCTACCCCCGCGACCCCACCCCGGATAAGCGGAAGAAGATGGATAAATGGATGATCGATCAAATAAAGTCCCAGACATATTTGAGTGTCTGCGATCAAATTTTTAATTTATTTATTTATAAAGCTTATATTGCAAATGCAATAAATACCCACCCAAATCAATATCCAAATGCTGTGTCTGGATACAATACTAATTAGGCATGGTATTGATACTTAAGTGTTGTTTACATATTTCTGCTACTGTTAGTTTTAGATTCCTGGATTATTTGCCCATTGAAAGAATAATTGCCCAGAGAACATTGAAATTTTGTTCCATTTGTGTCATTTATTTTGCATTTACTTGCGCACTTATTTAACTAGCATCTCAGAATTTGGTTTAGAAAACATGTTTTGTGATCCAACTGAAGAAATTGTGAAAACTCCACGTTTCTTAAAAGATTTTTATGCCTTTATTATCCTATTTTTTTTTTAGCTGTATGGTAATGAAAATGGTATAAAGTATTGAATATTCCTGGTTACTGACTGAAAAATTAGCATTGTGATGACCCCAATTCAGAAAAACACTTTCTAATTCAAATTCAACAGGAACAACTTTAAGTGTTATCCTTTATATCTGTTACAAAACCACCAAGAAACTTTTTGAAAATGAAGATAACCAAATATTTAGACAAACTATACAAAGGTTTAATGAATAATTTTGAGCGAATCTTTAAATCTTAGATTTTTTTTTTTACTTTTATGTTGATCTGTAATATCATAATCAAGTAAAGGAAAAGCAAAATAAATCTATTATAGCTAAAGAACTACAGTCTAGATTGAAAGATTACATACCCTTCCATTTATGACAGAAAAAAACAGCTGCCAGTAAAACAAATGACAAGAGTAATAAATAAAATAATAAAAAATAGTAAAACCTTAAACAAGCCTAATGTAGCTCCTGTACTAACATTTTGTTGAGCAACATTTTTAGGCAACCACTGAAATCAGGTGGTTATTGTAATGTTCAGGAAATGTTCAGTCAGACTTTTTCACCTGTTGACAGGTATGTTGGGCAACTGTTAATGAGCAAGGCACTTTCATTTGTCTGGGACAGTTTTTCTTCAGAATTATTTTTAAGAAAAAATTCAAACTCAATATATTATTTTGCTAAACTATCACAAAGGACATGTGTATTTATTACTACTTTTTGTGAATTTATAATTAGGATACGTATAATTAGGGTACGTAAACTTTCGAAAGACGAATGCATATAGATTCTACAGTAAACATTACCGGTGTTGATGTCACGTGAGCTGTGAGAACAGGCTCAACATGACCCCATCCTAATGATTAACCAACAGACTGTTTCCTCCCAGTCCATACATGCATGGAATCAGGATGAGATGAGCAATGCCTCAGGATTAAATCTGGGGACATTAGACTAATCTCAGCTAATGTAATTAGCCAACTACCCAACTTTGAGCTGGTCAATAAAATATATTTTTTTTAATATTTCAGATAAAATTTTCAATTATTGCACTGAAGTTCGATCTAAAACCCCATAGTATTTTGGGGAATATAGGCAGAATAAAGGATTTTGCCTGTCGACTGCTCACTGGAAAACTAAGAAAGGTTGGTAGTAGGACTGAGCAATCTTTAAAGCCTATGTTTTAATAGGGTTGGAGTTCCAATTTCATTTAGGCCTTTTCCCCCACTGGTCTTTGTTTCAAATAGGTGAACCAAACACTAAACAATAATTGTTGACATTGTGATCTTTTTTTCCAGCCGCATTTAGTGCTAAAACAATTAATCGCATTAATCATTATAACGGTTAATTCAATAATCAATCATTTTTAATAAATCATGCCTTTAGCTGACAGAACGACCCACTTAGAGCAGTAATTATACCAAATTGCCAAAAAATACATAAGCATTTTGAATTTAAGATAAAAATATTTTTCATCCGTCAATCTGCTCTATCCAGAACTCCTCAAGTGGAAAAGTTTTATTTTCACCAGTTTTAATTTAGCAAAATGTCTTCTTTAAGGAATCCTTTGCTATTGTTATAATCAGATTATTAATCGATCCATCAAAAAAAAATATATATATAATAATTTACTAAATAATTATTAGTTGCAGCCCAAGCTGCAATGCTCCATCCATAACGTTTTGTTTAACATACCAGAATAACAAAGTTTAAAGTGAAATAGAGCCCAACTAGTGTGTACAAAGTTTAAACCAGTTCTTTCTTGTAAAAAAAACTATTGCAAAACTTTTATATTTGTACTTCCTTATTTGTTAAAGGAAACACTGATACAAATATCCAGAGTTGGGTGATATACACAGATAAGTTCATGCTTATTGAAGGGTTACAATGATTATTAATATAGTTTTGTATCTATTTCAGTAGATGAGTAAATTGAAATAAACAAAAAATTGAACAAAAAAATCAAATTAAACTTTCAAAATAAACAATATACAGATTCATAAAACTGATTTCAGTACAGTGTTGTTGCTATACAAGCTTATAAAAGTCAAGAAAACAGCTTTTAAATGATTGTGCTCCAAAGCACAGCATGTTCAGCTTTATATATTTTCTTTGTTTTAAGCCTGGAAGCGCTGTTAGCAATTAAATTGCTGATTGTGTAGGTATACTTTGTAGAACATCTTTCAATACTTACAACATTTTAGTCAAAAGCCTGCAGTTAGATTGCTTTTTAAAGACCGCTTTTTTATTGTATTTCTGCAGCCTTTACTGTATTAAGTCAACAGTATTTTCTCTGTAGTAACATATTCTAATGCGTAAAAAGTTCCTCCTGCTGTACCAGTCCATAACATTAGTTTCAGCCTTCTCCTTTGATTCAATCACAAATATGATCATCTAGTCACCTTGTAGGATAGAGCTTTAAGCAAAAACTTCCAAGCTAAAAGGTATACTCCAAAAATGTCCATCATCAAACCACATACTGTAGGATCAGTCATGTTTAATTCCACTGAAAAAGACACAAATAGAGAGACTCTAGCTGTGGGTACTAGTTCTCGTTTTTCGGAAGTGGATGCTCTGGCACAGCACAGTATTAACTATTATGACATTTGAAAATGTAAGGCTTCTGTGACAGCCTGATCAATGAGCCAATTCAGCAAAAAGATGCCATCTATTGTTAGAGCTAACAGAGGTATATTATTAGACATGCGTTACATAAAGCTGTGTTAAATGTGTTTTTAGCTTCAATTAGTCTTTAATGTAAGAATATTGAACAAAACTATTAGGGGGGAAAACATTGTGGGAAACTTACCACACTAAATTTCATGGGATTTCTTAACATGACAGAAATTCAGTAATGTCTGTCTGCAGCACACCGTCAGACTATGTCTTCAGCTAAAGGTTAGATTTATCCTCTGCTCAAATATGAGGCTTTTCAGCAAGCTGATTCTTAACAATGTTACTGTAACATCTAAAGATTAAATGTTTAGTGTAAAATATCACTTTGTCAGTATTTGCCTATAACAGAATTCCTACACGTGTTACAGGGACACTGTAACTAATATGTCTGTATATGTGTAAAAAAAATCAGGAATAGCTTTCATCTTCTGTCCAAAAACAATCCCAGTCTGAAATATTTAACCTAAAGAACCAGGATCTGAGGTTGTTTTCAACAACTTTTTGAAACAAACTGAAGAAGAGGCAGCTTTGATATGAACAGAAATGAGAAACTGGGCCCGCATTAAGGTTAGGTTTCTTTAGAATAGGGAGCACCTCAGCTTTTTTTTGAGGTGAGATGGAAAAAAAAAAAACTTAGGAAGTGTGAATGATTTTGGATTTAAGATAATCTCAAGGTGACATTTGTGTTGTATCCAGACAGCTGAGTTTGAGTATTTCAGAAACTGCTGAACAGATATTTTTTTTCTTTTTTGCATAGCATAGCTCCGTTTCTCAAGTTAAAAGAGAAGGGTCTTAAAAAAGAGAAACACATGCACCAGATCTAAATCCAGAACAGCACCTTTGGGACTGTTGGACCAGGATATATCATAAATTTGACAGCAAATGTGAAGCAAATGTGAAGCAAATGGACGATGTTATCATCTCGGTATAGACCAGAATCTTTCAGAAATGTTTTAAACAATTTGCCGTATCTCTGCCATAAAGGATTGAAGTGGTGAGAAAGGCATAATGGGGTCAAACAGTATTTGCGAGGTAAATGTAACCGAGCACAAACATAACACGTTGCTTGTTTCTTGAAACAAATTAGGTCCAATATAGTTAAATTAAGAGAATGTCAAAGTTCAATAGCTCCTAGCCAGCCAGACTGGAAGGCTTACAACATACCAGGTGTAAGGAGCAGATAGAGCCTGATTGCTGAAATGCGGGACTAACAGAGCCATAGAACAAATATTTTAAATAATCAGTCCATTGCAGAAGCTATCTTAACTGTTAAAATCTAACATTTTTCCCAGTAAAACCAATTATATTTTCATAATAAACAATGACAAATGACTTCCATTATTTAAAAAAAACCTAGCTTTTATATTAATCATCCCTCTGGTAAGTGAGATTAGGGCTGCAACTAACGATTATTTAAAAAAAAAAAATCGATGAATCGGCCGATTATTTTTTCGGTTAATCGATGAATTGGACAAAAAATATTTTTTATATTAACCTCTTTATTCCAAAATAAACATTTTAGACAGAACAAACAAGCACACAAGTACAGGTTGCTCAGTAACTGTACTGGTACAATATGAAAAATAAATGTTTGTGTTAAAACTACACAAACTTACATGAGAAATGTAGCTGTACATCCACAAAATATAGGGTACTTTGTTTCATAAAGTGCAAAAGCCCCTAAGGGGCTCAAACAATAGGCCCCCCCATTTCAACAAATGAGTTTTTTTTAGACTAGAAGAGTTCTGCCTTTTAAGACAGGAAAGTATAGCAGTTAAAGTTGCTACTTGAGAAAATACCATAGAGATAAAAATAGCCCTGTGATTCAAATTATAAATTGTATTTGGAATAAAAATGAGAGAACTAGGGGTGCTAAAAAACACATCCTCCAAAGACAGATATTTACATGGGAATGTGGCATATAATTAATTGACATATTACTGATCTTGCTGGATTTTATTCTGCTTTACTTCCATAAATTGCAGGATCTTCTTTACTTTATCTTTGCCAGAAGATTTAAACTTTAAAAGCCTTGCCCTCATAATTTGCAAGTTAATTTATTTATAAAGAAAATATCAACGCTGCTTAAGCTAATTCAAATGAAATTAAAAGTAAAATAAGTAGCCAACCTTATTACTGTCTGTAACCTACTAACAAGGTAAGGAAAGCATCAGATAAGCTACCTGAGAAATTAACGTTACGTTTTCCCACTTTAAAACGAAACAAACACGGTTACTCATCCTGCTGATCAGCTCTCTTCACTGCCATCAAAGGCTCCAACGTGTTTTCTTTTCAGGTGCTGCGTCATAACAGTGGTGCTTCCGTGCCTTGTTCATTTGTTTTTACAAAAGTTGCATGTTACGACTTTTTTCACTTTACAAAGCGCAGCAATCCCGGCGCATGCGCGCTTCATTTGCAGTCTGGACGCTGAGGATAAACTCCTCACTAAAATCCTGCGGCTCTGACTGCAGCGCTGAGAGGGACTCCTGTGGGAGAGGGAGAACGCGGTTGGGATGGGGGAGGCGCCCCACGGCAGAGTAGGAACGATACATGCTTTCATGTAAGAGTCTCCAAAAGCCGCCAGTGACACCGTAAAAAGTCGCCAGATTTGTCGCTAGTCGCTTTTTTGAAAAATAGTCGCAGGAGGGGTCTGAAAAGTCACTGAGTTGGCAACACTGCACCTGCGGGGCTGGCTCGCTCCGCCATATTTTTTTTTCTTCCCCCGTTTCAGTCAAGTGGATGTGATGACGGCGGCGGCGGATGACGCATTAATCGCGCGACACAACTAATCGATGATTAAATTCGTTGCCAACGCTTTTAAAAGTTGATTTTTATCGATTTTATCGATTCGTTGTTGCAGCCCTAAGTGAGATTAATTGAAAGTACACCAAAATTCAATCTGTCAAAAATGCCTGTGAAAGTTTTTCTCAAAAACAATAAAAAAATATATATAACACAAAATGTTTGCAGTCACACAGCAAGCTAGTTTTTCATTTATGAGTTTACATCTAAGAAGAAAAAAAAGATCAACTGATTTCTATTGAAGTCCAAGGAGTGAAGTTGTGGAAAAAGGAATCCATATTTCCAAAAATGAAATCTTCATAAACAGAAAAAGACCTGCATCCACTGAAAGCCAGGTTTTCCAAGTGTATCAGGTGATTATGAGTTGCAACTGATGGTCTTGAGAAAATATTTACTCTTTCAGTGAAGTTTTGATATTTTAAGGTATTAATTAAGTATAAATCTCATGTTTTAGGTGATTAGTTGAATCTAATATAATCTAAAAATCAATTCAAAATTTAAACTAAACTTTGGCATATATCAGGAATGGAAAACCTAAAGGGTAACTCAATGCAAAAAAAAAACCCACTATGGTTGGTGCTAATGCCATGCTTCACGTGAACACATCGCTGCTGAATCTATTAATGAATCATCATACAGTGGGGCAAATTAGTATTTAGTCAGCCACCAATAGTGCAAGTTCTCCCACTTAAAAAGATGAGAGAGGCCGGTAATTTTCATCATAGATATACCTCAACTATGAGAGACAAAATGAGAAAAAAAAATCCAGAAAATCACATTGTCTGATTTTTAAAGAATTTATTTGCAAAATATGGTGGAAAATAAGTATTTGGTCAGTTACAAACAAGCAAGATTTCTGGCTCTCACAGACCTGTAACTTCTTCTGTAAGAGGCTCCTTTGTCCTCCACTCGTTACCTTCATTAATGGCACCTGTTTGAACCCGTTATCAGTATAAAAGACACCTGTCCACAACCTCAAACAGTCACACTCTAAACTCCACCATGGCCAAAACTAGAGAGCTGTCAAAGGACACCCGAAACAAAATTACAGACCTGCACCAGGCTGGGAGTCTGAATCTGCAATAGGTAAACAGCTTGGTGTGAAGAAATCAACTGTGGGATCAATTATTAGAAAATGGAAAACATACAAGACCACTGATAATCTTCCTCGATCTGGGGCTCCACGCAAGATCTCACCCCGTAGGGTCAAAATGATCACAAGAACGGTGAGTAAAAATCCCAGAACCACACGGGGGGACCTAGTGAATGACCTGCAGAGAGCTGGGACCAAAGTAACAAAGGCTACCATCAGTAACACACTACGCCGCCAGGGACTCAAATCCTGCAGTGCCAGACGTGTCCCCCTGCTTAAGCCAGTACATGTCAAGGCCCGTCTCAAGTCTGCTAGAGAGCATTTGGATGATCCAGACGATGACTGGGAGAATATCATATGGTCAGATGAAAACAAAATAGAACTTTTTGGGAAAAACTCTACTCGTCGTGTTTGGAGGAGAGAGAATGCTGAGTTGCATCCAAAGAACACCACACCTACAGTGAAGCATGGGGGTGGAAACATCATGCTTTGGGGCTGTTTTTCTGCTAAGGGACCAGGACGACTGATCCGTGTGAAGGAAAGAATGAATGGGGCCATGTATCGTTAAATTTTGACTGAAAACCTCCTTCCATCAGCAAGGGCATTGAAGATGAAACGTGGCTGGGTCTTTCAGCATGACAATGATCCCAAACACACCGCCCGGGTAACGGAGGAGTGGCTTCGTAAGAAGCATTTCAAGGTACTGGAGTGGCCTAGCCAGTCTCCAGATCTCAACCCCATAGAGAATCTTTGGAGGGAGTTGAAAGTCCGTGTTCCCCAGCGACAGCCCCAGAACATCACTGCTCTAGAGGAGATCTGCATGGAGGAATGGGCCAAAATACCAGCAACAGTGTGTGAAAACCTTGTGAAGACTTACAGAAAACATTTGATCTCTGTCATTGCCAACAAAGGGTATATAACAAAGTATTGAGATGAACTTTTGTTATTGACCAAATACTTATTTTCCACCATATTTTGCAAATAAATTCTTTAAAAATCAGACAATGGGATTTTCTTCTTTTTTTCTCATTTTGTCTCTCATAGTTGAGGTATATCTATGATGAAAATTACCGGCCTCTCTCATCTTTTTAAGTGGGAGAACTTGCACTATTGGTGGCTGACTAAATACTTTTTTGCCCCACTGTATACACACATGTATGGGCCGTGTGTGTGGCTGATGTATCAGTCCATTTATACCTCTTATCCTGAAGCTTCCTCCCAAAGGGTAAAATGGAACATTAGCAGGTAAAGTCAGTGCTTCATCATTATATTCCTCCAGTATTAGAACTCCTTTCTTTAATATTTGTGACTAAACCTTCACATTAGGGATGCACAATATAATCGGCCCCCTATCGGTATCGGCCTTAAAACTGAATATCGGACATCTGCCACCCCACCGATATTTAACCCGATATTTGATCAGCTTCTGAGTTTCTAAAGTCTAAAAAAAAAAAATTAAAAAAAAATAATACTACTTCTTCTACCTCAAAAACTTCTTTTTTACAGACTTAAAAACTATCTAAAGACGAGGGAAAAATATTGATACATTAAAATATCACAATATTTTCATATGCTGATATATTGCCATTTAAAAACACCATATCAATCTCTTTTACTAATGAAATATTGCTTTATGTCATCGTTATGCTACGAAATCCCCTGAAAAATCACGAAATTTTGCCATATTTTTATATGTTGATATATTGACGCGGTATCGATCTATTTTACTAACAAAATATCACAAGAATTTGCAAAATATCACGAGAGTTTGTAACAGAACGATGAAATTTCACAAGAGTTTGAAAGTAAAATAGATCGATACCGCGTTTTTAAAAATCAATTTGATATCAGCATATAAAATATATTTGACTATATTATTTTTCAAAGTGTCAGAAATGGATAACAAAACTGCTATTTTCAATGACTACTTATTTTTGTCCAGCTTTAACATCAGCATCGATATCGGTTATCGGCTACATGAGTTTTAAAATATCGGCATATCGGCCAAAATCCCAATATCGTGCATCCCTACTTCACATCACTGTGTTCTCCATCCTATCATTGCAAAATCAGTGTATTGCACTACCAACTATTCTGAACTTCCTCCATCCTTTCTATTTTTCACCTGTCTCAAGATGAAGGCCCCTGTATCCTCCCCCCTAATCTCCATTATTTAGTGTCCGCTCTAAGCCCTTCATCAATCGACATTAATTTAATCTCTTACTTCCCGTTTCCATCCTCCATCCTGATCATTAAGTCCTGCAGGAATCCCAGCAACAGTCCCTATAAATAAATTGGCCCGTGTGAAACGGTCCCCACTGCATGGTAAACTAACGCTCCCTCTGGTGTCTCTATGCTTCCATGACAGCCCATTTCACTTGCATCTCCTCTCTCACTCCATCCATCCGATGGTAAATCACAGAGCATGGGAGTTTCCACCCCCCCCCCCCATGAGCAAACAATCCTCCTCCCCCTGCTCTCTTTGGCAAAGTAGCCAGAGTTGTGTGCCGTGTCCCCCTCCGGCAATCGTGGACATAGTTACAAACCGTGACAGAGCAGCAGCAATCCCCAGATTGGCCTGATTGTTCTTTCATCCTAGCCCTCTAGAGCTGGATGTGGAGGAGAGGAGAAAGCCCTCAGAGTTCAAAGAGTTCCCTACATAATTTATCAGTTTTACATTATCAATGTTCATTCCATTAAAACAAACACAAATAGAATAGCACAAATGTAGATTTTAGATCAGAAAGAACCAGGACAAAAGCATATCTCATAGTAACAGCATGGGAATAGAAAGGTGATTTTTCCAGAAATGACATCAAAAAGCCTAAATTTAGTGGTTGGAACAGGCTGTCCTTAGTAACCCAAGAGCACCAGCCTGGTTTCATTATGCTTCTGAGTCATGGACGGTTCTAGACAGGGACCAACGGGGGCCAGTGCCCCTGTAGATCATGTCCTGGCCCCTGTAGCTACTGAAGACATAATACTCAAAGAAATTCTAATGATGATATGCACTGGAACAAACATAGTTACTGATAGGTCCTTTGGATCTATTTTATTTTTTTCTTTACAAATTCTGTTTTTTCTAATTATTCAAAAGCAATAAGCTGATAGCTTCACTGGTATTGAGATAGGACCCGAGTTTTCTTCTGCTAAATGTTTTTTTCAAAACAATTGCTCAAATTTTGGCAGCTGAATTTATCAGTTTTTCTTGAGTTCTAATTCAGATTTTATAGAAATCTGTAACTTTACCTTAAATTATGACAAAAATATGTTAAATTCCTAAATGATGAATGTATATTGACCTAATAAGGCATTTTAATTAAACCTATTGAATAAAAATTTCACTTCATGCAGCTATCTTAATATATTTGAATGCCTGGCCCTGTTTTTTATTTCATGCTTTTCTGTGCCCCCATGAAAACACGGTGGCCCCCTCCTGGCCCCCTAGTACATTTGGTCTAGAACCGCCACTGTTCTGAGTTAAACTAAGGTGTTGGACGGCTACCCTCAATGAGAGCATCTTCCTCTGGGACTGAACAGTCAATATTTATCAAGGGGAGGGGGGTGTTCACCACTGTGCAGGTGAACCATTTTGATGTACTTCCCTGCACCTATTTGATACCCAGACCTGAATTGTTGCCACCATGCACTGTTCGGTTATGTAATGTGTAAATGACTTAATACCAATTGAGCCAATTGATTCAATTAGAGTGAAAAAAATTAATATTTTTGAGCCTTTTATTTCTACAGCCAACACCCTCAGCAGAGTGGGTTTTCACATCTCATCCTGTCGTTGAAATCATGTTATTTTTTACCCTGCCTTGATGAGAGTAACTGAAGAGACCTGCAGCCCGTGTCACTATGGATGTGCAGGAGTTCCTGCGGCCAGTCTGGAAGAAAAACCCCCTACCATCGCGGCTCATGCGGTGGTGATCTATGCCGGTTCCTAACTGGTGCACATTTCGATATTAATGACATCTGAAAATATGCATATGATGCATATATTTCTGTCCCGTTACTGGTAACGCGTCTGCCCTTTAGTACGTGACCGAAATCACTAAAATCGCACACATTAGGAGGCAGATTTGGCTTGTTGTTAAACCCCGATGCACGCAAAAAAAAAAAAAAAAAAAAAAAAACAACAAACAAAGCACACACGGAGAGCTCCTCTGATACCCAAACATGTGGGATAAATGAGGCGCATTTAGGTTGACAGGCGGTGTGAAAGTCAAACGCCCTGTTAGGATGTGGAGTAAAAGCACCTGAGCTTCAGACTCCTGGAGGAGGAGAACCAGTTTGATCACCTGCATTTAACCTGTGTCCGCTAACTTAAGGCTGCTAAATACAGAGGAGTCAGAAATATGCCCTATAATCCATTGCAATATAAAATAAACGAATAAAAATAAGCAAAGCCTTGCATCAAGCATCCCCCCAGTTAATCCAGTCACCATGGTAACACCAACAGATTAGGGGTCGGATATCTATTGTAAAGAATTTTCTGAGAGGAATAAGACTGAGCTGCACTTTAAACGGTTGGATAAATAGCTAACCCACCGCGTTCAATGTCAAACATCATGCCTTCCTCTCCGTTAACCCTTCCTCCACCAGCTCACCTTCTCATATAGCGCTGCCGGACAAAAAAGCCGATACTTTAAGAGCAGAAATCAAAGCTTTAAACGAATAAAAAATAATTTCTTACCCCCATTTTCTTGCAGTCAGTCGGTTGGCGATCTCAGACTTGATTGGATCTTAAGCCCAGGTGGTGATGGTGAAAGAAGAGGGGAAAAAATATCAAATTACTGCCTGAACGTGTTTTAACCGTTTCAACAGCAGTTAACGGTTAGCTAAAAATTATGTGGCTAAAATACTGGTCAATAAAAATTTGACACAATGTAAACCGACAAGGTAAAGTCTCATTAAACACCTCGACAAAAAGCTTCAATTTCACTCGGATGGATATAATTAATAGCAAGTTACAATAGTTTAGTTCGTTGTAAAATGTTGAGATTTATCGCAGCCCTCGGTGAAAACTCACCAACCGTCCGCCCGCGAGGCGAAAATGATGCCGGTGGAAAGTAGAGCCGACCAGCACCTTCTCTCTCTCCCTCGGATGCTGTCTCCCTCCGCGGCAGCGCGCAGGTTGCCGTAACACACCCATAGAAACAAATCACAGAGCGCTCCGTAAAGTAAATCCTTTCTAAAGTAAATGGTACAGCTGTAAAATACACACTTTTATTTTACATTCTGATATCAGAAGACAATCAGATATGTATTGAGGTTTAATTTGAGCAATGCTTTAGTGTAGAGTCTGTGTTTAAAAAAAAGCTTAATGTGACAGATAACTATAATGATAATAAAGCTGTAATCATTATCATACTGCATTGCTCTACACATATATATAGATATACATCTCAAATGGATCTAATATTTGAGTCAAAGTTCAAAAAGTGTTGCTTTAATTAACTAATTAGGGCATAGCAACATATGCTTCCAGTATCTAACCTTCTCACAATAATCACATTTTCTGAGACGCTGAATTGTCATATAAAATGACAAGATCAAGGCTCCAATAATTCTTTAAATAATTCATCTGTCTTGATGGACATCCTCTAACCACATGTTGAGGCTAATAATCCAACAGTTTCCAGTTTGGACTGGTCTTGAACCATGGTGGTTTTTGACTTGTTCCTTCACATTGTTCCAGATTTTCCATTATCCAGGTGAAACAGGGTGGGAATCGGATGGTTTGAACTCGGACACAGTTGAGTGTTTGTATTTGATGGTAATCTAAAAGATGTGCCAAAAACAGTTTAGGAAAAGACAAAGTGAGCTTACATACAGCTAGTTAGGCCTCCTTTTAGCTGACCTGAATTCACTGAGCTTGATGTATGATTTACAATCAGCAAGTAAAAATTTACAAAGTTACCAAAGGCTAAAATAAAGCTGCCAGAGATGGGAGTATGTAAATATCTGACTAGAGCTGGATCCATTTTAATAAGGATATTTATTACTGATCTTTTATGCACACATTGCACATTATGATGAAATGATCACACACAATGAAAAAAGAAATGCATGAACGGCCAAAAAATAGAGGAAACTGTTATAGGTAAGACCTGTTGTCTAACAAATGATTTTGAAAGAATAATTTTTTAGACAATAATTTGTGTAAGAGAAGTGTAAAAAAACACTTTACACTGGTGTTACACTTTTTTTTTTTTTTTACCATACTCTTTATGAAGCCCTTTCTGCAATCAGTCCTGATAAATTAACGTTTTTTAGGGACACAAATGACCTTTGGAGAAAATTAATTTAATCTCTAAAAAAAGAATATTTGTATCCTTTTTTTTTATAAAAAATTTTTGCAAAAAGAGGGCCTATACATTGTCTCCTATGGGATGCTGATATATTTGAAAATAAATAAAGCACATAGTTCCCAATTTAATGACAAGAGAAATAGATTCAAGAAAAAAAAAAAAATCCTGTTTTGGAAACCTAATTGTTCTAAACCAATTAGTTATTTATCATTTCTGCCAAAAAGTATGAAAGGTACGTCCACCTGGATGTAAATAAGTTCAATTACAAGCTGGCTTTCTCCTGTTCCAAAGTTTATAAGTCATGGAGAAAAGTCCCCTCAAATGTGCCATTTATACGAAACAACTTTTAGATTAAACCTGTTTCTCTAATGAAGGTTAGTTGACAGCAGCTGATAGAAGCGTCAGATCTAAAGCCTTATGGACCAAATGCAATCTGCAACCTTTAGGACACCGGGGGGAAAACCCACCACATAACACAGAGAACATCCTGCATTCCCAATCAGATAGATATGAACATCAGTGATTAGCATAAAAAGCAAAGCGCTGTTCTGAGCATCTCAGGAAGCAAAGCAGCAAAAGAAGAGAGCTGGGAAAAGGTGTAGATGTGCAACTGAGACAACTTGGCCAAGACAAAGGCACAGCATGGGTGGTATAAAACAAAACAACATGGAAAAAATGTCAGATTTATGGTCTGATGTAACACAACAATATCTCACAGGTTATTTCTGTGCACACCACCTGCTGTAGAAGATTACAAACAATTAGACCCCACTGCAGCAAGAGGAGCTATGCAGCTGCCGTTTACCCATAAACATATCTCCACTCAGTAATATCAAGCTTATTAAATAACTTGAATTTGTGTGGTGGTATCAGAATACAGAATGAAGGTTATTGCATCACATATAAACACAGATGAACATGCCGTTTTGAAAATGTCTGGATGTGAATCTCTGCAGCCTTTGCTGTGGCCGGGTAGTAATCAATACCCCCCATCATCACTCAGGAATGACTTGATGTCTGCACTGCAATGCTCTTGTAATAAAAAATGGAAAATATTTCTTCAGTAGTCTGCTGCTTTTGTTTCACAGGGAGACATTTAAATAACGTACTAGCTGACAAACTGGAGGCCTAATGTGTGATGACCTCATCAGATATAGATCTAACAGCTCATTTCTGACAGCAAATAAACATTAAGACTAAAAGCATAAAATTCAATTTTATTTATAGAGCATACTTTACTACAATCAAGGTGCTGTAAAACTAACCGGCATGACACAGGATGACAAAACACAGGAAAAAAAAAGAAAATGAACAATGGCAGGGACAATAATGACACACAAAAAACTTGGGTAAAAGGAAATGCATAGATTTAAAACAGGGCGTATTTAAAAGCAGCCTGTTTGGGGCAGAATTACACGACCCAAACATAGAAAAGCACCACGGACCAAAGAGGGACGTATAGAATCAGCAGGAGATAAAGAATGTTTCATATGATGAACCATTTTGTAGAGGTCATATAGTGACACTGCCTCAAAATGCTTAATAAAATATAGACAGAATAATTGCAGTGGCCGGAGTATGGTAAAGAGAACTAGACCTAGAGGCAACCTTGGAGGTAAAAAGGTCACTGATTAAAGAGGTCCAGAGAGGGAGAAGGTGATAAGGGCTGACAACGACTTAGAAAGTTTCTTTAATGTTTCAAAGAGAAAGACAGATTTTCTGTCAATCTTTGCAACAAAGTTTGAAAAATAACAATTTTTTACAGCAAAAGATTTCCCACAGAGTTTCAGGCGAAACTCGAAGCTCGTTTTTTCCGCCACCTAAGTTACGCCCCCCTTACCTTCCACTGCACTTTAATTTAGATAGCTTCTGGCCAAACTCTATTTATTCATTTTATAGTAAAACCCATCTGTATATATGCTATTGTACATAACTGTAAAAACCTTTTTTTTTATAGTAATACCCATCTGTATATTATATTTGGTACATATCCAGCTGTAAATTTAGTTCATAACACCAGTGATCTATATATTATATTCATTATTTATAATAGTATTCATCTCTATACTCATTCAGTAGAAATACCCATGTCCCGTATTTATGGAAACGTTATTTATTATGCACTTGCTGCTTTTGCACTTCTGGTTAGACCTAAACTCCATTTCGTTGCCTTTTACCTGTACATGTGTAATGACAATAAAGTTGATCTAATCCAATCTATTATTTAATGTATTTATCAATAAATATTGATACCAGCCATCTTCTCCGGCTTATTCCGTGGGGCCAATGCTTATCTCTGGCAATCTATGAGGTAGAGGTGGGTGACAACCTGGACAGGTTGCCAATCTGTTGCAGGGCAACACAGAGATACAACCATGCACACACATAGTCCCAACTAAGGACAATTTAGAGAAGCCAATTAACCTAACAGTCATGTTTTTGGACTGTGGGAGGAAGCTGGAGTACCCAGAGAGAACCCATGTATGCAGAAGGAGAACTCCATACTGAAAGACCCCGGGCTGGGAATCTAACCCGAAACCTACTGTCTTTGTGGCAACCATGCTACAATAGTTCCACCGTGCAGCCCCATGATAATAAAATCAAGCATTTGTTATTTTCAGCACGCTTATCCCCAAACAGGGGCTGAATTACAGGGGGGCAGGAGAGGGATCTGCCCCCTGCTGAATAACTTTTCCCCTACAGCTGCTGTAATTGAAATACTTTAAAATAATTGCTTGTATGTCGAAAATCCCCTTACAGCCTTAAATTAAAAACTGATTTACTCCTACATATTTTTATTTTAAAAAAGTATAAGTTAATTTATACGTTAGATTTTCATTTATCTGAGAATTATGTATTCATAGAAGCGAAGTTCATCATGGCATCTGTGTGACACCAACAGAAAAGCATTCAAAAGCAGTTAATGTAATGTGTGAGTTTAGTTATCAGATGGTGGAAAAAGGTTCTTCTCTATAGATCCAATAATTAACTTTTAACTTTGAAAGCAAATGAAGAATTAGACACAAAAACAGAAAATTAAATTCGACTACAACCACTAGGAAGATAAGAGTGGGTTAGAGTTGGTTATCAAGCATCAGGAAGGTTTGGACTGTAATTACGGACTATTTATTATATTTTGCATTAGGATCAATAAAGTAGAGTTGAAATACAGTTAAAGGGAGTTGGCAAAAGAGGTAAAAATTTATTTTGTCTCTAGAAAAATAAGAAAAGACATTAAATGCTGCTTCCTCTTCACTGGTAAAATTTACACAAATGGATTGCTTCTCTTCATGGATTTTATGATAATTAACTGTTTCAGATCCAAATAGTTATACTTTAAATTTTTTGTTTTCTTGTTTCCTTAAAGAACATATTTTCATCTTCACAACACAGACCAGACTACATCCATCTTTTTCAGAGCACCTAAATCCATCAGCTCACTTTATCAGCGATGTCAAAAAACACAGACCTTAGTTAAAGGCTGAAGAGAAAACCGTATCCTCTCTGGAAAGGAAAGAACAGGAACATTTTAGACATCTTGTTGCCTCTGCAACAACTGGCAGGTATCAAAGCTGATCAATCATCAGTCTGCTGTGAAACAAAACAGAGGAAAATGGATGAATAGATGGAGGGAGACAAGAGCAGACCTGAATATGACACAATGCACAAGATAAAAAACAGTTAGTAGGACCTGATCCTGTCTGTAGTTTAACTCCGAGTAAAACCACTGAGGATATAACTGATATAAAAGGATTTGAGTCTATTTTAAGAATATGCTGTTTCATTGTTGCCCACAAACACTCAGGAACCGACACACACTGATAATCACCCAACAGCTGAACAGGCAAACAGCTACCTATATTTAACATCTAGTATTAATATCTACAGAACCAGGCTTCTGAGAAATAAATGGAACAAGGAAAAATAAAACACTAGACCTTCAGCATTCTGCAGTTTTCTGAACAGAAACTAACTAAACGTTTACTACTTTTTTTTTGTGTCTGTTTAAGACTCAGATATCCAAACTTAAGTTTATTTAAAAGATAAATTATTGGTTGAATTTATGAATCAAACATCAAATTAGAAAGTTTCATACATAAAGAGGATTTTAATTGACAATATGAAGGAGGAAGGATGAGTTATCTGACCAGAGGGAGGCTGTCAAGGGGTTTCAATGATTCAGTAGTTGACTGCAGTGCAGAAAAAAAAAATGATATAAATCTGGTCTTTCAGCTCAGAATATGAGATAAATTTGTCTTATTTTTGACTTAAAAATGTTTATTCTTCTTGGGAATTTTCATTTCAGATGAAGATTGGTTAGATATGTGGAAAACACATCAGACATCCACCAATTCACGGATATGGAGGGAGTTCACATGGAAAAATCTAATTCGATTTTTCATCATGCCTAAAGTCAAGAATAAATATAAGGGTAAAAACACTGGGTGTTGGCGGGATTGTGGATCAATGAATGCCGACCACTCTCACATATTTTGGAACTGTCCTAAAATTGTTAAATTTTTTAAACATTTACATGAAACTGAAGATTATGATATTCCTATGAGTAGTGTGGTACTAAATCTTTGCAATTTGAACAATATCAAAGTAAGGGTAAAAGACAAGTGTCTGATTACGATATTGTCAATAGCTACCAAAAAAAGCAATTACAAGGAAATAGGGACAGGCAGACGCCCCTTGTCATGAACAATGGACTGGAATAATCGAAGAAATCTACGTCAAGGAAAAACTGACACATCTCTAAGACTTCAAACTCAAATGGAAGAAAAGTGGAGGAAATGGAAAGCATTCAAGACAAAAGACAGCGACAAAGATAAAGAACTAGATAAACTAGACTAGACAAAGGTCAAGGCAAGGCAAGGCAAGGCAAATTTATTTGTATAGCACAATTCAGTACAAAGACAATGCAAAGTGCTTTACATGATTAAAATACAGGAAGATAAAACAGAATCAAAGCAAGTAGGAAAAATAGAAAAAATAAATAAATGAAATAAAATAAAAAATGCAGAAACAAAAAAGAATATTAAAAACAGTGGGACTAAAGAAAATATGTTTTAGTTGAACTGTTTAACTAGAACAGTGGAAGGCAATCCTAAACAAATGTGTTTTTAGTCTTGATTTAAAGGAACTCAGGCTTTCCGCACTTTTACAGTTTTCTGGAAGTTTGTTCCAGATAAGTGGAGCAGAGGAACTAAATGCTGCTTCTCCATGTTTAGTTCTGGTTCTAGGTATGCAGAGCAGGCTGGAGCCAGAAGACCTGAGTGGTCTGGAGGGTTGATACACTGATAGCAAGTCTGTGATGTATTTAGGTGCTGAGCCATTCAGAGATTTATAGACTAACAGAAGTATTTTAAAGTCTATTCTCTGAGATACAGGGAGCCAGTGGAAGGACTTTAGAACCGGGGTGATGTGCTCTACTTTCTTAGTCTTAGTGAGGACACGGGCAGCAGCGTTCTGGATCAGCTGCAGCTGTCTGATCCACTTTTTAGGCAGACCTGTGAAAACACTGTTGCAGTAATCAATTCGACTAAAAATAAACGCATGGATTAGTTTTTCCAGATCATGCTGAGACATTAGTCCTTTAATCCTGGAAATGTTCTTCAGGTGATAGAAGGTTTAAAAGGTGTCAAATAGAGGAATTGCTCCCAAGTTAAAGTTTTATATTAAGTTGTATGTGAAATGTTAATGTGCACTGTATATGTAACAAAAAAAGTGAAAAATACCAATAAAAAGTGAAAAGATAAAAAAAATAAAGTTTATTCTTTTTCTTCACAGATGGATGAGTCTGGAAAACCCTTTTATTTTAATTTAAATTATTTATGTTAATTGTTCCTTTGCACATTTTTGGTAAATATAAATAAGTTTAACAAAGCCTCTGTTTCAAACGAGTTTTGCATTCAGCTCACTCTGAGTTGTAGAATCGTTTCCTCATCCAAGGAGTTTTCCTAATAGAAGATGTCTGGAAAAACAAAACAAAACGATAATGATTTTTCAGTGTTTAAATATAAACCTGTAAAAAGTCCACCACAGTATCTACTGAAACCATCTTATCATTCAGACACTCTGCTTTCTGTCGATCCTCATTTATTTTTGACGCTTTTTAAAAAAAAAATCCTTTCCTTCCAGAAACAATCTTCTTTGTTGACGCAAAATATTTTTACTAAATCTGTCAGGGGTATGAATAATTCTGGTTTTTAGTGGATCTTTGCAGGCTGATATTTTATCAAACAGCATCAGTGTAAAATGCCTTGCTCATGGGGATCTCAATGGTATTCATTAATGCTGGGGAGGAAATGACTCATTTGTTTCCCTCACTAAGACTTCCCCAGCTTCTCCAGGGACTCAGGCTCTAACCTTTAGCTTGAAGACTTTGTAAAGTGTGAATGTGCAGTAAGGCCAAAGAGCAACGCTGCAGCATCACACCATGGGCTCCGTTTAAATCAGGACTCATTATCTAAAAGAAGAGAGAGAGGTTTTGATAAAACATGTGGAGATAACGCCTAAGAGAGCTCAGCATCACATGGTTCACTTTAGTCACTTTGAGCATGATCTGCATTAATATCTTTGTTTGTGAGCAGGGCAGCATCTGGATGCACATCATCACTGCTTCACCAAACATAGAAAAACACAAACATGCAGATAAGAACCAGTGGGGCAACACAAACATAACGGGTGAGTGCAGTCTGGGTGATGGAGGAGGAGGACAGTTTAAGACTCACAGGTGCTGAGAGCAGCAGTTTCTATTATTTTTATACCTTTATTTTTTACTGGCAAGTCATTAAGAACAAGTTCTTATTTACAATGGTGACCTGACAAGTGGAGTAATAACTTAGGAAAAGGGAAGTAGGGCTAAAATAAGTAGAATACATTAGTAAGACATACATCAGGGGTGGAAAGTGACAAATTACATTTATTCACGTTACTGTAATAATTGAGTACTTTTTATGAGTAATTTGTAATTTTCTGAGTAGTTTTTGAAATATGTAATTTTTACTTTTACTCGAGTACATTTAAACATAAGTAGTTTTACTTCGCTACATTTAATACCCCCTCACGTTACTGAGTAAAAAAAATAAATAAATAAATAAATACTGATGGTAAAGAAATTAAATGCGTCCAGAAATTTAAACCCCTGTGTCACGGAACCGACACTTAATCACCATTAAAAAAATAGAAGAAGACTTGACTTTTAACAGCACTTACTCGTACTCGTCGTCTCCCGCTTTATCCGGAACCGGGTCGCGGGGGCAGCAGACTAAGCAGAGACTCCCAGACTTCCCTCTCCGCTGACACCTCCTCCAGCTCTGTTGGGGGAAGCCCTAGGCGCTCCCAGGCCAGTCGAGAGACATAGTCTCTCCAGCGTGTCCTGGGTCGTCCCCTGGGACTCCTCCCAGTGGGAGGTGTTCCAGGGGGCATCCGAAGAAGATGTCCGAGCCACCTCCACTGACTCCTCTCGATGTGGAGGAGAACCGGCTCTACACTGAGCCTCTGCCGAATAACCGAGCTCCTCACCCTATCTTTAAGGGAGAACCCAGCCACCCTGCGGAGAAAGCTCATTTCAGCCGCTTGTATCCGGGATCTCGTTCTTTCGGTCATGATCCAGATTTCATGACCATAGGTGAGGGTAGGAACGTAGACCGACCGGTAAATTGAGAGCTTTGCTTTTTCGCTCAGCTCTCTCTTCACCACGACAGACCGGTGCAGCGTCCGCATTATTGCAGCAGCCGCACCGATCCGTCTATCGATCTCCCGCTCCATTCTTCCCTCACTCGTGAACAGGACCCCAAGATACTTGAACTCCTCCACTTGAGGCAGGGACTCTCCTCCAACCTGAAGGGGACAAGCCACCTTTTTCCGGTCGAGAACCATGGCCTCGGACTTGGAGGGGCTGATTCTCATCCCGGTCGCTTCACACGCGGCAGCGAACGCTGTAGGTCTTGGCAGGAGGGAGCCATCAGAACTACGTCATCCGCAAAAAGCAGGGATGAGATCCGCTGTTCCCCAAACCAGACGTCCTCCGGTCCTTGGCTGCACCTAGAAATCCTGTCCATAAAAGTTATGAACAGGACCGGTGACAGAGGGCAGCCCTGTCGGAGTCCAACATGCACTGGGAACAGGTCCGACTTAATGCCGGCAATGCGAACCAGACTCCTGCTCCTCTTGTACAGAGAACGGATGGCCCCTAATAAAGGGCCCCCGACTCCATACTCCTGGAGCACCCCCCACAGGGCAGCACGAGGGACACGGTCAAATGCCTTCTCCAAGTCCACAAAACACATGTGGACTGGTTGGGCAAACTCCCATGAACCCTCAAACACCCTGCAGAGGGTGTAGAGCTGGTCCACTGTTCCACGGCCAGGACGTAAACCACACTGCTCCTTTTGCAGCCGAGGTTCGACAATCACCCGGACTCTCCTCTCCAGCACCCTGGCATAGACCTTTCCTTTTAACAGCACTTTATTTACACAATAAAACATAAGCAATTGATGTAAAAACAAGTGTCAGTTAAAAATCACTATTAAAGTAAAACAAGTGTCAGTTAAAATCATTAAATGAGGAGCTTGTTAATAACAGTGGCATCCTGTTGTGTTTTAGTTTGATTTCTGGTATCTTTTGGGCATTTAATTTTGTGTGCATTTTAAAAACTTTAAAATGTAGTTTAAATTTCTTTATTCCTATCATGGTGTTGTCTGTTGGACAGTAGGATTGAACTGCACTTTATGGTTCAGGTAGTGACTGTCCTTGTGCTGTGAGGAAGTATGTTCTTTAGCCCAGCTGATCTCTTGCAAGTGTGGATGTCACTGAAATACGCCTTGAAATCGATTGAAACACCTTGTGGTCAATTCGATTCATGACTCATCCTTTTTTGCATTAAATAACTCTAAGTAACTAAGTAACTTTTATTCAAATTACATGTTAAATGAAGTAATTTTGTACTTTTACTTGACTAAATTTTGAGATGGGTAATTTTACTTTTACTCTGAGTAAAATTCAGGCAAAGTAAAGATACTTTTACTCAATTACAATTGTTTAGTACTCTTTCCAATTCTGACATACATAACTTACTATTTAAAACAGTCAACCCAAAAATGACTACGTAGAGAAGCAGCTCCAAGTGTCTGTGAACAAGGATGATATAATTGTTTTGAGGCATGACATTGTAATTAAGAATATTTTGCAGAGCCTTCCAGTCACGAGCGGCAGCAGATTGAAAAGAAGCAAGACCAAAAGTAGAGTTGGTTTTGGGAATAATAATAATTGTAGATGAGGTGAGGACCGGGTGTTGTAAATGACAGGCTTTGCCTGCAGCAGGTGACCTAAATAAGTTGGTGAGTGGCCTCCTTGCACACTGATCCACTCATGTGTTCACTGGAAAAACAGTCTAGAATTAAGTACAACTTTCTTAAATTAAGGGTATTTACCCTTAATTTCAGTAGGTAAATGGTTTGATTTCAATGGAATGAGTATTTTAACTCTTAAAATAAGATATTTAGATAAAATGCACTTGAAATAAGACAATGCAATTGTGTTTTCTTATTTTAAATGTAAATTGTCTTGTTCCATTGGCAAAATGTTTCCTTTACCTCCTCAATCAAAAAAAAAAAAAAAATGCACTTATTTTAGGAAAAAATGATTTATCAAGATTATGATTTTTTCCAGTTTTTTTGACCCTGTTAAAAGTCATAAAATAGAAAACCGCATGTCTGTTTGCAGGGATATCCAGTGATATCCAGTGGGATTGTACTGATTAAATTCAGAAAACTTTTCATATCAACAACCTCAAGTCAGATTTCCAGGTTATGCATCATACAGTAATTAGGGGAATTTTGGCGTGGATGCTCTGGTGGGAAATCAGCGAAATGTTTTCTTCCTGATGTGTGATCTCTAATTCGATTTTTGAACGAAGATCCCATTAAATCCTTTTATCGAGATTTAGTCGACTGTGCGTTAACCCCAGATTCTGGGTTTTACCAATACATTTCATAATCCTCTAGGAAACATGACATTTTTCCTTTGTTCTGTCAAGAGTTTTAGCTGAGAAAATGAATTAGATAGAAATAGATAGAAACTCAACATTATTTCTGACATTTTGAATTGAGAAAGCTTCCTGGATGAGAAGCAAAACGTCTTCAACTTGGAAAAAAAGTCCAGTGGATTGTTTTTAACTTTTTTGGAATGTTGAAATGTATCTTCTTATCTGAACTGGATCCAGTGCTTCCGTGTTTGGCTGTTTGTCCTTTTTGGATGGAGTCATTGACAGAACTTTTGCTGTCATTAGTACTTTAAATAATTATCTAACTATCTTGCTTACCATAAAAAGTACCAGTACCCCCGTCTCTGTACTTCTGGTTGAGATGGATCAAACTGCAATTGCTTCTGGTTCCACCTAAAGTCACTTCCTGGTCAAAGGAGGTGACTGCATCCTCACTGCAAATATTTAAATATAAGCAAGTTGATATTTTTTCGATGTGTTTTTTCTAGTTTTGTGGGATAGAAGTAATAGAAGATTTGTTCTTGGGAAAAAATTTTTTTTTTCTCAGGTCTTTTCAGTGTTATTTCTTCCTCAAAAAAAAGACAAATGCAGTCATTTTAAGAAATAAGTTTCTGTTTTTGGATCAGTTATGATGATAGACCATGTCTTGTTGCAATTTATTTAATTTTCTTAAATTAATATGGTTTTACCATTTAGCATTAAAGGCTAGTCTTAATTTGACAAACTTATCTTATTAGTTTTTTTTTTTTATTAATTTGTAACTGAATCTGAAGCTGAACTTATTGTAATGTGTTGCAAGAGACTTTAACACTGGAAAAAAATCTAAATCTACATAAGTCGTTTTTTTTTTTAAATAAGTGCATTTGTTCTTGGATTGAGGAGGTAAAAGAGACATTTTGCCAATGGAACGAGACAACACTTAAAATAAGAAAAAACAATTGCATTTTCTTATTTCAAGTACATATTATCTAAGTATCTTATTCTAAGTGTAAAAATACTCATTCCATTGGCAAACTGTCTCATTTGCCAACTCAAGTTAAGGGTAAATACACTTAATTTAAGACATTTTTTACTAATTTCTAAATGGTTTTTCCAGTGAATCCCCTCTGGTCTGAAATGGATCTTTGACCTGCTGATTTAATTTATTTTATTTTATTTTTTATTTTACCTTTATTTTACCAGGAAGTCCCTTGAGATAAAATCTCTTTTTCGAGGGAGACCTGGAAAATAAGTCTGTTTTAAAAGGAACTTTTAAGGTACTTATTTGAAAAACATTTAATAATCGTTGAAGCATTATTGAAGAGCCCCCTAATAAATATAGAATTACTTTTACAAATTTAGTGTTTAATGAGGACTGTAATCCCATGAGGATGCATCTATATTTTGTATAGATAAATAAATAAATCTCTTGATTACCAGCTAGAAACCTCTAATGACTCTCCAAAAAGACTGAAGTTGAATTTTAATAGTGATGATGTATGATAATATATGCAAACTCATCCCAGAAACATGTATGCCAGCTCACTCTGATCGTTGGCCTCCTCCTTTCAACCTCCGTTCCTCTGAGCTTTTCTCCTTCTCCTTTCTTGCACCTTTTCTGCCTCCAGCAGTTTGATCCTCTTCTTTACTTTCCCCTCACAAACGCAGCCACTCTTTCATTTCTCTAGCTTTAAGGCTGAGTCTGAATGATGGAGACAGCAGATATGAAAGTAGAGTTAAGGTAGGCCTTTCCTCTTTGATTAAGAAACCATAAATATAATTCATTTAGTGAAGCAGCTGGAATTAGGGAGATTTGTTTATAATTGTTATATTTCACTGTCTGGTTTAGGACTGCCTTAGAAATATATTTTTTTTATCTCAGTGGAACTCTCTGGGTTAAATAAAGATTATATAAAGTCAATAACTACATCTAACCTCCATCTAATACAGAGAAATTAAAGAAAATAGCTGAAACAATTGAACAAATTATAAGGCAGGAAAGAATGCAAGCCAAAGTTTTCAAACATTATGTTTTCTTTTTTAAGCCAGACTTAATCATCAATTTATAACACAACAAGGAATATAAAGCAATGATGGCCTTCAGCTATAATTTGAGTTAATAAACTAATATTCTATGCGGTGATTCATCCAATAAGTGAGATGAAGTAGGAGGAAATATAGTCTGACTTCTAGGTTCCCTTTGGAGGAATTCAGAAGCAATAAATTCACCTTTATTTTTTCAGTAAAATTCAGTCAGAGCTCATCAAGATGAAAGAACCCTGGATTTAATTTCACAAATGGAAAAATTGTAAAATGACTCCAGTTCAGTTACTGTATTATCACTATTCCAGGGTAAATATTAAGACACTTGTTTTGGTTTTTAAAAGATTTCTTGACAAATAGGTTTGATGCTCTAAATATCTCCCAGACCACAGTTATTAATGTATTTTAATTATAGGGTGAATCTACAGAAAATCATAATCTTAGTACAATAGAACGGCAAAAGGCCTCTAAAAATAGAGTCTTAAATTAACTTAGAAATTTAAACTGAAATTTAAGCCAATTAGGGATCAGATCTTCTGGAGGCTCTTAAAAGAAACAACATATTATGATAATTAGATAAAATATTAAAGGTCTGAAATTTTAAACATTTTGAAATCATCAAAAAAAAAAAAAAAAAAAAAATTACACCAAACACAAGATGGAAGGAAAAATACTCTTTAAAATCGTTACATTATGAGCAGACTGGGTGCAAAATCTTTTCTGTCAAATTAATGTAAAAGTTATTGAAACTTGACCTTTTTTAGGATTAAAGATAATTTTCATGCTCCAGACATTTGTTTTTTCCCGATTATATTTTTTTCTGATGTTGCACGTTTTTAGTTTGCTTCACTGCACCATAAATAATGCATCCTACTCACAGAGGTTTCTATTTGTGTATGGGTGCGTTTGCATGTGGAAATCACTCTGCCTCCCGTCCACTGAGTAAACTTTCTGCTCAGAGCTCCTATCCTTTAATGGAAACACTGAAAGGACTGAAGGCTGGGATAACAAAAGTAAGGTAGCTCGTTTTAAACTGGAAAGAGAAACAAGGAGATCTCTGGAACCAAAATGTCTGTTCTGTCCCAACTGCTGCATGTTTCTCCAATATTTCTAGGTGCCAACCTGTTTGAAGGCATAAAGTATTCATGGGTCCTTGGCCTTGTACCATACAGACATATCTTCCCAGCCAAGTTAGGTGACGAAGGTGTTCTGTTTTACGAGTTCTGCATCTGGACTAGAAGACAGACTGAAGGCAGCATGGGGATTTTTGATAAAAATAATCAGCCCTAGTGGACAGAACTCAGAAATCAGTTTAAAAACAGGGAAGCACAGGTGTACAGGGTCCACTGATTAACTGAAGGCTCTGGCTGAGGGAGGAATTATTAAACAGGGAGAAAACTCAAAGGAGAAACTAAGAGGACCTATATACTGACATAGAACCTTTGGTTAGAGAAAGCAAGGATAAAACCAACAAAAAATACTGGGATACACCACAAATATACACTAGAAAACACCTGGAAAATGGTCAGAGGACAGAACTAATGTGGCAAACCCCAAACTGTAAAAAAAAACAACAAAATATGGCAAGAACCAGAGTAGCAAATGAAAACTATAATCCAACAGATTCTGATGTTCTTATGTGGAGAAGCAGCGATTCTTTGAGCTCCTCTTAAAAATCTGAAAAGGATCTCCTCACCCTTGTGGGAGCGTTTAGCTGTTCCAACGATTAAGTTCTTTACTGGAGTCTCAATCTTTTGGTGCTAATCCACAGAATCAGATCATTGGTAGGGACATGTATTAAATGTTTTTTTTTTCAGCTGTTTTCTATTTAAGGAAAATTACTTCCACAGTTTCTCCCTAATTAAAAAAAAATCTCATATAAACTTTCAGCCTCCTGCTTTGATTGAACTGACCTGAACGTCAAGACCCCAAGATGCCTCAACTCCTCAACTTTTATTTTATCCGTAAACATTTACTCAAAAAACAGAAAAAAAAAAACTGTCTCTAGTAGAAAGTAATTAAAAATTGACTCATGGAATTTTTCCTGTTTTTTAATTGAATTTTCTCTCATAATCTTCATTAGATTTTATTATCTAAAGCTAATGAAGATTATTTTGCAAGTTTTTATGTAGCTTTCTATATATTTAATATATTTTTTGAAGTAACTGCGCTTTCAAATGTCAACGCATTTGATTAAATAATATTTGATGACCTCTTGTTTCAAAGTTAACTTTGGATTTAAGATTTCTGTGCATCAGTAACAGGTTTTTGTCCACAGAATAAACCATCAGGCTGTGAGACGATTGCATTTGTCATTCTGTCATTCCTACTTCATGATCCATTTCAATACAAACAATATTTGAATCAAAATTTTAAAATGGCTTTTGTTTTTCTTGTTCTTTTTTTTCTTTCTTGTGTATAAAAAATAAAACTCTTTAGGAAAAATTAAAAACATTTTAAAATGACAAGCTCTAAATTTAAAAAAAATAAAATCTCTAATTTTTAAGGGCAAACAGCCCTAGAAAACAAGGAACTACTTGGTGTGTTTGTTTGATTGCACATAATTGATGTTGTGGGAAAGCTGCTGTAAATAAAATCCACAGTGGCTCATAAAAGGTGATCAATAATAACCAAGGGGCATGAAGTGAGTCTGATCTTGCTCTTTAATCGGAAGCGTGAGCAGATCAAATCGCCCTGAAAGCTATTTTTAAAGTGTTCCATAAATATTTCAGGAGCGGAGGGGATGAGGTAATTTGGGAAAAATCCACGAGGGAGACGCAGAAGTTGTCAAACACAGTCACGCATCCTCCAGCTGCTGCTTTACTGTGGGAAACATGGCTGCTGAGATCTACTACACCGCTGTCTCTTTAAGGACCTGCTCCACTCTGACAGCCAATCACAGGTCAGGAAATGTGTTTGATTGTCCTTGTCAATGACCTTGATGGAAATGGGATGGAGGAGATGGAAACAGGTGGAAGGGAGAGTTTTAAAACCAGTCTTCTTCCTGGTTTCCTCTCCTGCAGTGTCACATAAACTCAAATCTTTCTCCGTTCAATCAACCATCGTCTTCCATCACCAGTCCCACTAACACAGTCCTCCCTCCATCCTCTCTTCTGACAGGCCTAATCCCCACAGTAGGGGAGGGAGGAGAGGATTGAGGTGAGGAAGGGAGAGAGAGAATGTGTCACGATGCAACACAGCATCACAGCTGAAGCTCTAACACCTCGACTTCAACACAGGCAGGCGGGAATTTTACACTCCAGCATCACATTACAATTTATCTGCAGCTTTACTGTTAAACTGGATGGATTCATTATATATATAAACACATATACACATATATATATACACATATACATATATATATATATATATATATATATATATATATATACATACATATATATACACTATATTGCCAAAAGTATTTGCTCACCCATCCAAATTATTGGAATCAGGTGTTCCAATCACTTCCATGGCCACAGGTGTATAAATTCAAGCACCTAGGCATGCAGACTGTTTTTACAAACATTTGTGAAAGAATGGGTCGCTCTCAGGAGCTCAGTGAATTCCAGCGTGGAACTGTGATAGGATGCCACCTGTGCAACAAATCCAGTCGTGAAATTTCCTCGCTCCTAAATATTCCACAGTCAACTGTCAGCTGTATTATAAGAAAATGGAAGTGTTTGGGAACGACAGCAACTCAGCCACGAAGTGGTAGGCCACGTAAACTGACGGAGCGGGGTCAGCGGATGCTGAAGCGCATAGTGCGAAGAGGTCGCCAACTTTCTGCAGAGTCAATCACTACAGACCTCCAAACTTCATGTGGCCTTCAGATTAGCTCAAGAACAGTGCGCAGAGAGCTTCATGGAATGGGTTTCCATGGTCGAGCAGCTGCATCCAAGCCATACATAACCAAGTGCAATGCAAAGCGTCGGATGCGGTGGTGTAAAGCACGCCGCCACTGGACTCTAGAGCAGTGGAGACGCGTTCTCTGGAGTGACGAATCGCGCTTCTCCATCTGGCAATCTGATGGACGGGTCTGGGTTTGGCGGTTGCCAGGAGAACGGTACTTGTCTGACTGCATTGTGCCAAGTGTAAAGTTTGGTGGAGGGGGGATTATGGTGTGGGGTTGTTTTTCAGGAGCTGGGCTTGGCCCCTTAGTTCCAGTGAAAGGAACTCTGAATGCTTCAGCATACCAAGACATTTTGGACAATTCCATGCTCCCAACTTTGTGGGAACAGTTTGGAGCTGGCCCCTTCCTCTTCCAACATGACTGTGCACCAGTGCACAAAGCAAGGTCCATAAAGACATGGATGACAGAGTCTGGTGTGGATGAACTTGACTGGCCTGCACAGAGTCCTGACCTCAACCCGATAGAACACCTTTGGGATGAATTAGAGCGGAGACTGAGAGCCAGGCCTTCTCGTCCAACATCAGTGTGCGACCTCACAAATGCGCTTCTGGAAGAATGGTCAAAAATTCCCATAAACACACTCCTAAACCTTGTGGACAGCCTTCCCAGAAGAGTTGAAGCTGTTCTAGCTGCAAAGGGTGGACTGACGTCATATTGAACCCTATGGATTAGGAACGGGATGTCACTTAAGCTCATATGTGAGTCAAGGCAGGTGAGCAAATACTTTTGGCAATATAGTGTATATATATATATATATATATATATGTGTGTGTGTGTGTGTGTTTGTGTGTGTGTGTGTGTGTATAATGATATACTTGATCTTGTAATGGAGCAGAAGAGAAAAGTGAAAATAAGAAAAAAAATGAACAGAAAATCACAAATACAATATATTTTTAATTAATGAATGGCAAGAAATAAGATATATTTGGCCCAAATCTCTATGGTGCAGTGTGTGTGAGGCTTGGTACACCCTGGTTATAATGTTCAGCGAGTAAATACTTTAAGAATTAAGGTATTTTCAGAAAAGAATAGAAGGATTTGAATTCTGCAAATGTTTTTACTAAAAATGACATAGTATTTGTTCAACATTAAAAGCAAAGCCAGCAAACTTTCTTCTCTCAGGCTCTTCCAGAGTTGCAGGAACTTCTTTGGGAAATATTCTGAGACATAAAAGAGCTTTACTATGTCGAAGAGTATCCAATGAGTCTAGTTCAAAAATTCCAAGATTAAATTCTTGTAATTGCCTTTAAATATTCAAAACAGACAAATTAACTACATCTTCTTTTGTAACATTTAGAACACAGGTTTATATCGGAGATTATATAATTTGTTAGAGCAATGCAGGAAAGATTAAACTAATAGAAAATCTAATAAGACTTAAATCCATCTCAAATGGCTGTATCACTCATTATATAACATTACAACATGTTTAAGAGCTATTCTGCTTTCAAGATTATGATTTGTCATTTTTCATTTAGAGCTGCCACTGCCAGTATGAACAATAATTTACAACAAAGAAAAACCTAAGAACTCAAATATATCCAGAAAACACAGCAAAATAGGAATTAAACCAATAAAACTAGAAAACATGGACCAAAGTTAAACTGAATACTCAAAAGAAAACTGAACAGAACCAAGACAGTGACACCTACTCTGATATCTTTGGAATCCATCGGTTTACAGTTTACACCCTGTAGTCTGAATTTACACCCAGTGTTTCACACCATAGGAGAGGGTGTATAAAATTTGTGTACACATGCTGAGCGTAAAGAAAAAAAAGGAAGGACATGGACTATGGGAGATATCATTTAGTTGAGAAAGAAAGAAGAAGACAGGAAGGAATTTCTCTTTGGAAGCATCAAAGTGGGACCAAAATTCACAGATAAAAGTTCTGATGCTTCCTTCTGATAAACAAACGTCCAACAACTGCAACTCAAACTTCTGTCATTCAGCAGAACTTATCTCTGTGAGCATTATTTATCCGCTCTGATTTGGACGAAACAGACTGGACATTAAGCATGAAATCAGGCTTTACTCTATAATAAGTAGCTCTAGATTTTATTGATTTTATGAGGAGCTATTATCCTGATAGTGAATGAAATGAAAGGTGTAAGATAAATGATAAACACTCAAGATTGAACTCAGGGCCAGTTGATTTCCACTTGGCTCAAAACAATTAATAAAAAAGAAAAAACAATTCCAAACTTATTTATACATTTTGATGGATCCAATATCTATAAATATTTACTTGTGTTTATGATTTCAAAGTCAACAGCAAAAGTTTCCGCACCAATAGTAGGTTAAATTTAGATGACGTTTTCCAAATTCTAGTAGTCTAGACTAGCAGTAACATCAGAGGACCTTTTGTGCCAACTTAAAGAAGAAGATGGGCTCAGGAAGCATACAGAGGTGGACAGTTTCCTCCTGGAAAGGTTAGTTAAAACTTCCAGGTTAACATTAGTGGACCTGGCAACCAGCAGGCAAAAGGGCAACTGAAGGTTGGAATGGTGGCCAGGGAGTGGCCTAGTGGTTAGGGCATAGAGCATAGAGAAAGGATTCCTGAGGTTCTGTGTTTTAAGCCCACTTCCACAGACTGCCACTCTGGGTCTCTCTGCAAGACCCTTAACCCCACACTGCTATCCCGGGTGTCGCACAATGGCAGCCCGCTGCTCGCCAAGGGGATAGGTTTAATGGAGAGAGATCATTTCGTTGCTGTGTACTTGTGACAGTCCAATGATAATAAAAGCTGGGAAATATGAGCGAGCTCAAGCGGGCCACTTATTGGCCAGGAGGAGCTAAACTAGTAGCTTTGACTTAAAGTCGTAGGGAAGTGGCTGTTCCAACCGTTGCATTTCCGAATTCTCCCGAGTGGTGCACGACTTTACACGAGTGAATAAAGTGAATGTGATTGGTCGTTTATCAAGAGGGCGGGATTGTTGTGGCGGAAGGTTTGCAAGCAAGTTTGATTGTGTCCGGTTTGTTGGAAGCATCTTGCTAACCAGTTAGCAATTTAGTGCTAGCAGGTTCCCAATGGGAAATTACATTGGGACCAAGTAGCACTAAATTGGTGACTTAGCAAAAAAACTGTAAAGGAACGCTATGGACAGCGGAAACATGCAAGAGGAGGAGAGTTTCGTGTCGGAGGTCGTGGATGAGTCTCCTCCGTCATCCATTTTTTATATAGAGGAGGAAAGCGGGGACGAAGATGTTGTGGAAGAGGACGCCAGGGCGGCAGAAGCTTGGTTTGGTGTAGAAGGGTTCCAGCCGTACATGTTTGAGCCCTTGCCTCGCAACGCTGCCAGTTCTGTTAGCTCTACGCCTGCCGAAGACACAGACGTCCATCCCCGTGAACACTGGGACGCAACTCAATGGGAAAGGAAAGGATTCTTACTTTTTATTTTAACCGTTGTGTATATTAGCTGCAACATATAAATCAAGATGCTATGACAGAAAACATTTATTTGACAAATGACCGTTGATGTATGATTGGCCGAATTTAGGTGTTAAAGCTGACATATAACTAACTGGCCTGCACAAGATAACAAAAATCCAAAGATTTTAAGTGGGGATTTTTTTTTTAAATAGAAATGTTCAATATTTAGGGACAATATAGTCTGATAAGGAGAACATTTATATACATGTTTAAGCCAGAATAATTGACATTTAAATATGACTTCCCTGCAACTTTAAGCTTTACCTTTTTGCTATCATCTGTGAGGCAGACTTTTTAAATATATTCATCTGTGTGATAAACACATTTCAGATGCTAGGATGGTTGAAAACCTAAAAATATAAAACCTTGAATCCACAAAACAAATGTATGAAAAGCAGCACATTTTGAGCATTAAACTCATCCTATTAAAGCATTCTGTTACTTTACTAAAGGTCAGGTTGGTCATATCTTTGAAAAACTTTAAGCCATCATTGATCCAAGCTTGAGTTTTTTTTTCTTCCTATTTCTTCAGATCTGTCAACCTACTGGCCAGAGTAATGAAACCGCCTCACACATCCATCTTCTCCGTCTCCCTTTGCTCTTATCTTCTGAAATGTTGATGTTTCATTTGGCCCCCAAACTGATGCTGCCCCAGCTTCCCTGGGAATCCATGCCTGGATGACCTTGTAGAGGAAATCACTGCTCATCCATCATGATGCAGCGCAGGGAACATTACATATGATAAGACCTGTGGATAAAATTGCTTGATTTACTCCTGCAGGACCACACCGGGGCTTTGCTATGCCTGGGGAAATCTGTGGACATTAAAGCATTTATGGCACCCTGAATGATGCACTCTTTTATACATAGGAAGATCATTTTTGAAGCATAGAAGGTGGAGCAATGTGTTAGCTAATTTTCCACTTAAATAAAATCATTTAAAATCGAATTTATACTCAGATTATCATGGCTGTTTTTCTAATTTGATGATATTAAACATAAAGGTGTGACAAAAAAACCCAAACAGGAGTTAAATACTTTTACTCATAAGCAAACTGCTAAATTGATGTCTCGTTATGTTTACCGTCATTCTTTATGACATTCTTCCATCCTATTTTTCCACATGCATCAGTCAGACTTTTCTTATGTCTTTGCTCCTTTCCAGGCCATCACACTGTCATCTCACACGCTCCATCCATCCATTACACAGACAGCAGTTGTTCCTCTCTGATTGGCTCTCCATTTTAGCCCCGGCTCTGGCATGGCACCATCTAAAATGGATCCCCCTTCCCAGGACTCATGGGGATGCTGAGGGTGCAGGATGATTTAACTTTGTATGCAGGGAACTCTGACAGGAACATTAATGGGAAAAGTCTATGATTTAGTGTTTTTTAAGGTTTGTTTATGGACTTCATGATGCGGCTTCCTCCCATTAAGAGTCCATTAGTGTGACAGTGAAAACAGGACAGTGTAAGTCTACACATTTAGTTTTTTTTTTTTTTTACATTAATATACTCTGCGGTCCCTGGATGATCTATTATACTGATAATATGATAGGAGTTATGAGTAGTTAATAGATGTTAACGAATATCTCAATCATTTGTCTTGTAAAAATCCTGAAGCATGTTGATGATGCCATCTTATTATCCTATCTGCTGAATCTATGAATGACTCCTCCCGCCCTCCCACTAAAAAAAACACAGAAAAAAAACAGGACAGATAGGAATAGGGGTGGGGGATGTGGTGTAGTGAGTTTAATTTTAGGCACGGCACGAAATTCCTCCTCTTTCCAAGGCTTCTATAAATAAACTCTGCTCCCACTCTCAACCCCCCCTTCATCCACGCAATTACTGCTCGATGGCAGGGTGGGGGTGTTGCTAGGCAACCGTATCCTGACTTGGCTGGTCATGTAATTTGGTGATGACTGCCACCACGATGCACAGGAATCAGCTGGTAAAAATAGAAATACATACAAAAGATTTCAATACGATTTCCATTCATTTGGAACCTCCTCAGTTTATACAGACTTAATATATAACAGTAAAATCAGTTTTGCTTTAAATCTGTGCAGCCATGATAATTAATTTGCAAAGTGAAGATGCGGTGACAGCGACAGGCTCACTACCTGTGACCGCCTGGTATTTTCTCTCTGGTTTTACTGGAACATTATGTTAGAACACATCCGGGCTTTTAGGTGGTAGGGTAATGGCCGTGCAGAGGACTGTCTGTTCCATTAACGGGGCCTCTCGAAGGATCACTTAGTGCATGCAAACATAATGATTCAGAAATATTACTATTAGAGTGGTTGTTTATTGACAAAGACACATGAAAGTAACTAGTCCGAGATAATGTGGATTAAGACCTATAGATGACTGGTGACAGGATTACAGTAGAGAGATTTTTGCTGTTGTCAGGTTTTTAAGAACTGCTCTGACTCTGGATATTTGTTTATGGTTTAGGAAAGCTTTAAAATGCTCCTTCCACAGCCTATCTGCAGTTTCTTTCAGTTCCTCATTAAAGCCAAACAAAGCTTGGGATGTCCCTGCTTCCTTATCCGCTTTAAAAGGTTTTCCAACTCCTCCTCTAGGTTTCCTAAAATTATTAATTTAAACCCTTTTTAAAGTCAATGTCACAGTTTTCTTAGTAAAAAAAAAAAAGACTTAGATTAAAATTTTTTTGTAGTGCAGGTAGAAGGTGTCCCTTGGCCCAATCAACTCAGAAGGTTCTGCCGATCCATCTTCCTTTCACTGAACAGGTTGGATAGAAGCAGCCACAGATTAACTGCTATAAACCTGACATAAACCTGAGTCCAAATTTAATCAGCCTATCTTACCAGGTTTGTAAAAAGGGAGCTGCCCAACACTAAGGTGCTCAGTCAGGTCAGGGTTTTTTGAAAAACCAGAAAGAAACCTGCTCCCCACACCTCAGCAATTGGCCTTCTTAGCATCAGTGGGGTGCTGGACAGCGCCCCTCTCAGGGATAAACATTTTTTATTAAAAGACTTCAATGTCCATGTGGTAAATGAAAAGCAATAGAAGAGCAATAGACTCTGACTTAAGAACCCTAGTTTTATTAGGACTTTAAAGGTCTTTTAATAAAACTGTAAAAGTGCGGAAAGTCTGAGTTCCTTTAAATCAAGAATAAAAACACATTTGTTTAGGATTGCCTTCCACTGTTCTAGTTAAACAGTTCAACTGAAACATCATTAGTTAGACTTTATTTTCTTTAGTTCAAACTATGTTTCTGTATTTTTATTTGTTTTCCTACTTGCTTTGATTCTGTTTTATTTTCCTATATTTTAATCATGTAAAGCACTTTGCATTGTCTTTGTACTGAATTGTGCTATACAAATAAATTTGCCTTGCCTTGCATTAATGAGTTGAATTCAGTTATATCTAGTTTTGAATGCTCAGCCACACACACCAAGCAAATGTTTGTCATTTATTATGGTCCATTATTAATTAAAATCACTGAATGATACCAAAAAAAAAATTTTAGGGTACTTTTTCTTTAACTATATTTAACAGAATAAAGTAAAGCGTTATTTTCTTGGTAGGTACTCATCATCAAAGCCCTTCCAGGAAAGTCTGAAGGGCTTTTTTTGTTGTTGTACTAATTGTGTTAATTAGAGCTTTCTCTGAACAACAGTGATGTTCAGAGAGGCTGATATTTGGAAAGCTTTCAGATATCCCACAGAATCAGTAACATCTTTACATCCATTAGTGCCTCATAAAATATTTCCTAGAATTGATTGAAACCCATATAAAAATAAAATATTGGACAGTATTTACCAAATTCCAACTTTATGTTTAATAAATAGAAAATAAAAGAAGAGTAGAAAATCCTTTCAAACATTCAAACAAGTTTTTTTGGTTTATTTTGTTATGCATACTCTAAAATATTTTTCACCCATTACCATCTGTGAGATGCTGAAATCTTAGCCATCATGCTCATGCCTACCTGAGCATTCACCTTGATCGGTCCACAATGCCCCCCCAAAAAGCCCCCTGCCCTGCTTCTATTGGACAGTGCAGGGAGCTGGAGCCCTCTCTGATTGGACGCCTGGATCAAGCCTGTTGCTGGGCTGTTTCCATGGAGATCACTATCGACTCATCCAGACAGAGACAGTAGCAGAGAAGGACCGGGAAGGAGCCAGAAATGATGACAGGGTTGTAGAATATCGGAGAGAAATGGTTTTGTTGGATTGTGGAGAAGAAATAAAGTGGGAAAGCAGAAGAGAAGGATTACATGTGATGAAATGCCTAAATTTCTACACATAGACAGCAGCATACTTGCTAATTTAGCCCTGCTCCCCCTGGTGTGTGGCATGTCAACATTGTTTGCATTCAAAGAACATTCCCAGACAATCCATAATCACATTGTCATGCATGGATGGGGATTTCTGCAGCACTAGTCTAGAAAAAGGACCCTGCACAACTGTACATTCAAATGACTCTGACTGTATATCACAAATGTTAGGGGTAGATAATGTATTAATCTTGATTGATGTTTATTCACATGATTCATGAAAGATTTTAAAGTGAACCTAAAGAACCTTTCCACCCTGTTTTGCCTTTAAAGTTCCTTTTTCATATAAAGGCTACAAACACCCTGACTTTAAGGCATCAATGATTCATCTGAATGCACTGTGCAGAACAGCTGGATCAGCGGTTCCCAACCACCGGGCCGCGGACCAGTACCGGTCCGTGGGTCATTTGGTACCGGGCCGCACAGAGAAAAAAAAATAATAATTATGTATAATTTATCTACGATCAGAGTCTGAGTAATGTTTTATTTTGAAAAATAAAAAAAATTGCGGTATTCTCTCCCAATTACATCAGTCGGTGCATATGTGCCTCTTAACACAGGTTAATTCAGTTCAAGACTCATCCTATCTATAACATCCTATCTTTGTTCAGCGGGATTTTCTGCAGTTACAGCGACCAAAACAAACTTACGGAGCAGACTGGACATCAGGAGCACAGTTCATGTGTCATTGTCTCCGATGACGCCTAGATGGGACCGGCTTGTTGTTTTATTTTTATGCTGTTTGTATTTGATTTTATGCCAGTCGTATCATTTGACTTGGTATTTACCCCCCCGCCCGGCCGGTCAGCGCAGCCCCCCCCCCCGTCCGTGAAAATATTGTCTGACATATGGCGGTCAATGGTGCAAAAAAGGTTGGGGACCGCTGAGCTGGATGAAACCTGCAAAAACTACTTCAGACCATGACAAATTAAAGTACACCTTATTTCAACAATAGCCTTTTATGTCAACCTTATTTGAATTTAAATGAAAATACAAAAAATACACAAACAGAACAGCATGCACTATATTCATTGAAGGAATTCAAAAGCGTTTGAAAAACGAATTAGATCCTTGCTGCTTTAATAGTTTTGAATAAGTAAGTAGCAGCCAGGTGTTGTTAATAATCATGAGAAGGAACACATCTATAACGTTCTTTGTAACCCTTTTATATCAGCATAACTATAAACGTTTTGCAAATGCTGCCTTTTTCTTTGCGCTTTGGTGCCAATAAACGACTGGATTATTATGAAACACTGGCGTGAAATAGTAATAATGTTTACTGTGTAATGTCCTTAACATTCTGCCAGCTTTACAAATTTAATTAATTCAAGGATCACCAAAAAAAAAGATCACTTTTAAGATAGACAAACCCTCAATCTTCATTAATCAGTTACATTTGTTAAAGGAAACTTGGATGTAGGAACTCAGTACTGGCCCAGGGCCCACAGTCAAGCTGAATCTGGTTCTAGATGTTCTCAAAAATACACTCCTAAGCCCCAGAGTTCAATGCTCCATCTCAGAATCTACAGGTCTCTATTTCTATGTCAAATGCTTAGATTTCTGACAGGAGAGAAAAGTAGAAAAAAGTAAAAAAAAAAAAAAAAAAAGAAAGACAAAACAAGTACACAGAAAAAAAATCTGAGGTTTTCCACAATAATGTTAGCCTCGTGAGACCATCCTGATCTCGCGAGCTTTCAAGGTTTCACTCACAGATCAGTCTGGAGACTCTCCGTTGAAGAAAATTTGGAGCAGTTCCCCAAACGAACGTCCAATCAGCATTTGGCTTTGAGGCGGGTTGAGGTGTGACACGAGAAGAGCGACAGTTCAGTCTAAAGAACATGGCGGCTTCAGCCGATGAAACTAGCATTAGCGTGGCTATCGAGCAAGTTTTATCGGAATTACAGAGTATTTCTTCACTGAAAGAAGAGCAAAACACTGCTCTGGAGGCTTTTCTCAGAGGAAAAGATGTTTTTGCTCTTCTCCCGACTGGTTTCGGCAAGAGTTTGATCTATCAATTGGCTTGTGCCTGGCTTGTGGTTGTGTTTTCGTCGTCGCTCTGTTAGTACGTCATATGCTTCGTTGATCTGATTGGTTTATTTGGCCCGTCTATCACCAACATAGGCCAATCAGCTAACCAGTATTTCCGCCCCTTCCCAAAATTACTTCAACGGAAGGTTTCCAGATGGATATGCGGAGCAAATCCATCTGGCGGAGTCAGGTTACAATAATGTGCCATGATAGAATAAGAACCTGAGACATTGTCTTTTTTACAACACTCTTTGGTATGGATACTGTCACTGACAGAAGACTATAAGTTGATGAATTTCAATGACAGTGAAGGAAGGGGTTTATCACAATATTAATTTTAACAAATTTACAAAGCATTTTTAGGGGTGGGGAGGGGGAGCCGTTTTACACTTTTTAAATGATTAACTTGTAGCCATCATTATCATAGATTGAATTGTACTTCAAACTGAAATTATTGTTCAGTTTTATAATTCTGAACATTTCTTTTCACATAGCAAGTTTATACTTATTGTTCTCAGACACCTCCACTGGCTCATCTGGCAGAAGCCCAGGGTGTTGCAGGATCAGTGGAAAAGCCACTGCTTTCCTGGGCCTCCATCCCCTGGACGTCCTCTAGATCAGGGGTGGGCAATTCCAGTTCAAGAGGGCTGGTATCCTGCAACTTCGACACACCTGAATCAAGTAATTAGATGATTGAGAGGGATCTGGAGGAACTACTGTAACTGCATGCTGAGCAGGTAACTCAGCCATTTGATTCAGGTTTGATGGACCAAGGATGGATCTAAAACTTGCATGACACCGGCCCTCAGGATATGGAATTGTCCACCCCCTGCCTGAAACACCAACCAAGCCATCCAGGAAGCGTCCCAAACAGAGCACCTCAACTGGCTCGGTATCCCAGTCTGCTAGTTCAGTGGTAATGTCCCCAATTGCCATGCTATGTTACAGAGGTTTGCAAGCTAGGACAGCAGAACAATGTCCAAAGACATGAGATAGTCAAGGTGGACTTTAGCCAGGATTGAAGCCTGCATAGCGGTCTGCTGCCTGCATAGCCCTATAGGCCAACCAGGCTTGATAGAACCCCTTCTTCTGCTTGATGCCCTCACTGCTGGTGTCCAACATCTGATTTATGGGCTGATGCAACAGCAGGCACTGCAGACCTTAGGGCCAAAACTAAAGGCAGTTACGGTTACAGCAGAGGGAGAGAAAATTGTCCTCTCTGACTATATACCCCCAGCAAGGATGCTTCTGAAATCAAAATTTCATCCATGGTCCACAGCCTCCCCTGGAATTTCAGAAAAGATCTCCCGGAGGTGGCAGTTGGATGCGTCCCTATACAGGGGCTCTGCCAAATGTTCAAGGTAGACCCTCAGTTTGGCCCTTGCCTACTCTGTGCGGCTTCCTCTTCTTTCAGGATATCCAACTTACCACTAGGTAGTGACATCTGGTGGAGCTCCGCCAACTCTTTACCAAAGTGTCCAAGAAATCCACCCAAAGGTAAAAAAAAATATGACTCAAAGTAGATCCTAGAACTCCTTGAACTTAGGACGTCTTGTTGCCAAGTGAACTATTGAACACTCTTGAATATGTTGTTCAGTATGGACTAGAGACTGACATTTTTTGGGATGGGAGTCAGTATTAGTAACGATCACGTGATTGGGACGGTACAGGATTAAACATTAACTGGAGCAGACGGGAGCGGGAGCAAACCGATAATAACTAAAAAAAAAAAAACTAGGATCAATTCAAAAAAATAAAATAAAATAAAATAGAAAGAAAAAAAATCCAGTACTGGCGCGGCGCCGCCATTTTGTAGTTTTTTTCCTTTTCCACCGGGAGCAGGAACTAATCAAATCAAATGTAATGATAGAAACCTTAGTCAGTTAAATAACCTGCTGCTGTCATTCTGCACATCTCTGATGTTGCTGCTATTTTCAAATATCCATCACTGTAAAAATGTCCATAGCTGCATATTGGTTATTTATTCTCCAGTTTTATATTGTTAAAACACTTTACAGAATTGTATTTTATTTTATTTTTTTTTAACTCTTCCCTATTATGTTATTCTTATACATTTTTCTAAGGTCCACATTTGTGTGACCATTTTCAATAATCTTTCTGCTGCTGTAAATTTGCCCATTGTGGGACAGTAAAGGGATTTTCTATTCTATTCTATAAAAGGGGTAGAAATATATAAGTAAATCTAAACAATGTATGTATTAAAATGACGTAATCGTACTCCGAATCTGGCCTTCTAAGGACCCGTCCTAGGTTTTCGAACAGAGCATGGGAGTGGTGCGGGAGTCATTCTGAATGGGAGCGGGATGAGAGTGGGAGTAATTTCACCAGGAGTGGGACGGGACAGGATTTAGATTTCTACTCTGGCCCGGGATCGGGACGGGACACAATTTTTTTCTGTGGGAGTGGGACGGGACAGGAGTGAAAATCCACTCCCGTGTCAGTCTCTAGTATGGACAATCTATGACTCGCACAGATGTCCAATAATAAAACTAGGTTTCTTAAGTCAGAGTCTATTGCTCTGCATCACATAATCTCATGTATCATTTTCATTTCCCACATGGACATTGAAGTCTCTCAATAAATGAGACATTGATGCTAAGAAGACCATGTACTGTGTGCTGTTACTTGGCCCATAGGCTGAGACAGTCAGAACTCTTCTTTACCCTAAGGTGCAAGTATACAATCCTCTTATCCACTGGGATGATTCTTGAAAGAGTCTGATGAGTCTGTGCAGCATAATGGCAGATCAATGCAGAGCTACGGAAATCCCACCTGGAAAGGATGGCCTCAACACACAGATATATAGCACCACACCAATATTTGACTTGCAGACGTCAGAGTATTACATAAAGGATCCAAAAGCTCCAGGATACATTGATTTACCTGGTCATGGACTGCCCTGAATAATAAAACCAACTTTTTAAAATCAATCTAAAGTTTACTGGAAGCTAGTGCATTGAGGCCAGAAGAGGAGCTATATGTGGTTCTCTGTTAGTTTCTGTAAATAGACTTGCTGTAGCAGCCTGCAGAGGCTGAAGGAGAGCCAAGGAGGATTTTTTCTTTTAAATAATTACTGTTAAGTAGTGGGTTTAATATCTGGCTGTCCCATAACAGGTTAAATTGAGCACATGAAGATGACCATTTTTATTGCTAATTCTGCTAATTACTTTAATCACAAAATTAAACTCCAGTCTTTGGTTCAAAATAATAATTAAAAAAAAACTGGTTTATGGCAAATTAAGATTTCCCTCTCAATATTGTGATGTTGCTTTTGTTATAAATTTAAATATTTCATGACAACAGCAAGAGTAAACATTGTGAATTATGTTTTGGAAGCCATTTATTTTAAAGATAACTTCAAATTTGTCTGAAATAATTAGTTTGAAAAATGTGAATCTCAAAGTTTCCTAAAAAACAGGGGGTTCAAAATGGGACATTACATTTTTGTTGGTGCATTTGAACTCCATTGGAAAAAATGAAGTACAAACTCTGGTGGAGGATGATACTGAACATGAGAGTCACTAACCTGGTCTTAACGTTCAGCCCATAGGATGAGGTTGGTTCCACCCGGTCGGCCGCCAACCAGGCCCAGAGAGTCCCAGACGCTGATGTCTCGGCGGTCTGAGGAAGGCAGGAGATCAGAACCGAGCAGACGAAGGAAGGCAGGATTATTAATTTCACATTCTACTGTAAGCAATAAATACCATGTTTAAATATATATAAACTTGTTGCGTTAGGGTTAGCTCTGGCCTCTCTTGATCATTTCTTCTTCTGTGTTATTCTGATTAGAGTCAATTATTCATGTACATTTAATCTACTTTTCAAAATGTATCAGCTACTTTTTTAAAGAACATTTTATTTCCATTACCCAGCTTACAGGACATTCATTTGACCCCATTCCATGAATTTTTGCAAAGGTTAACAGTTGTAATGATGCATTTTTTCAACAAAGGTAACTAGTTAGGAAGCAACATGGATTTCTGTCGATTTTAGTCTTATAGCCGTGTCATGGCTAGGACTGGACAGCAGATAATCTGATTATTTTCTGTTTGATGTCACAAATTGAGATATAATCCCCAAAGACATGGGATGTAAAGGCAGATTTTCTGTCTTTTAAGATAGAAAAAAAAAATCACAAAGCTCTTGTTACAGTAATAGGGAGATAGCAATTCAATATTTGATGAGAGAGCCTGTAGTATTCACAGTAATACTGCATTAAATACTAGGAGTACACACGTGTCCAACAGCATGAACAGGAAACTGTTCAATTCAATTCAGTTTATTTATATAGCGCCAAATTCACAACACATGTCATCTCAAGGCACTTTACAGTTCAACCAGATCATACAGTCAGATGGATACAAAGTTTTATCTAAGGAAAACCAGTTGATTGCATCGACTCATTGACTCAAATACAATCCCTCACACTAAGCATGCTTGTAGTGACAGTGGAGAGGAAAAACTCCCTTTTAACAGGAAGAAACCTCCAGCAGAACCATCCTTAGTACCTGTCCCCATGAGAAAGCACCATCCGTGTTCTGGATAAGTTTTATTGCCATATGCAGGGGATACAAACTTCTTATACGAGCACTGTTGGGTTAGCATTTCTCTGCTTTTTACTACTTACTTAAAATTTTACATTAAATAAAACAGCGATTGCAACACATTGTAATAAAATAAACTTTATTTTTGGGTCAACTTGACAGGATTAGTACTGTGATCACCCAGTCAGATCAACTTTACTCCAATACTGGAATTACTATTATTCATTTTAATCATAATAAATACTAATAAATGTGGTAATTCAACTTAAACAATGAAAAAGATTTAAACTTTAGAAAATAGGGCCCAACATTAGACCAGCTCTATGCAGAGAATCACAGTTATTTCAAGTGAAAAAGTTACCTCTAGGACTGCTGCTTTTTATTATCTTAAAATAAGTTAAAAAAGCGTCTTTAATGTCCAATAATAAATGTTTAAACTGATTTAAATGATTTAAGTTTGTGTTAGGACTCGTATAGTAAAAGGAACCTTTATTTTTCTTACCTGCAGCAACAATCCACCTCGTTTCACTCCATGGGATGTTATGAGTTAATATTGACTGGAGGTTTAATTTTATTGATAGATAATAAAAAAGGAAAGCCTAGTTTTTATTTCTGTGACCTTCAAACAAACTTAAAGAGAAACATTCACTCAGTGAGATGAAGGATGATGACATCCTCTTCCTCCTGACCTTTCACTCTCCACTCTGCTGTAGTTCTCTGAAGCTCCATCTCTGTCTGCAACCATGTTCTGCAGCTGACTCCTCCCTCTGCTGGACACATGCTGGAACTACATCTGGATTGAGGACCAGAAAAATTGTAAATAGTAATGCGATCCTTAAAATTAGTGCTTACTTTATAAAATGTCAGTTCTGAATTATTTAGAGTTCTTTGATCTGCTTAATTACAGGATAATATTCTTTTAGAGTAACAATATTTGTCACATGTATTTACAAAAAATACTTTTTTTTGGAAAAAAGCATAATGTAAAAAAGCATAAAAAAGGAACTTTTAAACAATAATTTTAAACTGTAAAGGGAAAATGTTGAAATTGTGCCTAATTTAATATTTAAGTTGCATCTTCATAATCATTTATTAGATAGGTTACAGTAAGTGTCCATCATATAAATTCCATTTTTTCTAGTTAGTCTAACCTTTGAGGGGGAAATGTCCCCCTATGGATGTGAACACTGCAAAGAACATATTCGTATGGAAAAAAAAAATATATATTTACAAAACTTTTTTTTTAATTTACAGTGGTGTGTAAAAAAGTTATTCCCTTTAAAAATAATTAGTGGTTGGACCATTAATAAAAAAAATGACATCAAGCATTTTGAAAAGCTTTCAGGAAGTCTTTACCAGCACTCTGGGTGAAATTTATCCCACTAAACTTTGTATAAATGTTGTAATTCTAAATTCTAAGTAAATGTTGTAAAGGTTTTCCAGGTTAAACACCCTATTTAAGGCGCTATTGAAGCGTAAATAAGATTCAGGTCAGGAATTGGATTAGGCCACTCCAAAGTCTCCATTTTGTTTTTCTTTATTTATTCAAAGGATAATTTTCCTGCTGCAGAACCGAAGTTGGTTTCAGCAAAAAGCAACCAACTGTCAGGTTGGGTGGAGGGTTGAAGAGCACCTCTAGTGTATCTGGAGAGGGAACACTAGAGGGGTCCGAGCCTGGAGGGGGAACACTACAGGGGTCTGACTGAGAAGCTAGGAGAATAAGAGGGTCTGACTAAGGAGCTAGGGGACTAAGATGGTATAACTGAGGAGAAATGATAAAAGAATCTGACTGAGAATCTGACATTGGAGTTGGCTGTTGGTCATGGAGATGACGGCTGAGACCACAGAGAAAACTTACCTGGCTTGGTGGAGGAGTATCGTTTGCTGATCAGGGGATCTCTGAAACCTCTGGATCTGATCCACAAGGAAGTTAAGTTGTTAAGAAATAAAAGTCATGAACTGGCCGCGTTTTGGACTTAGTTGCTTCATCTCCAGTTGCAATGAAAGCAGTTGCTCCTCCCGTTCGTTGAGCTGTCTCCTGGGTGCCCAAAACTGAGTCAAAGCCTGCTGGGTCCATTTCTGGCTGGCTCCTGCTGTCAGGGGTGGAGGGTTGAAGAGGACTCAAATATAGAGAAGACCGAAGCTGAGGTGGGTTCTTGCAGATTTAATTATCCAAAAGGGAAAAGAAGCAAAAGAAAATACAGAAAAACCTAAATCCAGGATACATCAGGGAAAACACATATGAGGAGCCAAGAAAAAACAAGGAACCAGCAAAGAGTGACTGAACAGAAGGAGTATATAAGGGAGACAGAAACAATGGAAGGACTAAATGGCAAACGAGGAACAGGTGTAGGAAGAATAATGTAGAAGGGAGCTAATAGAAGGAGACTGACACAAGAGGGCAACAGAGGGTAAACAAGAAATATATAAGAACTCAAATAAAATAAAGAATAACTAGAATAACACAAAATGCAAATAAAAACCAGTGAAAACTCAAAAAGAAAACAAAAACAGAACCAAAACCATGACACCAACAGATGGCCTGACTTACTCCTTCAGGATTTTTTGTAGACAGCAGAACTCATAGCATTCATGATGTTATTTTCTTTGAAGATGGTATTTGTTTTTACCCAGGATTTAATCACTTAACACAAAATGAAAACTGATCTTATTGTTCTAAATTCTAAGCAGAGGTTCTGGTCTTGGATCTCTGCACTGCAGCCATTTGAACTCAGCCTCTTCCTGATGACGGTCTTTTGGATGCTGTTGTGGGGCCTTTCATTGTGTTGTTTAACTTTGAAGGATCTTTTGGTCAAATTCACTTTGTCAGAAAGGTCCTTTTGAAGCAATTTCTTAAATCAGATCAGGAGCGGTAGTAAACAGTTCCACACTGAACTCAGGTGTGATTTGTTTTAAAATTCTGAAACATCATGCAAATAAAAAAAGACAGAAAGAAAGAAAGAAAGAAAGAGTTTTGAGTTTAAAATTGCCTTTATTACACAATCCAGCAATCAATAAAACAAAACAAAGTTAATAAAATAAAAACATCAAAATGCAAAAACTAAAGATTCTTCATCTACTGAACATAGAGCACCATTAATGCCCCACTTATTTACAAAAACATTTATACTCTTTGTCAACTTAAAAAACTCAAATTCTACCCAAACACGAGCAATGACCAGTCTCTTAAATAACACACAGGCATCTTCCGTTTGACGACCATTAATTTTGTTCTTTCTTGATATCCATATTGCTAGTTTTGCCATTCCAGAAATGAAATTTAAAAGCACATGAACAGATCTCTTGTTTGCACAATACCGAGGACCATAAATAAAAATACAGCTGGAGGACTGAACACCAAAACCACTAAACAAACGATCCAAAAGAACAAAAAGAGGATTCAATCTTAAACATTCAACAAAAATATGATACAATGTTTCCTCCTGTAAACAAAAAGGACAGTTAACACTAGTGCCAGGATTAAGGTGTGCCAGATACCTGTTTGTAGCTATTGCCCCATGTACAATCCTCCACTGGAGGTCACCCACCCGTTTTTCAATCGGGGGTTTGTACAGGGATCGCCAACAGCCTCTTGGGGTAGAGCTGGTGCCAAAAAACTCAGTCCACCTCGACACCCTCACATCTGCCAGAGAATATTTGTTCAGAACCTTCACACAACTAATGTACAAGGCCTTCTTCCCCAAGCCTTTAAAATGTCCTAGTGGTGAAACTTGGAAGGACAACAGTTTTTCTGGGTCGTTACGCCATTGATCCACTGCAGGAGAGACACTAATTAAGGGAAATACATATTCATACTCATCATCCCATTGGTTAAAACGAGTATTATCAGCAGCAAATGCTCTGACATGGTCTGGTAGAGAAGCACAGGCTTCCACTTTCATCCTTAACATAAGCCTGTTGGAACGCATATCAAGATGCTCAGTTAGGTTGGACACAGATAGCTTCATCAGATGACCCAGCTTCACACACCCGGCTTCTCTCAACTTAGACCTTAAAGTACCAGAAGACAATAGCTGTGATGAGATTTAAATTGTTTCCAAACAGAGGTTCTTCAAAGATCCACATCCCTGGTGATGTATCAGCCGTCCTCTCAAAACTGAAAATCTGCCAGGCATTTAACACCGAATGGTAAAACGGAGTAAGACCAGATAAGTCCAAGGATCCTTGTCGTAACAAAAAGAGATGTTTATCATACATCAAAGATCCTGCCTTCCTTAAAAGTAGACGTGCAGTGTCCAACCATGGTAATCCAGTACCATATAACAGTTTTTGCGCTGTTTGAAGTCTGAAAGTTGCAATCCGTGAGGTGATGTCTATGAGTCCTTGTCCTCCCTCCTCCACTGGTAAGTACAGGACAGCAGCTCTCACCCAGTGACGTCCAGACCAGAAAAAATCCACTAGAGTCCTTTGAAGACGTTGAATGAGAGATGCCGGTGGTGTTAACACAGTCAGCTTATGCCAGAGAGCTGAAGCAACCAAGTTATTAACAACCAGAACTCTTCCCCTGTAAGACAGCTGAGGCAGCAGCCATTTCCATTTGGATAGTCTGACACACACTCTCTCCATGACACCCTCCCAATTTTTCTCCATAAAAGTATCTGTCCCTAAAAAAACACCCAAAAATTTTAAGCCTTGGTTTTACCAATGAATATTACCTGGTAAAGCAGGCAGGTTATTAGTCCATGGGCCAACTTTTAATGCAGAGCTTTTATCCCAGTTCACTTTAGCTGAAGAGGCTTTTTCATAAAGCTCCAAACAGTGCTGAAGACCCCTTACATCATTCTGATTTCTAATAAAAATGTTTATATCATCAGCATAAGCAGAGACGAAAGAAAGAAAGAAAGAAAGAAAGAAAGAAAGAAAGAAAGAAAGAAAGAAAGAAAGAAAGAAAGAAAGAAAGAAAGAAAGAAAGAAAGAAAGAAAGAAAGAAAGAAAGAAAGAAAGAAAGAAAGAAAGAAATCAGGAACAAACACGTTTTCACACCACTGTAATAATTAGAATGATTTGATTTGCAATTCTGTGATAAACCTTTCCCTGTAGAGAAAGCTTCTGTTTTTGCTTTCTTGTCACAGTTAGTAGTTTCAGAACCACAAAACAAAATAACACCAGAAAAAAAGATAACAGTTGTTGCAAAAAGACAGTTTTTAAACATTGATTTCCATTTACAACAGAAGTCAGAGAATCAAAATTAACCTAATAGATTTTATAATCCCTGCAGTTACAAATCTGAAGCCAAAAATCTGTGAAAGTTTCTCTTTTTCTACAATACATGTTTTGCTGATTTTGGACATTTAAGCGTTTATTGGCATTTATTTAATCTTATACAGGATATCAGATTTAAACATTTGATTTTGAGCTAATACAGTAAAATAGCTAGCTAGTTGTAATCAAAATTTAATGAACGTGTCCAGTGTTGCACTGTTGTTGTTGTATTGTAGGTTAACTGTTTTCACAGTTACAGTGCTTTAAAATAAAGTTTTAAAATTAGACTAGTCTCTTAAAATATGTTCTAAATTAGTACACTTCTTTAGCAACATTGCTTTTTCTGGTTCTCTGCAAACATTCCTGAAATCTCACAAATGTGTGCTTTTCAATTATCCAATGTTGAATTTCCCCAAATAAATGTTCATCCAAGCTTGAATGAATAATTTCCCTCCATAACTTCTCACACAAGGGAGCTTTTAAAGTAACTGTTCCGAACTGCAAATCCAATTCATGAGATACAGTCATTTTCCCTTTGCTCATTTGAATACTGCTGACTGATTGGTTTACAGCTTAGCAGCAGCTCGACCGGGCGCACAGAATGCAAATTGTTCTGTTGACATGTTAATGACTCAAACTTTAAGCGATGCAGAAGAAAATGGAGCAATAAACCAAGCAGAATGATCATGGAGACACCAAAACAGCTCTTTGATGGCAGAAAGTACACATCAGAGAAGCACAGAGCCTGAGATCCAACTAATGCTAAATGCTGGAAATGTAATTTATACAGGAAATTGCTGCTTAATGGCTGGAGATGGTGCAGCAGCGATAAAATCTCTTTTATTTTATAAAAATGCTCATAAAATGACAGCAAGAGTTGAATAAGAATAGAAGAGCATGATTAATAATACTCATAATAGTGAAACATTCACACCTCTCACTACACACCTACTCAGATGTACAGTTAATGATAAAATTTGTAGAGGGAACCATCAAATTTGGATATAATTTGGTGTAAATGCAGATGAGACAAGGGAATGTAAATGATTTAATTTGCAACGAGCTGGCGTCGTGACTGGAGCAGGCAGCAGAGGGTACAGTAAATGGTGACATCAGAAATGTGAGCTTCTGGTTGGGTATCCATGGCATGAAACTGGATTTAATAAGAGGTATATTCTTTACGACATGCAAAAGGTAGATGTTTGATGCTCTCAGAAAACCATTGGTTGTTGCGTTGGATGACTGGGAACTGTGAGAGCCCCACAGGCTAACGGGTTTAAGTAAATCAAACCAAATATGTTAACCTAAGTGTTTTAATATTTCATCTGGAAGAAAAGATGGCCACTTTTTCAATTAAAAAAAAATAAGATTTGCCAAGAGCACCAATAAATATTTGATGGATTTTGAAATCCCAGAAAATTCAAGGTAGATTTTTTAATTTTAGAATAAAAATAAAAGATCATTTAACAAAAAAGACAAACAGAACTTTTTTTTCTTTTCTTTTTTTTTCTTTTTTTTAGAAATAAGGCAAGCTGAGTGACCCACCATGATATATAAAGGATAATATATTGTCAAGGTTTGGTGGAGGTTTTTGAGGATCAAATGCAGAGATGAGTTTGCAGATTTAATTGAAAGTTTCAGAGGCAACAGTGGCAAAAATCAAAATACAGAAAAGCAAAAAAAAAAAAAAAAAAAAAAAAAAAAACTGGAAATACCAGGGAGAAATACACACAGGGATGCAAATAACAACAAAGCAAAAAGAAACCAGCAATGAGGATCTGCATAGGTGGTGTATATATGGGGAACAAAGCAAAGACTGGGCTAATGAGCTGATATGGAGCAGGTGTGGATAGGAGTAACTAGAAGGGAGCCAAAGAGAAAGGAAACAGGCACAAGGGGGCAACAGAGAGTAAAACAAAAACACAACACTGCTAAAAAACAACTATGACAAAATTACAAAGAAACTAAAAATAAACCTGAATAGAGGGTGGAGCACTGTCAGATATTTAGAATGCTTTAAAATAAAACATTAAACTACTTATAAAAGCCTTGGTCCTGTGATGTGCTGTTGTAGATATTCTGTGCCAATATTGCATGAAAATATAAGAGACCTCTTTCTTAGTTCTTTAAAAAAAAGTGCTTACTTATCCATTGTTGCTGAAGCCACATTGAAGGAGCCAAAGAGCAACATGTTGCAGACCCCTGATCTAGAAGAAGTCTATTAAGTTCGTCATGTCCTGCACAACATAAGCTGTAACCAGGGCTGAAACTCCACACACTAATAGATAAAAAAGTACATCAATCATGTCTTTAAGAGTTCCTCTTAAAAGTAAGACAATAAAGTCAAACTATGATTTGCTGTAATTACATTATCTTTGAATATAAAGGAAACAAAAATAACGCATTTTGTAAATAGGCCAAATAACAGAGAGACAAATGACTTCTTAGATGAAATCAATATTCAACTAGCAAATAAAATTGGACATTTATGGTTAATTATGGACATATTATCTCATATTATTTACTAAATAAATGAGGGACTCCCATCCTCAAATGTGTAAGAGAATTTTTAGACATCAAAATCCTATATATCTTATATTATTCTCTTGTTTCACCATATCTTACATGTTGTGCTGAGGTTTGGGGAAAGAGCTAGAAAACTGGTTTACAGTCATTAGTTACGATACAAAAGAGCAACAGGCTGCGTCCACAAAGTTGGTTATTTAGATCATGGTAGACCACAATTCTTAAAACCTAACTTATTCCGAATTTACAGATTTTATTGCTTTTAAAATATTCCGCTTAGGTTTCAAAGCGAAAATTAAATTATAAGCTAAACTTTTCGTTGAAAGGGAAGGAATACATAACTTATATGAATTGTTCTTTAAGTCTGTGGGTGTGAGCACAACACATTTTTTTTCTGTTACAGATAATAGAATATTTAGTAAAGTTTAAAGAATGTCTGAATATAGATATAAGAAAATAATTTACCTAAATTATGAGAGCGATTACACATACTTTGTTAATAAAAATTACATTGTTGAGCTTAATAAAAGCCGATGTGAAATGATGTCATAACTGTTGTTGATCTGGAAAAGGGTTGGAATAAAATAAAAGAAAACTTCCACCCAAATATATTTTGAAGTGCAGTGCTGGGCACGTTACTTTGAAAAAGTAATAAGTTATAGTTACTAGTTACTTCTCCCAAAAAGTAACTGAGTTAGTAACTGAGTTACTCTACAATAAAAGTAACTAGTTAATAGTAAAAGTAACTATTGCGTTACTTTTGCGAGTGTATGAAATTAATAACTGGGGATGTCTAATTCTGAAATCCTGTGATGGGTTGTTATAGATACTGCAACATGTAGCTATATCTATCCATCCATCCATCCATCCATCCATATTTCTCCCTTTCTCCATATAGGCTAATGATCGTTCACGCTCTCCGTAGTTCCCCTCTGGCGCGAGCACAGGGCGAGCATGCGCATTTCCTGTCGCTTGCGCGGTGAATCGTGCCGCCGCGCTGTGCGGAGATGCAGGGGAAACCGTATCTGATGGGGAAATGCAGCTCGACGTAACACCGGTATTTCCATCTGGAAAGCGCTGTTTTGCTGCTGGAGTCCTCCTCACTCTCCATCCTCCCCTCTCTCATGACGCGCGCACGAGTCCTATCATGAAAAAAGGTTAATTGTGCGACCTGAGTAACGTGCAGTAACGGGGTGTCGGCAATTGTAACTGCGTTATAGTTACAGTAAGAGTAATAATTTTGACTACTCGTTACTAAAAAAGGTAGCGGCGTTAGTAACGCCGTTACTTTCAACGCCTTTACTCCCATCACTGTTGAAGTGTGATAACAGGATGTATTAATGTGTTAATTTACAATATATTGTTCAGGATGTCTGGAAAAAACGACCTGCAACAGATTATTTTCTTCTTTTTTATCATTTGTATGCTTATTTGAAATAAAGAATATAAAATTAAATAAAAGAAAAAACAGTTGAAAGCTCTTTGTAATAAAGTGCATTTTCTCCCTTCTTGATTACGATAGCCTCCACTGATATGTGGAAGGGAACTGATTGCTTTTAAGATCGCTGTATGACCAGCTGCTGCAGAAGCAGGCAGCTGAAGCAGCTGTTTCAGTAAGAGGACAGAATGCGGCGTGTTTAAAAATGAATCCCTTTAAAGACGTGACAGGTGCTGCTCTCCTCCCAAGAGCTGCTTGATCTTCCACATCTGAAAAGGACGACAGCATCGATATCCTCTGGAGACACTAGGCATTAAGTTTTGGAAACTGCACAGAGAAGAGCAGAGCTGGCAGGACAGTTTTATAACATGTAGAACATCATCTTATCCATGAAACGTTCAACTAGAAATCAGAAGGACCACAGTAGCAGCATATATCTCCTGTGAAACGCCTCAGCTAAAATCAGGAAACTAAAGACACTGAGAATCACCAAAAAAAGATGATAATGGACGGGACAAAGAACTGGTCCATAGAGTTTTGATCACAGATGCAGAGTTCGATTTAAGGGGCTGAAGCCGTTCTGTCTTTTAGCAGCAGCTCAGGTTGTTGGTGGAGGTATTATGATGTGGGGACTATATTTCTGACACACCTTGGGTCACTTAGTACCTGAAGGTTGTTTAAAACACTAGATCGGGGCATGCAGGTGGCGCAGTGGTTAGCGTGCACGACCCATGTATGCAGGCCTTAGTCCTCGACACTGGCGACCCGGGTTCGAATCCGGCCTGTGGTCCTTTCCCACATGCCTCTCCCCCTCTCTCATACCCCCTTTCCTGACAACCTACTGTCCGAAAAAAAAACGAGCCACTAGTGCAGTGAAAACACAAAAAAACAGCTTAGTTGCATAGTTGCATGTCCATCACATTATGACCAGAATGTACCAGTCCTCTAATGCTGGCTTAACAGGATAAAGATGCACCACAGACCTCAGATCATCTTAGCATTAATCTAGCAGAGAACCTTTAGGATGTGCTGAAACTAGGGAAACACATCATGGATCATTACCTGACAAACACTAACTGTGTTATGCTACTACGTCAATACAGACCATAATAGAAGACTCTCTCTGACTTTTTGTATCGTGCCATGCAGAATTGAGGCAGTCCAACTGGGTGCTATAATACAACAGATATAACATTTCTCTGATATTTCTGTATTTGAATAAAAAGCTTAAAAAAGGAAAATTTGTTTATTTTGAATTCCTAAAATCAAAGCTTGCCCAGCAGAGCCTTAGAAGCATTTCATTCCTTTTCTAAATCATCTGTTTTTTGTTTTTATTGCCAGTTATGAAAATGTATTATGAAAAAGATAAAAATGCATTTTCTTATTAAAGATTGTGCTTTCTCCCGTCAAAAAACAATATTGACCATATTTTTTTGGATGATTAGATTATATTTCCTCACTCCTTGTGTGTGTCTGACTAGTTTAAGACCTAATTTAGAAAAAAGCCAAAGAATATTTCTGATAGGACAGATTATCAAGACAAAAAGCTCTTCAGGGTGGGGTTACGCTGCATTACCTCTGCTTTGGCAGCAGGGGGCAATATTACTACAAGTACCTGCTGAATGTATTTTTCACCAGCTACACACATGTTCACCTTGCACAAAGGCTCATTTCAGCATGAACAGAGTCAATAAAGTCTATTGTGTTTGGATCTAAAATGGTACCTGACAGATTGTCACTCCTGTTCTTTATTTTGTACTCCACTCACACTCACGTGTGTGTTGGGTTAGGTTGCACATGGCTGTATAATGCAGGTGTGGGTACAGTGGAGCCATGTTTGGGTGAATGTGAGGGGAGCATGACCATGCAGGGAGTGCAAGGTGGGGTATTTATGAGAAAATCATAGTCAGCATGTTAACGTGTGTGTGTTAGTGCACTGTAGCGTGGGAGATTTTTGAGCCAAATTCATTTGTTGCTCCTGCTGAGACAGACAGTACTAATCTACCTGGATTTGTCAGAGAAGAAGAATAGCAGCCTCCCAGGTCTGTAATCATCATGTTCTCTCACACAGCGCCAAAACTTGGTATTCACTGTATCAAAATCTGACTTAATACTAAAACAAAAAATGCTTAAAATTCATGCACCATCTCTGTTTAGCTTATAAACTTATTAAATGAACCAGATAAAGGGGAGGAGATGCAGCTCTCCTCCTTTAAAGGACTCTTTTCTTCAGATTTCACCTGCTTATGTAAATTGAAGGGTTACGATGTTTTAGCATCTTTTCGGTTACTCTGATCAAGTGAGTCCCGGGAAAACATGGAGTCAGGTAGGGTTGTTTAGTTCTTTCCTTTAAAGTGCATTAAATTTCCCATTATTTTAGTTCAGTTTATTAATTTGGTGCCATAAGGCAACTAATAGTCTTTGTTTGTCTCAAGGCTAAACAAACATAACCAAATTATGTACAACAGAGAGTAAATTCAGAGCACTTCATGGCCGACATCAGTCCAGAAAAGATGGTGTCCTTGATCTTTTAGTCTGTCTTTGTTCCATTTGTCCTACAATTTCGAAATTTAAACCTTCTAAATCTTTAATTTTAGTTAAGGTCCCGAAAAGTTGGATATAGAAGTAAGGAAGTTGATGCAACGCGACAGTATGTCAGATTTCCACATTTAAGATGGTTTCCTATTAACAGCAGTTAAACTTCCCTACTTTTTTTTTTTTTACTCGTACTCGTCGTCTCCCGCTTTATCCGGAACCGGGTCGCGGGGGCAGCAGACTAAGCAGAGACTCCCAGACTTCCCTCTCCGCTGACACCTCCTCCAGCTCTGTTGGGGGAAGCCCTAGGCGCTCCCAGGCCAGCCGAGAGACATAGTCTCTCCAGCGTATCCTGGGTCGTCCCCTGGGACTCCTCCCAGTGGGACGTGCCTGGAACACCTCCCGAGGGAGGCGTCCAGGGGACATCCGAAGAAGATGTCCGAGCCACCTCAACTGACTCCTCTTAATGTAAACGAGAAGAACCGGCTCTACACTGAGCCTCTCCCGAATGGCCGAGCTCATAACCCTATCTCTAAGGGAGAGCCCAGCCACCCTGCGGAGAAAGCTAATGTCAGCCGCTTGTATCCGGGATCTCGTTCTTTCGGTCATGATCCAGATTTCATGACCATAGAGCCGGGACCCCACCCTGGAGCCAGGCCTGGGGTTGGGGTTCGTTGGCGAGCGCCTGGTGTTCGGGTTCTTCCTCGCGGGACCCGGCCGGGCCCAGCCTGAAGGAGCGACGCAAGGCAATCCCCCAGTGGGCCCACCACCTGCAGGGGGAACCATGAGGGACCAGTGCATAGGGGATTGGGCGGCAGCCAGAGATGGAGACCTCGGCGACCTGATCCGCGGGCGCTTTTTTTTAAATTTTTGTTAATTTTCTATAAAAATTAATAAAAAAAGCTGTTCTTATGCAGTGAATATGGTCAATAACTAACCATTTTTTAAATCATGGTTTTAACAACAGCCATAGAGAATGAAGGGAAACAAAAATGCATTTACCTATAAATTACTGTTATTTCCTCAAACTTCCTAACAATGTTGTCAAACTTATATTATTCTAGTTGAAAAGTTGTGTGATTGAGGAAATCAGACAGATTTTCTCTTTGCTTCAAATCTCTCCCTCTAAAGGAGCTGTGTCGACAGTGGAAAGAAGAAACCTCCAAGCCTAACGTAGCTCATTATGAGACAGAACTAATTAGAAAGCTTTTAGATGTTCCTCAGAGGGAAAATTTGGCTGTGGAAATGTGAAAAGACAAGTAGACAGAGCAAAGCCCACAGGTACCCACAAAACTCAATATTATGGAAAAGTAGTTCCACTGTGGATCATTTTATCTAAAGCAGGGGTGTCTAAAGTGCAGCCAGGGGGACATTTCTGACCCTTGCAGGTATTTCAGGTGGTCCATGATCACATTTCAACAATGGCTAAAATGTGGGTTGCCATTCACAGAGAGAGACGTAAAAATACCAGGCTCCAATTTTAAGCCTTTCAAAAACAATTCAGCAAAATTAGAAGTTTATAATTTAAACTATTAGATACAACAATTTATTTTTCCCTTTTGTCAGTCATGTAATTTAATTTTTGTTTTATTTTATTCCAAATAAGACAACAAATAATCCAGTGACTTTTACAAAATAACAGACTTGGATTGAAGATTGACTGATTTATTAAAGTTGGCAAAATAAAGATAGATTGTGCCGTGTCATTATTTCTAAAAAACAGGAAGAAATCGTATAAAATGTAGTAATATCATTGGCAGTGTTTTTCTTTTTTAGCCAATAAATCCTTTTTTATAAGAATCTGGTGTCCTTTTGTTTTATTTATATGTTTTGTAATTAGCTCATTGGAGAAGCAGTGACACAATAATTTTTTTTTGTAATTCTAACAAAATAAAATTGAAAATTTTGGCTCCTACTCTGGACATCACTGATCTTACACACAGATTCTAAAGAATCAAACCAGAAACAGAAGGTTCATGTTTCACATTCTGAAGGTTATTTATCCAACGAGGACCAGGCCACAGTAATGGGAGAAGAAGGTTTATTGAAGATGAAACAGACTGGAGATGGTGGTGATTGATACCTGGGAAGCTTCTTGGTGAAAGCTTAGGAGGAGGAGACTCAGTCCGACATGAGAGATTTTCCCAGAGTTATTAAGGACCACCACATGGAACCAAGAACAAAGAGTGGGCTGCATGGCATATGATGGACAAAAATGAAGAGGGAGGCAACTATGAAGGACAAGATGGATGAGGGCGATGGGATGAAAAAGGAGGAACAGATGTGGACCGATCTAAAATGGACGGGCCACCTTTACAGCTGCTTTTTGTATCTCTGCTTCTGTCTCCTTGAACCCCAGTCGGCCTCAGCAGATGGCCGCTCACACTGAGCCTGGTTCTGCTGGAGGTTTCTTCCTGTTCAAAGGGAGTTTTTCCTCTCCACTGTCGCTACAAGCATGCTTAGTGTGAGGGATTGTATTTGAGTCAATGAGTCAATGCAATCAACTGGTTTTCCTTGGAACACTTTGAATCAATTTGACTGTATGATCTGGTTGAACTGTAAAGTGCCTTTAGATGACATGTGTTGTGAATTTGGTGCTATATAAATAAATTGAATTGAAATGAAATAAAACCTGGATGAGTTTATGGACAATTGTAGGATAAAAATTAGATACTGAGCTAGAACATTAGTTGGGAATGACTGTCCGTTATCATTCCGTTCATGTATATGTGCTCATTAAAGGTACAGCATCAACAAGGGGGGTGAGGTTGCTTGAGGACCCAAATGCAGAGGTGAGAGAGGCAGAGATGATTTCTTATAGGTTTAATGAGGAAAAATTGAAGCAAACATTCAAAAACACAGAAATACTGAGAACCAACAGCCAGCAAACATCAGAGAAACTCACGTGGGGAGCCAGAGACGAGGAAGCAACAAACAACAACAAAGAACCAGCACTGAGTGACTGCAGAGGTGGAGTATATAAGGGGAACAGAACAAAGGATGGACTAATGAGCAGGTGTGAGTGGAACTAACTAGAAGGAAGCCAAGAGGAGAGGCAACAAGCACAAGGGGGAAACAGAGATGAACTAAAGACTGCTTGACTATAATGGAAAAATAAACCAATGATCAACAAAACAGAATAACAGATCATTTAAAACTAAAATCTCAGAATTCCGAAAGGGGAGAACCATAACACATTGTGGAAGATGTTCTTTTTCCAGGTGGATCAAAATAAGTGGTCCTCCTAACTGTCAATCATTCTGGTGGTGTGCTTATGTACGGCCGACCTACGTGCTCTTCCCCATTTTCACTTACCGGTAGCGAGTCTGAAATAGTTTAAAAATTACAAATCTTCTTTTGTAAAGTAAGCTTGTATGAGTGATGCAAACAGCAACTTTTAAACAGAACGTGCACAAGAAGAAATGGGCTCGTGCACGCTCTTGCACGCATTTAATAGAACTTACTTCACGGGGGCGGGTACAGGATTGTGCAGGTGAATTTTTTTTCAAAGTGGAGAGGGGGGGTCTTCAAAAATTTGCTAAAATCCTCCAATATACCTTAATGCCCAAAATGTGTTGCCACATTAGCTTTTTCTTTTGTGTTTAGTTTATTTATGCTTGTGTTCTTTGTGCATTTGGATTTGTTTCTTTAATTTCTTTAATCATTAAGCTTCACCTGAGTGAAGTTGGCCCCCCCACCTTCTTCAAATCAGAAAAAATTAGTGTCAAACGTTTGTGCTGGTTAGTGCAGCAAAAATTTTCGTTTGTGCCGCTATAGTTTTAAAGGCATAAAGAAATATTTCTAGGGGTCATCAAAGGTCAACTCCCCCCCCCCCCCCCCCACACACACACACACACTTTCTTCAAATCTTCAAATCCAAAGTAGCACAAACGAAAATGTTTGCTGCACAAACCAGCACAAATGGAGCTGAGTTAAGTGACACCCATTTCGTCTGATTTGAATAAGGTGGGGGGGCTGGTTGACCTTTGATGACCTCTAGTAATATTTCTTTATATCTTTAAAATGATAGCGGCACAAACAAAAATTTTTGCTGCACAAATGTAGCACAAACGTTTGACACCAATTTTGTCTAATTTGAATAAGGTGGGGGGGCTGGTTGACCTTTTGACCTTTACATTTTCATTAATATCTGCAAAGCCAAAGCAGCACAAACGAAAATTTTTGCTGCACAAACCAGCACAAATGTAGCACACAAGTTTGACACTAATTTAGTCTGATTTGAAGAAGGTGGGGGGGGGGGGGAACTTCACTCAGGTTTAAGCTTCCCTCTGTAACTCATTAAATGTTATTCTCCCCTTCTTCCCTGAGTATATAAACCAATTGGATTTTATTGTTTATTGACTGACATCTCCCATTTTTTTATTTTATGTTCGATGATCTGTTTACGTTGTTCCATTTATTTTTTATTATAAGCTCAACAGAGATGGATAAAGTGACCAAAAAATTGTACTTAAGTTAAATTAGCCTTACTTCAGTAAATAGTTTACTTACTGTACTATCCATGATTACATTAAATTTACTAAAATGAAAAGTTACAGTGAGTTGAATAGGTTAAATTACATTTAACTATATTTTCAGCCAACCTCTAAATGACAGAACAGATGCAGCAGATGGAAAATAGCATTTAAACAATAAGCTTTCAGCTTGTTTCATTAGGTGAATTTGCTCAAAACGAATGAGTAAAAAGTACAAAACTGTAAAACCGTGTAAATGTTGTTGGGTTTTAATCCAGAGAAATGTGAGTTTAAAAGTTTAAGAGGACGAAATGATCAAACACAGACAGGGATTTTGTCAACCTCTGCACAGGGGAGAAAGACTGCTGGCTCAAAACCAGCACCTTTTCTCACAGATCCCTTCACAGCAAAGCCTTTTATTAAAAGTTTACAACATAATAGGGCAGCCTTTAACAGAAAACCCAGTAAAGATTATCTGGCAGGATGCAGGTCATAGGACAGTGTGAAATAACCATCTGGCTGGATGGAAGTCACACAACCGTGTGACTCTGCCTCATGACCTACTGGATGCAGGTCATAAAAGTTTATGACCCTCCTGATTGAATCACAGGATAGAAATGTAGCATCTTATTTCTTTCAATGTTTCATATGCCCACACAATAATTTTATAATTATCACTCTAACAAATGTAACTAGTTACTACCCACCTCTAAAACTAATTTGCTCTTCCCAAGCTTTTGGTCTTACTCTTCACATGCAGTCGCTACTTTAAAGCCAGTGATAATTTAAAATTAGCCAAATTCAAACTGAACATCTTTACAGAGAAAATATACCAGAACACATCTGATGAGATCACTGCAATGCTTTTAAATGAAGGCTGATAACTAACCAGAGGGCAGATTTATTTTCTCTCCCATTCCACCGATCAAAGAAAAGTCCATAATCCTCTTCTGATACCAAAAGTAAGTCACAATGAGTCGAGACATATAGAAAAATAAAGCCTGATCTTCCAGATGAATAAAGTATCCTCTCCTGTGTGTAGTGATAACGTCTCTGACAGGAACATTTTCTTTAGAGCTCTCACCTTTGGGACTAACACTATGGAAACATCAGTCAAGAAGAGGGAATGTTACTTCACAAACTTTTCTATTAGATTTTTCTCGAGCTGACAGAACTGACAATAACAGCTCTGTGTAGCTCTTCCTGCCCCGATTTAAAGACAGGAATATTTTTGCTTCCAGCTACAAGGCTTCCCAAGGTGGAAACAACTTTGCAGCTCTTGAATCTAACAAATGTACTAAGCAGGGTTTAGGATTGATCATTTTTTGTGATATAGTCTATTGATAGGTCTGTAAATCCAATCTCTTGTAAAGAGGAGCAATAAAAAAGTATTAGCAATCCAGAATCCACTTTATACAAGAGTTTGACCCATTTAATTCAATTCAAAACAGGTTCTTTATAGAGCACCAATTCACATCATGTCATCTTTTAGAAGTTTGTAGGGACAATACTGTCAGATTTGTTAACGTTTCTGTCAAGGTAAATCAGTTATATCTAGTCATTGTCTTGTAACAAATGCTCCTGATGGATGAGCTTGCTGTGATGATGTCCACTTGTATTTCGTTGTTGACTCTTCAGCAATACCTCACACTGAACATGCATGCAGCGACAGTAGAAGATAAAAACTCGCTCCTGACAAGCAGACAAGCTCCGCGCAAGCTCCCATGTCAGAGGATGAAGGAGAGCAGATAAGGGTAGTCACACGAAAAGAAACAGACCTACACTAAAAACAGGCCAAGACCCAAGATCTATAACCAAAGGTGTTGATGGCAGCAGCACAGCTGATATTTCAATCCAGGATGGAGTCACAGCCGAACAGGACCCGGCATATGAAGCTACTATGACAAGAAAAAAGAGAGAACAAAAAAAAAAACTGCAGAATGGGAGAAATGAGATAGAATGAAGCAGAATGAGGAAAAGTTGTCCCTATGCCCTCCAGAAGTTTAAGCCTATAGCAGCATCAATGTAGAAATTAGCTCAGGATAATCTTACTATTTTGGACAATGTATAAAAAAGGTAGAGCAGTCCCTCTGAGTACCACCCATGTGTAGGAGGACACATAACTTTTTATTAGGTACACTTGACTAGTACCATGTTAAACGTCCTTTTTGCCCTTAAATTTAACCTAATTCTTCATTTCATCAATGCAGTAATGTGTTTGAAAGATTTATAAATCAGGTCCATATTATGAAAGCATCAAGCAGTTGCTGCAGATCCACGCTTTCAAGAGGCACTTAAAACAGAGAGTCTCTAAACCAGCAAAGTTTTTCAAATCAGTTGTCATAATTAGTTTTGTTTTAAAGGAGAAGCGCCTTTCTCCCCGTGTTACAAGCAGAATGAATGGGAACTACTAGACACATCTGCAATCAACAACAATTATTGAAGATTTCCAGAGGACTTCACTATTGAAATTCACCAGAGCTATAGTGAAACTGACAATGCCCACGTGCATGGCAGCTGGATGCTGGAATACATCGGGTAAAAGTGGAAAGAAAATGAGTTTTTTCACCTTTCCGATTCCCGATCCTCCACGGACGGGTTGGTCGTTGGATCGCCAAATTGAAGAGGGAGGATTTGCCATCGAACTTCTGGCCAGAGAAAAAACACGTAATATGTAGCCAACATTTGGAAGAAGAATGTTTTCTAGATGACTTGGATAATAGCGCGTTGTGACAAACACGATACAGCACTGGGACTTGATCAACAGCCGATACCGCACCGTGACATCACATACCAGTAGGTGGCAGTAGGGTTCTTTGATAAACATGGATGCCTCCAGTAAAGCACATTCACATGAAAATTACTCTGAATTAAAAACACTGATCATTTATTAAACAGTATGTGATAATTTCATATTTAAAGTGATTTCAGAAGTTTGAATTCTGAATATGACCAAACTTTTCCTTTAATTACACAATGATGCTGCTGTTGGGTATCTGCACATTTCCTCAAGAGTACTGAACAACAAGGGCAGCATGCCAAAACTTTTACAACCAATGCTGGAACATAATCGAATCTTGGCCCCAATGGGAATTTAATGAAGTCACATTAAATCCACTGACCTTAGATTTAGGATTAGAGCTAACCCTCCAGGGAGGGGACAAACCAACGGCGATAAATTAAGTGTAGGTATTAAGTTCACTGACCTTAGTTTTTGGTTTCCTCTAAAACTTCAGCTGTAACCCTTTTTTAATGTGAGAGCACTTTATTTGCAAAATCTAAGACAATCAAATAAACAAAGAACAGTTTTAGCATATCTTAATGTCTTAATGAATTAATGTAAAAAAACAACAGCCATCACATGGAAACTAGATTATAGGCAGAATTAACCATCTTCCAGTGTGGATTGTGAAAGTGGTGGCCTCCTGCCCCTGCAGTGGGTAGCCTCACCTATTCCTATTGCTTGCAAAGAAATTACAACTACTTACTTTTGCCTTTCTATTTTCTCGGACATTTGCCCTTTAATCCTCTGACCTTCTACAAATGCTGCTCACTGGATTTTATCTTATACCTGGTAGAAGGTTATGCATGAAAATCCCATAAGATCAGCAGTTCATTAAATACTTATGCAACACCATCTGGCCCCAGCAGCCCCTCCACATTAAGAGTCACTAAAATCTCTTTTCCTCCGCATTAGTATGTTGAGTTGAAATAACAGCAAGTCATCCAAACCACTCCTAGCAATGTATTAAGATGCCGCTGTGATTGGTTGATTCAGTTTTAATTTGAACAAATACCAAAACATGAGAACATCATTTTCTGAAGCTGTACTCAGATGTATTTAGCTGATGCTTTTGGGTTGAGAGAAATAAATGATTGTAACTTTACACTGCAAAAACGATCTAGAAATAAGTAAAAATTTCTTAAAATAAGTGTATTCACACTTAATTTGAGTAGGTAAATGAAATAGTTTGCCAATGGAATTAGTAATTTTACTGTTAAAATAAGATAAATAGATAATATGCACTTGAAATAATTCAATGCAATTGTGTTTTCTTATTTTAAGTGTAAATTGTCTTGTTACATTGGCAGAATGTCTCTATTACCTCCTTAATTCAAGAACAAATGCACTTATTTTAAGAAAAAATGACTTCTCTAGATTTAGATTTTTTGCAGTGTAGGATTATGGTCACTTAGCTTATGGATCCAATACCTTTGCACAAAAAAAAAAAATCTTACATTCTGAGTCTCTTTCTCTTCTTATTTTTTAAATTCAAGGTTATTTATGGAGCACAATTCAGAATAAAAATTGTTTTATATGAATTAATCAAAAACCTACAAAGAAAATGAAAGCAGAATAAAAACAAAAAAAAAAACATTATAAAAGCAGGGGATGAAACAAGTAAAACAGTTGGACTATAAACTTAAACTAATGATAAATTATTTCAATATTTTGCAGAAACTGTAAAACACTTTTAACCCTTTAAAGGCAAGTGTATCGTGTTTAAAACCAGAGTTTTTGAAACCTCTGCATCATCAGTGTGATATTTTTGTTCTGAAACCCTGACTTACATAATCAGACACATGTATTGAATGGAAATATATAAAAGATGATATAGAAAGGCGTAATGTATCAAAATTGATGCAAATTAATGATGTAATTTAACGTGTATGAAATTTTTATTGTTGTTTAATTCGTCAGAAAGTTCAATGACAATTCTAATTTTGGAAAATTGGAATCTTCTGTCGGTAATTTTGTGGTTCAGGCTTTCAAGGGATAAATCATCAGTAATGTTACTAATATATTTCAATTTATATTTTTTCATTTAAAAAGTGGAAACATCAATTTCAAGCCTTTTTTACAACAAGTGATTAACCACACTACCTGCAATTATTTACACACATTCAACCACTTTAGAGTTGGATTTCCAAAGTAAAAGTACAGGATTTAAGAAAAGATGGAGAAAGAATAACGATTGTCGAGATGAAGAGAGGCAGAAAGGAGGAGACGTGAGAAAAGAAATGAAAAGCCAAGATAGAAGGATTAGTGTAAGCAGGTAGAGAGGTAGACTCAAAGAGATTAAGAGAGTCAGATTGACAGAGTGGGGTATGAATCAATGAGCTCGTCGATAGTGAGTGGGAGAGATGAGATGAGAGTGAAACATGGCCTGGAAGAGCGGGAGGATGAAAAACGCCCCCTGTTGAGCCGGAGTCCCGCTGAGAAAAATTGGCCCAAGAGAAAATGAGACTCTGCAGCGTTCCACAAGTGATTGAAGAAGCTTGTTTTTATTTTGTCTTATCACAGAAAACAGCTTTATATATTCAAGATAGCGTGATGACGGCTATTCTCACGGGGAGCGGCGGCAAAATGAGGTGATATAAGCTTAATGCTTGATTTGAAAAATTTCAGACTCATTTACTATAAATCTTTAATGGCGGTGGAAAGATTAATTATTCTAAGCTGAAACTGCAAGATAGATTTGAGGAGGAACTGAAGAAGAACATAATGAGGGCTGAGATTCAGAAAGCCTGAGGCTGTTTGCTTATGAGGATTACCTGTAATACCTTCTTAAACAAGCAGCACAATGACAACAAATAAGAACAAATCGATTATATAATCACAGATTTTTTATAGACTGCTACACACAAAGATAACTCCAGTGTGCGCTCATTTGATTTAATCCATTATATTTTCCTCTGAATTTTCTACAGTAGAAGCAGCTAACAGATGTCGTATAACTAACACTATTATCTACAGCTAATTATTGTTACTATTGAATATTTTAGAAATGCAGAAGCCATGTAACTCCCTGACATCTTAACAGTAAAGCTGCTCATCTCTTCTGCAAGAGCCGCAGGGTTTGAAAGATTAACATAAATATGTGAACTAAAAACCACATTAAGGCCCCATTTAAAGAGAAACAAATCTTTTCTACGACTTTAAAAACAGTTTTTAAGATACAAGTGGAGCAGCGACAATATAGTATAACAATACCATCTAATTTAAACATAGAGGCTATCAGCCAATCACAATGCAGCTCACTGTACTCTAATATCTGGACAGGAAACTTAATGATGATCTAAAGTTTGAGAGGACACTTCAAAAGAGTTTTTGGTGCCACACTGCAAAAACGATCTAGAAATAATAAAATCAATTCTTAAATCACGTGTATTTACCCTTAATTTAAGTAGGTAAATTAGCTGATCTGCCAATGGAAGGATTTTAAATATGATTAGATAATATACACTTGAAATAAGACAATGCAATTGTTTTTCTTATTTTAAAGTCTAAATTGTCTTGTTCCATTGGCAAAGGGTCCCACTTACCTCCTCACAAATTTTAAGAAAAAATGACTTAATTAGATTTCATTATTTGGGAGTGCAGAAATATTGATTTGTAGTATCTCAGAATCTGCACTGCAAAAATGATCTAAAAATGAGTAAAATTAAGTGTATTTACCCTTAATTTGAGTAGGTAAATAAGATGATCTGCCAATGGAATTAGTATTTTAACTCTTAAAATAAAATAACTAGATATTATGCACTTGAAATAAGACAATGCAATAGTTTTTTTCTTATTTTAAATGTAAATTGTCTTGTTCCATTGGCAAAGTGTCTCACTTACCTCTTTAATTCAAGAAAAAATGCACTTAATTTAAGAAAAAATGACTTATTGAGATTTACATTTTTTGCAGTGTGCTGACCAACTGGGAGAGCAAAAAAAAAATAAATAAAAATAAATCTCCATTGGACAGCAGCTGTCACGATTTGGTTATAGTAAGTTCACCCAAAAGCAGAGGCAGGGAGGAAGAGGTGAATCTCTTGTGGATTTAATGATGAGTTTAAAGCGGAGGTCTTCAACAGGGGGTCCGTGACCCCTAGGGGGTCCGCAGAGGTACTGCATGGGGGTCGCGAAAGTTTTGGTTGATTAGACTTTTATATTCCCCCCTGCAATTTTTTTCCACTGATTGAAATGTCTTTAAATTCACATTAACATGAATTCAACACACCGTAGTAAACAGATAAATGGAGGCAGAAGATGTCTTTCTGTCATCAATGCTCACATTCAGTGACACACAGGAGCTCTTTCAAGCTGGACACCGTTTCATTCACAACACCTGTCCCATCAACCAGGAATCAGAATCAGAAATACTTTAATAATCCCAGGAAGGAATTACTTATATTACATGACTCTATATGTAATAGAGGGACTATAGGAGCAGTTTGATATAACACATTTGTGGGGGTCCCCGCTCCATCTCACAATCAGTTATGGGGTCCTTGGCCTGGAAAACGTTGAAGACCCCTGGTTTAAAGAAAACAGAGGCAGGTTATCCAAAAATCCAAATACGAAAACAGAATCCAAATAAACAGGAGACCAGGAGTCCAAAAATCAGAAGATGAAAACTAGTCAAAACGTACCAGAATCCCTGGAGACATCAGTGGAATCACTATCATAAGGAGGAGTGAAGGAGAGAAGGAGTTGGAGCATGTTTGACGGTGTTTGACGAGGACCCAGCAAAGAGGAACTGAAGAGAGAGGGCTTTTTAAAGGAGACTGAGACAAATAGAGGGCTAATGAGGAAACTGGGAGCAGGTGTGCACAGAACAAGAGAGCGAAAGAGCTAGGGAAGAAGGAGAACATAAGAGGGCAGCAGAGAGCAACAAAAAGAAACTGGAAATAACAACAAAATAATAAATAAATTACTAGGACTTTAAAACCTGGAGAAAAGAAAACTAAACCCTCAAAAGAAAACATAACAGAACCCAGACTAGGACAGAAACTGGAAACAACAGCAAAATAAAAATAAAACCACTAACACTAGAAAACAAGGAGTAAAGCAAGACTGAACACTAAAAATAAAACATAACAGAACCAAAACTAAGACTGTAACTGAGAAAAGAATCAAAGAACTCAATAAACTAAGAATTAACCCACTAAAACTAGAAAACAAGGAGCAAAGCAAAACTGGATACTCAAAAGAAAAACATAACAGAAACAGAAACCTGACAGCAGCTGTGGAGACACAAATGTCTTTTTGATGCCAGAGAGGAATGGGAAAACGGATTTGAGAGGATTTTTGTTTTTAACTCAATACTATTAATGGACAAACCTTGAAACGCTGAGATTGACAAGTATGGCCCAGCTTTACCCCCTCAAAATGTGCACGGAAGAAGTCACCACACCAGAACCTTGAAACTCACCAAAAGTGGCCAATAATTGTTGTGCCTCATGTGTGCAGGTCAGGCTTGTTTGGTTGCTGCAGCTGTGACGTGTTGGGATCTGGAGGTTTGTCCACTTTCTCCACCAGAGGATGCACGAGATCTCCTGGAGCATGAGCCGACCGCACCACCTGTCTCTCATCTGCTCATCAGGAGATCCGTACTTAAAGAGGCGGAGGGCTTCACTCCAGTGCCAGAGTGTTTGCCAGTAACGGTTGATCCTGCCTGAATACCTGAAACTCTGGAGAGTTTCTCTGCCGGTGATCTGTCTGCTCGTTCTCAGTAGGACTCTGGAGAGCAGCCTCAGTCAAGTACCTGCCTGCCCGCTCTCAGAAGACTACTGGAAGGAAAACTCAATCAGTGATCTGCCTGCACTCAGTAAGCTCTGCCTCCGCCTCTGCCCTCAGCCTGCCGACAACCTCTGGACCCTCAAGGTTCCCCCCCTCTGCAGCTCTGCTCCATTTCCGAACAGTGAACCCACTCGTGACCAGTCAAGCCCCCTCTTGGATCCGAACATACTTTGTACATTTATTATTAATAAATCTTTGAACTTTTTCATCTGCCTCCGAGTGTTCTGCATGTGGGTTAGACACATTAATCCGAACATGACATGACGGATAAAATTAAAACTTTCACAGAATAAGACATGAAAAGTTTGTGGACAATATAGGAAAAAAACAAACAAAAGAAACGATTGGAGGTGAAAAAAGCTTAATGCACTCCGTATGACAACCAAACATTGACAGTTTTATCATCTCAAAACAGTAAAATAATCAGCTTTTTTAAATCTGTTGTTAATATTTTTCAATATATCAAGGATAAGTATGAAGTATAGTATGAAGTTTAAGATGTTTTGGAACAAACTTGTTGAAATAGAAGCTTTTTTTCCCCATTTTTATGAGTTATAGTGGGTGTCTTTGATCCTGATAAGAACGTGTGATCCATCAGAACCTGAGGTCAAATAAAAATTCAGCAGCAAAACTTGTCAGTTTTTATCGTGATAGCAGCGGATGGGAAACATATCCAGCTGGAGGTGATGTTCAGCTGTTGCTCTGGGGTTCTCTACATTCATTCTTCTCCTCAGTCACATTCAAGTTTTTATTTGAACTAAAGCGCTTCTGATGTCAGAGCCTCTCCTCACTCACTTTGTATCTTTGTCAAACGCTGAGCCCAGCAGGGACCAGGATGAACTTAACGATACGGTTAATTAGACACAAAAGTGAACAAATGCTCGCTGACAATGAGCTTGTCTCGTCTCATCTGATCTGACAGCGCCTCAGTTGAAGCTACGCTAAAAGACAAAATACAGACACAGACTTGTTACCACAAAAGAGAAAGTAAGGAAAATCTTACTAACAAGAGGATCAAAAAACATATTTTGTAGACATTAAATTCCCAAAGAAGAGTTGGAGTAGCGTGGGTTCAAACTTCCTAACAGCAGGAAATTCGGGATTTGAAACATGGAGATGTTAGAGTCCTTTCTAAAACCAATTAAGTTTATTCAACACAGATTTAAATATGAAAAAGAAAAATATAGAGGCAATGAATTCTCAAGAAGAAATAATTGTGAAATATATGAAAGAGAAAATGACTGTAATCTCTGAGAGATGTTTAAATCATTAGATTATTATGTTAGAACCTAACCCTGCTTTAAACTTCTTCACAACTCCCCCCCTGCTGTGTTCCTTGGTCTTCATGACTTAGTTTGTTCTGTAATGTTCTCTTGCAAACCATTGAAGCCAGAAACAAAACAGCTGCATTTATAATCAGCTAAATAACTCAAAACTGGACTCTCTTTACTAATTAAATGTTTTAAGCCCTGTAACCCCTCGACGATTAAACCAGTGTATGCCTGACGGCCCAGAATCTTCTATAACGCTGGCATACACTGAGCTTTCTATGTATTTTTTCAATTTTGGGCGTATATATAGAGAATTTATAACGAGTCCAGAATTTATGTTCAACAACAGCCGAACTTTTGCATAATGCACGGCAGCATAATGCCCATGAAGCGTCACAAGCCAGTGTCCTGAGGCGGGCAGCAATGCACCCGGAGGCGCCCGGCCGGCATAAAAAGATTTCTTTGATCGCTGGTTTTAACCCAGCTGCTGTTTACTGCCTGCCCAAAAAAAGAAAGGTGGTTTGCAGTTGCAGCAGATTCAACATCATGTCTGCTAGGAGTTTGTCGGTTGTGGCAGTGGGTCATGAACGCTAACCTGACTCCGCCAGACAGATTTGCTCCGCATATCCATCTGGAAACCTTCCGTAGAAGTAATTTTAGGAAGGGGCGAAAATCCTGGTTAGCTGATTGGTCTATGTTGGTGATAGAAGGGCCAAATAACCCAATCAGATCAACGAAGCATATGACGTACTAACAGAGCGACGACGAAGAGGAGCCAATTGATAGATCAAACTCTTGCCGAAACCAGTCGGGAGAAGAGCAAAAACATCTTTTCCTCTGAGAAAAGCCTCCAGAGCAGTGTTTTGCTCTTCTTTCAGTGAAGAAATACTCTGTAATTCCGATAAAACTTGCTCGATAGCCACGCTAACGCTAGTTTCATCGGCTGAAGCCGCCATGTTCTTTAGACTGAACTGTCGCGCTTCTCATTGCGTCACACCTCAACCCGCCTCAAAGCCAACGCTGATTGGACGTTCGTTTGGTGAACGGCTCCAAATTTTCTTTAACGGAGAGTCTCCAGACTGATTAGCGAGTGAAATCTTGAAAGCTAGCAAGATCAGGATGGTCTCACGAGGCTACATGAACACAGTGAGGATCCATCACACTCACCTTCTGGCTCACCCTATGATGGGGATCAAGTCTGATGGAGAACTGACAGTTTCTCCTGTGAACCCCCTTTATACCAAAACGCTGCCAATACGCCATTAAAAAGCAGCTTTAGGTTAGAAACACGTTCAGCGGTCGTCTAGAACACGTCAGATACGTTGATATGCGTAGGAGATAAGTTCTTTACAAGTTACGTATCAGTTATGCACAAGTACTCATAGGTTTTGGATAAGCTAGACTTATGAGTAACTTACACTTAACGTATGTCAACATTCAGATAATTTATGTGTAACTTATGCTCAACGTATGAGCATACGCTGGCATACACGTCGACCTACTTGCAGAACGTCGACGTGTCCCTGCGTACTTCAGCGTGCTCATAACTTATCCAACGTCTGCCAGTGTTTTTGCCAGATTCTCCTTATGTCAGGCATATGCTGGTCTAAACCGTCAAGGTGTGACCGGAGCTTTAAACGTTTTTTTCCAGTGAAAACTTATTTTCCTTTCTGTTCCTAATACCTTCCATTTCAAATCCTAAATATCAGATTGTTTTTTTTTCAATATTGTACAAAAGTATTAACTCAGGCTGCAATCCTGCTAGACGAGGCAATGAGACTTATCTTACTGATGCCTTAAATACTAGTGTGTGATGATTAGGATTGCTTTAGATACAAAGTTCGTCTCCATCCCTCTATTTGTCCCAGAGTGTCTGAACCTTTTCTTGGTAAAGTTTCATGCAATTCCCTGCCAGATTTTCCTTGAGTATTAAGGAGTTAGTGCAATAATTTTCTCTCGCCAGAACATTGTCAAATGCTGTATCTGTTCTCCCCTGCAAGGATTAATAAGAGCTGCTTGAATAGAGAACACTGATCTCATTCTTGTTGAATAAGGCTGAGGTCCTTTTTTTCTGATCCTATTAAAAAAAACATGGATCTAACCTGACAAAAGCTGAAAAACAGTGAGGAGTTCACTAAACTAGAAATACCTCTCTGGATTCTTGAAGAGAGGTCTTTAATATAAAAGCGTGACGAAAAGGCTAAAACATCTGAAATGTAGTAAACATGTTTTAAGGGGAGTTTAAGGATGTTTTTTTTTACTAAATTGTGGTGAAATGTGATTCCTCCTTTTGGAAAAATGACAGATGAGTGGAAAGAAATACTGGGAAAACTGAAATAAATCAACCTATAAAGGCTGCAAAAGCTGCTTCATCTGGTTTTATATTTGCTGACAATAATTCTGCATCTTCATATCAAACACATTTGAACTTATCCAGTTCAAGGTTTAGAGATAAGAACCACAAACAGCCCCCCAAGTCTTTTTGATTTACATTTTATTTGACAAGACAGTGAATTGAAAAACATGTACAATATAATTCCCCAAAAGCATATAAAATGATAAGTGATCAGTGATGCATAAGAAAATGAAAGGAAATCAATAACATTCACAAAAATATGACTACATTTCCAGTGTATGAGAGTGGCTTTGTTCTTTTCAGCATTCCCATTTCACCTCCCATGTTTGTGTTTTTTCCTCATTCCATCAGCGGCTCGGCTGTCAAAGAATAAATGCGAGAATTGAAAGGCTAAAAATAACAAAAGAAGGCACGTCTGGCTCCGTGACAAAAAGCTGAAGTGACAAATGATGAAGAAGAGAGACAGAAGTGGATGAAAACGATGGAGGCATAATTAGGGCTAAATGAAGGAGAGGGTTGAGACTGAACCTTATCGTTGACGTGCACAGCTTATGTTTGTGGCGTTTAACCTGTAATTGTGGAGGTGGGGAGACCGAGCAGGCACCTGGGCCACAATGCAAAACAGAGACTGAAGGGACAAACTAACAGAACTACTGCAATACCTTCACATTATGAATGAGGGGCTTCGGCCGGTCAACTCACAGATTCCTTCTTTCTTTGTCGATTTTCGTTTAAGCGTCGGCCTTCACGACTATCAGCAGAATATAATACAATCCAAGGTAGCTCTAAATGACACAGCTCTATTCAACATGAGGCGCTTGGTAAAAGCAAATGATTCCCTAAATGAAACGGCAGAGCCAGAACTCAATAAGGGAATGCTTGCAGACTCATTGGTCTCTCATATTATGTGTCCTGGTGATTGTCTTTTTCCCTCTTTCCTCAAACACATTAATCCACAGGAAGCTAAACATTCATTCATTTTGTGAAATTAGTTTACAGACAAAATGAGGCAAAAGCATCACATTGCTCCCCTCTTTGAAGACAGTTTTTGTTCTGCCGCAAGGCTATAAAATACATCACACATGATTGTCCAACACTACAACGAAAAAGCGAATTAAAAAACCTGGGCAGCTAATGTGACACAAGCGCTTTCTGCAAAGAATGGAAATAGGTTTCCTTGCTCAAATATCCATGCAGCATGCACACTGGGGCCTCAGATTAGATAATAAAAGGTTTCACTCCATCAGAACTTCTTCTTTTTAACTGAATGGGGATACATTTTTTATAAAAAAATCAAAACTTATAGTTAAAAATAGTAATCATATATTTGTCACAGATCTGTTGGGAAAACATCTTTAAAAAAAATATAAATTTACCCTTTGTGAACATTTTATTTTTGTTTAAAACTTAAAGTCGTAGGGAAACGGATGTCCCGACCGTCGCATTTCCGAATTCTCCCGAGTGGTACATGAGAGAATAAAGTGAATGTTATTGGTCGTTTATCAAGAAGGTGGGATTGTTGTGGCGGAAGGTTTGCAAGCATGTTTGGTTGTAGCCGGTGTCTCTGGAGCATCTTGCTAACCAGTTAGCAACATATTGCTAGTAGGTTTCCAATGGGAAATTCCATTGGAACCAAGTAGCACTAAAATGGTGACTTAGAAACGACACTGTCAAGGAACGCTATGGACAGCGGAAACATGCAAGAGGAGAGTTTAGTGTCGGAGGTCGTCCTCCTCCGTCATCCATTTTTTATTTAGAGGAGGAAAGCGGGGACAAAGGAAGAGGACGCCAGGGCGGCAGAAGCTTGGTTTGGTGTAGAAGGCTTCCAGCCGTACATGTTTGAGCTCTTGCCTCGCAACGCTGCAAGTTCTGTTAGCTCTACGCCTGCCGAAGACACAGACGTCCATCCCCGTGAACGCTGGGACGGAACTCATGTTAAAATAAATTATCTTTATTTCTTATTTCAGCCGATGCGTATATTACCTGCGACATATGAATTAAGATGCTATGACCGAAAACATTTGATTGACGGATGACCGTTGATATACGATTGGCCGAATTTAGGTGTACAACCTGACGTATAAATAACTGGCCTGCATAAGATGACGAAAAAACCCCACAGGTTTTAAGACAGGATTTTTTTTTTAAATACAAATTTTCGAAATTTTGGGACAGTATTGTCTGATAAAGAGGACATTTATGTTATTTATTATGTTTAAGACAGAATGATGACATTTAAATATGACTTCCCTACGACTTTAAGACCCATTCAGTTTCTCGTCTGCAGGAGTTTGTGAAGAATCACAGAGAAATACTGGAAGCTAACCACTACTTTAGCTAACAGCTAATAATCCTAATAGTTACTTCAAACAATCGGGAACATGTTTATGTTGATAAAAATAACTTTAAACTTAAAAAATTATAATACAAGTAAATTAAATTAATCATTTTTTTTCTAGCAACATGCTGGCTTCAGTTTTAAATACTGAATAGCTACGTTGTTTAGCAACATAGTGGTTTACCTCAGAACAGCCATCAGTCAGCTTAGTTTTCTTGTCCCAATATCTATGCTAAAATCAACAAAAATACGAAATAATAAAAAGCATAATATAATGTAATGCATTATTGAAAGTACATTAGTACATCATCAATAAATGTAGCTGTAGGAAAATGTTGGAATTTGCTGAGTCATTGCTAGCTGTGAGTAGACGTTAGCTTCCTAAATGAATTGTTTTCTTTTCCTGCAAAATCTAAAAAGATAAACAAAAATCTTTATAGCATTGCTAATACATTTTAACAGATAGTGACAGTGTCTTATCCCTTATTTATGCCAATTGCTTTATCAATTTTTTTTGTATCACTATTTTAACAACCTATGATTCACAGAAGTGGCCTGCATTGTTTTTTTTCCTGGACTTAAAGTCAAACCAGTCTGTTCCCAAAGACATCCAAGCAATTATTTTACAAAAAAATAGAAAGAAAATTAAAAAAGCTTAAGAAACAGTTCACTTCCTTAATAAAGATTTCTAAATGATTAAGCATACTGCAGTTGAATGTTGCAAACAGCAGGGAAGATATTGACTACACGTAATTAATCCACAAATCCTCACATAAAAACAAATGTTCTTCTGTCTTTGACATATGTAAGGAAAAAAGTGTTTTAGGTGCCTAAGTTTAAGAAAAGTAAGAGACTACCCTCCTTTTCATTCACTCAGCTTTTACATGTGTTGAACAGGTCTACAAATCTGTTGTTTATCCACTGCCTATGTGCTCTAGCGGGTGATTATAACTGGCACGGTCAGCCCCAGCCTGTTTTCTGACAGCCAACACGATGAACTCAGGATGATTTGGATGGATCGAGAGAGATTAGGCATGGTGAGAAAAGAAAGACTGCCTTCCTATCTGTGTTGCACTCTGCGGCTGAAAGAAAAGGCAATTCAGTGCCTACTGTATTTTTGGATTTGTGTTGAAGACAAACAGAGGCAGCCTGGGGAGCTGTCACACAACACAAAAGAACACATGACTGAAATTAGATTTAAGCTGGTGGAGTGTATGACCATGACAGATGCATCAAGACACCGATTGTAAGAAAAAAAAAATAAAGCAGCGTTCTTTTCAGATATTCAGAGATGCTTTTACAAATGATGAGGTTTTTTTGAGTGGGGGGGGGCAAACAGCCTCGGGAAAGTGTTTCAACAAGCCACTGATCATGCCATGCAGAGCAATATGAACAAGGGATAAAATCCACACCATCGATTTTTTTTTATATTCAAAACATCTTCGTATTAAGTGACAACTTTAATGTACTCGTGGAAAAAAAAATAGTAATATACACTTTGCTTTTTTTTTTTAGTCTTTCTTTCAATGTTTATCTGACTTTCATCCCCTGTACAGAGGCACCGATAACACCCAAACCTGTTTATTTTTATATATATGCACATTTCACCAACAATATATTATAAATCAATATTATCAATGCTATTTACAATCGTTATCATTTGGTACCGTTTGACATCTGTGTTGACCAATTTTTAGTTTCAGCCAGAGGACATTAGGGCAGAGAGGGTGGGATAACTTTTGTCCCCCTTATTAGCTAAAATGCAAAAATGATCTGCACACATCCGAATGTGTGATCATGTCAAATAGTTGCAATGATTGTAATGGCAGTTTCTCCAATATGTACTAAACTCTTACACATGATGGTAAATGTTCTGTATATCTTTTAAAAATAGTTCACAACACTTTGATGAAGGGGGAACAAAAAAACTGTGTCTTTGTGTGACAGCTTGTGAATTTCTACTAACCCTGTTGTGTTTATTGTTGCAAGCTGACTTACACAGCTGTGATGCCACCAGCTTTTGCAATTAACACAGCCAATACGGATCACAGCATCTTAAGTACGTGATGTTGCCAGGTTACAGAGCCTCCAATTCTGTCTTGTCCCCTTTGTTCGTGCTAACGAAGCCTCCGCTGTTCAGACAGCAGCGCCGACAGAATTAACTTTTCTACTTTTTGTTATATAAGAGACTCATTTTAGGAGATTTCAAAGTTGTGAATTGTTTTCTTTAAAACTCAAAATAGCCCATGACGACCAACTAAAACATGTTTTTAGTCATTTTTGCAAACTATGGCAGTAACTGAGCCACGATGCATCTGCTGATCCACCTTGAAAAACCTGCAGCTTAATTAGAAACTTAGTAGCCTGAGCATGACTTGGATGTAATGCAATTATTTATAAAAGATCTCACAGATGGCACCTCAGAAACCAAGCAAGAAAGTCCAAAGATTTGTGTGTAAACAACATGCTGCAGTGGGTAACACTAGTTTGCAAGGTGGGAGGATTAAGATTAGCTACAATCCATCTCTTAACATGATAGTGACCATAGCATACAGCCAGGAGAACAAATGAGGGCATAGAGCAGCTGTAAATGCTCCTGATTGGCCCAACCTGTCTGTACCAATCCAATATGGCCAATTATAAGAGGATCTTCAGTGAAATTAGTAGAAAAACATCAAATAGCGTATGCAAAGATCCTTGAGTGTGAATACTTAAGATGAAATGATTTTATAGATAAAAAAAATCCAAAGACATAACTTTAAGCATGTTTTCAGTTGTGATTAAGGGCTAATTTTAAGTTTTTTACAATAAGAAAGCAAAGTCTGAATGGAGATCTTAATAAAGAAAGAACAAAAGAGGTGTGAATACTTTCTGGCTTTGTTCGTCAGTGTGTTGCTGAGGCAGGAATGTGAAAGCTTCTGTTTTCAGAACAGATCAGAGGTGGATGTACTTTCCCAATAACTGAAGTTTCCCAATAACAGAAGTCGTAATTAAATTGAATTAAAATTTTCAAAAAAAAAAAAAAGAAACTACAGGAAAGCACCTGGATTAAACTATGTCCCATGGCTGTAAACAGACGAGCTCCCTCTCATACATTAATAACAATTCTGTGAAGTTAAAAGTCATGGCACAAACGTTGCATAAAACGCTTTATCGTAAAACCCGAAACTAGGTGGTTTTCTGGCCATTTTTGGTGTTTGTGTGGATTTCAATTAGTTACCCATCTGAGCTCTGGTTCGCCTATATTACAATCAGCACTGCATTTTAAAGCCCGCCTCATCTTATGCGTTATCACATATGATTTCAAAGGCTTTCTGGCTTGAGAAGGTTGCAATGTAAACTAACTTAATGTCACAAGAGCTTTAAAAAAAAAACAGAGAAAAAAAAGGCTTGATGTTTCTGTTACGCGAGCTTTGTAAATTCCTCCTGAAATAAAAGTTCAGCTAAGTTGTAAACATGAAAGGAAACGTGAATACACTTTAACCTATGTCTCCCACTTAGAAAGAAAATCATCTAATACCATCCATAAGCAGGTTACTGTAAAATTTTAAAGGTTAAATTCACAATAAAAAGTGGAAACAGGTGTCGTGGTCTCTCCTGTTGTTTTCTTGCTGATTTCGGTGACCTGAAACTTTCCCGTCCGCCTCTGATGTGGTGGTTTTGTTGCTACGGTTACACATACATGGGGGTGGATACAAAGCTCTCGCCACGAGGAATGTTGGCAGATGAGGGCCCGTGGTTGGACGAATCGTTGCCGTGGTGACTGTCAGCAGCATCCTTGTTCCGGACAGGAGGGGCTCCACCGTTCAGAGCTTCGGTGGCCTCCTCATCCATGATCTGCAAAGTTTAACACAGTCATGTTTAGAACCAGATATTTGATGAGGATAAAAATGACATAATTTAAAAAGTCCCACATCTAATCTAATCTGTGTCCTCTTTACATTAATAGTAGTTTATTTCTATTTTTTTAGGCTTTTCCAGTTTGTTTTTTTTTTTACGTAGGGTTGGGGTAGACTGACAGTACAGAAGAGGATTAGGGCCACTGAAGAAATAAAAAAAAATAATTAACTGATTTTTTAAAAATTTTTCAGTTTAAATTCTGACTTTTCTTTTTTTTCTCAGAATTCTGACTTTAATCTCAGAATTCTGCCGTTTTTTTCCTCAGAATTCTGACCTTAATCTCAGAATTGTGACTTTTTTCTCGTAATTCTGACTTTAATTTCAGAATTCTGACTTTTTTTCTCAGAATTGTGACTTTAATTTCAGAATTCTGACTTTTTTCTCAGAATTTTGACTTTAATCTCAGAATTCTGCTTTTTTCCCCTCAGAATTCTGACATTTCTTCTCAGAATTATGACTTTAATTTCAGAATTCTGACTTTAATCTCAGAATTATGACTTTTTTCTCAAATTATACTGAAATAAAATTAAAAATCAGTAAATTTTTTTTCAGTGATCCTAATCCTTTTCTGTACTGACAGTGACATGCATATAAAACAAAAACCTACTGTGTGCATCAATATCTTATTATAGCTGTGGTCAGGCCTTTATCAAAGAAAATAAAACAGTATTTTAAGCCACCAAGTCTCTCAACAAATGTAAAATAAACTTATTAAATTGTTTTCCTGAGATTAAAGTCAGAATTCTGACTTTTTTTCTCAGAATTCTGACTTTAATCTCAGAATTCTGACTTTTTTTCTCATATTACACTGAAATAAAATTAAAAATCAGTAAATTTTTTTTCAGTGGCCCTAATCCTTTTCTGTATTGACAGTGACATGCAATATAAAACAAAAACCTACTGTGTGCATCAATATCTTACTATAGCTGTGGTCAGGCCTTTATCAAGGAAAATAAAACAGTATTTTAAGCCACCAAGTCTCTCAACAAATGTGAAATAAACTAATTAAATTGTTTTCTTCACGCATATAGTTTCCAACAGCATATTGAAATGAAGAAGAAAGTAAGAAAGATTTAGCAGCTCTCTACAAGTCATTTATGAGTCTTGTTCTAGTTACTTATTTTTGCATTTAACTATAAAATAAAAATAGTATTCGAAATGCAACTCTTTAGTGTATTTTGGTGATTCTGCTTTGCTTCAATCAAGTCCAAACATAATATAACATATATAACAGGCATACTCAATAAAGAGCAACTATCCTGCACTTTTCTGATGCACACCATTTTTAATACACCTGAATCAAATGAATGTGTCGTTATCATGCCTCTGCTGAGCTAAATGAGGGGATTGAGCCTTTAGATTCAGGGGTGTTAGAGAAGAGATGCATCTAAAAGTTGCAGGATGGTAGCTCTGGAGGACTGGACTTCAGCACCCCTTCCCGAAAACAACTAAATATAGATTATTTTAAATAAAACCAACAGGTTATTTAAATGTTTGTAGAAAACTGATCTGTAAATGTGTATTGTTTTGATAAAAAAGCAAAACAAGAAATCACCCTAAAAGACAAGTTAAATGCCTATGTTTACACACGGCAACACAAGGGGCCTCGAATGGCCCCTGGACCGTACCTTGTACAACCTGAGCCTTAAATTATTCTTAATATTCTCTAAAAATCAAACTGATCAAAAATGACTAGGAAATTATTGCAAGTATCAACCACTAATCAAAACAAACATTTGTCTTTAAGCGTTTGTCATAAATATAAATAAAGTCAGGTGGAAAGGTATGAAACCACAGTTTATAATGGTTTGTGTGTCAGACCTTTAAGAAAACAATCTGATCTTCACCAGCTTCTAAGATTATTTAAATGTCACAATGCCAATATTTATGAAAATAAAAACAGGAATGAAAGGGAAAAGATGTGTGTAGGTAGGAAAACAAAGCCCACTGGTTCTGCTTTCAGAGGAATTTAAGTGAAGGAGTGAAGGAAGCTTCAACGTGCTGCCATGAAAAATCATCTCATCAGATATTCAAGATTTCTATGACCAAGTCTGTAAAAGTACCAACATTTGGACATTATACAGAGAAAAATATTATTTCCATGTGGGAAAAAAAATCAAGATGGATGCCAAGCTTTCCATCCATGGACCTCGCAGCAGATTTACTGATGTTGAAATGCTTAGAGAAACAGCAAGGTCTCTATTAGGGGAAACTATAGACATCAACTTCTTAAAGTCACTATTTCTTCTTTTCTAAGCTTTCCAAAGTCAACTCAAAGCGTATAGGATGAAATATTGCTTTGCCACTAAGGAGTATTCATTTTTTATGCAATATTAGTTGTTTTCATCCAACCCTGAAGAAAGACAACTGTGATGGTAAAACCTATTAATTCAATAATAAATTATGGTCGAAAAAGTTGATTTTTGCCTTAAATCATAAAATCAATGTTTTGTTGTTGGATTTTAATGATAGACCCTATTGAATCAATGTATGATGTTTGTTGCTGCTGGCCTTGCAGCCTTTTTTTTTATTGTCATTACATTGTCACAAGTGCAGATCAACAGCAGTGGGCTGCCATTGTGCGCCAGGGAAGCAGTGTGGTATTAAGGGTCCTTGCTCAGGGGGCTAGAGTGACAGTCCATGGGAGTGGGGCTCAAATTCAGAACCTAAGGATTCCAAGCGCGGCGCGCTAACTGCCGCCAAAGCAGGCATTTAGCGTGAAGTGTCTTGCCTAAGGACCCACACTGGCAGCTCATTCCCCCCAGCAAGGATATGAACCCAGGCTTCCTCTTTGCAGCACAGGTGACTTACTACTTGCGCTAGCCAGCCGCTAGCTGTTGAACTATATTGATCTCACATTGGAGAAATTGACCTCTGCATTTAACCCATCCCTTTGGGGAGCAGTGGGCTGCCATCGTGGGATGCCAAGGGTCTTTCTCAGAGAGCCAGAGTGGCAGTCTGTGGAAGTGGGTTTCAAACTCACTCAACCTTAGTATTCTAAGCTCTATGCCACTAGGCTGCCACTCCCACTCAGCCTGCATTTGACGGTACCCCAGTTAGTACTATGCACACTCTTACCTGGTTAACTCGTCAGTAAAACAGTGCTAATACCCAAACCTCTTTAAGAAATTAATTCAAGACTGCAAAGATCTCTCAAAGCCACAGTGACAATATCCGATCCCTGAAATTAAACCATGTGCTTTCAAACTGCCTCATTTGGTTATCTTAATTTACCTTAAAAACCTAAGGTGTCGACCTGATATCACAAATGATATTTGTCAGCATGTCATCCACATCTGTCTTGACCTATGACTGTTTGCCTAAATAAAATAAATCTTAATGCAATGTATTCATTTGTAACACATTGCATGTGTTCACACATTCTTGGAAATATGGTAATTTAGGAACCTTCCTTTTAAAATGACTTTAAATGACATCTTCCAACCATTTTTTAACACCAGAATTGAAGAAAAAAAAACGTGTAATGGTATAATATAGTGTGGAACTATTAGCAGAAACTAATCTGTTTCATTGCTTTAATATATATTAAATGTACATGAATCAATATTGCTTCCTTGACTTTAAATCAATATAATAACACAAATGTGCATGTAGATCTAAATTTAGACAATAGATGAATCAACATTGAATCGGTCATAGTTGAAAACCTGGTGTTGATTCAACATTTAAGTAACAACAGCTTTTTGTATGATAAATTGTCTGGCTTTATCGATTCTATATATTTGAATAACCATATTTCAACATAAATTCCCTCCTATTTCCTTATCTAGGACTTGTCTTTGCTGCGGCGCCGCCTCTACTAGTGTTGGTGCTGCCTATTTCATGATGTCACAGTATGACAGTGCTTCTGGTGATCAGGCTATTGCTGAATGAAATCAGAGACGTTCCGCAGCCGAAAACACATTTTTACAAATTAACTTAGACGTTAGCTAAAAAAAGCCACTCTTTTTTTTCAGGACAGGGGGGGACTGAATTCAGGTTTTGCTGAAAGAATAACAATATAAGATACTTCCATCGGTGACATAATTGATTTTGCATGATACAGGCGCTTTAATAAAACATTTTTTTTATCAATTATTTTATTAATTTAATTAATTTAAAAATTTCAAAGAATTAAAGGATAAAGTCCCCTTATTACACTTGGACAGATTTTATTTGTCATTTTGTTTACACAAGTGTAAAACAAAAAGAAACAATTTCATCTTTTTTAAAAGTGCAGCCTTGAAAAATTGTAAAAAACATTTTTATTTTTTTTAATATTATGTAATTGTGGAGAAAGAAATAAGTCAGATTGCCTTATATGTGCAGTCACCTGTAACCAGGGGCGGATTTAGGAAATTTGGGCGCCCTAGGCAAAGACAGGCAAGAGGTCCTCTGAATTTAATAGAATATACATCCATTATTTGTTCTAGGTTTTGTCCCTCTCTTCTTGTCCCTTTTCTTGTTGTTTTCCTCTCTATGTTTTGTACTCAGCTGACTTTTCATGCTGTCTCAAAAGATTTTTTTCAAGCACTAAGCTCACTTAGCTGATTGCTCCTTCCTGTGTTTCCAAAAAGGCCAAAGTAAATAACCCAGTCCTTCTTTTCACTGTAGACAAGCCATGATCTGCTTATCTGTTCTCCATTTTTCATTTGGATGAAATAATAGCTGCATGAATCATGACAGCAGACAAGATAGAGGAGAGCAGGAGGCGGGGTTAGCAATCTACTTGCTCTGGAGAGCAGAGTTCGCTGCTTTTAGATGTTGTCGCCAAAGTCTCCAGTAGCAGAAAAAAGTCGCTAGATTTGGCGCTAGGAGCTTTTTAGAAAATGAAATATTATAAGCATTCTGATTCATTCTAGCGAAAATTTTTTTAATCGAAAATAAGTAACAAGCCCCCACGTACTTGGAGCCCTAGGCAACTGCCCAGTATCGCATAATGTTAAATCCCCCCCGCCTGTAACTAAACCATAAAACTTCTGTAACAATGTCCCTCCTGGAGAAGAGATTGAAGTGGAGATGTTTGACTTAATGAACTAAACCACAACAGCAGAAAAGCAAAAAGCTGATTAATAGAACAACTTCACACCATCTGTAGAGCACAGAGGTGGAAGGTTAGTGATGTGGGCTGATGTGGACAGGGACACCTCGGATATATTATGAGGACAAGAAACTCGTCTCTAGAATACCAGAGACATTTGATATACTGTCATACAGAAAATGAAAGCATGAATATATTGCTGGTACAGACAGTTCTTTAAAATGTTAAATTATTAGCAGTTAGTTTATCACAAAGCTTATTTAGTTTTCACAACCTTTATTTAGGTTTAGATCATTTTATATCTGATGCTGATCAGATAACGGAAAACAGACCTTCTAATTTTACACTTACAAGACATGAAAGCTGTGATTCTTGTACTGTAGTTATGGAAAAAAAAATCATTCTTAGTGAATTATTGGATTATACGTCAAAGCTCAGGTAGATGGGTTCCCTGGAAAACAAAAATAAACTTGAAAAAAAACCTCTGAGATGATGGAGATTATCTTTATAGTGTGAAAAGGAAAGATCTGAGAAACTGGCTGCTCTCTGGACAAGACGGATTCTCAAGAGATCTTTGAGATCACAGGGAACCATTTGTACCCGTGCTTCAGGCTAAGAGCAGCTAAGGATGCGTTAGGTGGCCAAATAAGCAATGGCTGCTCTAAAAGAGGTTAACACAGATGTTACTGCAGTGTCATCAGATAAGATAGAGAACGATAATATTTCCACACAAAAGATTCTCTCCTTTCCAGAAAACAGCTTACGGTTAGTTTGATGATATTTTTCACCCTGTTGGTCTAAAGCTCTATAAGGGAGCTCAGCTGGTCTTTAACACAACATTAAGCCTGGACTTATAAAGCCAGCATAAACAGGTTGTTTAGTTAGTGTTGGACACTACAGCAAAGGAAGAGCAACTGAACCAGAGATGGATCTGACTAAAAGACAGTTTATTTTATAGGAATTTAAGTTCAAATTGATCAACCATAAATGAACAAACTGACTGTTAGGGCCCCTTAGTAACTTTTTATGGACCTTTAGGAATTCACTCTAAAATAGTCCTAAAGTTAAGACCAGGTCATAGAAGTTTCCTAGAGTGCCGTTTGGATCTCAGAAAAGCTTAAGGGCTTTAAAACAAATGCACCACTTGATGCAGCATTTGATCCCTACAGAAAAGATAGGAACCCGATGAAACAGCAACAGGAAAATCAGGTCTTTACCACCACAAACTTAAAAAGAATTAAAAGGACTTGGAGCAAAGGGATTTTGAAACATAAATTAATTTAGAAGGCTTAGATTATGGTGCTTAACATTCAAAAAAAGACTTAGAAATGCAAAAAAGAAAGAATTAATGCAAGGGTCAACCTCAATTTCTCTTTTAATAGATACCAAGCAGCACCACTAACCACAGCAGGGCAACAATGTGCTTTAGAGGAAAAGTCCGCTCATATTCACAATTCAAACTTCTGAAAGTTCTTTAAATATTAAATTATTACATACTGTTCAATAAATGATAAGTGTTTTTAATTAAGAATAATTTACATTATAATGTGTTTTACTGGAGGCATCCATGTTTGTCAAAGAACACTACTGCCACCTACTGGTTTGTGATGTCACGGTGCGGTATCGGCTGTTGATCAAGTCCCAGTGCTGTATCTGGTGTTTGTCACAACGCGCTATTATCCAAGTCATCTTGAAAACATTCTTCTTCCAAATGTTGGCTACATATTACGTGTTTTTTCTCTGGCAAGAAGTTCGATGGCAAATCCTCCCTCTTCAAGTTGGCGATCCAACGACCAACCCGTCCATGGAGGATCAGGAATTGGAAAGATAAAATTACTCTTTTTTTTCACTTTTATCCGATGTATTCCAACATCCAGCTGCCATGCACGTGGGCATTGTCAGTTTCACTATAGCTCTGGTGAATTTCAATGGTGAAGTCCTCTGGAAATCTTCAATAATTGTTGTTGATTGCAGATGTGTCTAGTAGTTCCCATTGATTTAGCTTGTAAAGCGGGGAGAATGGCGCTAGGCTTACCGCACCGTGACGTCACTGCTGGAACATGGCAGGAGGGAGGGGCTACTATATTTGGGCAAAAATGGATTCATTGATTGTGATGAAAAATTATTTTTATTTTTTTACTGATTAATGCTAAATTTATCAAATCACCATGAACATATTAGTGTTAGGTATAGATAATGATCCATTGACCATTCCTTGCTGACCGGACTTTTCCTTTAATGATAAAAGCTTGTAAAATAAGTCATAAAGCTAATTTTTTCGCAATTTAATATTATGAATCCTTTGGGATAGATTTGAGTGGTGTCTTACGAAAGGGTCATCAAAGTAAAGTTTAGACTTGAAAAAGTAGTAGTTTGATAAAAAAGAAGAAGAACAGTTTGTGAAGAATTAGAGTGAGAAATGTTACAATTAAACAAGAACAAGCCTGGCAGAGACCCGGTTAAGAAAACTGGTACTCCAAGAAGACCTGCAAAGACTCGGATGAATTAACAGGCCTAGTCAACAATGGCTAGAAATAAGACAACCTTTAAATCTGTACAGGAATGAAAAGTAGCAAATTCAAGCCTGAAGTATAACAGACTGGAGAAAAGAGCTGCGTTGAGGAACCATGTCTTTTTTTTAGAACTAGTTACAGTAGAACTGTATGGCTACAGACATGCACCTCATGTTTAGAGAAGAAAAAGTGTTTCCACAGTGAGAAACAGCCTTGATGCATATGAAACTGGAAAATAAAGAAAATCTAAAGCAGTCAGAGACAAATCTGACTTTAGTTATTACTATTCCAGCATGACAATGACCTTAAACATTTCTCTGCAGCTGGAAAAAAACAACCTCCACATCATAACTCAATAATTGGCTAATTGAAAGTTCAGTATAAATACCATTGAAAATTGTTGCAGTACGTTAAAGATAAAGGTCAATATCATATAAACATTGAATCTGAAAGGGAAATATTTTCAAAGAAGAAATGGCAGGAAAACTACAACTAACTCTGGTAAATTTGTTTTATTGTAGAACAAATCTGTGCTTGAGCCCAAAGTAAAATAATCTAAGCTTTCAAATTAAGTTATTTAATAACTTACTGGCTTTGCTTAACATAGCAAATAACCCGGAAAATTATTTCTATTTTCTTTTTTCAGTTTTGGTTTGCAAGATCTGTATAGAAGAGGTTTCAAGGATCCCAATTTATTCAAATCAAATCAACAAATTAACCAAAATAAGCTGTAAAGAGAGCTGGTTTCATTTCATGTCCTTGGTTTTAACCAGTGTTCATATTTGGAGCACATATGAATGTAAATTGGCCCCTTCAGGGTTCTGTCAATGAGTGACATAATGACCTGATGCAGGACAAATATGGGAAGAAAATGAGACCATATTTTCAGCTGGAACAGATTTAAAAGGATGCTTTGTGATTAGTTTATGATCTGCAGTGAACAGCAGCTGCAGGAATTTGCTTGAAGAGAACTGGGAGACATTTTGAAAGTGAAACGATGCTAAAAGGAACTCAGAGCAGGAAGATTTAAAGTAAAGTATTTTTAAAAATGAACTTTTGCTTGCACAAAAATCTCTACATCTTATATTTGCATATGTCTGTTTTGACTTCTTTATTAAATAAAATACGTGCACACCAATATTCAGATAGAGTGCAGTAGATATATCCAATTGTGAAACATTAAGGACATTTTTAAGGTCGTTTCTGAAACTCCAATCATCTTTGGCTATTTTAAAGAATAATGAAATTAGGGAGATTTTCCACTAAAGTTGATCTGCAATTTAAGCAAAGTGCTGCACAAGGAGAGCTGTTAATAAAATCCTATTTTCTCAATTATCTCACTAAAAAATTTAAATACAATCAGTTGGGATTGTCAGTGCTCGATCCGTTCAGGAAGTACAATCCGTCCTGCGAATGTGCAAACAACTAACTTCTGGGTAGGCAATACTTTGTTTTTCTTCCTTTTTTATTCTTTTGTCTTTTTCTGGTGGGAGGCTCCTTTTTAATATTTTTGTGTGTGTATATTGCTTATTCTAAAAAATAACTACACTTAAATAGCATTTTGAAAGTTACTGTGACTGCTCTGAGCATGTCCGATGATGACATCACGCAATACAATGCAGAAAATGTAAAATGTATCCATTTCTTCCATAAAAGTCTTCAATACTTTCGATACAATGTAGTTTAGCATTATTTAATCTTTTAAGTATATGAATAAGTATTTTCACTACTGTTATTACGTAGTTTTTCGGCGATCCGGATCTTATTATTCTGTTTGCGCATGAGCTGGACGGATCGTGCTTCCTTGACGGATCAGGTAGTGACAGGGATTACTAAAACTTTGTGCTTTAGCAGCTGAAGTAGCAAAAACCTCAGTTACAATATGTGTCTTTACCTAATTTGCATAATCAGCTGTAATAATTGGATGTTTTTTTTCCATCTTAAATGTATGGCGAATACATCTGTTATGAAAAGCTGAAAACAAAACTCTACTTTTTAAATATTAAAGAGATTCACTGATAGACTAATTACTTCCGATGACAATACAACAAAGTTAATAAAATGAAATATTGCCACACAAACATTGCCATGTTGTTTATGCTGCAATGCCTTCCTGACAAATGACATACGCTAGGTCCTCTAGCGCCTTTAAGCCAAAACAGCAATGAGCAGCGTTAAAATTCTTCAGTTTAAACCAAACAGTGGTGAAATGGATGCCAGTATAGATATCACAAGAGGTGATGAAGATGAGGAGGAAAAAATGAAGGATGCGGAGAAAGTCAGCCGAGGTAGATGGTGTTTGTGGTGCTGCTGACAGGAGATGCTTACGCAGAAAGAGCTCCAGTTTCTAACTAAAGCTGTTTACAGTTAGCATCAGGATGAAAACATCTTCTCAGATATATCAGAACAATGTGTTATAATCACTGAAAGATACATTACAATCATTCTAAACAGTGCTTCATTATCTTCTGATTTGATTTTGGTTTTACTTTAGCTTCTTTTAATGGTGTTATTTCTAGTAAAAAATGTGAACTCGGATGTATATCTAGTCGCTCAAATGAGCCGATGGTACGGATCGTCCGTCCAGGACAGATCGGGTTGTGACAAGACCTAACCTTGTCCCCAACCCAGCATGCATTGCACAGGTGAAAAAAGGTGACCTTCATGAGTAAAAAAATATTATAATTTATAAATTTAGAAGAAATTCAGAGTTTTTAATGTATCAAATTTGGCATCTTTTAAGCTAATAGGAAATCTAAAGCATATTTAAGCCAACATGTTTATCTGGTCATGGATCTCTTTAACAGATCAATACAGTAATATGTGAATTTTAAAGAAAAGGAAAAATTATAAAGAAATATTTAAGCAAAAATCAGCTTTATCATTACTTTATGATCATTTATATTAAATAGCTTAATCTTCTTTCATTTACCTTTCACACTGATTGCTGGAGTTTGGAGCTGGGAAAAAAACATGCTGTTTATCTTACTGTTCATTTTTATCAAAGCACTTATTAAGAATTGTTTACTAAGAGCATGATTTCAGGTATGGTCTTTTACTCCAGTGTAGCAGCAATTTGCAGTAACTTGGTTGTTACACTAACCAGGTGCGGATTTAGGAAATTTGGGGCCCTAGGCAAAGATAGGCAGGGGGACCTCTGAATGGAGAAGACAACACATACAACAGACCCATTACACAGATACAGACATTTTTATAGAATAGACTAATTATTGTTCTAGGTTTTGTCCTTTTTTTCTTCTTGTTTTCCTCTCTATGTTTTGTACTCAGTTGACTTTTCATGCTGTCTCTAAACAAATGAAATATTTTTTTTCCAAGCACTAAGCTCACTTAGCTGATTGCTCCTTCCTGTGTTTCTAAAAAGGCGACGGCAAAAGTAAATAACCCAGTCCTTCTTTTCACTGTAGACAAATCATGATCTGCTTATCTGTTCTCCGTTTTTCATTTGGATGAAATAATATGTTAGGTTTATTCAATGATGACTATAAAATTAATGTATGTACATATAAACATTAAAACATTTACTCTGCCTTGTGATTCAGTCAGCAGAGCATCCTGTCTTATGACCTGATCAATTGTTCTGTCAGAACAATACTCTGTTTTGTAAGCATGTGTTATGTTCTGTTAATAAATAAGGCACTGCAAGGAGGGGGGTGGGAGAGAGACTAGTGAGTTGGGTGCGGCTCTCTTCCCCTCCTGCAGAAGCTGTTTGAAAATCCCTCTCTGTGTGAACTCAGTCTCTCTTTTACGAACCTACATTTTTGAACCTAACAATATAGCTGCATGAATCATGACAGCAGACAAGATAGAGGAGAGCAGGAGGCGGGGTTACCAATCTACTTGCTCTGGAGAGCAGAGTTCTCTGCTTTTATATATAGTTCCCAAAGTCTCCACTAGCACAAAAAAGTCGCTAGATTTTGTGCTAGGCGCCTTTTTAAAATCAAAGTGCTAGAGGGGTCTGAAAATCACTAAATATAGCGACAAAAGCGCTAAGTTTGCAACACTGCCCTTCTCATTATTTCTTTTTAAATGGTTTGCTGCTGTTTGTTTGGACCTTTCTCCACATGCACAATAATTCGGCTGTTATCAGAAACATAACTAATGTGCACAAATAAGGAATAGCTGTATTAACCATACATGTAAACAGAATTTTATGGGGCCCCCAGGAACTAGGGGCCCCAGGCAACTGCCTAGTGTTGCCATATGGTAGTTCTCTCCCTGCAGTAGGAGGAGGAACAGCCAACTGGTAAAATGTCCTTTACTTGTCTCACTGAAATGTAGCAGAAATTTTTACTGTCTGAAAGCAAAACTGCAGAAATGTTGATGCCAGAACTCTCTCACCAAAGGACCAAAAATGGAGTATATTAACATTAAACTGCATTGCTGAAGGGTTACAAACCTCTCCTGAATACCCCACATAACTTTACTTGAAAAAAAAAAACAAAAAAACTAAACTGAACTATCCCTTTAACAACTTTTGATTGACTGGAGCAAAGCAGATACCAAACACTCCTTACAAGCAGCCAGTAAAAGTCCTCACATGCACACAGTGTCACTGTATGAGTCGCAGTCTTAAAATAAAAACATTTGTTTAACATCTGTGTGCACATTTGTGTTTGTGCATAAACAGTGTGTGTTGGTTACTGTGACAGGCTCTCCCCCTGTGGGCTCGTAGTAAACCTCTCCTGGGCTCAGAGGCACAATCTCAGTGGCTGTGGGCGGCTCTGACAGCTTGTTCAGCTGCATGCACAGAAATCAGCGGCGAGGAGAGCAAAACACAAAACAGCACAGAAACAAGCAGTCAAGTGGAGAAGACAGGAGAGAGCCTTTGAAACAATTCAAGAGGATCTGAGGCTGCCTCTAATATTTCAACTAAAGAAAAAGCATTCAGAGATAAAACTCCAAATACTAGCCTCTTATCGGCTTCTAGATAAACTCTAAAAACTCCAAAGTAATCATAAGTAGCCACAAACCACTTGATAAATTGTAAAGTCTACAGAGTGTCTCTATACGTACAATCCAGGAGAGTTTCAAATTAAAATTTAAACTATATTAACTGATCTCAAAACTTAATTAATAGTTAACTAGTAGTTTAATTAATGGTTTCAGCACTTTTCATATTTTTAGGAAGGTCACCCAAAACAGACATAAAACCTGAGCAAACGTTCCTATTAAGAATTATTTATAAAATAGAAAATTATCCTTAAAAGTCTTCAGTGTTTTTTTTAACTACTACATATTTTTTGTGCTGCCTGTTTGTATTTGTAGAAATATTTTTTCTTAAAGAAATAAAACAGATTCCAGAACCATAGAAATATAGTTTGACAAATATTTAAAGTAATTAATCAAACTAATGAGAACAGCTGTGCAGCAGTTGCTTATGATGCACCGTAAGGTAAACATTTTTTAACAATAACTAATTGTATCTTAAGTATTTAAAAACTTTCAGGTATTTCAGAAAAGTGTTGCTTTTTAAGCTTTGTTGATTACTGTTCTACTTTCAAAACAATTACCAATGATAAGACCGAATACCGCTCCTGTTTGATGTAAAAAGATTGGCATAATCTCAGCAGCTATATTCTATTAATCAGAAATTAAAAACCAAACTGAATCTCTGAAGCTGTAGTTTGATGTTAAAGTTTAAAAAAAGTAATAAATCTCTGGTTTTACATTTCTTGGCATCTGGAGCTACTTATACTTCATTCCATTTAATCCATCTCCAGACAAAACACAGTGCCGTCTGGTGAAACATAACCCCACATCCTGATGCTACCCCCACCATGCTTGGTTTGACCCTGTGTAGATAATCCTTTTATTCTGAAATGTTTATCAAGCACCATTAGGTCAAGCTACCAAAACTACACCCCTCAGTTCACAGGGGAGGGATTGATAATCCTGTAAACACTATGTCTCTGAGAGTTAACAGGATTTTCAACCATGTTTGGAGCTGTACAACACGTTTTTTTTTTGCCTTTTAAGCACAGAATATTTGGAGGAGGGTACATGAAAAACAACAGATTGTATTCCCCCTCTATGTGAAGAAAATCCTTCAGGTTAATCATTGTTGCTGCTGGGATTTTAGTTACTATTCTGTCTGGTTTTTGGATGGATGTCCATTTTTATTGATGCCACTTTTACAAGATTTTCTATGATTACTAGAAGCACTACAGCATACCTGCAGTGATTAATAAATGTTAATTTACCAATACCTGATTTTTAACTCCATCCTGAAAACATGACACCTCCTCCTCCGTGCTTTAGAATTACCAAATAATCTTTTTAAGAATTATGCATTTGGTTTATGTCAAACTTATCTCATTTTCTGGTTGTTCAAATATTTCAGTTTAAGGCTCATCCCTATCAAAAACGTTATTCCAGAAGTCTTGGTTCTAGTTTTTTTTTAATTCTCTCTAACAAACCTTAGTCTGGCTCTATTGTCATTTTTCAGAAAGGAGAGGTTTCTTTCTTGGGAACCACTCATTGGAATTAAAAATCTTTGTCTTTGTCTAAGAGTAAGAAATGCTCTTTTATATGATCAGCTGCAAAAGCCTAACATAGATTCATAATGACAATTCAGGGTTTTACAACAAATTGAGGACAACATGTTCATTTAGTAATGGATCCCTTTAAGGTGCTAGATTAGCATAATCCATGAGCTATACATGTTCTGTTTTTAGAGGGAAGTCTAAATGCAGCCTTACATTAGTATACATACATGGTTTTCAACACAAGTCAAATAAATTCATTCTATTGCCTACATTTCAGAGATTAATAAGCTAAACTTCAGAAACGCAGGAGTCTAATGAAACAAAATGCTGCTGTTTATATTTATAGGATTGATTTTGTACAATTATTTTACATTTGCTGCATTCATTTGTTGTATGTAATGAACTACATCACTGTGACTGAGGAGCTTTAGCAACAAACATCCATCCTACAGAAAAATATAACATTACTGAAGATTGGAAATTGTGATATAAATATTTCATCACCCAGAAAAAGAAAGAGTGAATAAATAAGATCATTGTTTATTTTATATGTATAAATCTCTAACATTGTGATCTACTGCACTGTCAGACCCTCTAAAACTGTATAATTGTTTTTTAATCCAAACCTATTTGTTCTGCAGTCTAATTACATGATCAGTCAGAAATTACCTTTAATATCTATCTTTTAACATTTATATTGCAATCCCCAAAAAACTTTTAAGTCTAATTAAATTTTTTGATTATTTACCCCTTTAGAAATGTAAATGAGGGAAAAATTAATTTAACAGGAAGAGTTTAAAACCAATTAATGCTGAATTTCTGCTTTTTTAATTTTGAGAAGTAAGTACCTTAATGGCTACGTTAATCGGATTATTTGACTGCCAACATTTTAGGTTAAGTTGTTTACACTGCAAAAAATGGAAATGCGTATGAGTTATTTTTGCTTAAATTGAGTGAATTTTGTCTTGAATTGAGGAGATAAGTGAGACACCTTGCCAATGGAACAAAACAATTTACATTTAAAATAAGAAGAAAACAATTGCTTTGTCTTATTTCAAGTGAATATTATCTAATTCTCTTATTAAATTGTCTTATTTACACACTAAAATTAAGGGTAAATGCACTTATTTTAAGAAATTTTGTACTTATTTCTAGATGGTTTTTGCAGTGTAACAGAGCATCAGTGAGCAGAGATTAAAGCGTGTCACCAGCTCACGGCACAGCGAGTTAACACTGGTTTTAAAGCCAATAAACATCTGAAACTTCATCTCTGAAGCATGAATGTTTAACATTTATCATGAAAAACTGATGCACTCTGAAAAAGAAATATAAGCAAGCCAAATGTTCTTGAATTAAGCGTGTTTTCCGACGTTATTAGCAGGGAAGTAAGACAATAATTTAATGGAATAAGATGATTTACATTTAAAATAAGGATAACGTCTCTATTATCTTATATCATGTGCATAATATCAGTTTTAATCTGTGTTCAGCTAGGAGATATTTTATACAACATTCATCAACTGCATTCCACACTATAATTTTACATTAAGTCCCCCAAAAAGCAGCTATTCACAGGGAAGGCTGCTGATTGAATAGATAGTCAACGACACCATCCAGAAGAAAGTCAGACAGTTAAAGGTCATTTTTAAGGAGGCGACTCTTTACAGAGGACTGCATCAAAGCACATTATGGTGAGAAGAAGGAATAAGTGTGATAAGAAAATGAGCACAAACAAAACAGGAGGGATCAGTTCAGAGGATTATAAAACAAAGCAAAGTGTTTGGAAGAAAGTTACACAGTGTGGACGGCAGCTGAAGCCAGAACTTCATACCCACACATGGACCAAAGCTCAGACTTCCCTTCATTTTAAGGCCTTTGTTCTAAACCAGATGTAACAGCAGAAAAAGAGACCAGGCTCCTGCTCAGAGATACGGAGTCGTTCTTTTAGATGAAAAAATTGCATTTCACTTGCAAACAAAGGTCACAAAATATGAAGCATAACTGGAGAGTTCAGAGGAGGGTAGAGTATCGCAGCAAAAAACTGAAATCTAAATAAGTCAGAAATAAGTCATTCTGACTTTTTTCAGAATTCTGAGATTAAAGTCAGAATTCTGAGAAAAAAGTCAGAATTCTGAGATTAAAGTCAGAATTCTGATTTTTTTTCTCAGAATTCTGACTTTAATCTCAGAATTCTGACTTTAATCTCAGAATTCAGATTTTTTTTCCCTCAGAATTCTGACTTTAATCTCAGAATTCTTATTTTTTTCTCAGAATTCTGACTTTAATCTCAGAATTCAGATTTTTTTCCCCTCAGAATTCTGACTTTAATCTCAGAATTCAGATTTTTTTTTCCTCAGAATTCTGACTTTAATCTCAGAATTCTTATTTTTTTCTCAGAATTCTGACTTTAATCTCAGAATTCAGATTTTTTTCCCCTCAGAATTCTGACTTTAATCTCAGAATTCTGACTTTTTTCTCAGAATTCTGACTGAGTTCTGACAATAAAAAAAGTCAGAATTCTGAGAAAATAGTCAGAATTCTGTGAAAAAAGTCAGAATTATGATTTTTTTTTCCCATGTTAAACTGAAATAAAATTTAAAAATCAGTTATCTTTTTTTTTCAGTGGCCCTAATCCTCTTCCGTAAAATTGAGATTAGCTGACTGTATGTTTTTTGCGATACACCTTTGCTGCCCAACGTTTTCCTTTCACTCGACTTTTTCTGATGCTTGCACACACTAGAACACCGTGTCTAAATAATCAGCTTTTGAATTAATTAAATGACTAAAACAATTTTATTTTGCAGTTATATTCTGATTTATTCTGCTGCAACTGAACGAAGATGTCATTTTGAACGTACATGTAGAGCCTTCAGGTAGCAGCTTGGACAGACTGATGGCATCTGATTAAACATTTTTATAAATTAACCTATATTTTAAGTCATCAGACTTCAATTATTGGGGTTTATGTCAAATTACAAAGAGTTGGTTCTATTTGTTTTTTACCACAAATATTTTCAGCTGATACCTAGGTGTTTTGGGGGACTATGAACGCTCTTTATGCTACACCTCCTTTAAACTTTTTAATTTTTCCAGGCCACTGATAGGTTGAAAGGTGAATCTTTCATTCAAATCTGGAACCTATCCTACTACAGTGAGAAAAACCCAGGGGTTGACTCATTTAGAGAAACATTGTGCTTCTCTTTCAGCAATAATCTCCTACCCCAACCTAAAGGAAGCAGATTTAGATATTGCAATATTTTCATTTAGAGGAAGAAACTGTTAATTTAACTGACAGAAAAGCTGCTCTCCCTGCTTTAAACATCTAAAACAGCTGAGAACACAGCACTAAACCATAATTCACCCTCTAACAACATAACAGATGTAAGCTTCAGACTTCATCTTGCAGCAGAATCTCTAATTAGCAGAGTCTCTCACTGAAGAGAAACAAAAGCTGAGAGGTACTTAAAAAGTTTTAGAAATTGGCCAGAAGACCTGTAATCTAGCATTAAAGTTGCAGAGATAATGTTGCCTCTTTGATGATGCCACAGGTGCTGCTCTACAGTTAAAAAAAAACATTACATGCGTAAAAAAGACCATTTCACAGCTCGACCCCATGAACCGTCCTTTTACCAAGGCATTAAAAGCCATTAGACACCTTTTTTTCATATCGAATCAACATAAAATTACTGAGTTTTTAGTCACATTGCATAAGCTGACCAGAATGCGATGGAATGATGAGAGAAAACATAATGAACTGCTCTAATGGGGGCTCTTTACAAACCAAGATAATTATTTGGGGACACAGAAGCCAACTGAGATCTCCAATCAATAGCCATTAGGCCTATTATGACTGCCCAAATGGACTTTGTGTTTCTGTGCATGTGTGTGCGGGACTATAATATAATTGTAGTGACAATAAGGGATTGATTTGAAGCCACGTCGATCACTCACCATCTCCGTTGAGCTGCCTGCCTTCACAGGAGGAGGAGGCTTGTGCTTCGGAGGGCCCCTGATTGGACAAAAGGTGAAAAGCAATGTGGTTATCGACCCTTGCTTCGTTAAGACATCAGACTTTCTTTGTGTTTTAAAACCGGGCTGACTTTGGCCCGCTGAGAGACCGAAGGACAGAAATGAAATATCAAACGCTAAAGATGTCCCTTTGTGTCGTAATTCAATCAGAGTTGTATTTGTAGAAAATTTGACAATCAGTCGGAGAAAGGAACATATTTTAGTGGATTTGAAAGTTTTTTCATTTCCTTCTTTATTGGACGACTCAATCAATTCAAACATATATAGAGAAATCTTTTATGGGGTGGGAGAAACTGCTTGGATTGTATAAAACTTCTTTTGCTTCCTTCGCTGACAAAGTTTGGATGGTTTCAAAATTCTTAAACTAAAACTAACTTTTCAGGTTAGGCTTCAAATCTATGATCTGATGTGTTTTACTGTGAGTTCTTTAATCAGGTAAAGGAGAAAATAGAGCCAAGATGTTTAGAGCAGGGACGGCCCAAGCCGCCATGAGTCCCTGAGCAAAATAGGTTTTTGGTTCCCTCTACACAATCAACAGTGCAATGATGAGATCATGCACACACCAACTATAAACTCAATGCAGCTCTAGCAGAGCTGGTCTCTTATTTTTATTTCAAAGCTAAAGCTTTGAAATATCCTGCAGAACAATAACAAACAAATAAAATAGCTTTCATGTATAATTACATTTTTTACTTTTTCCGTAAAAGTTTAAAAAACAATCCACTGGACTTGGTTTCCAAGGTTTGAAGATGTTTCGCTTCCCCTCCAGGAAGCTTTATTAATCTAAGGCGTCTTCAAACCTTGGAAACCAAGTCCAGTGGATTGTTTTTTAAACTTTTACGGAATGACTGTGACCTGGATGACTGAGAATCTTCATCAGCATACATTTTTTTACCTTCAAAGACAGAAGTTGAAAATTAGCTTCACTCTAAACTTTATGTGCAGCACTGAAGTGACTTGCTTTGTTTTCTCACCATGATTGTTTGCATTTTCCCTGTCAACCTAAAATGTAATTATTTCTGCACAATTAAAAATCTACTGATGAATTTTATCTTTAAATAATGATTTTGTTGCTATAGTGACAAATAACTCATTTTCCACTGAAAAACAAACAAACCAGCAAATGTTCCTGGAGGCCCTGGGGGCCCCTATCTGCCCTGGGGCCATGAGCAGTTGTTAATTTGCTTATACCAGGCTGTCCTATATTTTACATCAGAGGCTTTATTAGGAGCTACAATCCAGAGAAAAACATGGTGTATTGGTGGGCTAAAAAAAAAATCAAGTTCAGTCAACACAGACGCTACAACATCCACTTAGTTTGAAGCTCCTTGCTGCATTTAAATGCAAGCAGTCCCGTTTTTTTACCTTGACAATGTGGAACAAGTGGAACGAAGAAACAGGAGGAAAATACATTTTCAAGTACAAATATAGAAATGTTTCTCTCCTGACCATAAATTCTTCCAAAACCATAAATATGCTAATCAGGTTAGGTTCTCCACTCACTGTGCCTGAAGTCGATGCTATGTAAGTTAAAGTTTAGCTGCATATTTGCACTCTTTAGAGTTGTAACCAGCTGGTCTGATTGGTTTATGAAGTAGAACATTTCATGATTTGCTTAAATACAAGTTTGTTGTGCAGGAGCAGCTAATGGAAAAAAGTTAAATCAGTTAACCTGTTGCTAGGCTTGTTAAAAAGATGTCAAAAGCAGATTTTCTGCACATTAATAATGAAGAAATACATTATTAGATGGGCTGAGAATGGTCTCTCATTGGTTTGGCCTTGACTTTGTCTTACCTTTGCTCTGTTCATGAGTTTAGCTCTCTAAAAAACAAAGCCTTATTTTGGCTTAGAAAACATGCAAGGAAGGTTTTTGTTTTTGGTTCACTATATAAAGCCACAAACTCAAAGCTATTTCTGACATTTTGAATTGAAAAAGCTTCCTGGATGGGAACCGAAATGTCTTCAAACTTGGAAACAAAGTCTGTGGATTGTTTTTCACCTTTTTTGGAATGACTACAACCTGGATGACTGAGAATCTTTACCAGCATTTTGAGTTAATTAAACCAAAATCTTGCAAAGCTCGGCTCAAACTAAATGTGTGAAGCTGAACAGATTTTTTCTTTTTGCATCTGCGGCTCAGAAAGGTTGATCAGTGTGATTATTTTCTGTAGTTCCACTTCATTTCTTTCTTTCTTTTTTTAACAGTGTCCTGTCTGGCAAGGTGTTAATAGGAATAATTATCTTGATGCCAAAAAGAGCCCAACAGATTTTACTTTCACAAGTGGAGCAGTACGGCTATCGCCATAGTGTTCTGCTCGTTTTATGCGCATAAATTGCTTTATTATACTTATGCAGGGAGTTTTACAGATTTATATGGACACTGCAATGTAAGTAGAATAGGAAAGGAAAAACAGAATAAAAAGGGGAAAAGATGAAAGAACGAGGAGATAAAAGGGAGCCCTGCTTCATTTCTAAGGACAACGGTTTTGCTGGGAGACAAAATGTGCAAATAGACAGGTGTCAAAAATTAAGCTTTTCACAACTAGAGTTTTATTTAAATAAAAAGTTTAGAAAAGATAACTGTATAAAAGTCTAAGCTGTGCCATTAAGAGCAACATCAGAAAAATTAAGTCTTTGTTTTTTTTAATTCAGGAGAAACAGCTCATCAGTTTTAGGCATTTTTGGCATGTTTGGTCTTTCTGAGCAAACTTTCTCTTAATACCATAACACTAGTAAATATGTAAATTTATAGAACCTGTCAGAGGCATTAATAAAACTAGTGCTGGTTTTAGTTCTGTCATCTTTTCTTTTTCAAATAGCATCATCTTTTGATGTTTTTATTACTTCTAATAGTTATTTGCAACATATCATAAGCAGAAAGCAGCAGGACTTATGCAGCATTTATAAACATAGAGAGCAGGTGATTAGCTTACTATTGTTACTGAATGAATCAACAAAATATAGAAAATATAAACCGTATTGTGCAAAGAGCATGAAAGGTATCAAAAACACCAATTCTAGGAAAGTTCAGCTGTTAGTTTAAACCAACAATGAACATGCATTATACTGTACGGTAGTAGTTAAAATCAAAGCTCCATTCATCTTATAGGAACATAATGGATTGCATTGTTCGTCATTGTAAGTTATGTAAGATAATTTCCATCATCTCTCGAGTTACTTTGAACTTCTGAGCTCTGAAAAGCACAGCAGACTTTCTCTAGAAACCATAATTGTGTTTGAACTCTTTAGGACATGGCCACTTTAGTCTAACAGCCATTAATATATTAGATCATACAAAGTGATTGATGTGATGCTCAATCTGTCTTATAGTTGCTCTATATAAAGCTCTGCCTGCTGCTTTATTTCATTAGTTTCCATTAGCAAGGCATGCTAATGGTTATTTATACATCGACACTGCACAAATAATGATGCAAAAAAACAATATAAATTGGATATTAGTGAAGCTAAAGTGGAGTGGAGGATGGGCTTAGCTTCAATTAGGCCCCATAATCAACTTCGACTGAAGGGTCGAATAAATAACACCAGAATCAGCATAAAAGGTTAGTTCCTTGGTCTGGAGACTAATAATAAAGGGTTTGATATGAATTTACCAGATGAAGAAAATGGAGTGAAAATAACATCTAGAAATTGCTTTTGGATTAGAAGCATTAAAGAAGAAGAAAAATTAACAAAATTAATTAAACCTGATTATTCCAAATAAGGGGCACCAATCTTTGTCTCCACCTTCATAAATATTTACAGTAGCAGCTATTCAAAATGGCCTTTCCCAGTCAAATGGTAGCCGAATGGCAGCAAATCCCCTCCAACTTCCAGCCACTGGTGTGACCCCCTCCTTCTCTCATTGTTAATTCAGTAGAAGAAATATTAATGCTAAGTGCGCTATTTAAAGTCGTAGGGAAACGGCCGTTTCAACCCTTTAATTTGATTGGATGAGAAATCAGGATGGAATAAAAAAGACAAGTTTTTTCTTTTTCTGGTGTTTTTGGAGCCTTTTGGAACCAAATGACTTTCTATTCATTGAGTTTGCAAAGAAAAATCTTTCAATGGAGCCTTCCTACACTCTAAAAGATGAAAGGCTAAACAAGTTTTCGATGGAGTTCCCCTGGGCTCTGTTCTAGACCTTTTTGTTATCTAAGGACATACAAAGATTTACATTTCTTCCAATAGTTTTCAGACATTTCTAAATATTAGTTATTATTCATAAATAACTAGTCTGAATAACTACTTAAAGTCGGAGGGAAGCGGCTGTTCGAACCGTTTAATTTCAGAATTCTCCCGAGTGGTGCAAGCCTTTACACAAGAGAATAAAGTAAATGTGATTGGTTGTATATCTATTGTTGTGGTGAAAGATTCGCAAGCATGTTTGGCTGTGGCCGGTTTGTTGGAAGCATCTTGCTAACCAGTTAGCAACGTAGTGCTAGTAGGTTCCCAATGGGAAATTCCATTGGGACCGAGTAGCACTAAATTGGAGACTTAGAAACGACACTGTCAAGGAACGCTATGGACAGAGGAAACATGCAAGAGGAGGAGAGTTTAGTGTCAGAGGTCGTGGATGAGTCTCCTCTGTCAGCCATTTTTTATTTAGATGAGGAAAGCGGGGACGAAGATGTTGTGGAAGAGGACGCCAGGGCGGCAGAAGCTTGGTTTGGTGTAGAAGGCTTCCAGCCGTACATGTTTGAGCCCTTGCCTCGCAACGCTGCCAGTTCTGTTAGCTCTACGCCTGCCGAAGACACAGACGTCCATCCCTGTGAACACTGGGACGGAACTCAATGGGAAAGGAAATTATTCTTATTTCAACTGTTGCGTATATTAGCTGCAACACATGAATCAAGGTGCTATGAACGATACATTTGATTGACAGATGACGGTTGATATATGATTGGCCGAATTTAGGTGTTCAGGCTGAGGTAGAACTAACTGGCCTGCATAAGATAATGGAAAAACGCTGCAGGTTTTAAGACAGGATTTTTTCTTAAATAGAAATTTTCCAAATTTTAGGACAATAAAGTCTGATATAGATTACATTTATATATGTTTAAGCCAGAGTGATTTGACATTTAAATTTGATTTCCCTACGATTTAAAGCTCATTGAGAGTTTGATTATTCTGGGATCAACTGCATTGGTCAGAACTGTATTTGTTTTGCTAAAACACATCTATGGCAACAAGGTTAGAAAACATACAACTGATAGGGATTTCCTGCGATGGACTGGCGACATGTCCAGGGTGTACCTGCCTCTCGCCCATGTACAGCTGGAGATAGGCACCAGCACCCCTCACGACCCCAATTGGTCAGATAATGGATGGATGGATGATAGGGTTTTCGTCTTTTTAGGTAACCACTTTATTAGGGCACTAAAATAACCTTCCTTTATATGCTAAATAAATAATCTGGTGGGATTGTGAACACAGAAGGGTCTGTTACAAAGGTTACGGCTGCAGGAAACACACCCGTCCTCATCCTCCAAACCATGCCTTGCAGCACTGTGAGCTTAAAGCCCCCTCTCTACCCAGCCTGCTCTTATTTATGTCCCCATTTACAACTGTTATTTCCTGCTCGATAGAAGGGAAAAGAAATTGTTTAAGTCAGGCATTTAAAATCTGTTGGCCAAACTGTACGGCTGAACTCAGACTGAGCTGTTCATTATTTGCCCACACAATCATTTTACTGGAAGGTCGTTCCGTTTTAAAGTCAGCTACTTCACTGACTGGACTTATTTATTTTCCCTGGTGGTTTCTTTAGATTGAATAACTCTTCCGGACTTTTGTCACCTCTAATACAACTTTTTAAAAACGTACTGCTGTTCGATTCATCCTCTGCAGGGTTTTTAACCAACTAGATTTGAGATATTAATAAATTATTCCTTTTGTTTGTTTTGATTTACGGTTTGAACAGCCACTCAATATTCGTCTTCTGCAGACTCCCATTGATTGTTGATCCTGTACTATTTTCTTTAGATTCATCCAGTTTTAATGACTACACAATGAATGTTGTAGCTCCTACATACTTGCTCATTTTTAACAGACCCTGATGATCTACATAAAGCCTTAGTTTGGAAAACTGCATCTAAAGACTGGAGTAAAAGCCCAGGAGGTTTCATAAATCTTCTTTCGCAGCTGCAGCCCATGGGAGGATAAATGGGAGCCTCGGAACGGCCTCGTGATATAAACTTCAGGTCAGGATTTGTAAGTGAGCCACCACTGCCGGATCCTTTAATGACGTATGATAAGTTTTAATGAGCTGCCGTCCCAGAAGGGGGGATTAAATTTGCTCAAGAGGTTAAACTAATGTTTGAGTAGATGCAGTATTAGTAATGAAGACTCACTCTGTGTCCCGCTGGAACTTTCGGATGAGGAAGACGATGCCGATGATGACGCCGATTAAAATGAGGGTTCCAAGGACGCCTCCCACCACGGCGCCCGTCTGAGGCTCCGGAACAGGTTCTCGTTTCTCTTCTTGTATCGGTGAAAAGATGGCAGGGAGGGAGAGAAAGAGGAAACAAAGTGTTATTACCGCTTCATTTAAATTTCATGAGGCCGATCTCGGCATTTTGATGTTGCTCACTGGCAGAATTTGTGTTTTATTTGTTTTCCTGCTGAGAGGAAGGGATAATCTGCTGCTCTGTGATTCAGGAGTGCTTCATAAAACTGTTGCAGAGCAAAACATGTAGAACAAACAGGTTGACAATGCAGCTCAGCCATAAAACAAAGAAGTCACACCAGCGGCTCTGAAAAAAAACGTCACAAAGCCCTGACTTGATCCAGTCAGAATGCGTCATTTCTCTTTAATCAAAATATGTTTCTGGTTTCCAGAGGAGATGTGACGCATCAGAGCTGACAGAAGGATCCACACAGAAATGCTCTTATTTGAAAAAAAAAGAAAAAAGAAAGCTTTGTCAGGAACAACAAAGATGGAGCCTAACAGGTGTTTTAAGGTTATTTGGTACTTTGTTTACTAAGTATTCAAACACAACTATCACTGGCACAGAGATGATAAATAGACAGTAGATCTGCACTGAATGCTCATGTTTAAGTATTCCTACAGCCTTGCAGAATCATGTATATCCTTAAACTTTTCCATTTATTGTCGCCAACCTGCGAGATCATTTTGCCATTCCCTGAGATAGTTCTCAAGTAAAAGCATAAGCAAATCTCCTTGAACCCCAGCCGGCCTCAGCAGATGGCCGCTCACACTGAGCCTGGTTCTCCTAGAGGTTTCTTCCCGTTAAAAGGGAGTTTTTCCTCTCCACTGTCGCTATAAGCATGCTTGGTGTGAGGGAATGACTTCGAGTCAATGAGTCGATGCAGTCGAAAAGTCAGCAACTCAGGCCATTACTATGAAAATCATTCACAATTTTACGTCCACTTCCTAATTCAGCACTACTTTGTGTTTTCCTGTCACAAAGTCTGAATAAAATACCCTGAGGTTGGAGGCGTAACATCACAGCATGTAAATATAGTTCAACCATTTGTGTTGTATAACCTTTGTTTAGAGATCGGCCGGTTTTTCAGTGCAGTCCTGTTTCTCTGATTGTGACTAACTGGATGTGCTCTCTTTATCCTCTGTTTCCTGAACGGGGCCGCCTTTTTACAGTTGCCTTCTGTATCTCTGCTTCTGTCTCCTTGAACCCCAGTCGGCCTCAGCAGATGGCCGCTCACACTGAGCCTGGTTCTCCTGGAGGTTTCTTCCTGTTAATAGGGAATTTTTCCTTTCCACTGTCGCTACAAGCATGCCTTGTGTGAGGGATTGTCTTTGAAACAATGAGTCAATGCAATCAACTGCTTTTCCTTAGATAGAAAACTTCAGTGTATGACCTGTTTGAATTGTAAAGTGCTTTGAGATGACGTGTTGTGAATTGGCACTATAGAAATAAACTAAATTGAATTGAATGTGACATTTTTTTGGTTTCATTGAAGGAAGATTTGGATGAATTTATCCTCCAATCTTTGTCAAAGGTTTTGGCATTACAAAACTGTAATGGTTTGCAGACTCCTGACCTTACCTCAAAGGAACACTTTTTGATTAAATGGATCATCAGTGTCTGACCTCAAAAAACTCTCTTCTGGGAGGTTTATGGAAGAAATGACCATAACATAGATCTAAATGTTGTAGATAACTCCTCTTAAATGTCTGAAGCTGTTGAAGCTGCAAACACATTTAAAGCATTTCTTTTAAAATGTGTCCAATGGAGTCAAGTAAATGAATATTTTCAGCTATGTATAAAGTTTCTGCTAGGAGTTTGGATGCTTCTTAGAGTTTAAACACAGATTGAAAAAAAAAGTAAATAATTAAGTAAATTCAGTATTAGTCTACTGCTGTGGACTAATGATACCGAGATTTTTCCAACAGCCTTAAAAATGGTCCTATCATAGGTCTAAAAAACAGGCAGATTAAACTTTAATCCCCAATACATCTTAAAAACAACATGTCCTAAAAATATATCAGCTTAAATGGCTGATAGTGATTGAGGTCAGACATAGAAGTGGTCAAAATGACCTTCCTCCAAACTGAAGTGGGTAAAGGACTCAAAGATTTTACTCGAGTATGAGTAATCCTGCTTACTTTTAAACAAGAGTAAATAGTAGCCATCCAAAAAATTACTCAAGAATGAAAATGCTACTTAAGTACAGAGCAAGTCATCATAAAAACTGATATTTAAAATTATGAAATGAAGACAGAGAAAAATGTAAAGTTATGTGCAGATTTTGCTCTTTTTAAGACTTTAATCAAAATAAACAATTTAATTGAAAAGTTTAAGGCAGAAGACACCTTTCCAAATAATTTTTATCATAAAATGTATAAAACCAGAACCTCCAGTACTCTATATCAGCTTTATCTCCAAATGCCATGATATTCCTCAGAGGTGACATCATGAGGAGTTTTAAAATCCTTCTGCAACCCATTGCATTCCCATTTTGGGAAGCGATGCTCTAAAAGGTGCTTGGCCATGAATCCCTTGTTTTTCTTCCCAAATTAAGGAACCAGATCAGGCAGTTAATGGACCTGATCAGGATACCTCCCAGGAGGCTCCTATTAAACCTGCTTAGGAGAAACAGGCATTCAGACTTTAATAAACTGGCTAACCTGACAGCCACATTACTAACCGATTTTATTTTCTTCCTAAACAGCAGGGGGCAGTCTGTTCATACACAGATACATGAGACACACAGCAGCTTTTCTCTCACAGCCGGACACACAGAAACAGTCAAAAAGCATTCAGACAGCTTCAGTCTGCTCCGCGCCGTACAAGAGCTTCTTCAGAGATCATTTCACGTGTCAGAGAGACCAAGTCCTTTCTTTTTTTCAAAGTGAACAGTAAACTACCTTTTCAACAAAGACTGGGTTACCCTGCTGCCTGGGAAATTCCCAACAGGTGACCCAGGAGTCAGGATTTAATACAGGAACAGAGATCTTATTGAATTCAGAATTGAGGTGAGAGGAGGCTGCTTCCCTGAGGAGAGGAGTGCTGCAGAGAAGATTGATGTGGAAAGCCAGAAGTTTGGCAGAGGGCAAATGCAAAACGTGTTAATAATCTATCAGAGAAAGCACTTGCATCTCTCTGAAAGAGAAAAACAGCTTCAGGAATGCTCATCAAACACGCCCGGTTCTCTCACTGCAGGGAAACCAGAGGTGCACCAAGCAGCAATAACATTGTTCTGCTGCACCTGCTCATATGAGCAGCCTGAATCCAGACAAAAAGGATTTAGCGTCTAAATGTCACTCTAGAAAGTTTCTACATCAAACTAGGGGGGGAAAAAGTTTGCAGGTATGGAGGAAATATGCAATTTGTTTCCTGACCAATATTCTAATTACAGGGCCGGTATTTAGCCATGTCCTTTACAACAGCGCTGCTCCAAACACAGAGCCCCGAAATGAAAGAACGAAAAGGGCAGAAAATGCCAAAGCGTATTTGTGAACAGAGAGAGAATTTCATTTCCATAACTATGGAAATGTGTGAAATATATTATCAAACCTGGGGGGTTATCAGTCTCCATGCAGAGATGATCAAATCACAGGGTCAGAGTGTGAAGAGTAGATGAAACTCTGAGCAGCACAGCATGGACTCTTTTTCCTGTTTTGCTTTGAGGAGCTTATCTGCTTTTTGGTGATATTCAAAGTAACTGGGCGTGCAGGTGGTGCAGTGGTTAGCTTGCACGACCCATGTACAGAGGCCTTAGCCTCAACGCGGCCGACCCGGGTTCGAATCCGACCTTTGGTCCCCTCTCTCTTACTCATTTCCTGACAGCCTACTGTAGAAAAAACAAGCCACTAGTGCCGTAAAAACAAAAAAAAGTAACTAAAAGTCAAAGAAACTAAATAAAAGTGAGAAGAATCTTAAAAAATTGTAAAAGCTGAGCTTAAATATAAAAACAAATCTGTTAAATATTATATTTACCCTTTAATATGCTAATTTTAATCCTCAATTTCATGATTGTTTTTACCTGTTATCCTAGTTTAATAAGTGTATAAAAAAGTCACATTCAAAGGTAAAGTCCGGTCATATTCAGAATTCAAACTTCTGAAAGAACTTTAAAAAAGAAATTATAAAAACTACAGTGTTTTTAATTCAGAGTAATTTTCATGTGAATGTGCTTTACTGGAGGCATCCATGTTTGTCAAAGAACACTACTGCCACCTACTGGTATGTGACGTCACGGTGCGGTATCGGCTGTTGATCAAGTCTCAGTGCTGTATCTGGTGTTTGTCACAACGCGCTATTATCCAAGTCATCTTGAAAACATTCTTCTTCCAAATGTTGGCTACATATTACGGTTTTTTTCTCTGGCCAGAAGTTCGATGGCAAATCCTCCCTCTTCAAGTTGTTGATCCAACGAACAACCCGTCCGTGGAGGATCAGGAATCGGAAAGGTGAAATAGCTCTTTTTTTCACTTTTACCAGATGTATTCCAACGTCCAGCTGCCATGCACGTGGGCATTGTCACTATAGCTCTGGTGAATTTCAATGGTGAAGTCCTCTGGAAATCTTCAATAATTGTTGTTGATTGCAGATGTGTCTAGTAGTTCCCATTGATTTAGCTTGTAAAGCGGGGAGAATGGCGCTAGGCTTACCGCACCGTGACGTCACTGCTGGAAGATGGCAGGAGGGAGGGGCTACTATATTTGAAGAAAAATGGACGTTCCCAGACTCGATGATCGTGACGAAATGTTTTTTTTTTTTACTGATTAACGCTAAATTTATTAAATCACTACGAACATATTAGTTTTAAGTATAAAAAATTATGCATTGATTATTTCTTGCTGCCCAGACTTCTCCTTTAAAATCATATTCAATTACCATTTTTTTCTTAAATAAAGTTACATTCTATTGTGTTTTTCAAATCCTAACATGAAACTGGTTCCTATCTCTGTTCCTGTTTACCCATAAATGAGCCAGTCAGTAATTCCCCAAAGTAACAACAATATTAAAAATACCAGAATTATGTTCTCATTCTCAGTTTATTTGTAAATCTTTTCAGCCTGAGGGGCTTCATGACTTTGCTTCTCATCTGTTCTTGAAGTTCTTTAGATCAGGGAGTCATGGATGTGCTTCTGCTTCAGCTTAATGTTGTCAAAGAAGTTCTGTTTAAGTACTAAGATGATTTACAGATCAGACAGTGAACAGACCTTAAGGCTGGTGAAATTACACTCATCTTTTTTAAAAGTTTGATTATTTGTGAGGTAAAAAAGGTGGAAGTTGTTTTCCAATACAGAGCCAGATTGGGTTGTTAGTTGTGCAACGATAATCCATCCATCTATTTTCTGTCACGCTTATCCCCAGCAAGGTCATGCACACACTCACACCTAAGATGAATTTAGAGAAGCCAGTCATGTTTTTAGACTGTGGATTGAAGACGGAGTACCCAGAGAGAAACCACGCATGCACAGGGAGAATATGCAAACTCCATGCAGAAAGACCCTGGGCCGGAATTCAAACCTGAAACCTTCCTGCTGCAAGGCAGCACTGCTACCCACTGTGCCACTTAGCAGCCTACAGTGATAATCTCTATGTGAAAACTATATCTGGTATCAGTCAGGTTAATAAACCAGTTTCATTGCTCCTAAAGTTAACTTTAAGTCAGCTCTTGTTGTGATTTAGAGGAACCCGAGGAGCACAGAGCTACATCAGTAACGTCCTGCATCCATACCTCCTATCCCTGCAGGGACGTTAAACCTGCATTATCTCCCAACCACCGCAGTCTGTTTTCGGTTTAAAAAAAAAGCATGAGAGTGAAACGACTGGAAAACTTTGTGTGGGTTGAGCCTCAAACTGGGTTCTCTGGCACGGTAATTGGCAGACTAGCGCCGCCGCCGCCACCACTACGCCCACCTCAGAAACATTTGTATCCAGATCAACAAGGTGTGCAGCAGCAACCTGCTCATTGTTTAGTATAAACACCATCTTGCAGTGGAAAAAAGGGCTTTGTTTTTTGCATTCAGACAGAGTGGCTGAGAAAACATTTTTAAACCGCAGTGAGGCTGTGGATGTTTCTTTTATTATTCTGCTTAATTGGACGCATTCTTTAAAAACCAACAGGAAACATAGCTTTACAAACAGCACTGCAGCTCAGACCACTCAGCTTGTATCTTTTAATCTTATATATAAGAAGTGCAGCTTTTTATTACAGCCACATCCACCTTTATTGGCGAGCCAGCAAACTGACCTCCCTGCTCCACTTTGCCTCAGCATACAATAGCACACCGTTATAAAAATGGTAGAACAGCCTCTTTCACTTCTCACCTCCATCCATTACATTCCATGTTTTCTCCAACTCACTGCCGCTTCCTGCTCTACTTATCATTTATCTGAATTATCAAACTCGATATTAAATCAGTCGGTTTGGTACCGGGGCATTTTTCTCCCTTTTTTTTTCCATTTTAACAGAGAGAATGGGGATTTATTCATGTGTAGAAGCAGACTACAGGTAATGTTTCCTCCAGATAACACTCGTTTCCTGTTTGTTTCTCGCTCCACCGCCTGGGTCAGCCTAGAGATCTGCACATATTACGCTATTATCAGAGTGACACTCAAATGATCTGAAATTCTGACTGTATCACATGCAATTTAAATGGATCTGAAATAACAGTGCCGGTGTTAAGTGCTCCATCGCTCTCACATACGAAACCATCCAGTGTGGGGGCTGTATTAGCAATCAGAAAAACACACTGTGCCCAAGGCCTGCACTTAACTGCCTCTCCCTGCTATCTGCTAAAAAATACTCATGCTCCGCAGAAAAACAAGTACTCTCCATAAAAAGGCTGAATATGATGTTCTGGAGTCTTTTGGTCTCACAGAAGCCATTACTGTTAAATATAGATAAAGCCCTGAATGAAAGAATGAGTGTGTCGTTTATATCAACAGGCACATAATAAAAGTAAAATCAATTACCCAATAAATGAAGTATTGACTGTATCTGTTACCTGAGAAAAATATAAAATTCAGTTTAATTAGTTTAAACCAGGGAAAAGCAAGACAATAGTTTAAGGTTAGATAAAATTCTTCATCTGTTAAAGTCGTAGGGAAGCGGCTGTTCCAACCGTTGCATTGCCGGTTTCTCCTGAGTGGTGCCCAGTGTTGGGTACGTTACCTTGAAAAAGTTATTGGTTATAGTTACTAGTTACTTCTCTCAAAAAACAATGAAAGTAACTAGTTACTAGTAAAAGTAACTACTGCGTTACTTTTGCGTTTCTCGCCCCCGTAACCCTCACCACCCGGCCCCCACCTTCTTGTTTTTCTAGAGACAGCTGAATAGAGTGGACGATGTTGGGTTCAAAGAATTGTGAGTTCATATAGGACAAAAATGAATCAGACACACCAAGGGATTTTCAAACACAGCTTCCTACAGGAGGAGAAAGGCTGCCTGCTCACATTTCAGCACCTTTCTGCCCCCCAACAGAACAGCAGAGTCTTTTATTAACAGAACATGAGCAAATGGGTGGGTCTTAGGACAGAAGACCCTGCAATGATTATCTAGCTGGATGCAGGTCATAAAACAGCATGTCCAACTGGCTGGAGGCAGGTCATAAAGTGAAATGATCCTGAAATGACCCTGTAATGTCTAACTGGCTGAAAGCAGGACTTCAATGTTTCATATGCACACACATCAACTTTATAATCATCATTGAATAATCCCAACAGACGACAAAGACAAGAACCTGCAGAGAGTTTTGCATTTATTGCAACTCAACATAAATGACATCGGGGGGAATGGTATCCGATATCCGTCAGATAGCATTCCCCCTGCTTAACATGGTGGGAACGCTATCTGATGCGGTGTAAATATCAACAGCCTGCATTACCTCTACTCATGGGTGTGAAGTTTTTTAACAGGGCATAAAAAATCTGGTGAGTGTATGACATTAATAACTTGGGATGTATAATACTATTATATACTCGTTACTAAAAAAAGGTAACGGCGTTAGTAACGTCCCCTACAATTCCTTTTTTAAACATCAATCTTAGTACTAAAATATTCTTTCTGTCATGATTTGGGGACATTAAGATCTAAAGAGAAGCTCCCTCTCCTGGTCAGACCCTGTAAATCAGTGGAAGGGTGGATTCAGAGTAAAAAAATATGCACGCCCAGGAGAAGGAGGGGAAGTTGGCTGCCATTTGGCTGGTGTTTGACCGGGAACGGCCATTTTGAATGGCTGCTGCTGCAGCTATTTCAAAGTCTATTGTCTAAGATACTGGGAGCCAGTGTATAAATGTTGTATCCGGGACAATTTTCTCCACTTTCTAATTTTTGGTGAGGAAGCAGGTTGCAGCATTCTGGATCGACTTTTTAAGCAGAGCTGTGAAGACACCGCTGCAGGTATCAGTTCTACAAAAAAATAAATGCATAAATTAGTTCTTCAAGGCCCTGCTGAGACATCAGTCCTTCAGTCCTGGAGATGTGCTTTAGCTGATAGAAGGCTGACTTTCTTACCATCTTTATAAGCCTCTAAAGGTTCAAGTCTTAATCTATCATGACACCAAGATTTCTTCACCCTGGGAGGTAATTCAATGTAGAACCAACTCTGAAGATAAGGATAAAACATTCTCTATGTAATAAAATAAAAATGTGCTCCTCTACTTAGCTTCAGCTACCTAGTTTTAAACATAAAATTCACAGCTTCAGCCTAAGACAATTACAACTGCATATAAATATTTTTTAGTCTTAATCAGTGAGTGTAGATGCATAGAATTATAAACTGCATGTTTTTCCATTTAGCAACATGAAAATAATTAATCTTAACATCTTTTTAACTGCTTCATTGTGTATGTTTTCCAAATATTATAAAGAAAAGTTGATTTTTCTTATAAGCACTGAGGATTTGGTATAAATATACCATAACGTAGTATGTGAAAGCCTGATGAACAAACATATACAATCAGATTCTGCAGAAGATATTTATAACGGCTTTCCTTTCATGAGAGAAAAATTAAAATAGAGGAGAAAAATACACTTTTTCTCATTTTGCCTGCTTTCCTCCTGAATGAGGTTTACAGTTCGACTATTTATAAATAGCAGCTTTAGTGTTGGAGGGAAGGTGGGAAGGAGGAGGGAAGGTGGGAAAAGAATGAGAGGATGTGAGAGTCGCTGGGAACCAAAATAAATGAAGGGGGGGGGGGGGGGGGGGGCATATCAATTGAACTACGAAATGGAGAAAAACGAGAATGTGCATGAGGCAGGGAGGGATGGAAAGAAAAACTGAGGAAGACAGAGGAAGAGAAGGAGGGATGATGAGGAGGAGTGTTAGCTGCCTGTGGAAAAGAAGCGATTTTAAAGGTCTAAACACTCCCGAGGGAGGCCATGAGTGACACTGGAAATACCGCCTCTCTGTCTTCCACCTTTTCCTCCATTCCTCTTTCATACAGTGGGGCAAAAACGTATTTAGTCAGCCACCAATAGTGCAAGTTCTCCCACTTAAAAACATGAGAGAGGCCGGTAATTTTCATCATAGATATACCTCAACTATGAGAGACAAAATGAGAAAAAAAAATCCAGAAAATCACATTGTCTGATTTTTAAAGAATTTATTTGCAAAATATGGTGGAAAATAAGTATTTGGTCAGTTACAAAAGTTCATCTCAATACTTTGTTATATACCCTTGTTTGCAATGACAGAGATCAAGCTTTTTCTGTAAGTCTTCGCAAGGTTTTCACACACTGTTGCTGGTATTTTGGCCCATTCCTCCATGCAGATCTCCTCTAGAGCAGTGATGTTCTGGGGCTGTCGCTGGGCAACACGGACTTTCAACTGCCTCCAAAGATTTTCTATGGGGTTGAGATCTGGAGACTGGCTAGGCCACTCCAGGACCTTGAAATGCTTCTTAAGAAGCCACTCCTTCGTTACCCGGGCGGTGTGTTTGGGATCATTGTCATGCTGAAAGACCCAGCCATGTTTCATCTTCAATGCCCTTGCTGATGGAAGGAGGTTTTCACTCAAAATTTGACGATACATGGCCCCATTCATTCTTTCCTTTACACGGATCAGTCGTCCTGGTCCCTTAGCAGAAAAACAGCCCCAAAGCATGATGTTTCCACCCCCATGCTTCACTGTAGGTATGGTGTTCTTTGGATGCAACTCAGCATTCTCTCTCCTCCAAACACGACGAGTAGAGTTTTTCCCAAAAAGTTCTATTTTGGTTTCATCTGACCATATGATATTCTCCAAGTCATCGTCTGGATCATCCAAATGCTCTCTAGCAGACTTGAGACGGGCCTTGACATGTACTGGCTTAAGCAGGGGGACACGTCTGGCACTGCAGGATTTGAGTCCCTGGCGGCGTAGTGTGTTACTGATGGTAGCCTTTGTTACTTTGGTCCCAGCTCTCTGCAGGTCATTCACTAGGTCCCCCCGTGTGGTTCTGGGATTTTTACTCACCGTTCTTGTGATCATTTTGACCCCACGGGGTGAGATCTTGCGTGGAGCCCCAGACCGAGGAAGATTATCAGTGGTCTTGTATGTTTTCCATTTTCTAATAATTGATCCCACAGTTGATTTCTTCACACCAAGCTGTTTACCTATTGCAGATTCAGACTCCCAGCCTGGTGCAGGTCTATAATTTTGTTTCGGGTGTCCTTTGACAGCTCTCTAGTTTTGGCCATGGTGGAGTTTAGAGTGTGACTGTTTGAGGTTGTGGACAGGTGTCTTTTATACTGATAACGGGTTCAAACAGGTGCCATTAATGAAGGTAACGAGTGGAGGACAGAGGAGCCTCTTACAGAAGAAGTTACAGGTCTGTGAGAGCCAGAAATCTTGCTTGTTTGTAACTGACCAAATACTTATTTTCCACCATATTTTGCAAATAAATTCTTTAAAAATCAGACAATGTGATTTTCTGGATTTTTTTTTCTCATTTTGTCTCTCATGGTTGAGGTATATCTATGATGAAAATTACCGGCCTCTCTCATCTTTTTGAGTGGGAGAACTTGCACTATTGGTGGCTGACTAAATACTTTTTTGCCCCACTGTATCTTCTTTTTTTCAGTAGATGATTTGCCTTTCAATTTAGCATTTCCCCCCCTTCTTTATTATTTAAATTCAGTCCTTCAACAAACTCTGTATATACAACTCCAATTACTGCATGAAGCAGCATGAAAGCCACCACCACAGGAACTTTGTTCTTCACAAAACTGCCTCCCCCACATCCCGATCCAGCCGCAGCTCTGCCAGCAACATTAGCTGCAACCGTCACCGGCTCATAGCGCACACGCACTCACACATTCACAAAAATACGGCCTGCAGCGTGTGTTCACCATCGCTAAAGAGACCACTGGAGTTAAGAGTGTGCAGGAATGACTGCAATCAGCAAGGCACTTTAGAAAAGAGGCATGAGAGCTGATGCGTGGGAGAGGAAAAGGTGAGAAGTGAAAAACACAAAGACCATCGGTTTACGAGGGAACGGGATATTTTTTATTTATTTTTTTCTACAACGAGGTAGCTGGACATATATTGTTGATATTTCTACTCAGTATAGAATATTACAGCTTCTGTTTTACAGCTGTTTGTCTTGTGATTTTTAGAACTAAAACGAAAAAACCTTAAATAGAAAATTAAAAACCTCTTTTATACATTTTAAACCAAAATAGGGGCTATGATGATGATGCATTTAGTACAGGTCATTAGTATAGAAGTGATAATCTGCAACGTTGGCCGTGGCTCTATTGGGTTTAAATTTGTTTTTTTTCTTACCCATCAGTTAGGATGAGCAATCTGGGAATTCTCTTGTGCTCTTGGCACCTTTCATGCATTTTTTAGAGCCTAAAGATTGTGAGAAAAGGCCATCCGAATAAGAATTGTATGAATCCATTTATTGGATGTCTGTGGAAAGTGTTGCTTGTTCATAACAAATACCAAATTTGAAGGCCACTTTTTTTAAAAGGTCAAAGATCAACTTTGTAATGGTTACATCAAACATGTATAGTTTTGTCTTAGACCAGGGGTCTTCAACGTTTTCCAGGCCAAGGGCCTCCAAACTAATGGTGAGATGGAGCGGGGACCCCCAAAAATGTGTTATATCAAACTGCTCCTATAGTCCCTCTATTACATATAGAGTCATGTAATGAAAGTAATTCCTTCCTGGGATTATTAAAGTATTTCTGATTCTGATTCCTGGCTGATGGGACAGGTGTTGTGAATGAAACGGTGTCCAGCTTGAAAGAGCTCCTGTGTGTCGCTGAATGTGAGCAGTGATGACTGAAAGACCTCTTCTGCCTCCATTTATCTGTTTACTACGGTGTGTTGAATTCATGTTAATGTGGATTTAAAGACATTTCAATTATTGGAAAAAAATTGCAGGGGGAATATAAAAAAAAGTCTAATCAACCAAAACTTTCGCGACCCCCATGCAGTACCTCTGCGGACCCCCTAGGGGTCACGGACCCCCTGTTGAAGACCTCCGTCTTAGACTAAAGAGAGGTGCAGAACTGACAACTGATTACCCTCAGGGAGGGATCCAACTGGGGAAATCTTAGGATTTATATTAAAAATAAAGCACTAGTGACTGATAAAAGTAATAAAGTGGAAGAAAGAGGCCTGGTTGTGTGAAAGTTTAATTAAACCAGTCCTTATAAAGCCAATGACATTATGTTTTGTTGGGAACGGAAACAGCTGACTTTGGCAAAACAATATTTTTAGTTTTGGATGGGGCCCTTTACACCCAGAATCCATATCCTCCACTCCTGTCCATGTCAGGTCAATAGCATATCCCCTCCACACATCTGTGAAAAGACTACTACATCCACGGTACAGGGCTCTACTCCAAGCTCCTTGAAGTCTAGAGAGAATATGAGCGCAGAGCAAGGGCGTAGGTTTGATCTCAACTTTGGTAGGGACACTACTGGTCTCAAGCTGAATTGGTTTGATGTCATTGGTCCTAAGAATTATGCATGCTTGACCTGAGTATCAGGGTGCATTCCGTTTAAAGAGAACACAGCATTTTTTGCTACATTTATACACATTTTATAAGGAATACAGACACATAATGCTGCTTATCAATGTTTGAAGCATCAGTGACTCAGAATAATGTAAAATTGGGACAACCTTACACTTTGAAAAGGGTTACATTTGAACGTACCAGTGACTAAGACGGAGGGTAAATATGTGTCTTTTTAACCAAATATAGTCTAAATATGTCATATTTGCATTTATATGGTGTTTTCTATAGGTAATATGCAGAGGTAAAAAGAGGTAAAACCCACTCTTATTTTTTTTATCTGATATGCTGATATCCTCTGTATTGTAAAACAAAGCAAAATAAAATATTCAAGGGATTGCAAATAGAGTTATTGTTTTTACATAGGTGTGGGAACTATAACAGGAACTGACACTAAGCACTTAAAATATTGACTTCAGTATACAAGTAGTGAGAAAGGAAGCGACTGCTGCAACAACGCTGGATTATAAATTATAAACATGTTATTCACATAGAATTATTGGTAGGGAAAAGTTGGTCTGGCCAAAATGTTGGTAGGGACATGTCCCTATGGTCCCTATGCAAACCTACGCCCATGGCGCAGAGACCTGGATGGAGCCAAGCCAACTGGAGTAGAAGAAAAAATCCATATTTCGATGGTGAGGGAAGGAGAGAGCCTATGTGGACATAGATGTTTGGAGGAGTCATGGAGAACTTGGAACCGTTCTCATTTATTGATATAATAATGTAGTTGCTGTGTTTGTTGGACATCAGCAAAGAGGAGCAGATTAGGCACACGATTTGGAATCTTGAGTGGAGCATGTTGGAGTTATTATGATTTCTGTTGTTTTTATCATTTTATTCATTTATATGTTCTATATGTTACTCTCATCATTGGAAACAGTGTATGAAGGCCATAAGACGGTCAAATGTTTTGCAAGAATGCTTTCCTGTTTTTCATTTGAGAAGCAGAGAAGTGAAAGGTCATAACCCCGACACCTTGTGCAAAGCGTATGCTGAAACCAGGCAAGTTCCCTATCTTAAAAGTTCATGCTATGTCTAAGAGACTGCGTAATCGAAACTAACGCCTGCTCAATAAAAAGCCTGGCAAGGGTTGAGCCAAGCGGAGATGCAGAGATTGATGCTTCAACTCTGGACTCCCCTTTGCAAAGCATTTCAGGAAAAATCTTACACTGTCTTTGTTTCATTTCTTATAGGTTAAAGTTGGGGAAACCTAACAACCCTAACAGAGCATCTCCTTAATCTAGCTATCATTTCTTCAGGTCACAAGATACAACCTGAAGACTTGAGACAAGGTAGTTTACCCGGACAGAGAAAAAAATGCTCCGATAGATGGGTAACAACATATAGCGACTGTGGCTCAGCTGGTAGAGTAGCGGTGCAGCAATTGGAAGCTTATGGGCTTGATTTGAAGTTACTCCCGTCCCACATGGAGGTGCAATTGCTAGAGTGGCTTACTGATTTGCATATTGTTAAAATAAAAATCAGCTCATTTACCCTATAAGCATTTGCTTGGTCTGGGTAGATTTTTATCCTTAGATGCTGTAGGGTCTGGACATTGTTGGATTACAATGGTCCACAAATCTCAAGAGCCAATAAACCCCCCGCCCCTCTCAACCTCCCAGCTGCTTCTTGTCCCCCATCCTGTTTGTGAGACATGGATGGGATCTCAGGGAATAGTTTTAAAACAAATGGCACTTCATATGGGAACCTCAGGGTCTCATTTTTAATTTTAGTGGATTATCTACTTTTTTGGCATCACTGAACCTGACCTGAATACACAGAGAGGTTAGTAGTTAGGAGAAAAGATGCTGGGATAAGACTATGCTTGTTTAAGGCTCACATAAGAAAATCAATGCATCTTTTATCCATCAGCAATATTTTGAATAAATCATTTAGTAATTGATTTGGGAAATCAATATTATTAAAACATGCTTAGCTTTCCACTTTTTTTTTATTTTATTACCTACACCTCTCAATAAAAAAAAAAATCTGTATTTTTTTTAAATCTGATTTCATATTAGAGCTTTTTATTTGTAAGCCGCCATCATTACTTGCAGTTGTGACTTAAAGAGGGATGTTAGCCCTCCCACCTCCATCCACTGACTCTTAAAAGATAAACCCCGGCAGTCACAATCACCAACTTACAAACCCACTCAGCAGCGTACAGCTTGCAGCCTGCGGCCACCATCACTACACAGTCCACTGAAGTTATAAGTGCACACAAATGACTGCAATCAGCAAACAATTACAATGAATAAAAAAGGGAATGATTATAATGTTAGAGAAGAAAATGCACCTTTATTCCTCTCGGCGTGGCACTTCAGGAAAGAAGTAAGGGAGGTGGTGGGTGAGAAAGGGAAAGGTGAGTGGAGTAAAGACAAAGAGCGCTGTATGGAGATCAGCATAATTTAATGGTGTGTCGGTGATTTTTTTAGGCTGAGTGCTGCTGCTTTACATCGCAAAAACATCTTCACTCCACCGCTAAAATCCCCCGCAGTCAAAATCTTAATTACAAACTGTAAACATGCAATTTTTGCTCCAGTTAAGTCGATAAAAAGGCCAAAAACATTAAGTGTGCTTAAACATTTTGCTGGTGTTAGAAGACTTGATAAACAGTGGGAGGTTTATACATATATGTCCTGCCATGTGACCACTTTGAAACGTCTCTAATGTGTGTTTATATAAATATTAAGAATAATGAGTTGAACATTTTGACCTTTTGGTCTAAATATTGCATTAGATTAAATGGCAGGTAGGAGTTTCAACTGAAGTGACGAGGTTTGAATTAAAAAAATGTCCAAAATCTCACCTTTTTCTTCATCAGGTTTGTTTATAAATGTATTTTTTGATAGGCAGAGCTAATAGACGGGAAGATATGTCACATAAACCCCTGTTTAAGTAATTTCCCTCTGGGATTAATAAAGTATGTCTGATTCTGAGTCTGTTTTTTAAAACAGCTTTTTCAAAAATTTGAAATTTGAGATGATCAAGAGTTTATTTAGGACAAATAAATGTTTATAAAGAGGAAAAACTCCAATCAGCATAATCAGAATCATGGTGCTGAGAAATGAAAGCTTTCTCATCCAAACAGTAACAGAAACGTTTTCAATTTAAAAATTTTATTTTTTAGAGATCCTCATGTATTTAGCCTAAATCACTACAAAGCCTTAGAAAAAAAAATGAAACATGCCCAATCCATTTTTAAGGATCAAGTGATGATCAAGAGAGACAATCTGAGTGCTCTCTACGCACCTCAGAGTGTTCAGATAATTATAGGCCTTATTCATCAAAAGCTGAACATGCTGTTGACGCTATATTCCAGTTTTAGCTATCCAGTGTGAGAGAAGTAATGGATTTTATCAGCATACACAGAGAGTTTGCTCAGTGATTCTTTAGATGATGTAAACATATTATTGGTATTTGAGAAATTTGCCACCTTTCTACATGACTTGAGGAATCACAGCTTATCTGAGGATCAAATTATATGTTACAAACGCTAAAAGTGAAAAAAAAAATCAATGCTTGATCCATCCATCCATCCATCTATTTTCCATCACACTTATCAAAAGCAGGGTCACGATAGCCTCGTGAGACCATCCTGATCTCGCAAGATTTCAAGGTTTCACTCGTAGATCAGTCTGGAGACTCTCCGTTAAAGAAAATTTGGAGCCGTTCACCAAACGAACGTCCAATCAGCGTTGGCTTTGAGGCGGGTTGAGGTGTGACGCAACGAGAAGCGCGACAGTTCAGTCTAAAGAACATGGCAGCTTCAGCCGATGAAACTAGCGTTAGCGTGGCTATCGAGCAAGTTTTATGGGAATTACAGAGTATTTCTTCACTGAAAGAAGAGCAAAACACTGCTCTGGAGGCTTTTCTCAGAGGAAAAGATGTTTTTGCTCTTCTCCCGACTGGTTTGGGCAAGAGTAGCCTGGCTTGTGTTTTCGTCGTCGCTCTGTTAGTACATCATATGCTTCGTTGATCTGATTGGTTTAATTGGCCCGTCTATCACCAACATAGGCCAATCAGCTAACCAGTATTTTCGCCCCTTCCCAAAATTACTTCAACGGAAGGTTTCCAGAGGGATATGCGGAGCAAATCCATCTGGCGGAGTCAGGTTAGGGTCACGAGGGGTGCTGGTGCATATCTCCAGATGTCTATTGGCGAGAGGCCGGGTACACCCCAGACAGGTCATCAGTCTATCACAGAGACAAACAGAACAACCATTCACACCTAAGGAGAAATTTTAGAGAAGCCAATTAACCTAACAGTCATGTTTTTGGACTGTGGGAGGAATACCTGGAGAGAACCCACGCATGAACAGGGAAACATGCAAACTCCATGCAGAAAGACCCCCAGGCCAGGAATCGAACCCGGAACCTTCTTGCTGCAAGGCAGCAGTCCAAACCAACCGCCCATCAGTGCTGCAGCACCACTGAAATGCAAGGCAGGTATGCAAATATGCAGCAAAGATAATAATACAGTTTTGCATAAATCTGTTTTGTTATTTGAACACGGAAAAAATTATCCATCCATCCATCCATCCATCCATCCATCCATCCATCCATCCGACCCTTATTAAAGCAGGTAAATAAGATAAGAATAAGACCTGCAAAGAGAGTATTTTTGCCCATAAAATAAGATTATTAGATATTATATTCTTGAAATAAAGATCATTTGGAATTTAAGGGAATATGTGTTTATTTCAAGAAAAACTGACTTAGATTTCATTCATTTTTGTATTGAAGATGGTTTCTGAAAAAAAGAATCAATTAAAGAGGCAAATGCAATGACTGATTCTAAAGAAAAAAAAGCTTAGAAGCAATTTTGATGAACAGCAGGGCTGCAACAGCGACCATCTGTTCTCTGAATTGAGCCCATGTCCTCATTTTGTGCCTTTCATATTGAATTTGTTGTTTTCCTACCAGATACAAGCGCATGAACAATCAATGCTCACATTGTATCAGGGTTTTTTTTTTCTTTTTTCTGAACGGTCTGAAAGTAGAACCTGCAGAACAAAAAGGTTTTCAGGTTAAAACTGCTCTAATGACCTGAAACATCAATGGTAAGTATCGGGACGTTTCTATCAGCCACCTTTAAAAGGAAATATCGGCTGACTGGGAGAGAAATTTCAGGACTGATTGTAGATTTTCTTTGTGTATTTTCTTTAAAGATCAGTTCTGGGACAAATAAGAAAAGGAGCAGAGGGAGGTTTAGGATCAGCGCCAATCTGCAGACTGAGGACCCCTTTATGATGACTTGGTTGACGAGAACAAGCAGGGCAGGGGGAGAATCATTAATAATTTTTAGGCAGCTCCATCCCTGCGCACTCGCTGTAATTAGCATTGTGAGAGCAGACGAGAGCCATCCAGCTGCGATTCTGTTACAGTATGTGACAATTTCGGCAGCATGCAGAGGAGCAAAACACACAAGTGCACCTGCACGTTGCACGGAAAGACAAGCAGCTCTGATGGGATCTTTAAAATCCCATTTCTCCGTGCAACTCTCATACACTTGCAGAGGCAAACGCTCAAACGCAGCGTGACCTTTTTGAAAGTTAATCTGCCTGTCAGTGCCCTGTGTTTGTGTGACAGATATTTTAGAATGTGCAACACTTCTGAACCTTATCTGAAGCCCGAGATCCTCTCTCATTTTCTGACAGCAGGAGCTTTTTCTGTCCTTTTCTCCCTACAAGGGTCTGCACCGACTTAACACTTAAGCACATAAATATGTAGACACATTCTGCTGCTTTGCTCCCCAAATAACATCAGTGCCAAAGAGACGGCCGGGCTTGCAGAGTGGTACGGCCCGGGAAACACAAAGATAGAGAGTGTCTGGAAGCCCGAAACCATCCAGGAACAAACTAGGTCATGTTGGAAGAAGGACCGGGGCTGAGTGATCTAAGGAGGAAATGAAGAGGGAGGAAACAGGGCATGATGAGGGAGCGAGAAGGAGCAGGACCAGGATGAGTTCACCTCCTCAGCTTAGTCTCCTCGGTCTCACTGCTATTCTCTTTGTGTAAACACACTAAAGCTGACATTTCTCCTTTCTTAAAAAAACTGTCATCCACCTAGTCATATAGCATCAAATCACTTAGAGAAGGCAGAGCAAAGGGAGCAAAGTGAGATATATGCAAAGAGATTATTATAGCCACAGCCTGCAAACATGCTGCATGCAAGGTGCGACTGTTAAAACCAACATGAGTCTCTGTGGAACCTCTTCAGATGTGATATATTAGCAACAGTTCAAGAGCTGTGCTATTCATCTGGGAAAACTATTAAAATATACTTGTTTTGAACACAGGCAGATCAATTCCAAAGGAGTTAAGGTTGGAGATGGAGGTTAACCTGCTTTATGATTTCTAAACAGGCTCTAATTTGTGTTTGCCCTTGGAAAATCAAATTGTGTTCTAGTTTTAACCCAAACTGCCCCACATTCGATGGAAAGGAACCAAACAAAAGCTCAGACCTGTAATGAACCGGGAAGCTGATGGAAGATCAGTGTCCCTGTCTGTTTGGGAGAGTTTAACACCAACATGCGGCTTACTGCCTAAACAAGCCAGACACCTTATATGGGACATTTTACATCAAACAGGACAAAAACGTTGCTAATTATTACAATGACAGGATCTTTAGAGTCTAATTGAAGATAATAGATATTTAAATCTGAGATCAAAGTGTTGATTTACTGTGAGCAGCTGTCTGCTGAGATCAAATCCTGAAGAAAGAAAGCTACCTTTTTATTCTTAATCTTGAACACAATACAGGTGTTGCACTATGTGCACTAAAGAGCTTCTATCGCAGATCCTTCCTCCAAACAGCTGTTTGGAGGAAGGTTTGATTTTTGAATCCAAAGTTTTCCATTCTTTTAATTTAACTGGAAACTGTCAGATTAAACTATTAGGATTAATGTATGGATTTTTTTTCATTTGTAGAATTTTTCTCCTTTTTGCTGCAAGAATTTCCCTAATTTAGAGAAAAAGTAAAACTTGAGTAGTTGATTAAAATTAAAAGGACATAATAGAATAAAATTGTTCTGTTTTATAAACCAACATTTACTAGGTTGTAACCGGGACAGAACCAGATGTTATAAGGTAGTTTCCATGTTTCTCATGTTTTATTCCTTACTGGTTATAAAATGAAGAAAATAAATAAGTTAACATAAACAAAAAAAGGCCATTTATGCCCAAAGTTGTAAACTTACAGGAAATTCTGCTTACTTGGCTGACGCTGCTAGGCTTTTCATGTTAAATAAATCTAAAGACCATTGTATGTTGTGATCTTTAAAAAAAAGACCTTAAAATAAATCTAGACACTGGGTTTCCTGATATTCATACGCTCTTGTTTCCGCGCTTCAAAAAATGGAATAAATCCGAGCTTGAAGCTATTTACAGTGAAATAAATTTCTACTATTACTCCTTACTCCTAAACCCGTCCTCAGGCTCTAAATTGAAGTTGTGTCTTTTTTGAACGGAGAAATGAGATACTCTTTAAAGAAGCCTGTAAATCCAGTCTGGATGAAACGGATTCTGTGACGCTGCACCAATACGCCACCATCCAGCACCCTCCTCACTAAATGGTGCACGTGCTAAAAGTGTTTAAAAAGACTTTAAAAATAATTCAGCTTTTATTGCAGCAACACAAACATCAGCTCATATACATTTCCAATTTAAAAATATCCAAACCCTTAATTTAAGGCAATGCATTCACATTTTAAAAAAGGAATAGTGATAAATTACTCCATTAATTAATAATAAAGAGTTTCCTGGAAGTTTTGAAGGATATTTTCTTAAGTATAAAATATTGTAACACCTTGATTCTCCTTAAATTGAGGAAGACAGGAGAACATCTCATTGCTTGATCTAATAAAAAAGCTTTAATTTCTCCATAAATAAAACTGTTTGCATGACTTACAGTATAGCGAAACCAAAAAAAGGCTGTACGAGGACAAGGATGGTAAAATGTCTCACTTTTTGACAACTGCAGCAGAAAGAAGCAACTTGGGGTCACCAGTTCTCCATAATTGACCATTAGAACCTGTTTTAATACTAACTGGTTCTCTCAGGAAAAGGGGTATTTTTTTGGTCTCCCCATCACAGATTAAATGGAGAGCTTGCTGAAATCTGCTCTGGTTGTTTTGCCCAGATGAGACAACACTTGAAATTTTCAGCTGCAGTCCGATATAAAACAAAGGTTGCAGAATCTCAAATGCTGCATTTCAATTCATCATCAAATTGCAAAAATACTTTTACTAAATGGAAAAACAGCAATTTGGAAACAAACTGAAGTATTTTGAAAAGCTGTTTTTTTTTTTAACTTAACCAGTATATCAAAATTCTTATATTTCGCAGAGCTGCAATGGATACACTTTTTTTTCTGTGTCCTGTTTAGCTACTATAGCTCTGGGAATTAATGTCCTACAGCTCGATGATAGCTTAAAAGCTTTGCTTTCACAAGCAGATTAGTCTGCCTATTGCCATATGGTTTTGCCTGATATTTATATATTAAACTTTATTAAACATCATTTGGGGAATCAAATCATATAGAAAGGACACATAAGGGGGAGTGAGAAAGAAAGTGGGGATAAGGGAGAGAGGGAGGAAGAGAGAGACAGGAAAGAGTGCATTAAAAGAGAGAAAATAAATCAAAACAGCAAATATAGACAACACAGAAGAAGACAACAGAAAACCAAAGAAAACTTAAAAAGAAAAATCTTTATGCGCAGCAAACACTTTGGCATCATACAGGTCATGTGATCGACAAAGAAGAAGACCAGAAGTGGTTGATGGGTGATGGTGTGGCATATACAGATTCATGAGTAAAGGGAGTATTTTTTTTATAGTTAATTTTTGATGATTACATCATCATCATCCACTAGAGCCGTAGCTGAAAAATTTGATACCTTGTGTTTGCATTAGCCACCGCCATTTGTTATTGTGTGAACAAACTTATTCATTTCTATTTGTATTTCTTATTTAATGGAAATATGTTGGGATCTGGAGGTCTGTCCACTTTTCTCCACCAGAGGGCGTACGAGATCTCCTGGAGCCGGAGCTGATTGCACCACCTGTCGCTCATCTGCTCATCAGGAGATCCGTATTTAAGGAGGCAGAGGACTTCTCTCCAGTGCCAGAGTGTTTGCCAGTAACGGTTAGCAAGCCTGAGCCAACCAGCCTGTCTGAACCTCTGACTCCCTGAAAACCAGGACCTGATCTGTTTTCTCCTGTCTGCTTCCTAGATTTGAACCTGCCTGAAACCCCTGAAGAGTTTCTCTGCCGGTGACCGTTCTCAGAAAAACTCTGGAGAATTATTCCTGTCTAAGATCTGCCTGCCCGCTCTCTGAAGACACTGGAAGGAAACTTAAATCTGTGATATGCCAGCACTCAAATTAAGCTCTGCCTCCGCCTAGCCCTCAGCCTGCCGACAGCCTCTGGACCCTCAAGGTTCCCCCCCTCTGCCGCTCTGCTCAACTCCAGAACAGGTACAGCCCTGCACATTCTCATCCTGCAAAATACCTGGACCTTCACTAACTCCTCTGTCCCCCTCTGCAGTGAACCCACTCGTGACCAGTCCTGGATCTGATTTTTCTGTGTGCTTTTCAGAATCCACTCGTGACCAAACGAGTTCCCCTCTGGACCAGTTCATTTATTGTGTTCAAACTTATCAATAAATCTTTGAACTTTTCTCCTGACTCTGAGTGTTCTACATGTGGGTTAGACACCTTAAACCAAACATGACAAAATACTGCAATTGTGAAAATTAGCATTTTTAAAATTGGCAGATTATTGCCTGAATTATTGTCTGCTCTAGTTGAGGAAAACATCTGGATGTTTTAGGGGAAATCTGCTGGCCTCTGAAATGAAATTAGAAATGGGTCATCTTTAAAGTATTTTAATGGGAACAGGATCTAAACCATAGGACTTAATGAACACAGAAATAGTTCAGCAGACCTCAGTCCCCAGATCTAATTCCTACAGAAAACCTGAAGACGAGAAGATTCAGCATCTGGAGAGGCTGATCAAGGAGAAATATGGTCAAATATTCCTCTCCTTCAGTGGCTCCAAACCTACTGAAATGCTACAGATGAGTTTTTTCAGTCATAGGGGAAAAAAGCAGCATTTTATACGGTATTACTAGCAAGAATGTCAGTAGGTTGGACACAAATGCTTTCATTAAAACCTCTTTTTTTCCTAATTATGGCCATATAGATTAATTTGAATGCATTTTATTTCCAGGATGCTAATAAATGTTGAAGAACTGTGGTTTATACGAGTCCTCTGCTGTTAGGAATCATAACATCATCTCTCATATTGTCCTGAGCCACATAAACTCACCCTGTAGGTCTCACACATCAGGGAGGTTTGCAGTCTGCAAGAGCCAAAACTGACATTTGCTGATAACAGAACATTCCGCTTATCCGAGTTTAAGTTCCTGTATTGTAAATGACTCAGAATAAATTCCTCCTTTATGTTTAGGGATCCAATATAGAGATCCAACCTGCATTGCTGTATCTGCCAGCTGCATGTTCGTCTTTGCGTTTTAGCTTTTTACCCAAGCAGAGGCGTGAAAGAACTCCAGAGTCAATTTGGCACTCAATAGCAGCTGCTGAGCGGCGCGGTTAAAAGGTTAAGCGACTGGGGTAATACCTGCACAAAGGAACGGCGGAATGCAAAAAAGGGCTGTTAGATGTTGAAGGAGTTGGGGAGCGCTCAATTTTAGCCTCGTCAGACACTCGGAATGACCCGGGGAGAGGAATAGAGATCAGTTCTAACATTCAGAATATATTCAAGTGCTGTTTTGCCCAGGTCTGGAGCAGAGGGAACGCTATAAATATTCATCCCACTTTACTGTTAAGTTCACTCACTCCAGCACATGTCACTTCGAGCCACTTCAAACACACTTCACGCCAAAGCTTCGGGTCCTGCGGGCCCAAATCGGGGTCGCGTTTTCCTGACAGCCAATCAAGACGACCCTCAGAGAGAGGGATGAGACCCAGAGCGCGTGTGTGTGTGTATGTGTGTGTGGTTCCGACTCCCCATCGCTGGGATTCAGATCATGTTTATCTTCATATGTGGGTGTTTAGAGAGGCCAAGAGGCGACCAATCATCAAGGGCCAATCATCCATCACTCAGACAGCAATTGTGCCACCTGGGTGCCCAAGTGGCTTTCTGTTACTTGGTAATCCTGCATTAGCAATGAAGTCGATGAGGAAGCTTTGATAGAGGGAAGGAGCAGCAGAGGTCAAAAACTCTCTCACACAAGCAGAGAAGGGGTCAGAGGTCAAATATGCGGACAGGTGGCATGTGAAGGACTGAAAATTCAAATTGTCTCTGGTAAATTGACCTGCACTTAAAGCAAGGATAGAGTGACTCAGGAAGATGCTTAAGGATGCAGAAAATGACCTAAAAATCTATAAAACACAACAGCTCAAGTTCATCTTGAAACCACTCAGCGAAAAGGAGGGTGAAGGTTTATAATGGCTGCAATAAGTGTCAGCTTGAGGTCACCGATCATCCATAGCAACATTTAGATGCAACTGCATCCCAGCAAGTTTGGGACATATGTCCATATCGACCAAAACAGAGGCGATTGATCCTTTGATGTTAAAAAGAGGATGCATATGTGCACTTCACAGTTTCTCTTAAGGACTTTAGGGAATTTAATAGACTGAAAGTCATAATATCTCTACAAGATCAGGACTTTTTATGTGAAAATCAGGTGACTTCTGTTAGAAAAACTAAAAACAGTATTTTTTTTTGTTGCATAATAAGGATCAGACATCAAATCAATCTTCCACCGTGACCATCTCAATCACCAAACCAATCCTCTAGAAAGCCTGTAATTGAGCTGTAAAGGAGAGAGTTTACAGCAGCAACAGGGTCTCTGGACTGTCTAAAGAAACTGAACAAAGACTAATGTGCAGTATCCCACCTTTCTGAAATACCGAACACCATCATATAGAAAACAAGGGATTATCTGTTGTATTCACCAAGCAACTCTCTCAGTTTATTCTTATAAAATAAAGGATAAAAAAAATAACCGCGTCTAAAGTTTGCATCCACCGATTTTTTCAGTAATCAATTAATCTGTTGACTTTCTTTTGATTAACCAATTAATCGTAAGAGATACTTTAAGTTAATCAATATCTCTAAATAAAGACATTTGAAATATAGAACATAAAAACCTGTAAGGCATATTTGAAATTAATTGAAAATTGTAACTATAAAAGCGCTTTGGGAGCAGAGACCTCTCGCCAAGCAGCAAATTTAGCCCCACATTGTGAATAGTGGGGCAGAATGTTCCTTGGCATGAGGCGCAACTTTGCTAACAATTTCCTCAAAAATCCTTTTATAATTTTATAAATGAGGCATGCAGCCTCTGGTGTTTGTTCTGCTCTTGCATGTTTACAGTCTGTTTACCAACCACCTGGTTTCATTTGATATTTTTTTAAATAGAAATGACAAGAGAATTTAGATTACTATGAAGGCGAGTATGTTTTTATACTTTTAACAAGTTAAATGACAACTAGAACAAAAATCCTGATCTATATCTCTCTATATTTAAACTTTTTAAGGAAGGATGTTGTTTGTTCAAAACCTACATTATATGAAGGATTTTATAATGTAAACAAACAAAAGACAGGTTTAACACCTTTCTCCACGACTCTCAGGTTGCAACTGGTTTTTGACAGAATCGTGTGCATCGACTCAACTCTGATTCATGCCTTCATCTCAGGAACCTTCTTATAACCGACAAGCTAAAGGTTACAATTAAGTAAAAAAAATTATAAAAAAATAAGTAAAGAATAAGCAGCAAAATTCCATGAAAAGCTTCAAAGACCGTAAGAAAGACTGAGAACTTTTTGGAGGAAGGATATGAAGGTTTAATACTTTCACATAGAATTTTGTAGGCAGATGAATTCTGGTTTGATGTGAGCATAATGCCTACCTCTAAACAAACAGAAAAAAATAAAACCTCTTGCATGTATAATTCAGTACGTTTCTATAATTACAATCTATAATTGCTCCTCTAAAAGAACCGACCTGCAGCTGGAATCCACTGAGTGAGGTTAACAATATGAATACTAAATTAAGCTGAATAAACTATCTTTAAATCAACCACTTCTTAAACATTACTGCTCCTGGAGGTTGTGCTCTCCTCTGCCTGCTAAACAAGCTTTTATATGTGTGCAGAAAATAAAAAAAGGTGTTTGTCAGCTGCGGTCGTGCAGAGGGTTCCTGTTTGCTTTGCTGCAGCGCTGTGTTTGTCATCCGTTTTTCCTTGTAAAAATGTTTGACTGATGGTTCACACCTCGGCCTGCATGTGTTCACCTGAATTTGCAATGTCTTCACTGAAATTTGTGTCTGTAGCTGTACATCAGTTTGGATACCAATGTGTGTATTAGCGCCGCATGCTGAGACGCTGTTTCGGCGCTGGCGGGGAACCGTATGCTTCCTGCAATCCGCTGCCACACTGAATCATTCACACAAATCCACAAAAAGCCCACGGCTCCGGTGGCCTCCCTGTCCTTGCAACCCTATCGGTCATCTGTCCCCTCGCTGCTGACCCCCTCACACACAACTACACAAGTCAACACATGCATAAAACAGGGAGATGAACAAACTGCTGTAGAGGCAGAGCTATGAAATACTCAAACATAGAAGAGATAAACAGAGATATTAATGGAAAAGATGATATGCAATATAAGCATCTGCACACATGAGGCTTAGTGCAGAAAGGATACCGCTAACACCCTGAAAGGCCTCTGCGCTCTAAGATTTAAACAAACATGAAGCCGGATTACATCTATTATATCTAAAAGCTGTCTTTTACGATTTAATAATACTGTAAGAAACATGCTTCTGCGATTCTCAAATGTTTTCTTTTATTTACCACGACAGTCTAACGCACCTGAATCCAATAATGAGGTGATTAGCTGCACTGTGTAGAGCAGGACTGCATGATGAGGAGGTAACTCAGCCATTTGATTCAGGCGTGTGTGAAACATACTTTTAATTAGTCCAACATTTCCGTATCAAAACCAGCTTCCAGTCGTCTGATGTAACTTTCTACTCATAAATAGTGTATTTCCATCAGCTGTGAGCAGAAGATCCTCATAATGAGCAGAAATAACGGCTCAAGATCCAGGTTTGATTCCTGTGAGCTAAGTCCTAACAGCTAACTATGGAAGCAGCTGAAAGGAAGCAAACAGACTCAGTTAACGGCATAGATTCTTCCAATAATACTCAGAATTAAACCAGAAGTTTGCAAAATCACAATCATTGGAATCACCTGAAAAACAAACATATGTAATAAAATACACCAAAGTAAATGTCCTGTGAAATAAGATGATATGGCATTTATTTATTAATCTATGTAATGCTTTATTCAAATATTGATTTTAAAATTTTTATTAATCTTACCATTAAACTGTAAAATGCTAAATAAAATATTTGTATATAAAAATAAGAATAACATGAAGGATAAAAAATATATAAATTAAGTAATTTAATGATAACTGTAACAATACAGTATATACTTAATTTATATGTATAAAAGAATATAAAACAAAGTAATTATATTTATGTTTATGGGGTTCCCAATCTGTTACATAGTTTTATTGGTGGTCACCAGCTAAAATGTTTGGGAACCTCTTGTCAGGAATGCAGTTTGTGTGGTCTGTTTTTGTGTTTCCTTTCCTCCTCCACCAGGTGGTGCCCCGTCCTTATTAGGTCTCCCTGCACACCTGCAGCTCATTGCCTCATTACCTGTGGACTGCTCTTAAGCTGCTGATTGCCACTGTCATTACCCGATCCGTACCGGTAGCACGATCCGTACCATCAGCTCATTTGCGCCTGCGCGAACAGAATAACTTCCGGGTCGCCAAAAAATAATGTAATTACGGTACTGAAAAAACTTTATTTATATCCTTAAATAATTAAAGAATACTAAACTACATCGTAAAGACAATATTGAAGACTTTTCTGGAAGAAATGGATGCTTTTTAAATTCAATCCATTGTATTGCTTGACGTCATTTTTCTGGAATAAAAATCCAAATTTTTCGGGAAATGTTCCCTTATCAATGAAAAACTGCAGGTCACGAAAGGTAGCAAATGAATCCATTGTGGGATCAGTACTGCTGGAGTGCATAGTTAAGTACAGAGTAAATCAAATATTTAAACAAATTTAAATATATACGCTGTGTGACGTATATTTGCGCATGCTCAGAGCAGCCAAAGTAACTATCACAAGGCGATTGACCTTTTTTATGTACTTCTGTTTTTTTATTTTTAGAAAATACAATATTGACGAAAATACAAAGATATACAAAAAGAAAACCATGCCTCTAAAAAATACAAAAGAATAAAAAAGTAAGAAAAAGGAAAGATTGCCACCGGAAGTTACTGAGCTGATGGTACGGATTGTGCTACCGGTACGGATCGGGTAGCGACAGCCACTACCTCGACGCCAGAGTGTTCGCCAATACAGGGTACTCTAGCCATGCTTAGTTTAGCAGAGTCTAACTTGAGTTTTTGTTTGCCAGTTTTGGATACTCTAGCCAAGCTGAGTTTTTCTGAGTCAAACTGAGTTTTTGTCAAGCTGAGTCTTAACTTTGTTCTTGTCTTTGCCTCTCGGCAGGAAGTCATCCTGCAAACTGGATTTGTTCGGACCTTCTCTTTCTGGAAGGATCAACTGAGCTTCTAACTGAGCTGGGATCCCAAACTGGAAGTTTGGATCCATTTTCCCCAAGAGGTCATTTGAGCTTCACACCAAGCAAAGTTTTCATCTGCACCGCAGCCCATTCAAGTACCCCAGGAAATCTGAGTGGCAGTCAGCTTCTCCGTTCATCTAGGAACAACCGCAGTCTGAGTAAACCCCGTCCGGCCCACACCAAACAAGACAATCACTGGAATCTTCCCTCACAGACTGGATTCCATAAAGGACACCTTTTCCTGGAGAATTCCAGTTTGAGAGCAGAACTAGATTCATCACATTATTCCTAATAAACCTGTTTAAACGTTTCCCTGGTCTCTCTGTTTGGTGTTCTGCATTTTTGGGTCAGACCTTTGAATATAACCATGACACCCCTGTATTAACCTGGAATGAGACAGTTTGATCTGTGTAGTTCAAGTTGAATTCTACACATTTTCCATCTGGAAATGCTTCTTTGAAAAATGTCACAAATGGGAGGAACATTTAATAAAATTCTTCCAGCTGATTGGATAAATCACTAAGTGGCACATGCCTCTCATATCAAGCTTTTAGCCCAGGCATCCCCAGACTCGGTCCTCGGTGGCCGCTGTCCAGCAGGTTTGAGAGGTTTCCTTGCTCCAGCACAGCTGATTTTAATTGAAAGCTGATTAACAGGCTTTTGCTCTACTGCAATCATTATAATCAGCTGTGCTAAAGCAGGGAAACCTCTAAAACCTGCAGGGCAGCAGCCCTGGAGGACCGACTTTAGGGATGCCTGTTTTAGCCAATCACGGCAGCAGTAGCAGCTGTGCCCTAACACATCATTTATTTCACCACTAGGGGAGTTCATTGATAAATTAAACTCTTAACAAATCCTTTCAGGAGGAACCAGCAAACATCCTTTCAAGCTACAGAGGCACAAATCGTGTCCTTTTGTTCGTTCTTCGAGAAGAAATAGAGGGTATCCCACCCAAAGCCATGGCAGCCATCTTTTTTCTGCTTCATTCTTCCACCAATGGTTGACATGTTGACAACATAGACATTGCTGCATCGACCTCGTGCGAAACATTTCTAATGCATCTGTTGGCTTCTGGGAAGATGTATTTTTTCTGGTATTTTGTGAATTCACGAGATCTTGGGATAATTTATTTTGCTTGCAAGGTAAGAATTAAAGAATTTCACCACTAGATGGGGATGTTGAGCTCTGTCTGTAGTCCAAAACACAAGCAAAGATAGCTCCTTTCTAGCTAGAACTCCAAAGTGACCCCACCCCTAGCCCATCTGTACTCTTGTAAGAACATATTTATAAAGGATAAATACACAGCAAACAGCATCACCTGTCAGAGAAATGTCTTTATTTTAGAAGGAAGTAACTTATTACTTTATAATGCTGTCAGCAAGAGAACTACATTTTGGAAAATGAGTTTTTTTAAGTGAACATTTCAATTAACCGGCCTTCTGCTGTGCTCTTATTCAGGGAGGGGCTGAAGCTGTGAGCGGCAGCTACTCACATGGATGCACATGCACCTGCAGCTACAGTAGCAGCCATTCAAAATGACCCTTCCCACTCAAACGCCAGCAGAATGGCAGCCAACTTCCCTGCAATTCCCAGCGAAATCCAATCAAACTTCCAGCCACTGGCCTTCTACTGGTCGTGCAAATTTTTTTTTACCCCTGACTCCACCCTTTCACTGAATTACAGTATCTGACCAGGTGATTACGCTTCTCTTTAGATCTTAATGTTGACAAACCATGACAGAATATTTTAGTACAAAGATCAATGTTTAAAAAGGAATAGTAGCGGACCAGCCAAGGACCCATCAAACAAGAGAGGAAATTTTGAATGGTTACTACTTTAGGTGCGTCACATCAAACATTTTTTTTTTTACTTTTTCCTTTAAAATGCACCTGCATAAATCTAAACCAAAGTAAAACACACCTACATATTGCACTTAAGTGATATGTTTTACTACTTTTTAGACATGACCGAGCTGCAGTCGGTGGTTTGATATTTGTGTCAACAGGTCATTAGTTGTAGCCTGAACAGGCTCCTCTGAGACCTTTAACAATGCAAATGCACACAGACAGAAATGTTTTTTTTTTTCTTCATCTTCATTTAGCACTGAAGCAATCATGTTTCCTCATTCCTTGCACTTTCAGCTCATCCATCACTTCCCACCTCTGTTAAAAACTCATCTTATCCTAATTCTTTCAGAAAACTCTCCTTCTTTAAATTCTTCTCCTCTGCTTTGTTTTCCTCCCTTGTCGTCTGCTCTCCATCACTCTCATATCCGCCCACTCTCTCCTATCCATCTCTTTCCACTCAGCTATCGTCTACACTGCAAAAAATATAAATCTAGATAAGTCATTTTTTCTTAAAATAAGTGCATTTGTTCTTGAATTGAGGAGGTAAAAGAGACATTTTGCCAATGGAACAAGACAATTTACACTTAAAATAAGGAAACACAATTGCATTGTTTCATTTTAAGTGCATATTATCTAATTATCTTATTTTAAGTGTAAAATTACTCATTCCATTGGCAAACTATCTCATTTACCTACTCAAATTAAGGGTGAATACACTTAATTTAAGAAATTTTTACTTATTTCTAGATTGTTTTTGGAGTGTACACCTGGCCGACAAATTGAAAAACAAGTGCTGTAACTTGGTGAACTGCCTTCTGCTGACAGAGCAGCTTAAATTAGTTTAGCATTAATTTCTAAGTTTGCAGATGATTGTACCTAACTGATGCACACGTGTATCAGAGATAAATATTTATAGAAGCCAAGAATAATTTTCGCTGTGAGCTGCCATCAGTAAGAATCCATCCATCACTGCTTTCTTCCTCTTTAGCATCTCATCTGCATTCCAGATTTATTTCCAGGTGTATTTGTTTGTTTTTGAGTCTTGGTAAAAGCATGAAATATAGCCAACATTAGCTGACATTAAAGTCCAATGCCAACATGAATACTAAACTGCAAGAAAGTGTTGCGCGTGTCGGATGGAAGTGGCTTCCTAATTTCGAAGAAATGTGCGTTTGATTGCAGAAGGTTTCAGTCCTTCCTAAAAGCAACATTACCTCGACTCATGTAAAGGTCTGCTGAGAAAAGCGAGGAAGGAAAATAAAAGTCACAAGAAATTACTGAAGAAGCACCAAGGAAAAAACAAAGGCTTTACTCCAGTGCTCAAGGGAAAACTAAGGCATTTAGCATTTGCTATAAGGAAGACAGGTAGGAGGGAAAATAGAAAACAGATAAAGGGAGAGAAAACAGGAAAGGACAGCAGCAGAAAGATGAACTTTCTCAAGAGCTCTTAAGCTCTTGTTATGTACTGTAATGAGGGGTGGTGTTTGCTGAGTTAACAATAGGAAGTGCAAAGAAGGGAGAGAAAACACATGAAACCCAAAGGGAGAAGAAACAGGGCAGAGGGAGCAGCTAAAAACACAAAGACTCAAACGCAGCAGAGAAGCATGGAACCAGTAGAGAAAGCTGCTGAACTCCCAAATGAAGAAAATTAAAGATGTTACTCCTCTCCAGATAACAAGGCTCAACGACGTTCTTTTGGTTTTAACAGACATTTATTGTGGACACGTCTTACAAAGCTCCCCCAAAATGCTGTCAGAACTAAGAAGGGAAACAGAAACCCAAATTAGGTTTAGACGAATAAAGACAAGTAAAACAATAAAGTCGTACCTCATCGGCCACTGAAATTCTAGCCTCGTTAGACCATCCTGATCTCGCGAGCTTTCTAGATTTCACTCGCAAATCAGTCTGGAGACTCTCCGTTAAAGAAAATTTGGAGCCGTTCACCAAACGAACGTCCAATCAGCGTTGGCTTTGAGGCGGGTTGAGGTGTGACGCAACGAGAAGCGCGACAGTTCAGTCTAAAGAACATGGCGGCTTCAGTCGATGAAACTAGCGTTAGCGTGGCTATCGAGCAAGTTTTATCGGAATTACAGAGTATTTCTTCACTGAAGGAAGAGCAAAACACTGCTCTGGAGGCTTTTCTCAGAGGAAAAGATGTTTTTGCTCTTCTCCCGACTGGTTTCGGCAAGAGTAGCCTGGCTTGTGGTTGTGTTTTCGTCGTCGCTCTGTTACATCATATGCTTCGTTGATCTGATTGGTTTATTTGGCCCGTCTATCACCAACATAGGCCAATCAGCTAACCAGTATTTTCGCCCCTTCCCAAAATTACTTCAACGGAAGGTTTCCAGATCGATATGCGGAGCAAATCCATCTGGCAGAGTCAGGTTACTTAAACTCCAGAGGAATAAAGATTATTTTTACAGCTTTTCTCACAAAAAATTGTCTTAACATTTCTGGTGAATCTCCTTGGAAAACAGTCCCAGTGATGCCAATAATTATGTCAGTCTATCTTTCCCATGGGCAATAACATGACATGCGAAACAAAAACATAAGTTCCTCCTCACATTTTAATGTGCTTTTTAACCAAACTACATAAACAACATAATTTACTGATAGTTATTTATTTATGATTAAACATTTCATTTTAATACTAGTATGTATGAACTCTTGTTTTTAAATATTAAAATAATTAAATGACTCAGATGGCAGCTACAACAGAGGCTTCCATTTTCTATCACCATTAAAACTCCCTTCAATTATCAAGGAGAACACAATATTAATGTCTGGACGTTTCAAACCTTTTTTCTTTCTTAAAATTAAGATGTTGAAGACAACAGCTTCTGTATGACAGGCTGATCCAAGCAGCAAAATAACAAAACAGAAATGTTCATCATATGATAGTAAGGTAACAGAGGCACCATGTTAGCTTCAACTGCTCTACTTGCTTTAACAGTGGTTCTAATTTCAGTTGTTTGGTAAAACAAATGTATAAATGATCAACAGTTTGATTTTAAAGCACTATTTACTGTCATGTTGCTCATGGCAGGTGCTTACAGTGGCTGCCATGGCTAAGGACATGGGTACATTTTTTAAGGAACATTAAAAGGTAGCAGCGGTTCACCACAGTATGAGTTTTAACAACTCTGAACATAAAACACTTCAAGCATTAGAACAGAGTTAGAAGCAGGAGACCAGACCAGAGAACTCTCCTGCAACCTAAGAACTGAAACTGAGCTACAAAGCCGTTAATCTTGTGTTATTGTTAGTGTTGCACCGATACTGATACCAGTATCGGGCGGGGCCCCGATACGGCACTAATATGGTGGTATCGGTATCGGCGAGTAACGACAAATACAGTCCCGATACCATTTTGAAACCCATTCCAGGTAGGCAATAAAAAGTTCTACTGGATTCACTTTGTATTACCATACCATACTATACCAATTTTATTTATGAAGCACTTTATACACCGAATAGGACCAAAGTGCTGTACACAATCATAAAATACAATAAAATTATAAAATAGAGAAAAAACGAGTGTAAAATACATATTAGTATACAAAAAGAATAAAACAAAGTAAAACGTCTCAAATTGTGCCAAAAGCCAAGGAAAAAAGATGAGTCTTAAGAAGGGACTTAAAAACAGCAAGAGAAGAGGCCTGTCTTATGCTCAGAGGTAGATCATTCCACAGCTTAGGAGCTGCCACAGAAAAAGCACGGTCTCCTCTGAGCTTGCATTTTGTCTTTGGGACCCTCAGAAGCAACTGATCAGCTGACCTTAGGGAACGGGAGGGTGTATAAGAATGTAACAGCTCAGACAGATAAGAAGGAGCAAGGCCATTAAGAGTTTTAAAAACAAATAAAAGAATTTAAAAATGAATCCTAAAATGTACTGGCAGCCAATGTAAGGAAGCTAAAACAGGGGAAATGTGGTCGAATTTTCGTGTACCTGTTAAAAGACGTGCAGCAGCATTTTGAACCCTCTGGAGATGAGAAATATACAAGTCACTGACCCCTGTATAAAGTGAGTTACAGTAATCCAGCCGTGTGGTCACAAATGCATGGATCACTGTTTCGAAATGCTGTCTGGAAAGAATGGGTTTTACTTTTGCTAGCTGCCTTAAGTGGAAAAAGCTGGACTTTATAACGGCTCTGATGTGCGCTTCCATTTTAAGACCAGCATCCATCTTAACCCCTAAATTTGTAATATCCGGCTTAACATACTGAGCCAAGGAGCCAAGACTGGTCACGGAATCAGCAGTGGATCTGCCAAAGATCATTACGTCCGTCTTGTCTTCATTGAGTTTTAAAAAATATAGGGCCACCCAGGCCTTCACATGTTCAAGACATAAAAACAGAGACCGAGGAGAGGTGGAGTTTACATTCTTTAGCGGTAAGTATATCTGTGTGTCATCTGCATAGCAGTGAAAGGCAATCCTATGTTTTCTAAAAATAGAGCCGAGCGGAAGAAGGTAAAGTGAGAAAAGGAGCGGGCCTAGAACTGAGCCCTGTGGGACACCACACGACAGTGGAGCAGAGGGGGACCTATGGCCATCAAGACAGACACAAAAAGTACGTTCAGCCAAATATGATCTAAACCAATCTAGAGCTATGTGACCGATGCCCACCCACTGTTCCAGACGGGAAAGTAAAATGACATGATCAACTGTATCAAAAGCAGATGATAAATCCAACAGCACCAAAACAACAACGTCACCTGAATCAGTTGCTAAAAGTATATCATTAAAAACTTTTAAAAGGGCTGACTCTGTGCTATGAAATGGTTTAAAACCGGACTGAAAAACCTCTAATATATTATGTTCATTAAGATAAGGCATTAGCTGATTACAGACTACCTTCTCAAGAATTTTTGAAATAAAAGGCAATTTAGAGATTGGTCGATAATTTGCCAGTACAGTAGGATCCAAAGCTGGTTTCTTAAGTAGAGGCTGCAGGACTGCATGCTTCAGAGCTTTAGGAACAATGCCCGAGGACAAGCTACTATTTACAAGAGCAAGGACAGAAGGACCTATAGCAGAGAAAGCTTCTTTAAATAATTGGGGCGAAATAACCTCATCTGGAGAACCAGTTGGCCTTAAGTGACTAACCACCTCCTGCAATAATTGCAAGTTCACACATTCAAAGCTGTGGAAAACACCAGAACAAGGCACCACAACTGAAGGATCATAAGAAGAGGGGATAATCTGGGCCCTAATAGAAGTGTAAGAAGTTTTCACATGCAGCAGGTGAGGTCTCCATAAAGCCTCTATGTGAATCATTTAGAACAGAGTTAATAATTTTAAATAGGATAGCAGGATTCTGACCATTTGATACAATCAAACCCGACAGGTATTTTCTTTGGCTGCCTTTTGCAATCCTTTGATAACGGCGCCAACATTCCTTTAATGTTTGGAGAGACACCTGTAATTTGTCCTTTCTCCATTTGCGTTCTGCTCTGCGGCAGTCTCTCCTGGCAGCCCGAGTGACCTCATTTAACCAGGGTTCATGCTTGGATTTTGGAAATCTAAATTTTAGAGGTGCCACCAAATCCAAGGCTGCTTTACTGGTAGAATAAAACCAGTTGCTGAATTCCTCAGTGTTATTTCCCACATCCTCTGGAATATAGTACAGTTCTGATTAAAAACAGAAGAAAACTGACCAGCAGTAGTAGGGTTAAAAACACGACAGAGCCGAGCTGCAGCTCGAGTTTTAGCTTTTCCACGGGACAGCGTTGTCTCAAATAAAACAGGCATATGGTCAGAAAAGAATGAGTCACCAATTTCTAAGTTAAAGACTGGTAGACCATAAGATAAAACCAAATCAAGAGTGTGACCATGTTCATGAGTAGCACCAGTCACAGACTGCACAAAATTAAAAGAATCAATAACATTAAGAAATGACTGAGCCATAGGTGAAGTCGGACAGCAGACATGAATATTAAAATCACCAACAATGAGAACTTGGTCATATTTTGGCATGATATCGGCAAAGAAATCAGAAAAGTCATTTATAAAATTTTTGTTATACTTTGGTGGCCGATAGACTGCAGCACACAACACAGCTGGAGAGCTGCCAAGTTCAAATAGGCTCAGCTCAAAGCTACTAAACGAGGGTACAGGCAACTGCTTGCAAGTAAAACTACTTTTAAAAACAGTCACTATTCCTCCACCAGAGCCCGACATCCTTGGAGAATTAAAATAGCTGCAGTTTCCTGGGACAAGTTCATTAAAAATGCTGGAGTCACCCAAGCCACGTGTCCATGATTCTGTTATAAATAAAAAATCTAATCCTTGAGAGGAAAAGAAATCCTTAATTACGAAAGTTTTATTTGCCAGCGACATGGCATCTACCAAACCGATCCTGACAGAAATCGGCGGATCCACATCATCAGCTGCCGTTCGGGACTCCCGGCAAAGAGGGCGCAGGTTGCTAGGATTCACCCTGCGTCTACAGGGCCGAGAAGCGCAGGGACCACGGGACTGGAACGCTCCATCCCGGACTCCACCGACAGGAACCAGACAGGAATCCACAGGATCCAACACACGCAATGGACAGGAAAGGCGAGGCACCAGATCACACATCGCGGAGGCAGAGAAACCGCGCCGCAGGGCAGCCTTCAATCGCACCAGCCGACCGCCCGCTTCCAACAGAAAGGCAAAATCCAGAAACGACACAGGTGAGCTGGAATGCCCAACGGCAGGGTCGAAGTTTTTTCTGTATTATACGTCCTCAGTAACGTGTTTCCAGCTGAGGCACCAATGTCCAGCAATGTTTGGCGATCATACACAATCAGAGAGTTTACACTTGTAATAAAATTAAAACCTGACAGGAGACAGAAACAAAACAGGAGGAGAGTCAGACGGCAAGCCTCAAACACTGGCGCGATCTTGACAAGTCTTTTTCCTGCTTCACAAAGGTAGGCAGCAGCTTGACAAAGCCATGATGGCAATTATTTTACATCCATGTTGTATACAGTTCTTCATATATACACACACATCAATTTCAAACAGATAGAATCAGTATCGGCTGATACTACACAGCCAGGTATTGGTATCGGTGCCAAAAAATGGCATCGGCACAACACTAGCTATTGTTTTTGTTTGTTATTATTATTTCTGACTGGCCACTTGCCTCTGTTAGAACAAGCATATGCATCTTTCACTCCCCCAATCCCCCCTCATTCCTCCCATCTGCTATTCTGCCTCTTTATACCTACCTCTCCCAGTTATTTCCTGCCAGAATGTCTCCTACTTGCCCATATGGGAAACACTCCAGTTTCAGTGTGCATTTCCCACTTTCATGAGCTCCTGTACTCGCTGGAATCTCATTGGAATTTGACTCTGGTCACCTACTGGACTGTTTCTACCTGTCACCACTTTCTTCCACCTGTATCCAGGCCGCATAAAGCCTGTTTCGACTGTTTAGTTATTGTCCTCCTTTCTCAGCTCCGCAATCAGTCAGTTATTCCTTTCAACAGGAGGTTCTGCCCTAACAACCCCGGCAACCTCTGAATGAGGCAGCAGCTGAAAGGACGCAAACAAATTTAAGGGCTTTGCATTTTTAATACTCTGTTTAACAGATGTGCAAACAAATCACCTTCACAGTTAGGATTTAGGGTCCAAAATACATTAAAATGGCCATTAAAACTTCTATTCTCTCGCACAAGGTTACTCTCCTAGCAATTCCACATTCAAAAGTTTAGAGAGGAACATCTGTTTCTTTTTAAAACATTATTCACTAAAACCCAAGGGCTTTTAAAATTGTGTTTACTCATGTTTTGCACATTGTTTCTTTGCTTGATTGATAATAATAATCAATAATCAATTTACAAGAGGTGCACATTAGCACCTTTCTGTAAAACAAAGAGCAGAACTAAATAAGAATAAAAAAAAATAAAAACAAGGAAGATTTTAATGGTGACTATAAAGGGGGTAAATAAGATTTCGTAGAAAAGAGAACAGGAGGGATGAGTTTTACGTGCTCATTTATAGAATGTGAATACTAATGTCAGAGATGGAAATAATAATCTGAAATATGCAGGTGTCTCAGTTCACGTGCCAATACAAAAACTGTCTTTTTTTATTAGAAACTCAACAAAAGGCAACACTAATCACCTCCCTGGGGTAAATAAACAGAAAGGACCTAGCACGCTTCACATTCACGGTTTGCTTTGGCAGCACCTAAACACGGTCATATCCCCGAGATGATTAACATGTTTCCTAGGAGGAAAGCACCAAGATAGTGCTAATGAATGAACACCCAAAGAAAAACAAATTTAACGCACCACAGGATGCAGCAGGATGGAGAAATAAAAAAAAGTGAATAAATGAAATAATGTTGGGACTCTGGAAAGTGAACTTTTGCATAATTGAGATTACAACAGCTCAATTTTCCCAATTGATGACCATGTAATTATCACATTACCACGTATTAGGACAGACTTGGTTTGGTCACGGAACGCTTGCTTCACATGGGAAATAATTTTCATTGTTAATCAGAGCGAAAAGGCAGTGAAATGATAAAGCGGAGGTATGGTGAGGAGTCTGTTCAATGGATGCTGCAAATATATTGGGGTGGGGGGGATACAGGATACATATGGAGAATCACAGACAGCTTTGCACCTTCCTGAGCTTAACTTCAGCAGTGTTTCTAAACAAGAGCCATTCTTATAAATAACTTCCAGACTCCTTTAAAAAAATGGTATTTAAAAGGGTTAAATATCACTGATTTATTTTTAGGAGTGGCTGCAAGAGATATGTAAAAAAAGATGATTATTGTCAATTTTATTTATATAAATTACTTATTTTAGCATAATTTACAGTAGTAGCCATTCAAAATGTCCCCTCGTTCCTTGGCTGGTTCCCTAAGATTCCTTTTTAAACATCAATCTTTGTACTAAAATAATCTTTCTGTCATGATTTGTGGACATTAACATCTAAAGAGAAGCATCATCTCATTAGCCTCGTGAGACCATCCTGATCTCGCGAGCTTTCAAGTTTTCACTCGTAGATCAGTCTGGAGACTCCGTTAAAGAAAATTTGGAGCCGTTCACCAAACGAACGTCCAATCAGCGTTGGCTTTGAGGCGGGTTGAGGTGTGACGCAACGTGAAATGCGACAGTTCAGTCTAAAGAACATGGCGGCTTCAGCCGATGAAACTAGCGCTAGCGTGGCTATCGAGCAAGTTTTATCGGAATTACAGAGTATTTCTTCACTGAAAGAAGAGCAAAACACTGCTCTGGAGGCTTTTCTAAGAGGAAAAGATGTTTTTGCTCTTCTCCCGACTGGTTTCGGCAAGAGTTTGATCTATCAATTGGCTTGTGCCTGGCTTGTGGTTGTGTTTTCGTCGTCGCTCTGTTAGTACGTCATATGCTTCGTTGATCTGATTGGTTTATTTCGCCCGTCTATCACCAACATAGGCCAATCAGCTAACCAGTATGTTCGCCCCTTCCCAAAATTACTTCAACGGAAGGTTTCCAGATGGATATGCGGAGCAAATCCATCTGGTGGAGTCAGTTTATCATCTCATGGTCAGACCCTGTAATTCAGTTAAAGGGTGGAGTCAGATAAAAAAAAAAAAATGCACGCCCAGGAGAAGGAGGGGGGTTCACTCCAGTGGCGAGAAGTGGCTGCCATCCAGCTGGTGTTCGACTGGGAAGGGCCATTTTGAATGGCTGCTACTGTAGCTACTCTACAAGCTAAAATGGGATTTTTTTTGCCCTTATACGATATCCGATACCTGGCTGTGTGATATTTGCCAATTACCAATACCATACTGATACATCTGTCTGAAATTGATGTGTGTGTGTATATAAGAAGAACTGCATACCATACCTGGATGTAAAATAATTGCCATCATGGCTTTGTCAAGCTGCTGCCTACCTTTGTGAAGCAGGAAAAAGACTAATACAAAATGAATCCAGTAGAACTTTATATTTTATTTACCTGGAATGGATGACAATAGTCGAATAAACTTTTGGCTCTCAAGATGGTGTCAGTGCCCTATTTGTTGGATACTGGTATTGGTATCGGTGCAACACTAGAGAGCACTACTTTTTTATTTTTTATTTTATACGTATACCCTTTTTTTAGGCATATACTAGGTAGGTTTAAAGAATGGAAATCAGAACAACAACATGGTTATTTTCTTTTTCTAGTCTCATCTAAAACAGAAAATCCAAAGAACTGCACATGGACAGATCACTTCACTTGTTTTTGTACCTTTTCTTCAGATTCAGTGTTTTTTATCTAGTTCTTAGACACCTCTTTTTTTGCAGTGCTTTAAATTCAGTGAAAAGTGGCTCCAAACAGGATTAGCTCACAGAAGCTGAATATTAATGCACACAGCTTTTGTTTTCTGAAAGCATATACTGTCTCCTTTCTGCACCACTTCACAGTTATGCGTTTTTTTTTTTTTTTTGGTTCTCTATTAAGGTTTGCTTTGTATACCAACTGTAAAAATCTCTGTTTTTCTGCCAGCATGTGGATGAGAGCTGAAAATGATGGATCACCTTTCTGTCCTCATGCTGAAGTAGAAGCACAGTGGCAATGTGACAGGATGGTGTCTTGGAACAAAGCAAGAGAAACTGGATGTGGACGTCTATCGTTAAGCTCATCCATCACTTCTTTGGAGTTTAACAAGTCAGAAAATCTCAGTTTGTTTTCTGCTTTGATACTTAAAGTAAACGATATGAAAGGTAATAAATATCATAACAGGTTACCCATCAGAAAATCTGAAGGTGGGAGGTTTTAGGTGAATTATATTCAGGCAGTTCCTGCCTTGTTTTTCAGCACAAGTCGTCTTCCTCGCTTCTTTCGTTTTATATCTCTGCATCTCTATTCTATTACCTTTTATCTCCTCTCTACCCCGCTCTCTGTGCTTCAGCCATGAGCCAGGTATTTATCATGCAGGCAACACAGGCGGCGCTGCTTGGTAATGTCTTCATTCCCGTACCTGTGGTTTTCTATTTTATTCTCGCTCCATCTCTCTGTGCTTTCCAGTTCCTGCCACAGAGATTACAGAAGTGGCTCCTACCAACGTCTGCACCTGAGAGACACTGAATGACCTCATTGAATGAGAAATGAAGAACTAAGACGTCACCAACCTCCAACACGAACCTACTCCGGCTTAAGCATTTTAAAGCTTTTCTGTTAAAACCACGATAAATGCAATAAATACTGAATAAATGAGATAAACATATTGTAATGTTTTCATTAATTATATTATGGATGCATGCTTAGGAGTATCCTTCACATTGGCACAAGATTAGCTTCAAATTCTCACAGCATGATAATTTAGCATATAATTATAAATTTAGCATCTAGTAATATTTTCAAACAATAAAATGTACCATTTGTAAACAAAAGGAAATGAAACACTGCCATAGCCTGTGCAGCAACAGGTGAGGGAGGGGCAGCATTTTGTTGGAAAGAACCAGCATAAAGAAAATGCCCCTTTTGCCTTTTCTAAAAAACATAAAACGTTTTGTCTTTATCACATTAAGAAGATTTAAATGTGAAGATGTTTGAAGGATGGTTATAGTAACAGTGTTTTTTTGGTAAATTTACATTTTTCCAACTGGTTTCTGGGTAAAGACAAACTGATAGCAATATAAACAAACAAGGAATGTGAAGTGTGAATAAAAAAAAAATCAGAAAAACTCATATCAGAATGAAAAGGATTAAAAATATCTTTTTCAGCTGCTTAATCATTCATTCTGCTCCTCTGTCAAGGTTCTGGTCTTCCAGCATTAATTTGAACCCTTTGGTTCTGTCTCCAATCCAACAGGTACAATAAAATCTTCCTCCTTTTGAGACACATTTAATTCAGTTATTATTTATGTAAAACTAGATTTCCTCATTTTATGTCCAAACTAAAAAAGGTCCATTTTATAAACAATGATGCAGAATCCAGCTCAGTTCAAACTGAACCTGGTTTGGATCCAACACTATATTGACACAGTTGTAAAGTTTACTCCGGACCTGTTAATGCGTGGGTAGGTATGTCAGGAATAGGGTTTAAAAGCTGTTAAACCTATAGTTTATACTATACACTGCAAAAAACATCTAGAAATAAGTAAAAAATGTCTTAAAATAAGTGTATTTACCCTTAATTTGAGCAGGTAAATAAGATAATCTGCCAATGGAATGAGTATTTTTACTCCTAAAATAAGATAATTAGATAATATACACTTGCAATAAGACAAAGCAATAGTTTTTTTCTTATTTTAAATGTAAAATGTCTTGTTCCATTGGCAAAGTGTCTCACTTAGCTCCTCAATTCAAGAAAAAATGCACTTAATTTGAGCAAAAATGACTTATTTAGATTTCCATTTTTTGCAGTGTACTATAGACCTACCCGCTCTCTCAGCTCAACTGGTCAGCTGAGAGAGCCTAAAGCGGAAGCTCAGAGGGGACCGTGATTTCGCCGTGGAGCTTTTCACATCCGACAGGCTCTTCTCTGACTGTTTTTAAATCTCTTGTTAAAATCGACATTTCTCTTTGGCTTTTAACACCTGGGAAGATAGTGGGCATTTAAAAAAAAAAATCTTTTATTCATTTTATCTTTTACCTAATTCTATTGATTTGATTGTGTGAATGTTATTTTTACCCATGTTTTATCTGTTTTTTTTCTGTACTGTTTTGTTTTATTTATTTATTTATTTATCTTTTTATTCATTTATTTTCCTGTACAGCACTTTGGTTAGCTGTTTTTAAGGGCTTAACAAGTAAAATTGGATTGGATACTTTAAGTACAGTATTCGAGGGAGTGGTTGCCTCATCGTTAGGGCATAGAGCTTGGAATCCAGAGGTTCTGAGTTTGAGCCCCCCTCCCACAGACTGCCACTCTGGGTCCCTGAGCAAAGACCCTTAACACCACACTGCTCCCCGGGCACCGCACAATGGCAGCTCACTGCTCCCCCCAAAAAAAGTATTTATTTTATATCAGGATACTAAATATATAAATATTTAGAAAAATGTGCTGATTTTAATTTGTCAGTTTTTGTTCATCAGGGTTCATGAAGAGTTCAAACTTTTAGGAGATGCAAAAACTGGTAGAATCTAAAACCAGAACATAAACAGCTTTTTCTTTATGCATATAGTGGGCTGCAGAAATAAAATGTTTTGATTTTGCTTTAAATCAGGAAAGAAAGCAATAGAGAAGAGCTGCTTTAATTGGAGTGCCATTAAAGCGAACAGGTGGGAGTTTCTAAGGATTTTTAGCTGCAGGGATGAGAAAGCTGCCATCACAGCTTTAAACAGATGAAGACAGACCGTTGTCTAAAATATATTGGATGGTTTCATGATTGTTTTCCAATCTGGGAAAATTCTTACATTTATTTATTTTACTTTTTTAGCTCTGGGTGATTTAACAGAAAATAATAGGGAAACATATAATTTGCCATCCATCCGGCCATTAATATATGTACAATCTTTATTTAAAGGTGTTAATCATAGTAAAATTGTTCCAGTGTTTGCATGATGATTGTGAATAGTTTTGTAAGAAATTAGTACTTAATGAAATAAGTAAAAAAACAAAAAAAACAAAAAAAACAATCTTCAGTAGAAATGGTGGAAGGCAATATGGCTGGAAGATTCTGAAACTCAAAGGTCAGGTTCAAACTTTTTGTCATTTGTGCATCAGCAGCCCGGTACTTTGGAATGCTTTTGTAAAAACTCTCACAGTTGCAGCTTTTAAAAATACGATATATTTATATATATATATATATATATATAAAGCAGGAATGGGATGTAAGCAGCTCCAAATCACACATCTTAGGCAACAAAAAAGAACTACATTAAAGGCAGGGACTCTTCTCTGGTCCCAACTGCCAAATTTCTCCAGAACATCAGATCACCCATGAGAAAAGGCTTTTGTTCCCAAAGGTAAGGGATAGCAGGCTCTGCCTGGAGCATTTGGCAGCTCAAATCTCCAGTTGCAGGATGCAGACAGTAATTTGCTCTTCAACCTCAGAGGACAAACACTGAGGCAGCCAGACAGTCTCAGCCTGATCCCTAAAGCAACAGAAAAGAGCATCACGATGACACTGTTTAGATTTATCCAGACAACAGACACACACAGTCACACCAGTGACAGAGTGGGGGCTAATGGAGCTGGAAAAACTAAAGCAGGCTCTAAGAAAGTCCAGCTGTGTGACTCTGTGTGCTCTGCAGCCAACAGCTCGTCTGATGTTTTCATGTCCACATTTATGGCTGAATAAGATTATCGGCTCAGAGCCACAGTCTGTGTAAGAGCATTGACCACCACAGCCTGCATGATGCTAACGGGGGGTGGGGGTGATGACACAGAGTTTAATTGTTGTGCAGGCTAATCTAGCAGAAAAGGAGACATTGTCTATGAAATATTGTGTGCCTCAAAACAAACCGCGTGAACACTTCTCAACCATAAAACTGAGCATTGTGCCACAGTTGCATATTGTAAACACCTTTATGATACATTTATAAAACCCTGATCCAGAGGTGTTGAAACACTCCGATTATGTGGTAAAATATAGTAAAGAGTAATCATGCAAAAACACCTTTAATGACAGAAAAAAACAATTAAAAGTATAATGAAAAAAAGACATGTAGGGTTTTGAACTCGTTTTAACCTTTTTAAGGTCTGCATAGGGGTAAAAAAGATGAAATGGAAGGAAATAACTGTCATGATCTGGCCTGTTTGCTCCTCCTTAATTAGTCATTCCTTTCACCTGTCGTTTTCCCTCCCTGCCTCAATTATAATTTATTCCTCTCACCTGTTTCTTCTGGTTTATATTCAGTGCAGATCATTTCATGTCTTTCTTTCAGTCTGTTGAGTTTTAGTTCATGGTTCATGTCCTGGATCCTGGCAGCCACTGGAAAGAGGGTTTTTGAGTTTATCTCGTCTCCTGATCATCCACTGTTCTTCCCCCGCGGAGTCCTCTGGGTTTTTGGCTCAAAATGTGGGGAGGTTCAGTTTTTATCCAGTAAGCCTGGCTCCAGGGAGGAGACCAGTTTAAAGTCCTGCTTCAAGTTCCGGTTCAACGTCCTGTCTCAGCTACCGTCTTCCACTGAGCCTGCCTGCCTGCACCTGATCCTGTCTGCTCCTGTGCATGACCACCTGGTCATGCTTCTGGTCCCAGTCAGACTCTGAACCCTCCTGGGAGCCCATGGATGGCTGGAAGTCTGGATCCTGCCACCTGTTTCTGTTCCTGCCTGTTCTGGATCCCTGACCAGGATCGGCTTCCAGCATGACCTCTGGGACTGCAGCACTGGGGACATTCTTGGTCTGGACTGTTAAACCAGGTAAGTGACTAACTCAGATAATCTTCTGTCAGATGATCATGGTCACTTACCTGTGTTTCTCCCACTACAGAGTGTCTGAGATTGGGCGGTGCCCCGCCCCCCCCCCCGCCTGCAGTGTCCGCGAGCCACAGCTCCGCTTTTGTTTTGTTTATTTAATAAACGTTTTGAACTTTCCTACTAACTGTCTCTCCTTGAATACTGGGTCCATCTGTCCGCGTTTCTTGACAATAACTTATTACACTTTAATGCTAAAGCGATATGCCTACCCATCCAAGTTGTTTAATTTAGATGTTTCCATCGCCTCCATGGTCACAGGTGTATAAATTCAGCAGGCAGGCATGAAGACACTTTAAGCATGTGTGGAGGAATTCGCCGCTCTAAGGAATCCCATAGTGGTACCAGGCAGTGTTGGGAAAGTTCTCTTTCTACATGAACTAGTTCAAAGTTCAGTTCACACACTTTAAAATGAACTAGTTCACTTCATAGTTCATAATTCAAAATTTTGAACTAAGTTCACAGTTCCAAAAAATGATGCTTACCCATGCTTACCCAGTTGTCCAGGAATGATATTAATATTATTAATAATATTTCGTGCGCACGTTATACTTATTGCGTGGCCACGAAGTAGTAGCTATTTTGTGCGCACGAAATACTACTTCGTGGCCACAATTAAAAATTTTTTTTGACCATGTCATCAGAGGGGCTCCGTACAATTACACAATAGCCTACTGTAGAACCACAGACAGCAATTATTTTATCAGTTGTAACACTGAAACTGTGCGTCAGATTTCATCTTCATATCCAGTTTTGAATCCTTATCCAACCAGGGTTTACATTAGCATTGAGGGGACAGCATTTCCCCATTGTTGCTTTAACGCTTTGTTGCTGTCTATTCACTTCACACTAGTAGCAGCTGCAGCTTTCACCCCTACAGTATATTCTCAAAAACATCAGGAAAAATGTGCTGCTTGAATGGTCTTTTTTATGAGGAATTATTAAAAGAAAAACAGGAAAGTAGTCTTTAGCGTGCCGTTCACAGACACCAGAATGAACGAGTTCACAATAACATTCATCAGGCAGTAATACAGTACGTTCAGTTCACGTTCGCCCAAAATATGAACGAGTTCATGAACTTTCGTTCAGGCACAACACTGGTACCAGTATAGGATGCAATAAGTCCTCTGGTGAAGTCTCCTCACTGATTAGTATAAAAACACTAATAAGCAATTATTAGCAGGAGATTATTTTTAACTTTCCACAGTCAAGAGATGCAGGTCGTTCAGAGCTTCATTAGAAGCAGAGACATTGGCTTGTGGCCTGAGCTAAATCTAAGATCACCAAATGTGCTGCAAACCATCTGATAGAGCGCTCTAAAGTGCTCCCATTGGCCGGACAGAACAAAGAACCAGAGAAAGAGGGAATCTTCTCTGGGAGTCCTTAATGGAGAACCTTTGTTTTGCATATTGTTGCTCATATTAAAGCTGCAAAATGATAGAGTGTCAAGAGCAGCTCTTTTAATGTAAAGTTCAAGCCTTTTTTTTTTTTTTTTCGTGGCGTGTCTGAGAATGTGTCCTTCAATCCGAGAAGGAATCCAGCGCTTGCTGGCAGCAGTGCTGCCAAGCAACAGACAGGTATGATTTCCATACTAGGTTAATACTACGGTGGTTCCCTGAAGGGAACCGTGCCAGAGTTAGTCTGGAGGCAGACAGAGACACTCTGCCGGGTTGTTTGGTTTCTGGACCGGAGTTGCTCGTCTTTATTCAGGCCACGTCGGACCGCATGTAGCAGCTGGGAATACGTTCTATAAAACCTATTTTAATAAAAAGTATTACTCCCTTAAAACTATTTTTTTTGTTAAGAAACACACCCCAGGACTAGGTCAGCATGTCTGAAGCTATGCAGATGATGTCTTAAAATTATGAGACCAAAGTCCCAGTGCTGCATTTCTCACAAAGCGCTATTATCTAAGTCATCTTGAAATGATTAAATACTGTTCAATAAATGATAAGTGTTTTTAATTAACAGTAATTCTCATTAAAATGTGCTTTACTGGAGGCATCCATGTTTGTCAAAGAACACTACTGCCACCTACCGGTTTGTGACATCACGGTGCGGTATCGGCTGTTGATCAAGTCCCAGTGCTGTATCTGGTGTTTGTCACAACGCGCTATTATCCAAGTCATCTTGAAAACATTCTTCTTCCAAATGTTGGCTACATATTACGTGTTTTTTCTCTGGCCAGAAGTTCGATGGCAAATCCTCCCTCTTCAAGTTGGCGATCCAACGACCAACCCGTCTGTGTCAGCAGAAATAACTAACTTTTTATCACTTTTATTACAACATCCAACTGCCATGCATTCACAGTTTAAATATAGCTCTGGTGAATTTCAATGGTAAAGTTCTCTGGAAATCTTCAATAATTGTTGTTAATTGCAGATGTGTGCGCAAGGCTTACCGCACCGTGACGTCACTGCCGCAAGATGGGCAAAAATGGCCGCCCTCAGACTCGGTGATCGCAACAAAGATTTTTATTCTTTTGCTGATTAACGATAAATTTATTAAATGACTGCAAACGTATTAGTTTTAGGTATAGATAAGGATCCATTGATTATTCCTCGCTGACTAGACTTCTCCTTTAAAATAAAAGCAGGAAATAGAAAAATAAGTCCCTTTAAGTGAGTAAAATAGCGGTTTTCTCTGAAGTTTGAAGCTAAAAGTTGTTTCAATGACCTGATGTTGGGACACAATGAGGGGCGGAAGCAGCTGCAGCATCCTACCTGATGATAAAATGGCCACTGCGTTTACATGGTGCACTTTGATACTAACCCACAAAGTATTTATCTGGCAGGCTTCCTTTTGTTTTTATGGTCGTTCTGTTTTAAAAGGCGACTGCTGAGATGTATTTAACCAAATCCTGAAGGTATGACATCATTTCTAGGATGTAGGAACAAACAAATATAACTTTTTTTGTTCAGTTTGGGTTTTAGAAATAGAACTTTATTCATGTCACATTGGAGAAATTAACCTCTGGGTCTAACCTATCCCCTTGGGGAGTAGTGGGCTGCATTGGGCCCAACACTCCACCAATCATCATCATAATTCATCAAGGTTGTGGGTGTATTTCTTAAAAGACCATAAAGGATTGTATTTTCTCTGCATGTGACTCGGAATTAGATCTAGATCCATTTTTTATCCATTTCTGGGTAGTGACTCTCGCTGCGGTTTTAGCTGGAGCTTTTCCAAACTATTTTCAGACTGATTTATCACTCAAGTTTTTAAACTGCCTTTAGATATCTTCTAATGTGCTGCTATTTGAACTCATTCTGCCTACTTCATGTTGTCAGACACTTTCTATTAGACCTATTTCTAATTCTTAAGGCCTGGCAATAATCAGTTCTGGGTGTGGCTTTTAAAACGGATATCTAAAAATGTGATTAATTACACATAAATATTGGATTTCCCACCTATTCATTACAACAAAAGAAGAAGATGACAGTGCTGAAATAAAAAAGGAAAAGCAAATACTCCTATACCAAAAACAAACAAAACTAGTTTGGTTTATTGAGAATTAGTAAAATAGAAAATAAAGCAGAATATGTAAAAAAAAAAGCAGCAGGGTCTGCTTTCGATTTCTCACACCATTTAAAAAAAGGTTTTCCCATCGGCTCAAATGAAGCCGAACGACGTCATCACGCTTAAATTCAGCCAACACTTTGAAATTGATTAAATGAACATTCTTCACATTTTACAGGGGAAACAAATTACACACTTGGGCTTTCTGTCGATGGCTTTAACTGGTGCTTCAGCCGGCCCTCATTAGACCAGTTAGAGAGCAGCTAAGTATAACATTTTAACATCAATAAATCATTACGGCTTTCACAGAGACGTCATCCTTATTACAGTATACATAATGAGACAGTTACTGACAGCATTAGCAGCTTATTGACTGCTTCCCAATCAAGGGAATGAAGTAAAAGCGTTTAAAAAGGTGGTGACAAACATCAGAGCGCTGAGCCGGCGCTGGGAGGGGTTCCCGTTTACATTCATATTCAAATATTAAGAGCTCTATGACAGCGATGTAAGGATGCTTTCATTCAAGCTTTTAGCTAGATGTGTACTTTTGTCACGATGGGGTTGAGGTTTGACAAGACCTAAATGTAGACACTGAAGCTCAAGTAATTTCTTAAAGATTTGATTAAAAAAAAGGGTAACAGAGGCAAAAATCCAAAAAACATTAATCCACAAAAACTAAGAACTAAGAATACTCACAACAAAAGGGTAAAGAAATGACGACAAACCAGCAAGAGTGACTTAGCAGGAGGTGCGTATATGGGAGAGAGAAACAAAGACCAGGCTAATCAGCAGATTGGGAGCAGGTGTGAACAGAGGAGCCTAGAAGGGAGCTAGGGAAAAGGAGACTGACACAGGAGGGCAACAGAGGGCAAACAGAATAACACAAAATGGAAATAAAACCAAATTAAAACCTAAAGATAAAACTTAAACAGAACCAAAACCATGGCAACTTTAGGACAGCAGCTCCATAGGAGACCTTCCTTGCCTGACTCCCTTCAAGGGACAGGTATGTTTACTCATGCATGACTGGAAACGTCTACAAATAAACTGTGTAGTGGAAACAGAACATCTCAGTACATGTCTTATAAAAGTGGCGTAAATCCAATGTGTTTTAATCTGAATTAAATCTGCAGAGTTTCAGAGAACAACACTAGTTCCAGTCCTCTCCGCCTCCAGCCGGCCGAGGCAGATGGCTGCTCCAAACCAGTCTGGTTCTGCTGGAGGGAGCGCTTCCTCTCCGCTGGGACCTTTCAGGATGGGGAGTAGCATCAATTCTTCACTTTGATGCAGAATGAGGGTTTGCTTAGACAGCATTTCACTAATTGGCATTTTATGAATCCCTTCAGGAATTACATTAAAACCTGATCGAAGTAGGCGGCAGGTCGGCGTATTGGTTATGAATATGAATTGATTAAATGTAATTGGATAAGAAATGGACCTGTTTTGATCCACAGGTCTCTGACAGATTTTTTTATTAAAGGTCCAGAGCTGTATATGAATAAACTGAATCAAATAAAGAAGTGTGAGCTGATGCATGTTTAGGTCTTGTTTATATCAGAGGTAGCAGGTCGGGATCAGGAGGAGGTTTCAACTCATGCTAATCAGATGCTTCATTAACAGAATAAAAGGCTGTTGTGATTCTTCTCCTCATCACCTTTTTACCCAGCCGACAGATGGAATTCAGGAAGGTTAGAAACAGGTGCTTGCAAGATAGAAAAACAAATAAATGACCACTTGTTGTTTTATTGTAGAAAAAGACGGAGAGATTGGGAGAAAATGAGAAGCAGAGTGGATGCACCACTTTGGGCTCAGGTGTTTTCCTTCAATTCCTCTGACATTTACGTCTCATTTGGCTCGTGGCTGCGGCCGCCGTGGCAAATGTTGGGGGAAGTTTGTATGCAAGAGTGTGGCCTCGCTGCCCTTAAGGTGAAAGCTATCCAAAGTGACAACTTGTAGCTGTAATCACATATCCAACCTGCGCCAGTCACACAGAAAACTCATTTTTAACTCCGTCCATGACAAACAATCTGAGATGAAGCGGGAGAACATCGGGACGACAGCCTAATTATGCAAAGAAAGGTGAAGAAATCCAAGGTGGCACATTGAGAAGCCCCCTAGAGAACAAATTGCTCATCAAATAGTCCTCGCCTGTGATCTCTGGAGGGCTTTAGAGCACAGAATAGCTGTGAGAAAGGGGATGCACAAGACACGTTCACAGGGATTGTACGAAAATATAAAATGTATCAGAGGTGAGTTCTGCAAATGAACACTTATGGAGAAATTTAACGAAAAACATTGAAACTGTTAGGAGTAATGTAAGACAATGCCACACACCAACACACAATTTGCAGAGGCAAAATACAAATAAATGCAGAGAAAGACAGATGGGGACCTCAGGCTTCACAGGTGGCAGCTGCATTTGGAGCAGGTACTGCTGCCAATGGCCAGAGCAGGAAAAACAAAATCCAAACACAAGTTAAAGTGTCATGTGCAAACATCAGCCATCAGTCTCCCCGTTCCTTCCAGGATAATGTTTTCTCCAGCCAGCAGACCATGAAGCGCCTCAGGTGCGCCACATACTGCAGCTCCAGCACATAAACATGCAATGAGCGCCATAAAAAACACAACACTGGGGGGCACGCAAACACAGACATCTGTCACATTTCCCCTCATGTCTGCCGCATTTCAAAACAGGGCATTTCATATTCCTCATGGCACAACATTAATGCTTTATACCTCCTTTAAATTTAAAATCCTACACTTGTCAATTGATGACTTCCATGATTCAAATCCCCAATATTTGTGTAACGACAGGTTATATCTGCAGCAGAGTCTGAAATATAAGCTTGTTTCTCACCTACACAGATTTTCCTTGTGTATTGTTTATATTTTTCTCAGATGTGATGAATAGGAAGTGGTTAAGCTTTCTTTTGTTTACACATTAATCTTATTAATGACTTCAGATCAGAAGCATAGATTGTCTGCAGTTGTGTTCTTTTATAACCGGAAGATGAGAGATTAAGAAAAGTTGTCCTGTTTACTTTTTCGTAGAAAGAATTAGTGAGGATTATATGACACTGGGTGTAAGTTAATAAATAGTGCTTAACCCGATTAAAAGCGATGAAAACTCTCCAGCAGCATTAATGCTATCATGATGCTGGTACATTTTTGTGAAACGCATACAGTAAAGGTTTCTCCAGCTGCTTTCCTGCCATATGCATATTTTCCAAGGGTTCCCACATAGATTTTTTTTCCAATGTATGAGAGATTTTTGCACCTGACCCATCAGTTTCAGCTTTGGAGAAGGAACCCTTTATTATTTTATCACTTAATCAGCAGTGAGAGAATTTAGCTGAAGGGGTGTTCTGTACAGGGCTGTGCAGAACACTGAGCATAACCTGCAGCTCTGCTTTCTAAGGAAACCACGGCAGATATGGTCAGGAGGAATCGTGAAGAGAAGAAGGAAAAATCAGATATTTTTAGCGGTCATCATGGCCCTTCTGATGCTCCGTTCAGACCGCAAGCAGCAGAGGCAGCAGAAGCAGCTGCTTTACATGCAAAGTCAATGTTTTTGAGCGCATTTTGAGCAACAGGAGCAGCGCTTCTCAGTATCTGACACGCGTTTCACGCTCGCTGCCAGAGTTGGAAAACTTAAACCTTTGCTGCTCCACACACCGGGGGCAGGGGGAAGTACGGTAAGGCAGGCCAACAAAAAAAAAAGTTTTGTCCTTTCCAGAAACCCAAATCTAGTCACCCTAACTTTACCATTAGGTTTTCTTTGCTAATAAATAGATTGTAGAGAAGTTATTAATTGCTCTGTAGACAATTTATAATTCATTTATAAGTGTTTGTTATGCATTAATGAAAGGCAAACAAGAGACAAACCTGAACAGTTTCCTGTCAAATAATAAGCCTAATCTGCTATACTATATATTTCATTTAGGGTTGCTTATATTCAACTTTTAAGGTTTTTACTGCCTTGTTCTGTAAGCACTGTACTGCATTTTTTTAAACATATTTTAATATGCATAATATATTCAGTCGATAATAAATAATGCATTGAAATACACATTACATGTTTATCATTTTTAAACTATTTAGTAGCCATCTTTTAGGGGAGCCTATTGTAAAGTGGTACCAGTAGACCTGCTCAATTCAGTTCAATTTGTTTATTTATAAGTCACCAATTGACAGCACATCCTCTTAAGACTCTTTTCTATGTAACGACGTAATTTGCAGATGACTGGCCCAGTGTTTGCTAATGAATATGTAGCCTTGGATTGAAGCGTTCAGTGTCAGTCCAGCATCAAATCCTGATGACTGCACTATCCTCCAAATCACACACAGGACATCAATTTCCCAGAACCACTGTGATGGGTCACCACAAACCTCCTTATAGATTTTTGTACACGTTTCTTGGCCCCAAACAGCTGAGAAACATAACAGATTTTGTAGGCTTTCATGTAAAATGGGTATCCAACCACACTCTCAAACTTTTAAATAGACTACTCTGTCATGTTCCTGCAAAGCAAAGCTTTCCAGCCTCATACCTCCCATTTTTTTTCCTGTTTCCAATTTGCTAAATGATATTTACCTTTGTGCCAAACATCTAACCCTAACTGTAAAGCTAAGTTAGAAGTTGTTCAACTCTTGGAATTATTTCCCTTTCACTGATGCACCTCCTTGAATAATAAACATGATTAAATAGTGTCTTTCCTCTAGGCATGTGTGAGCAAAAAGAAACCACTGACTAAGGATAAACTCTGCTGCAGTTAGCATCCAGTTAGTCTTTATGGTGTTTTATAAACACCTTACAGTGATGTGAAAATTATATTACAGCTGTTCACCTAGCATTCAGCCACGGCATCATTATTAAATAGTTGAAGCACATTTGTTTTTATATGATATTTGGACTTAATCAAGTCGCCTCAATATTGAAAAGGAATAAAAAGCACTTTAGGTTGATTTTTTTTTTATTTTCATTTAAACATAAATGTTCAGCAGTTCATTGGCTGCTCAGTGGTGCAGTGAGTAGATTCCCGGCCCGGTGTTTTTCTGCATCGAGTTTGCATGTTCTCCCTGAGCATGCGTGGGTTCTCTCCGGGTACTCCACAGTCCAAAAACATGACTTTTAGGTTAATTGGCTTCTCTAGATTCTCCTTAGGTGTGAGTGTGTGTGAATAGTTGTATGTCCTGTTTGTCTCTGTGTTGCCCTGCGACTGGTGACCTGTCCAGGGTGTACCCCGCCTCTCGCCCATTGACTGCTGGAGATAGGCCCCAGCACCCCTCGCGACCCCCATTGGGTGTCAGATAATGGATGGATGGATGGATCGATGGATAAATGTTCAGGACAAGAATTAGACATGACCACCTAACAACTCCATGTGTTGCTCCATGTGAACCTTTGAATGGAGGCCTCTGCTTTAAATGGCAGGTGATTTGCAAAGCAATTTTACCAAAATGCAGATCATAAGGTTATACTACAGAAATTATTGAACGATATTTATATCCTGTGATTTAACGCCTCAAACCTCAGTGTATTTTATTCAGGCTTTGTGACAAAAAACACAAAGTAGTGCATAATTAGGAAGTGCACACTAGTATTCCAGTTCAAGGAATGTTGCTTCATGTTTTGTACTTTCAAGAACTGCTCATTTTTGTCCACTTTTTAATTTCAAAGTTCTAAAAGCTCAGTAGGAACTAGCTAAAAAACATCTGCAGTCAAAAGCTTTAATGTCTCTCATAGATCCTCAATTCAAAAAGGTTCTGGACTTTAAATAGGCCATTTTACCCTTTTACTCCCTTTGTATCAGCCCAGCTGACACCAACTGATGTTTATCTATTCATAGAAATGGCCAAAACACAGTCACATGGTGTTTCATCCACATGCCTTTCAAATAGGGCTTTAACCCTTTAAAGCCCGATCCAAGAATAAAACAAAACAGAAAATTACTTTTTTTTGGTTTGAAGTCCTTATTTGGCCTTTTAACAAAATATGTAAAAAGAAAAAACAGAAATACATTTTTGATATTAATAATTTATTACCATGCGATAAGTCAAGATTAATTTTTGTGTAGTCTTCTGCCCTCTGTTATCAGGTATATCTGATTGTGTATAATAGGATTTTGAGCAAAGTTTTTACCATTAAATTATGCAAAAGGTGTCAGACGCAAAACATTTCAGAAACCGTATGTATCAAATATGATACATTTGGCATTACAGGGTTAAAATTTATAAAACATGTTTCAAAATTATTATTTTTTCACAAAAACGTTTTGTTTTATAGCTGTGTCAACAAATTAACTGAGATTAAAAATTCCACCTGACACGTCTGATTCTGCTGGATTAATGCAACAGCAGGTATTCGTTTTTAGCCACACCCCCTAATAGCCAGCATCAATGGAAACTAGAGACTCAGACCTTTCCAAGGAGGGATAGGAGGTGATGTTGGTAGTTTACCAATTAACTTCTTAGGACCTCCAAGACAGCAGAGCTCATTAAGGTTAAATCAGATGCAGATGGACGCTCATCTTGCAAACAAGATCAAGTCACAAACTCCTGACAATACATCTTGCCAGAAGCCAACAGATGCATTAGCCCTGATGTAGAAATGTTTCAGCCCAATGAAATGCATTGACGTGTGCAACGCTGAAGGAAAACAAACATGGCTGCAGTGGTTTTAGCTGCAGTACCTTCTATTTCTTTCTGAAAAACGAGCAAAAGGACGCAATGTTTGTCTTTTTGGTTGGGAAGGATGTTTGCTGGTTCCTCCCAACCGCATTTCGTAAGAGTTTGATTTATTAGTTAACTCTTGTTGTAAAAAAAAGCCAAGAATGTGATATGGCACAGCTGCTACTGCTGCTCTGATTGGCTAAAAAAGGCAGGTACCCAATCAGCTCAAAAAATTGTGCTGAATGATGCTCACTTTTGCCAACACTTTCCACAGGAGGCTTTATAGAGATTCAAATCCCTTACAGAACGGAAAACCTTCTTGCTAGTCATCAAGGATCTATGGAGAACCTGGTGGGATTAATCTCTATTTGATCAGATCCTGGTGTTACAGTGTTAATCATAATAAATTAACTTGGTTATGTCTTTAAACAAATTAATTTAACCAGAATTCCTACCAAATAAAATAAACCTATATTCAAACTGTAATTCATCTGCTCAATAGATTAGATAAACTGTATCATGCTGCAGCGTCGAGTCTCCATGCTTTTCCTGTCTTTCTTGCGTTCCTTCAGTGATTTAATGAGGCCAGCTATCCTCCCAGCATCACTCTGAATTCAAGGCATTACACTGGAGAAGCTGTCAGTCAATCAAAGCCCATTTGGATCCTGGTTTTTAGTTTGTTAACAAATAAAATCTGTCAGCTGATGTTTGCCATGATCTGCACCTCCATCTGACAGCGCTGTGATTATCTCCAAGTTAAACTGCGGCGGCCTTCGTACCCCCACGCCTTGCTCCACATTAAAATTCACTTGCCTTCTCTCCGACATATGGTCAGCCTGTTGTGTGTGCAGCATATGAACTATTGATTGCAAAATTTACATGAATTATTTGAGCTGCTTTACTGCAGGGTATTTTTTTTTTGCTTGCTTTTTTTAAGGCCAGCATCTGCTCCTAGCAGAGAAACAACAAAAAAGGACCCAAACATCTCAATTCAACCTTTGTGCTGCCATAAAAAAAACTGTGCATGCTAACAGAATTCACAGAAAGGAAGGAGCATAACAGCATCTTGTTTTTTCTACAGTCACTTTTCAAAATTGCATGTGAGAGACCAAGGCCATCTGACAACAATGCCAGCTCGGAGCGTTTCGTAGGCATGCATCGTTGTGTCATAAACATGATTTTGTGCAGCTGTACGTGGGTGTAGGTTCACATGCACATGTATTTTAGTGTGCATGCATGTGTGGGTTTCTTGGTTTGAGCTAGCACGATTTTCCAGCACTAGAGAGAGGCGGTACTGAGTGGTAGAATAAGACTGACCGAGGGGGGATAAGGACTGAAAGGAGGACAAGGATGAGAACGATGCAAAAAAGGTGGAGCAAGAGAAGCCTTTCAGCTTCAGCAGTGGGGATTTGTCTTTTCTTGTTGTTTCGCCTCCTGAACAGCTAAATACAGGTGAAATTTAAGGCTATTTTCAGCTCCGTTAGAGTACAGAGCCCAGAGGTTTCCCATGTTTGTGGGAATGCATCACTCTGTGCAGCTAAGTGTATGTGAGGCAGAAAATACACCACTCATGCATCCAATAGAGAGAAAAGCAAAAAGGTTGGAGAACAGTACAGGACCTAAAAAAGGAGTAAAATAAAGGCAGGTGAGGAAGAGAGACCACCGACCAAGGATCAGAGAGAGATAGATGAGATGCATTATGATGAGGGCTTTATGAACTGATAAAACAATATTTAAATTCCCACTTGGCACTTACAAACATCCTGCACAGACCTTTGTTCTGTGAAGTGCATCAACGCCTCCATCAGACAGTAAAAATCAACCTTTTTTTAAAGGCTGCATAATTGTGCTGAAGGCTGTTCACCTTCTGCATCTTCGTTGCGTTATGCAGAAACATCTTTACCAAAGCTCTGACCTTAGAGATAGCTGCAGCTTCCTCTGTGAACCAGAGTCTTCCTCAGACCACATGGTTTACACTGTCTACCACTGGAGCCAGATGATCAGTGGTAATCTGGTCAGATTTTAAATGATGGATTGGCCAAAAACATAGAAACAGGTTGTCAAGAACCAAAAGAGGATCCTGAAATCAGATCAGATCACAGAAACTGGTCTTTGTTTTAATCTGAATTAAAATCGTATACATCTAAAATTGAAATCTGAATCAATAGATTATTCTGGAAATAAGTGTATTTTACCTTAATTTGAATAGCGAAGTAAGACAGTTTCCCAATGAAATAAGAAAATACATTAAAGTAAGAAAAAACAACTTTATTGTAGGATAAAAACATTCTCCCCATTGGCAGATTATCTTATTAACCTGCTCAAATTAAAGTCAAATAAACTTATTTTAAGAATCCTTACCCTTTTGGTGGTTTGCATTTTTGATCCTAAATATTTTACAGCGGTTTGCGAGGTGGTTGAAAGTAAATAAAAACTTTATGTAACACTGATCATAGAAGACGGTCCAATCATTCTCTCATACTGAGAAAAATGTCTGCTGTGTCTTTTATTTCCAGGTCTAAAATGAAACTCATCTCAAAGAGGTGCTGTTCCTTTCATAGCAGAATTTTAAAGGACAATACAGGCAAAACTATGCTGCACATCCCTCATTGTTCCAATCGCAAGTAGTTGAGGATGATAACTAGTTTTTTGCACCAAACACACCTGAGTTTGCAGTTGAATAGAAAAATAAGTCCCTCCCTGCTGATGTAGAGCAAGCTGATCTCCTTACTGCTACTGTGGATGAAGGCTGGTCTGCACAGGTTGAAATGGTAATCAAGGCAACAGATAGACTACTACATGATGCTAAAACAGAGACTATAATGATGACGCCTATAAGGCTTTTCTTGAAGGACAAACTAAAGGAGCAGAGGTTCAGGTCCGTCTCACAGAGAAACACTTTGATTATACCAAACTGCAGCATACCATAGCTTATCCTGAAGGCCTCAAGTTTTTAGTCAGTTCATGAATGAAAATGGATGAAAATGTGTGATTTTAAAGTTGGAATTTAAAAATGAAAAGTAATTTTTAGTGTAAAAACACACAGTGTGTATTTTCTGTGTAGCAGGGCTTGATGATAAGGAACATGAGGTCTTTCCTTTTCTTTAAACAGACTTTAGGTGAATCTCGGTATTCTGACTGTTTTTATCTATGCTTTGTCTCCTTAAGTGTGAAATGCGGTTTAATATAGAGGCTCGTTATCTAGATTTGGTTAGATGATCCAACACAACTTTACTTTGAATATCTTGGCTAAAAGTAGGAAAGATTATGTGACAGGAAAGCAAAGAAAGAGATATTAAAATGCTCCAGAATACACCTTTTGATCAACTGGCTCCTGGTTCTCCTGTGTTTATTCACGTCTCCGAAAAAACCTGTTTTAAGTTTACAGCTGAAATGCAGTTTTCTTGTAATTCTTGTTTTTCTAGTAACAGAAAAAAACACTCTTTTAGTAGCTGTAATAAAATCCAAATGATCATGAATTACTGAGGTGATCAATGAGCTTAATAATAATTAATTGATAAAAGGGAAATTGTCCAATCTTTTAAACAGTTAATATTCCCAACAAAAGTTACAACAAAATATCAGCTTAAAATAAGGAAGCTCAATAAAAAGGTGATACTGGGCAAGTTGTCTGCAAGAAATAAAAATGCAGGACAGATTTCAACAGTTCTTTTATTTTTCATCCCTAACTTTATGACATAGGTGGTAAAAAAAAAAAAGAAAAGAAAAAGTTTTTTTTTGGAAAGGAATCTACTGAGGACAACTTTAAGAAAACTTCAACCAAAAAAAAAAAAAAGAAAAATTCAAACAAGTTTATGTTTTTTCTGCTGAATTAAAGATTTATTTAGAAGACAAAAAAGTTTGAAGAAGGTAAAGATCAATTCTGACCAAATATAGGAGAATATATGTTGCATCAGGAAATAGTGATTGGAGAAAAGATCCACAACTGAACTGGTCAGTTTTTTCATTCCAGATTGTTTGGGCAAGATTATAGATTTAGAACAAGCAGATATGTTCAACCTTCAGTTTATAGGAAAGTAAAAAGAAAAACCGTAAGAGATAGTCGACCGTGGCTACATTTTCTAATGACTTTATGTCTTTCTTAACAACTAAATCTTTTTTTTTTTACCCATTTCTAAAACAATCTGGAAAATTAACTGGGTGTTAATCTGACCTTAGTTACCTTTTCTACCGACTAAACTTGGAGTCAAACCGGCTGTTTGCTAAAGTTCTGAAAAGAGGAGTCATTGAATTACTTTTACAAATTGAAAGATTTTTATCTTTGACTTTATGCATTTTTGGCTGCGAATGTAATGAAAATGTTTTGGAATTTATTACTACTAGATAGCTTTTAAACTTTGTGGACCAACTGAGCCAACAGCTCTATCCATGCCAAGAAACCCAGCGATCCAAATGAACTCCTCACATGCTGCCAAGATGAGCGGTCAAATATCCAGACGGAGTCGTTTCATCAACTGGTTGATGGCAAATAAAAACACATCTTCAGGATCCATCTTGGTGCAAAACACAAATCCAAACATTAGCGATGATCTATGTATTTAAATTAGTTTCCATCCTGTCTGTATATGAGGAATACTTGAGTAAATTCATCTTAATAAAATTCTGGTTCAAAACATTGATTAAAAGAACATGTGACTAAAGCAGGGATCTGCAAGCTGCGGCTCCAGAGCCAAATCTGGCTCTTTGGACCATCTACAATGGCTCTTAATAGTGGCTAAAAATGATATAAAGAACTATATAATGTACTATAACAATTAATAACAGTCTTAGACTCTTGTGTTTTTTATAAAGAACATTGGAAAGCACCGGAAATATGCTTTTAAGAGCTATTTTTCCTTTATTTAGCTTGGAAATTAGGCGTTTTATTATGATTTTTATTTACATCAAATATTAGCCTGGGTGCCATTCTGAACTTAGTCCCGCCCACAATGTTTGAGGTCGGGAAGTTCGGTCTGGCATTGCTCAATAGTAGCGCGAGTATGCTGGCACAAAATCTGGCGGGCCAATCAAATTGTCAGGGCGGGCTTTATACGATGATGGACAGATGATCAACAGTAACGTAATCAACCACGTCACCAAAGCGCGCTTGGGTGACAACAACAATGGCTGCCGCTGGAGAGTTGAGGTGTGTAGATTCTGCTATTAGGTCTGTTCTAGAAGATATCGACAGCAAATTAATTTTAAAAGAGGAACAGAGAAACGCGATCAAGGCTCATCTTCTTATTCTAGGCGTGCAACTGCACGCTTTGATTTTTGTTGCCAACAACTATGCGTCGCTTAACAAACGTCACGCACTCCGTTGCTCTTATTGGTTGTAGGTCTATCCAATTGAGTGCAGAGGGAATTTTTTTCCTGGTTCGTTCGAAACACGCCCCATAATCACAGCTCTATGGAGCAGCATCAGACTCATTCTGACTAGAATTGAGTAGGACTACGTCAGGCTAATCAAATATTACCCTATAGAAGAAAAATCCATGCTTCATCTTAACCCTTTAAAGCCCGATCCAATAAAACAAAACAGAAAATTACTTTTTTTTGGTTTGAAGTCCTTATTTGGCCTTTTCACAAAATATGTAAAAAGAAAAAACAGAAATATACTTTTTATATTAATAATTTATTACTATGCTATAAGTCAAGATTATTTTTTGTGTAGTCTTCTACTGGCTGTTATCAGGTATATCTGATTGTGTACAAAAGGATTGTGAGCAAAGTTTTTACCATTAAATTATGCAAAAGGTGTCAGACGTAAAACATTTCAGAAACCGTATGTATCAAATATGATACATTTGGCATTACAGGGTTAATGAGTTGTTTTATGGTTTTCCTTACGTTAAAAGCCAAATATACAAATAATCTCTTGGTTGTTTAAAATGGCATCAGATTTCTCATGGATGATATTTAACAAAAATAACAGGTTGTGTTTTATTGAAAATTAAGTTAATATTTTGCAGTTCTTAACGAGTTTTACTTAGCTTAACAAAGGGAAAAATTACCTTTTGGTATGAAATGTAGCAGATCCTTGGTCTACAGTTACAAGTTCATGTCTAGACTTATGGATTTAAAATGACAAGATCTGTTTTTTTTCTTCCTTGAAAAAGGCATTTTGATGTCCTGGATAAAGTGCTTCTGCTGCCGGGTCTTTTGGATCCTCTAGAGCTCCTGATTCATGTTTTTTCCCCCACTTTAAGCCCCTAAGACCTTCGGAAAAGAAATGATGCAGGAACAAGTAGGGTTTGGTTTTACTGGTCTGTGTTTCTCCATATTTCCTGCTCTACCAGTGGGACCAGATAAAAACCAAACTGTAGTCAGATTTATGATCACCTTTAAGCGTAGTGGAACACCAGATCGGCTCGTGCCTGAAACCGGACCTGAAATTACGCCTGTTTCTTTTTTTTTTTACGCACAAACATTTGGCGTCCACGGTTTGACAGATGTTTTCTAAAAGTGTGGTGAAAATGCCCATCTTGTGCCTGCTCACGTCATATGGAGATGACCTGCATTTTAAGCTCCATCTTCTCTTCTCCATCTGGTGCCCTCAGCTGTTCCTGCTTCATATTTTTGAGATTCTCCCCCCCCCCCCCCAAGTCATTTTCTCCATCCCCCCCTGTTGATGCGCTGCACATATGCATGTCTGTGTGACACTACGTGTTATTTATGCCCGTTTTAAATGACAGTAATTTACAGGCTTTATATTTATGATGCATCCGTGCCTCCGGGCCTGCATAAAAAAAATCCCACACAAAGTTTTTCTTTCCACCTTTTTAATTCTGTCAGTTTCCGAATACCAGGCAGACCTGGAAGCGACTTGTTGATACAAACCACCAAAGAAGAACATCCCAAAAGAAACCTATCACTTTTTGAAGTTCTTTGCAGAACCACAGAACAGCTTTTCAGCAGAGATGGAGAAGAAAAAAGGGGTAATTTTTACTATAAGTCCAAAAGTTTTTGTTATTTCACAGGCAGGCTGTGGTGAATGGATTATTCATGGGTGGTGAGAAAAGAACCACAGTGGGGAGAACAAAAGGTATAAAAGAAAGAATGGAAAAAAATCAGCATGAGGAAATTACTGAGGAGAAGCTTTAATCACTGCACCTTCTATATTCATGCAGCTCTGGGTCTCATTCTCTTCTTTCTCTCCAAGCAGTTCCAGCCTGGTGCTGGTGTCAGTTTTTAAACGCAGTGAAAACCAAAGTTCAGACGCACAGATCATCCACTCAGTGGATTTATCACCTCTGCCAACAGAGGCCCTATTTATTGATGACTTATTGAGATATTTTCCTTGTATTTTCAAATATTTTCCAGCTCTCACTGTTGTGAACGGATGAGTTTAAGAGTGGTGTCACCTTTTTCTTCTTGAAAGAAGCACATCTTGCTTTTTCAACAATTTTCAAACAGATTTGAATGTCTTCTGCAAAAAAAAAAAGGGATTTAGCTTCACTGATCTAATGTTTTGGTCTGAGCCAAACAGTCCACCCCATATATAAAGGATTCCATTGCAGATCTACTTTGCAGCGTAAAGCTTTATGCACAACTTGAGTTGTAAAAAAAGAAAGATTGCATTAAAATTGTGCGGTAAAACTTATTTTTTAGCACTTATATATGCATTCAGATTTATTTCACTTAAAAAGCATAAATCCTGATGTTTTTCTTCGCTTGAGGTTTGATAATTTAAACCTGAACCATGAAGCTGAATCACAGTTAGCTTCAAACACTTCAAAAAAATGACGAAAACAACCTCAATGGGATGTAAACTGTAAATATTTCTGTTTGATTTCTAGATGCCCAACTGGTCTGTGTGCAGAGAAGCATGTTTTAAAATGGACATTATAATTTTATCTGAAGAAAAAATAATGGATCCTGGTGGATGGACAGTTTTCTTCCAAACAAGTCAGGTGTTATGATACATAAGAGACAATCTGCCTCTTCTCTGGACTCGGAAACTATTAGAATTTCGTCTGTGTGCTAAAAAGGATTAATTATGGGTTAATGAATGTAGTAATATTGTTGGGATCTGGAGGGCGCACGAGATCTCCTGAGGGCACGAGCTGACTGCAACACCTGTCTTCAATCTGCTCACCAGGAGGCTCCTTCTTAAGGAGGCAGAGACGGACACTCCAGTGCCAGAGTGTTTGCCAGTAATGGTTAGCAAAGCCTGAGCCAGCCCGCTTTTCTGAACCCTTGAATTTGTGAACCTGCCTGATCCAGTCTTTTTCTGTCTCACAGATGTTCCTGCCTGACAATCTGACAACCTGGAGAGAAGGTTCTCTCTGGAATCCGCCTGTCTGCTCTCAGTGAAACCCTGGAGGGTTATTTCTGCTTGGAATCTGCCTGCCCGCTCTTAGAGAAAACTGAAAGGGGGACTCAGTTTGGAATCCGTCTGCTTGCACTCAGTAAGCCTCCGCCCTCTGCCTGCCGACTAACCTCTGGACCCTCAATATTCCCCCCCTCTGCAGCTCAGCTCAACTTCAGAACAGGTACTCCCTTGTACATCAGAAAAATCAGCAAAACTTGGATCAATACTAACCTCTCTGTTCCCCCTCAGTGGTGAACCCCTGCGTGACCAGTCAACCATCCAAGGACCAGGTCATGATATACTGTGTGCATCTTTGTTAATAATGAACTTTTCCTCTGCCTCTTGAGTGTTTCTGCATGTGGGTTAGGCACCTTAAACCCATCGTGACAAATATGGCAGAAATAAATTGATCCGTCTCTTTTCTGTTATTTATAAAATATATATTAGGAATGAGTTAAAATTTTAAATATACACAAAAAACTAGATATTATTATTACATGTATATGTTTATATAGGATGTAGAAATAGATTTAACATAAATATAGATATAATTTTTAGATTTAGCACATTGAGAGCATGAGGGCAGGAGGAGGGTGTTGGGTTCATAAATGTAGGTTTGCAAAAGAAGAACTGAAATACACAGTAATGGATACAACTTCTGCAGAAGGAGAGACAGTTGAACCCCAGACACAAACACACTGTCTCACACTGGACCTCCTCCGCAGAGCGTTTTATTAACAGAACATGACACTTGGTTACAAACAGAGTATTGTTCTGACAGAACAATTAATTTGTTCATAAAGACAGGAAGCTCCACTAGAATGACGAGGCAGGATGGTCTCCTGACTGAATCATGAGACACAGTGGAGCATCCCCTTGCACAAATGATTCATAAGCACACATTAATTTTATAATCATCATTGAATAAACCTAACAGAGTGGCAAATTGGGACCAAAGATGGCGGCTGAACATTTGGTTCATGAGCACCAAAGATGATCTGCGTCTTTTTACTGCTGATCAGTATTTCTAAATCCAGATGGGATTTTCCTTCGAGTCAATGAGTCGATGCAATCAACTGGTTTTTCTAAGATAGAAAACTTTAAATCAATCTGACTGGATGATCTGGTTGAACAGGAAAGTGCCTTGAGATGACATGTGTTGTGAATTGGCACAATACAAATAAACTGAATTGAAATTTAACTAAATTCATAGTCATGTTTCGGAGCACAGATGGTGAACACCACACATGAAGTATGAAGCAGATTTTAATTATCTTAAATTCAATCAAAACGCTCCTGTTCTGCCTGATACTCAGACTTCATATCAACACAGTTGAGGTAGAATTAGCAGCAGATTTTCAAAGATGTCAGCCACAAAGTTTCAGTTGGCATTTACTTTCGGTCCAAGATCTTTAGATCTTAAAAGTGGAACTCTGAGGGACGAATCTCTGGTTTAGACGGACCTTTGTAAACCACAACAGAAAGAACTGATGCCAAATTCGGATGTATTTGGTTTAAAAACTGAGATCCAACTGCTGAATAAACATGATCTACTTTACATCAGATAGATCCATCAGAAGGAGAAACACTGACAGGTGCTCCTGCATAATCATGACTGTTAAAATATTTCCATACGTACAGCGCCTCAGAACACAGAACACACTTCAGCTGCATGTACGGACCATGCATTCACAGACTATACGCCGTTACAGCAGAGAGTTCGCTGCACAGCTGCGCTGAAGTGTGCTTTGTGTACACGCCAATAAATGTGACAGTGCTGATAAGAAGCACTTACAAACACAACCCCAGGAGAGGTGGACACAGAGGCTTGTTCCACCGGTGTCTTGTTCCCACTCAGAGCTAAGTCAACACTCGGCGTGACCAGGAGAGTCAAGCAGCGACAGCAAAAAGACATCACCGCTGACAGAGACATTAAAAGGTGCAAAGAATAAACAAACCCATATGTCATTCATCCTGAAAATCCCTTCTTCAAACAACAACCATCTGCCCTCATCTTGTTTTAATTAGGAAATTAATTTAGAGGCATTGCAGTTAAGAAGAATGAGATCCAACATGGACACAGTGGAAAGACACGCAGTCTTTAAATAATCTCTGCATGTGGTTAAAGTCAAACCAACTCCAGTCATCCTTTACTTGCTTTACATAGTTTGTAAATCCCCTGATAGGCCTTTCCCTGGAGATTTACAGGTTTTCTAAGAAATCTGAAATAACTGGGAATATTATATCTGAAAACGACAACGTAAAGATAAACAGACTTAAAACGTAAAATTTAAGCCTAAATGATGACTTTTAGGATAAAATCAAAGAGAAACTAAACTTTAAGTAATATTTAGTGAAGGTTTGATTTTGAAAATGTTTCCTGGATCGGCCAAACATAAATAGAAAAAAGACTCAGGAGACAGCATCTGTAAATATAAGTTTTCTTTTTCCAAATCTAAATCTATCTGGATAATACGTAAAGTGAAAATTTAAACAGAAAATGAAATGCACATTAAAGGCATAGTGGAGGGTGTTTTTTTTTTTTCCTGGATGGATCATCAAAATAAGTTTTCCTCCTATTTGTCAATCATTCTGCTGATATGTTTACGTAAGGCCGTCCTACGTGCTTGTCCCCATTTTTCAATTATAGGTGGTGAGTCTGACATGGAAAAATGCAAACAGCAACTTTTAAACAGAGCGTGCACGAGGAGAAATGGGCTTGTGCACGCTCTTGCTGAGTTTAATAGGCGTTCCCTCTCAGGAGCTGGTACAAGGTTGCGCATGTGCATTTTTTTTTAAGTGGAGAGTTCGGGTCTATAAAATTGTGAAAATCCTACACTATACCTTTAAATATAGAGGTGGTCTCATAAAACACCATTAGAATGATGTATATAGGACTAGAGGTGAATATGTTTGTGTGTATGTGTAAAGGTATATACATACACTTGGATGTTATTGTTTAAAAGTGTGAATCACTGTGCATTAGAAAAGTGTATGTGTATGTAGAGAAAAAGGTTAATGGCAATGACAAAAGTAAAATGAACAGGTTAGATCACATGGTTCTATGACTGTGAGGGAGTACACAGTCTTCTTCACTTGCTGTGCTTTGTAGTTTGTTTTGATTAGTTTGGATTGTTTCATGTATATGTATATATGTATGAGTATGTATGTGTATATGTGTGTATGGATTTATGCATATGTATAGATTATGGGAGATGTTGTTTTAATGTTCATATAATTTTATTTCATTTGTAATTTTTTATTTTTTTTTTTCATATTTTTTTGTTGGACCCCAGGAAGAATAGCTGTAGCTTGCTACAGCTAATGGGGATCTTAAATAAACTAAACTAAACCTTTAATTAACTGTATAATATAGGGCTATACTTTCTACTAACATGTAGTTAAATTTCAGGAACAAATCAAGTATATTCAAATCCCAAACAGTTGTCTTTCATCTTATTAATTTTATTCTCGCTCCGAAAGGTGGTGACGATGCTGTAAGGATGTGTTTGTTTCTGTTGCTATGGAGACCTGAGATGCCACAAGGCTGAAGATGATGCCATGCGCCACACATGCTAAATGGTTTCCTTACTAACTGCTGCCAGTGAATTAACTAACTAGTAACTTTGGTAACTTTCAAATTTCAATTATTAAATAACATAGAAGGGCCCAAAAAATACAGTCTGCCTGTTATATAACATTTTTTTAATCCGGCTCTGTATACATGTTTATTGGATTATTACTGAAAAACAAATTTCGTAAAAACACTGTTTGGGTGAAAAAAAAGAAATCTCACGTTACACCATTTATCATTCTTGTAGACATTTTACAAATTCAACAAAAGTGCCAAACAAATAAAATGTAGTTTTCTTTATTAATTCTGGGAATAGTCACAGAAATAATAGGTTCAGTGACGCTTTGAGGAAACCCAAACAGCTTTGGGAGCTTCTGCGCCTTCCTCTCATATTGTTGCAGGTTAACGAGATTGGAGTGACACTACGCGCTCCAGCTAGCTAAAACACATTGGCAGAATAGGGATCAGGACACAGAAAATGCCAGCGTTTTCCTCTAGAGACTGAGCTGCATGAATACAAGAGGGAAGTAAATAACACACAGAAACAACAGCAATAATCTCCATGTCACTGTGAGCGAAAAGCCAGGGAAGAATGCCAATGACCCACAGGAGAAGACAGAGAGACGAGACAAAAACTGACAGAAAAAAATAACAACACATAAACAGACACACATGTAGTCTGAAGAACGTGGGAGTGAATGCATGAACATCCACACAAGCGCACAACTGGAAAAAATAAAAAGATGTATGCTCCCACACAGTGGTGCACACACAAGCGCAAAAAGGTCAATGGTGTAATTCCGCTCTGACAGAGTCGCTGCAGCCGTTCTATTGGCTGTAGACAAGGCCATGCTGACCATGAGTAATTTGTAGTGACCTTTACAGTGTCAGCTAACCCAATGAAGAGCCTGGAGGCTGACATCTGCTCTCACTGATGTGTGTGTGGGCGTGTGTGTCTGTCGAACACAAGTTTCAGCAGTCTGAAAGCTCATGGCAAAAAAAAATAAATAAGTCAAAACTTCATGGAATGAGTGAAAAACACAAACAGCTTCATTTTATGGTTTAGTTCATGTGAAGGACATTCGACGTCCAACACGATGAGAATTACGCCGTAGGAGTCAGAGAGACGAAACGTTTCTCTTTATATGAAGATAAACTGACACAGCAGCGCTTCAACTGACTTTCCACATCTTTTGTCTCGCTTTAGAACAAACCGACAGTAAAGATTGAAATAAATGTTGTTTATTACACCAGTTCCGAAGGAATAAAATCATATAAATCTGCAGATAAAGGTTGCATGGAAAGTATTATGGAGAAAAACACACCCTTCAATACATTTAAACATCCTCATCAACAAGCCAAAGTGGAAGTTTTTACCTCCCAGTGTTTGTTTCAGATCATCATAAAAGGCAGAGCCACATAATGATTCACATCAACACAACTATGCACATTTTAACAGCTGCTCTCCTGAAATACTAAATCACTTCTATTGCTCTATTCAATATATATAGAAAAATGTCCAGCTGGATTTATAGAGCACATTTTAAAACAGCTGAGGATGATCAAACTACTGTGCTCTGTCTTCCTTCATCTGACTTCTAAACATGTGAGCAGAGTAACATGAACTGCCTCTAACTGTTTGTGCACTGCAAAAAATGGAAATCTAAATAAGTCATTTTTGCTCAAATTAAGTGCATTTTTTCTTGAATTGAGGAGCTAAGTGAGACACTTTGCCAATGGAACAAGACATTTTACATTTAAAATAAGAAAAAACTATTGCTTTGTCTTATTGCAAGTGTATATTATCTAATTATCTTATTTTAGGAGTAAAAATACTCATTCCATTGGCAGATTATCTTATTTACCTGCTCAAATTAAGGGTAAATACACTTATTTCAAGACATTTTTTACTTATTTCTAGATGTTTTTTGCAGTGTGGACAATCAGACCTTTCATACAAAGCTAGGAAGGTCTCCCTGCAGAACTGCAAAGATACACTGGAAAAAAATCAAAATCTAGATAAGTTGTTTTTTCTTAAAATAAGTGTATTTGTTCTTGGATTTATTAGGTAAAAGAGAGATTTTGCCAATGGAACAAGACAATTTACACTTACAATAAGAAAACACAATTGCATTGTCTTATTTCAGGTGCATTTTATCTAATTTTCTTATTTTAAGAGCAAAAATACTCATTCCATTGGCAAACTATCTCATTTAATTACTCATATTAAGGGTAAATACACTTAATTTAAGACATTTCTACTTATTTTTAGATCCTTTTTCCAGTGAAAAACTACCTCAACACTGGAAAAACGATCTAGAAATAAGTACAAATTTCTTAAATTAAGTGTATTTACCCTTAATTTGAGTAGGAAAATGAGACAGTTTGCCAATGGAATCAGTATTTTTACTCTTAAAATAAGATAATTAGATAATATTCAGTTGAAATAAGACAATGCAATTGTGTTTTCTTATTTTAAATCTAAATTGTCTTGTTCCATTGGCAAGATGTATATTTTATCTCCTCAATTCAAGAACAAATGCACTTATTTTAAGAAAAAATGACTTATCAAGATTTTGATATTTTGCTGTGAATTATAACCGAAAAAAGTATATTCAGTTTGCAAACCTGTTACCATTCTCTAAATAACAATATAGAGACAAAAATGTTGATTTAATTGGTTGATTTTCTGGAATTTAATGGTTTTTTTTTTCAAATTGTTTACCTTCTGATTTTGTTTATCCTCTTCCTTAATGTTAATTTTTTTATCCGCTAGTGGAAATTTAGAAAGAAGTTGAAATTAAAACTAAGATAAATAGAAGTAAACTGATCAAACTTGAACTGAAATACCTATTTGATGAGTTTCTGATTTACAGGCAAGGCAAGATTGTCTATATAAAGCAATTCAGTGCATGGACAATTCAAAGCTCAACACGAATTAAACAATAAAAGAGAAGAAAAATATTGCAAAATTTAAATTTAAGCCAACACTACCAGAGGAAATATAAAAAGGAGTCTTTAAAAATGAAAGTTAGAGTTTATCAATCAACAACAGCAACTACTTCCAAGCCTCCAAGACCAAATACCACTACTGACTGTAAAGAATCCAAAAACCCATCCTTGATTAAGCAAAAACATCAGGATCATCCCCCAAGACATTTTAGGTGGTTTCATCCTGTTACATCAGGTGCAAAACTGGCAGCATTTAAAAGGCAGAAGACTATGCTGCAGTACTCAGTGTTTGAGATCACACTGAGTACGCTAAACTAGCAAATCAAGATGTCTGAGTGTTTGTTGCTCGCTGTTGCACATCTTCATGCATAAAAAACGCCTGGAATAGTCATAATGGTGTAAAGGCAGAGTCCTGTTACTCTACAAGAGAGGCTTGTTTCATCTGCTGGTATCCCATCTTATGATCTTTGTGCAAACGTGGAGGAATCTTGAGCTTCACCTTTCTGCTAAGCTCCCTTTTTCACTACAACAGACCAGAGCAGCACCCTCATCAGAACAGATGGAGTCCTGATCCTTCCCTCCCTCCCTGCATCCAGCTTTATGCACCAATATGAGGTCCTCTGAACCAGAGGGAGCGTTCCGCCTTTTCCTGCCAAAATAGGGGCTGGAAAATATTCTTTTTGCATTTAGAGCTTGTAGAAATCTGCAACAGCTTTGCTATTGTAAAGGTCATTATGTTTTTCTATTTTTCAATCACTTTAGTAATGCTTCAGAATAAAAAACTACCACTCAGATGTGCTATTATTGCTTTCCAGGAACAGGTCGAAAGTTAAAAATGTTCTTTGAAATTAAGAAAATCACATCTAAAGAATGCTCAATTCATGCAACTTAGATATTTGTTGGTAAGGACTTGGAAAGTGCAATTATAATGAGAATTTGATTTATAACCAAAAATGTATTGCAAGAGTAAAGCACTATATAGACCTCCATGCAGCAATGCATTGTGGGAAACGGACTATATTTGTAAATGCACACCTGGCTAAACTAAACCTGTAAGAACAGAGCAGTTATGGAAAATATATCCATGCTATAATTATATCAATATATCTGCAAAGAATCCCACCAACAGAGGAAACTGAACTTTAACCAGTTTGCTGCACGTTGACTTTATCTTCTGAAGAGCAAAAACAAAAAACAGCAGCTTTGATTAAAGGCTTGATGATGTGAAAGCAGCAGCATTGTGTAACTTTGCATCTGCAGCCTTTAAAGTGAATCAAACGTCAGACAGGTCTCTGGATACAAGCCATTTACATAAATTAAAAAATCATTACTTCAAAGCAGTTATCAGACTTTCTTTTGAACATCTCTGAGGCCAAATGAGCTCTTATTACATTTTTTTTAATCATGAGTGTATTTATTGATTTGTGACTCGATTACCAGACATGACCCTGTGGCTGCCTTTTAAAGGCTCAGACAGGTTGAATTCATTTTGCACACTGTTACCTGAAGCTTTATTCTTATCATACATCAATATAAAAGTAAAATGCAGAACAGTCCGACTTGCTTCTCTGCAAAACAAAAGAAGGTAGTGCAATACTGCATGAAAACGCGAAATAATTACCAAGAATATGAGAGAAACAGAAATACAAAACGTGCTTTAGATTACAGCTTATAAAGGCTTTTTATATATTTTAATCAAGTAAAAACGCAGCAGAGATCTGAGAGGAGCGTGAGGAGAAATTAAAGATGTTGGGAGATCTATGGTGATGATTTCCAAAGTATATATATAAAAAAATCTCCAGAAATGGACAGAATTGAAAATAGAAAATACACAGTAACATGTTAGAGATAATCTTGATAAGGAAGCTTTAAGGTTTTTAAGTTATACAATCCTTCTAAAATGCACAAAAAAAATAAACAAATCATGTTTAATAGTGTTAGGTTTATTGAACGATGATTCTAAAATTAATGTGTGCTTATAAAACATTTGTGCGAGGGGATGCTCCACTCCTGTGTCATGATTCAGTCAGGAGACCATCCTGCCTTTTCATTCTGATGGAGCATTCTGTCTTCATGAACTGATCAGTTGTTCTGTCAGAACAATACTCTGTTTGTAACCATGCGTCATGTTCTGTTAATAAACGCTCTGCGGAAGAGGTCCAGTGGGAGTGTTTGAGTCTGGGGTTCAACTGTCTCTCCTTCCTGAAGGAATTGTATCCGTAATTGTGTATTTCAGTAGCCTGGGTGCCATTCCGAACTTAGTCCCGCCCAAAACGTTTGAGCTCGGGAAGTTCGGTCTGGCATTGCTCAATAGTAGCGCGAGTATGCTCGCACAATATCTGGCGGGCAAATCAAATTGTCAGGGCGGGCTTTATACGATGATGGACAGATGATCAACAGTAACGTCATCAACCACGTCACCAAAGCGCGCTTGGGTGACAACAACAATGGCTGCCGCTGGAGAGTTGAGGTGTGTAGATTCTGCTTTAGGTCTGTTCTAGAAGATATCGACAGCAAATTAATTTTAAAAGAGGAACAGAGAAACGCGATCAAGGCTCATCTTCTTATTCTAGGCGTGCAACTGCATGCTTTGATTTTTGTTGACAACAACTATGCGTCGCTTAACATACGTCACGCACTCCGTTGCTCTTATTGGTTGTAGGTCTATCCAATTGAGTGAAGAGGCATTTTTTTTCCTGGTTCGTTCGAAACACGCCCCATAATCACAGCTCTATGGAGCAGCATCAGACTCATTCTGACTAGAATTGAGTAGGACTACGTCAGGCTAGTATTTCAGTTCTTCTTTTGCAAAAACCTACATTTGATGAACCCGACAAATAGTTTTTAGGAGAAAAGAACCTTAAGGAGAGTTCATCTGACCTCTTGTCATGCTCATTGTATTTGTTGAGGGTATGCATGAGAATTTGACTTGTGTGTATGCAGCTTTGGCAACATTAGAAGTTAGCCATGGAAGATTTCCTACTATATTCTATTTTTCTTTTTTCAACATTTGTAAAACGTTACACAAGCAGCAACACATACTGGCCTACTGCAGACGAGTCCTTCAGTGCTGGAATCAATACTTTAGTGATGAAACAAGGCGGGCTAATGTTAGTACCCTTCCAGGAATTACATCAATAAAGGAGGAGGTCCAACATCACACTTTGTGGAGAGCACCCTGCACAAGAGAACTTCCTCTTAGGGACTTCCCTGATCTGCACAAGAAACCCACAGCATAAAAAAAAAAAAAAAAATCAAGCCCCTTTCTACACCAACACCCATTTCTAAATGAAAAAAAGTCTGATTTCCTGGTGAAGTTTCCTTTAAATAAAGGAAAAATGTTTTGCATTAAATTCCTTTAAGAATTTCTAAGCAATTTTGGAAAAAAAGATCTGTGAAATTGTCTCATTTGTTTTATTTATCCAAACAGATTTTTCTGTATTCTGATAAACTGACCTAAAGATTTTTTTTTTTTGAGTCTTTGAATTTTTTTTTTGGACTTTTCTGCATTTTTAATAATTTTAAGTCATTCAAGAGGAACCTGTTTATGCACTGATTCTGTTCATATCTCACTGATGAGCCAGTATTTTTACAAGAACTAACAACTTGGCAAAAAAGCCAATTTTAATACATATATATTTAGAGACATTGTTTCCACAGGTCTGTTACAAAGTCATATATTTCCCAGTCCTTTGAATCCATCTATGAAAATAAAGTCTAACAAAAAGAAGATAAGACTTTATCTCATCAAGGTAAAGTAAATTCCAAGGAGCCTAAATGTGGCAGAAAAGCAGAAGATTTAATAAAGGATAATTCAGCTTCCTGATTCTTGACTTCAGTGTTAATATGATATTCTCACTAACATAATATTTTATATTCTATCCACAGAAAGGATTTGTTTGTCAGGAACGTTCCGGAGATGGACAAAAAAGAAGCTAAACTTTAAAGAAACTTGAGAAAGCTTTTAGGAAGTTGGATAATTGTTAAAAGCAGCAAATGTTTACAGACAATAAAAAGCCAATTATGTTTTCCTCTTTTTAAAAGTTAACAACAGAAAATGTTATTGGAACAACATCACAACACAGCCAGATGAGGCAAAAGCCTGATATTCAGTATTTGCTGATGTTTTTTATGCCCTTATTAGCAAGTTTTCAGCAGAGCTTTTGTTATTCAGTTTTAATTGGAAAGTTGGTTCCCAAAGTCTAAACATGTAAATGCTGGGAATGCATCGCAAACTGGTCATGTTGCATTTGAGATGCACCATTAAACACGAGTAGGACACAGCGCAGGCATCCGGGAGACGGAAGCAGGTAAGGTTAGCAATAAGGAAGCAGAGCGAGCTGATCGATGTCTGGACTGAAGGCGGGACGTCAATGTGAGCTGAGGCTGCCTTCCAGATGTCTTTATAACAGACATCGACGCAAACCAAAGACCATGAAAGGTGAAAAGACTAAAAAGGTCAAAGTCTGCATCTTGTGTTTGAGTGAAGATTTAAAGGGGAACACCGTTTTCTTTTTTTACATTGGCCTCTTGATTTTATGGTATTACATCATGATCTACTCACCCATATGAGTTTTGTGTCATTTGGAGCTGTTCTAAAGACATTCTGTTAGGTTATATCCAAGTAACGTCTTCCTATGGGCAACGACTTGAAGGCACAAACTAAACTGTTCATAATTTGCTCTTTATGGTACGCCAGCATTCATAACATGTAGGAGAATCACTGTCCCCCAGACATCCGCGGTTATATTTTTTATATTTCTATTTTTTTTTTTAAATAAAGCGGAGAGTGAATGACATCATCCATGCGTGCCGGCTACCATTCATTTATCTTGTCTTCTGAACTGCAGCTAGTTTTCCTCACATGCCTGGAAGATGTCTAGTGCTGCTACCACAGATGATCTCGCTCTCCAAATGGAATTGAACGATTCTGATTAGCTAGCCGAACGAATAGAAAGGGTAGAGCGTAGCCGCCTGGTGTAATGTACATTGGTTAAATAAAGTTAAAAAAAAATAATAAAAAATAAAAAACTCAAGTCCGGGGCGCGGATGACGTCATACACGCTCCGCTTTGTTTTAAAAAAATATAAATATAAAAAACACAACCGCGGATGTCCCAGGGGACAGTGATTGGCCTACAGTACATATTATGAATGCCGGCGTACCATAAAGAATAAATTATGAACAGTCTAGTTTGTGCCTTCAAGTCGTTGCCCATAGAAAGACGTTACTTGGATATAACAAAACCGAATATCTTCAGAACGGCTCCAAATGAAAAAAACTCACATGGGTGAGTAGAAAATGATGTAATAATGTAAAATCAAGTTCAGGAAAGGAGCTGTGAGTCCTTTAACCTCACCATTATTTCAACATGTTTGCTTCAAACTTTCTGTAACTCGATTTGATGAAGCTGAATGTGATTCCCGCCCAGCTCCTCGCCTGAGTTTTAAGTAGGAAAATCCTTTCTCCAGGCAGAAAAGATAGATAATTGGCAAGGTCAGTATCTCCTTCTTGCAAAAATAAATGCTTGAATCTTTTACCTTCAGCACATCACTTTTCAGTTGGTTGGTGAAAAAGTTGCTCCATGCAGTTACGATGACTCCATGAAAAGCTAACAGTAGTATCCTTCAAAATGTCCCCACTTTCCTTGATGGGTCCTTGGCTGGTCCCCTACTATTCCTTTTTGTCATTATTTGTATTAAAATATTATTTCTGTCATGATTTGTGGACATTAAGATCTAAAGAGAAGCATCTTCTCCTGGTCAGACCATGTAATTCAGTGAAAGGGGGGAGTCAGAGTAAAAATATGCAAGAAGGGGTCACTCCAGTGGCTGGAAGTTGAAGGGGATTTTGCTGGGAGTTCGGGGGAAGTAGGCTGCCATTCGGCTGCCGTTTGACTGGGAAGGGCCATTTGGAATGGCTGCTACTTTAAGCAGTGTTAATCAGTTGATGAAGTGAAATTATAAATACTTCCAGCACAAAACACATTTGAAAAAAATAAACATCAGAGAATTGTATATTGTGATCTATCACTGTGGGGTTATCTAAGTTTTTAGATGGGAAGTGAATCTATACATCACTGTAGATCTAAAACACAAAAGGATTTAAAATGTTTCTCCGAATGAATCAAAAGCTTTTATTTGAGAATTATTTCATGGTTGATTAGAAATAATAAAAAAAACATTATTTCCAGCATTACGAACAGGATCTTTGGTTCTCCGTTTTAAGCCAAGTTTAAGAAATTAATTACAGGCGCACTAAAGTAAGCCTTGAAGGGAAAATTGCCGGACAGAGGTGCCTCTATGTACTCTGGAATGAAAAAGAAAGCAAAATCTGAAAAGCGTTGGTTTTCTCCTTGTAAGGAAATGCAATTTGTTACAAAAAATTTAGCATTATTTGAATCCATCCAGGGGGCTGCAAAGGATTCTGGGCTGCAGTATAAAAACCATTGATCAGCATGCAACTGAGGTCCTTTCTGTACACGCCCCTTTGCTCCAATCCCACAACTTTCTCAGCGGATTAAATGCGATTAGAAATCATAGTTTATATGCGAATTGTCTTAAATCCTCATGTAGATTTTATATAATTCCATTATACACAGATCCCCGTGGGACTGAAAGAAAAAATCGGACTTCTGGTGTGACTCTGGCTGTAAATCTAATTTAAAGAGTGACATCAGCACAGAAACAAATGCATTTGACTCGTGCAAAGCCATTTTAAAGATTAACATGCAAAGACACATCTGACTGAGCTCCACTTCATTGGTTGAAGTGCTTCTGTGAGGAATTCTTCACGCTTGGCTCATTCTGCACAGCGTAAATGTAATTGCCCTTAATTCTTCATGTGGCCCCTCCTGCACCGTTTAGGCCTAAACAATATGTCCACTCTGAAAGGTGGAACTGTCAGAGATTCAATATTTGAAAAAACACACATCATGGTGTCCGCTGGGTTGTCGTCATTAAAGGAGGAGAGTTTTTACAAAGACGGTGCTTGAGACCAGCATGATTTATATTCAATCCACCAATTGCTTTCTAAGTGGGGTCAGCTCCTTTGAAATGTTCTGCTCCTCTGAATGAAAAGGTCCTAGCAGGAGTCACGCCTTTAAAAACATAACCCACCGAGGGTTTCTACCTCATGGAGCCTCTGACTATTTAATAGCAGCAGAATAATTCTGTCTCCGTTTGGAAGGCTATCATTTAGAAATTAAAAGCTTTGTAGAAACCTTCCTTCACCTGGGGTGAAACCCAACATGAAAAATATATTGAAGGAATCTTTAGAAGTCTTTCAAATGATGGTAAAGTTAAGGAAATATTCATGCTGAAATTATGTCTGAGGAGTGAAGAGAAAAGTTTTTTTTTTTCCTTAAATATGGACGACCTGGTACCAGAGAACCCGTTTAGATTTCTTTCCCTGCTTGTGACATGTCTAAAATAAAACAAACTGAAGAGCAGAACATGATGAATTTAGTAAAAACAAAGAAAAGCAAGAAAGAAAAGTATGATATGATTTATTAAAGCTGTTCAAACCAGCCCCGTTAAGCGTCAAAACGTTATTCTCCTTCTTAAATCCTGGATTACCTTGGATTTTTTGGGAAGAGCTTAATTTCACCTTCCATGTCCAGGCCGAAATAACTCCAAAACCAACAGAAGCAGGAATCATTTAGAAGGATCAGAAAAGAAAAAAGAAAATAAAGAACAAAGTTTGGACTGGGGGCCAATTGCAAACTCTGTTTGGAATTTCACATTTCACAAAAGTTGTCACCTCTAAATAGCCTAAGACTTTCACTCAGGGCAAAATCACTACAGAAAAGTTTAAACTTTCTTCCAGTTGAAAATGTTAACCAAAAAACAAAAATATTTGCCCTTTAATAACCATACTTTAATCAACCTTTAATTCCCTGATTAAAATCAAATAAATACAGTGTCAGGTTGAGTGAAGGTTGGTTAAGGACCCAATTGCAGAGATGAGTTTTGCTGATTTATTTAAGGTTCAACAGGCAACAGAGGCAGAAATCCAGGAACAAAATAAGAAACCAAAAACCAGGAGATGCCAGAGAGAAACAACACATGGGGCGCAAGAAATGAAGCAACAATGCAACAAGAACCCAGCGATGACGACCTGCAGAGGTGGTGTATATATGGGGGACAGAACAAAGAATGGACTACACTGGAAAAAATCAAAATCTAGATAAGTCATTTTTTCTTAAAATAAGTGCATTTCTTCTTAAATTGAGGAGATTAAAGAGATATTTTGCCAATGGAACAAGACAATTTAGATTTAAAATAAGAAAACACAATTGCATTGTCTTATTCCAAGTGCATATTATCTAATTATATTATTTTAAGGGTAAAAATACTAATTCCATTGGCAAATTATCAAATTTACCTATTCAAATCAAGGGTAAATACACTTAATTGAAGACATTTTTACTTACTTCTAGATCATTTTTGCAGTGTAATGAGCCAATATGGAGCAGGAGTGGACAGAAGTAACTAGAAGGGAGCCAAGGGGAAAGAAAACAGGCACAAGGGGGCAAAAGAGAGTAAAACAAAAACACAACGCTGCTAGAAAACAACTACAAAGACTCAAAATTACAGAGAAACTAAAAATAAAATAAAGGGCAGGACCCTGACATACAGTAAGTGTATTCAAAGGAAGTAGGGTTCCAAATCCTTTTAAAAATCCTTTTTTCCATCCTAAAAGAACTTATAGACTGAAAGACTAACTTTTAATAAGTGTAAAAACCATTTTAGAGTTGGCTTTACAATATCCTAAAGATCACTTTGAATGATTAAAATGTTGCAAACATAAATAAAACAATACATTTTTTTAGTAATTTAGATTTTTTTAAAGATATATATTTTTAAACACACTTTTATCTAAGCTTTTTTCACGTGACAAAAAGTTTGAAGGCCTCTATTTTACATCCATCAGTCTGGAAAAGATGTTAAAGGAATTGTTCTGCTTTAGGGCTGCAGGAAACCCTAATAGGAGCCATTATTTAAAAAAACAAGCCTTTCTAATAGTTACTGATCAACCATAAAGTACTTCAAGGACACATTGACTCATCTAGGAGGTCAGAACAGCACCCAGTCAACCATTCCATCGTTAAACTGCAATTCATGTCTCCAACTTATAGAAGAATCTCAAAACCCCCAAAACTCTGAAGGCAGTAGATTCACAGCTCTGCACAAACACATCTATCACCATGATATATCATTTTTCAGAATGTGTCTGAGTGCGAGTATAGAAAATTTCCCCAGAGTCTTCCTCTGATTAGATTTGGCTTAATTCAAATACATTGAAGCATTGATTTAAATGGAAAGCACTACAGTCTATTATGTGGCACAGTGAAGGACATTCGCACTATATCAGCACGGAATCGCATTAAAACCTCTCAGTCAGCCGCCGTCTGCGTCGGTCCTGGTGGCTGGCTGACAGGTCAGCACAGACGGAGGCAGAAAGTTTCTGCTCAAAATACATGTTTGCACAAAGAGCAGGATCGCTGCAGCAAATATGCTCACAAACACCTCTTTTGTTTGCACAGAGGGAGACATTCAGACGGAAAGGTGTGATTTGTAAAGGCTCAGAGGGTCACAGCGAGGTGTCGCCAGACCAGGTGACCGAGACACAGAAACAAGCAGCCAGAGCGGCGAGTTTGTTTAAATGCAGAGTGTAAAGCCGATATTCAAAAATCATTCAGGAACCCAGCGGGTGACGCACTGTGAGGTTAAAGCTTTAAAACACAGTAACCTGGGTCACAATGAACAATTTCCAGACTGTAGAACCAAATCAGGTCAGACAGATCTGACAGTCTGACAATGAATGGAAGCAGGATAGAGATTCAAGGACCTTAGGGTCAGAAACAGAAAGAAAGACGAAGGAGACAGCTGTGAAAGCTGGAATAAAGAGGAGAATATTCAGACTGCTGCTTCAGCAGAAAACAAACCACCTTTACAGAACCTCTCATACTATACTGCAGGTTTTCTTTGATCTTAAAGGAAAAGTCGGATCATATTCAGAATACAAATTTCTGAAGGTACTTTAAGTATATAATTATCAACGTACTGTTCAATAAATAAGTGTTTTTAATAAAGAGTAATTTTCATTTGAATGTGTTTTACTGGAGGCATCCATGTTTGTCAGAGAACACTATTGTCAATTAACGGTTTGTGACATCACGGTGCGGTATCGGCTGTTGAGCAAGTCCCAGTGTTGTATCTGGTGTTTGTAACAACACAATATTATCCATGATGACAACTGTCGGGTTCATAAAATGTAGGTTTTTGCAAAAGAAGAACTGAAATACACCATTATGGATACAGTTTCTGCAGAAAGGGGAGACAGTTGAACCCCAGACTCAAACACACTGTCTCCCACTAGACCTCCTCCGCAGAGCATTTTATTAACAGAACATGACACATGATTACATACAGAGTATTGTTCTGACAGAACAATTGATCAGTTCATGAAGACAGAATGGTCCATCAGAATGACAAGGCAGGATGGTCTCCTGACTAAATCATGACACAGGAGTGGAGCATCCCCTCGCACAAATGTTTTATAAGCACACATAAATTTTATAATCATCATTGAATAAACCTAACAGCGACGACCAGTGCAGTAGGCGAAGCAAAGAGTAACAGATTGGCAGATGGCCGCTCACACTGAGCCTGGTTCTGCTGGAGGTTTCTTCCTGTTAAAAGGGAGTTTTTCCTCTCCACTGTCGCTACAAGCATGCTTAGTGTGAGGGATTGTATTTGAGTCAATGAGTCAATGCAATCAACTGGTTTTCCTTAGATAGAAAACTTTGTATCAATTTGACTGTATGATCTGGTTGAACTGTAAAGTGCCTTGAGATGACATGTGTTGTGAATTTGGCGCTATATAAATAAACTGAATTGAATTGAATTGAATGTTGGGTTTTTTCTCTGGCCAGAAGTTCGATGGCAAATCCTCCCTCTTCAAGTTGGCGATCCAACGACCAACCCGTCCGTGGAGGATCAGGAATCAGAAAGGTTTAAACAACTAATGTTTTTTTCACTTTTACCCGATGTATTCCGACATCCAGCTGCCATGCACGTGGGCATTGTCAGTTTCACTATGCTCTGGCGAATTTCAATGGTGAAGTCCTCTGGAAATCTTCAATAATTGTTGTTGATTGCAGATGTGTCTAGTAGTTCCCATTGATTTTGCTAATAAAGCGGGGAGAATGGCGCTAGGCTTACCGCACCGTGACGTCACTGCCAGAAGATGACAGGAGGGAGGGGTTACTATATTTGGGCAAAAATGGCCGCTCCTGGACTCAGTGATGCCAATCAAATTTACTGATTAATGCTAAATTAATTAAATCACTGCAAACGTATTACTTTTGGGTATAAATAATGACCCATTTATGTTTCCTTTCTGACCGGACTTTCCTTTAAGTCATAAAAACAAAATATATACTTCAGTCTGGTAAAATAATCCAGCCTGTCTCAATATCTGATCTCCACTTCAGTTTGAATGGAACAAGTCCAACTGGACTCGGATAGTGAAGAGCAAAGAGCGAACAGGATCACTGAATTAGACACATGAGAACCTGGAATGTTGTTGAATTTGGCAACAACCTAAGAGTCCGTGCAGCCTTTCCTCTGTAAGAGCAGAGAGGAGCCGACTCTCTGTCAGCCTGTCTGTGTCTGAGGCTCAGCTCTCAATCAGACTGACAGCCGCCTGGGAGAGACTCATCACACAGCAACTAAGATCCTCGGCAGAGTGAGATGTGCTGCCGTATGCGCCGAGTCAGACAGTCATTCAGCAAGAAATAATAAAGCTCCGTGGATTTTAGGTGAAGGGTTGCTAAAAAATTATGTCAGCTTTGTGAAATATAACAAACAATGCTATAAAAGGAATACGTGTGTATATATTTATATATACACACACACAAACCCACTTGTTAAGTTTTATGAAATAGGAGATTTAGCTTTACCAATAGTTAAATTAATTAACTAATCAACTATCAGGTAATAATTATCATCATCATAATAAAGTATTTAAGATTTGCTTTACTGTCACTAAATGGAAATCTGCTAACTGAATAAATCCCATTCAATGTCTGGTTAAAACTTGCACTAATATGTTTTGAATAATTGTTTAATTCGCTATCAGCATCATATCCATTTGTTGTGGCTGCATTCAGGTGAGGAGGATATTTTCTTGGCAGACTTTGGGTCCCTTGGAACCATCTGAGTATCCTTTAACCTAGCCTCGTGAGATCATCTTGATCTCGCAAGCTTTCAAGATTTCACTCGCAGATCGGTCTGGCTACTCTCCGTTAAAGAAAATTTCGAGCCGTTCACCAAACGAACGTCCAATCAGCGTTGGCTTTGAGGCGGGTTGAGGTGTGACGCAACGAGAAGCGCGAAAGGTCAGTCTAAAGAACATGGCGGCTTCAGTCGTTGAAACTAGCGTTAGCGTGGCTATCGAGCAAGTTTTATCGGAATTACAGAGTATTTCTTCACTGAAAGAAGAGCAAAACACTGCTCTGGAGGCTTTTCTCAGAGGAAAAGATGTTTTTGCTCTTCTCCCGACTGGTTTCGGCAAGAGTTTGATCTATCAATTGGCTCCTCTTCGTCGTCGCTCTGTTAGTACGTCATATGCTTCATTGATCTGATTGGTTTATTTGGCCCGTCTATCACCAACATAGGCCAATCACCTAACCAGTATTTTCGCCCCTTCCCAAAATTACTTCAACCGAAGGTTTCCAGATGGATATGCGGAGCAAATCCATCTGGCGGAGTCAGGTTACCTTTAACCCCCCCAGCCTAATAATGTGTGGTTGCTGACCAAGTCTGTCCCTTTATCTCCCCAATAAAGTTATCTTCCAGTAATGCAACATGTTGCTTAGTAAATATGATGTCAAAGTCAAACAAAACTCTCTAAATGTTTCTTATACATATTTCTTTATCATATTATGGTAAACTTGAAGTATTACCAATATTAATTCTAAGCCAATGTGAGCGTATGTGTAAGAAACGTACAATTTTATCCCTTCTGGACTTTTTGTGCGGGCAGCCATCTTTAAAAGTGGTGACTCAAATAATGTGACAACATTTCTAGGGACTTACAGTGGGGCAAAAAAGTATTTGTCAGCCTCCAATAGTGCAAGTTCTCCCACTCAAAAAGATGAGAGAGGCCGGTAATTTTCATCATAGATATACCTCAACTATGAGAGACAAAATGAGAAAAAAAATCCAGAAAATCACATTGTCTGATTTTTAAAGAATTTATTTGCAAAATATGGTGGAAAATAAGTATTTGGTCAATAACAAAAGTTCATCTCAATACTTTGTTATATACCCTTTGTTGGCAATGACAGAGATCAAATGTTTTCTGTAAGTCTTCACAAGGTTTTCACACAGTGTTGCTGGTATTTTGGCCCATTCCTCCATGCAGATCTCCTCTAGAGCAGTGATGTTCTGGGGCTGTCGCTGGGCAACACGGACTTTCAACTCCCTCCAAAGATTTTCTATGGGGTTGAGATCTGGAGACTGGCTAGGCCACTCCAGGACCTTGAAATGCTTCTTACGAAGCCACTCCTTCGTTACCCGAGCGGTGTGTTTGGGATCATTGTCATGCTGAAAGACCCAGCCACGTTTCATCTTCAATGCCCTTGCTGATGGAAGGAGGTTTTCACTCAAAATTTGACGATACATGGCCCCATTCATTCTTTCCTTCACACGGATCCGTCGTCCTGGTCCCTTAGCAGAAAAACAGCCCCAAAGCATGATGTTTCCACCCCCATGCTTCACTGTAGGTATGGTGTTCTTTGGATGCAACTCAGCATTCTCTCTCCTCCAAACACGACGAGTAGAGTTTTTACCAAAAAGTTCTATTTTGGTTTCATCTGACCATATGATATTCTCCCAGTCATCGTCTGGATCATCCAAATGCTCTCTAGCAGACTTGAGACGGGCCTTGACATGTACTGGCTTAAGCAGGGGGACACGTCTGGCACTGCAGGATTTGAGTCCCTGGCGGCGTAGTGTGTTACTGATGGTAGCCTTTGTTCCTTTGGTCCCAGCTCTCTGCAGGTCATTCACTAGGTCCTCCCGTGTGGTTCTGGGATTTTTACTCACCGTTCTTGTGATCATTTTGACCCCACGGGGTGAGATCTTGCGTGGAGCCCCAGATCGAGGAAGATTATCAGTGGTCTTGTATGTTTTCCATTTTCTAATAATTGATCCCACAGTTGATTTCTTCACACCAAGCTGTTTACCTATTGCAGATTCAGACTTCCCAGCCTGGTGCAGGTCTATAATTGTGTTTCGGGTGTCCTTTGACAGCTCTCTAGTTTTGGCCATGGTGGAGTTTAGAGTGTGACTGTTTGAGGTTGTGGACAGGTGTCTTTTATACTGATAACAGGTTCAAACAGGTGCCATTAATGAAGGTAACGAGTGGAGCACAGAGGAGCCTCTTACAGAAGAAGTTACAGGTCTGTGAGAGCCAGAAATCTTGCTTGTTTGAAACTGACCAAATACTTATTTTCCACCATATTTTGCAAATAAATTCTTTAAAAATCAGACAATGTGATTTTCTGGATTTTTTTTTCTCATTTTGTCTCTCATAGTTGAGGTATATCTATGATGAAAATTACCGGCCTCTCTCATCTTTTTGAGTGGGAGAACTTGCACTATTGGTGGCTGACTAAATACTTTTTTGCCCCACTTGTACCAACTAAACCAGGGCCTGGAATACAAACATGTAGAGGCAACAACATCCCAACATGTATTTGGAAAGGAAAGTCCTTCAGCTAAGAAGAAAGTGTAATATTTTGATAAGACTGGAGCCATGGATGTCTTCTTTAACAGTTAAAAGTGGCCACTTCCCGAGAAGTGAGCCCGGTTGGTAAGCAGCTGCCTTCTGTAAACCTAAGCCATTAATGTCTGTTAATAACCAGGATATTAAACCGCGCTGTTCGGCGGATGTGCCGTCAAGCGAATTCATGTTAAATGGGTCTGACCTAGCAAATAATTGAAGAGATTAGATTCAAGATGGATTTTGTAGATACTAAAAAGCGACCTGCACCCAGCTCAACTAAGACACTAATATCAAATCCAAGTAAGGTGAAAAAAAAAAAAGAAATAAAACTTTCTTATTAACCTCCTTAATTAGTAAGAAGGATGAGCAGAAGAGTGCGGTAGTTCTCAGCTTTGGCCACAGGTGGTAGTATCATTAGAAACCTCTGTAATGCCTCTTTCTCCAGCTTTTTTATTGTCATTACACTGTCACAAGTACAGAGCAACAAAATTCACTCTGTGCATTTAACCGATCCCCTTTAGGAGCAGTGGGCTGCCATTGTACGGCGCCCAGGGAGCAGTGTAGGGATAAGGGTCTTTGCTCAGGGAGCCAGCGTGGCAGTCTGTGGTAGTCGGGCTTGAATTCAGAGCCTCTCTATTCCAAGTGCAATGCCCTAACCACTAGGCCACCACTCCCCATTCAGTAAAATATTTCACATGGTACTTTTCACAGTCTTTTTTTTATATACAGGTATTTCTACTTTTATAGAAGTAAAAAATACTTCCAACACCTCTGTGTGGTTGTATGTCATTTGGAACAACTATGAGGCTTTCATGCCAATTTGTTTAAATCTCTGAGAAGGCAGACATCCTGCTGGATTAAAGCATTGTAAAAAGAAGCCTAATTTAGGACTAGCAAAGTGTTCCTAACAAAATCACCTGGTGGTGATACTTTTTCATGTATCTTGCTGCATTTTTATTTCTTTATCCCACTTTATGTGCCGTTGGTTTGACATCTAAATGGTCTCTATTGGATGGGAATATTCTCACTTTCTGAAGCACCTCACCTTTATCACAGCAGAACCTGTTCCCTTTGAGATGAGTTAAAGTTTTGCAAGACAGCTTGAACACAGAGCCTGTCAGCTGTGTTGAAGATTCATCACAGTCTGCCCCCCTGGCAACTCTGAGAATTATATTAGAGTCTTATTTCCAGACGATGTGTGCGATAGAGATCCAACAGGTGTGTGATTGTCCCATTAGCTCGCCGTCTGAAGGAAATGTGCTTTCCTCCACGCAGGCTGCGGGTATAGATCTGTTCATATCTGTGTGTTTGGAGAAGTGAGTGAACCGACACAAGAAAGCAAAAAAATAAATAATAAAATGAAGCGAATGCAGGAGCTGGACATAAAAGGAGGTTGTTTTAACATCTAAACCTACTATAGATCTCACTTCTGCAGCGCCTAATGGACTCATTCACACTAACATGCACAGATATCTGCCTCGCTTTCTTTAAATAAAAATAAGCACAGGCTCAAACACAGCAATACAAGCCTGTTTTTTTTCCAGATGGAGATTGACTCTGCATTCTATATGTGCACAGACATAGCAGCACACCAGCTTCTTATAGGTTATTCCCTAATGGAAGCAGATCCTCTCAAGCAAACAGCTTCTCTGACTGCTCTCTGCACCAAAATACACCTTCGCACCATCATACAGAAACACACGGGGCCTATTTCTCTTCTCTCTAATGGAGCCGGGCCCCTGAGAATGACAACCAGGCTGCTACGCATCAGTGGTCATTACCCACAAGCGTCGGGGCCGTGGGGCCGGCCGGCCGCCCACACTCTCTGCCTTTCACCTAACATCCGTCAAAAACAGGTACACACTTCCTCCGGTTCCTCCACTGCACCTCTTTATCTCCTAACTCTATTTATAGAGCCTCCTTTCTTCTTTGTCTCTTTCTCCAGGGAGGAAAGTCAAATTTAAGATTTTCTAAGACAGGAGAAGGTATGCATCTCTGAGTCACCTTTTTATGCCTCAGTTTGGTGTTAGAGGAAATGTTGTCCTCTAAGAATGATGTATTGTTAATCTATGCATTAATTTGAATTAGAAGTTTTCTTATGGTGTATCACTGACTTCAACATAACATCTGATAAAAAAATATTTTAAAAAAAAGTGCTTTTAGCTTCTCACTGGAGACACAAGTTGATTTTCTACTCGGAAACCTTTTCAGCTTCTGCACCCTGAGCACACTGGACATAATCTCCCAGTCAGGACTTATCATGAATCATCTGTGGCGGCCCACAGGGGATGGTGGCTGCATTCAGGAGGAAAGGGCAGAATGTAAAATAGCTTTCACTTAGATTTCTCCTCCTGCTGCTCTCACCCCCCCAAAAGACACTGAGAAGTTTTATCCTTAGGCCTTGTTAACCTCTGGCCTGGGGTGAAATTCAGCACCAAATTGAAATGCACTGCTAATTAATTAAAGCAACAGAATATGCAGCATTTATAGTAGCTGCTCATTAGGTTTACTACCAGCTTTAAAACCTTAAAAAAATAGCAAAAGTTCTAATAAGCTGTGTTTATTTGAATGGCTTAAATTTAAAATAATGAGGTTTCATGAGAAAAGCTGAAAAGGGATCCTGTTGAAGTTAATTATTGCTTCCAAAATAACAGAAGCTTCAGTTCTTAATGGAAAACAATGCAAAATATTGATCAAAAAGGTGTTTTTGCAAGAGAAAAATATTCTGCTTTGTACCAGAACTCCATGGTGCATGCTTTTGAATCAAACATTTCTGATGCTAACTGGATACATTATATTTATTAATTCCCCTGAATCCCAACATCAACACACTTATTGAAATGAACAATAGTTCATGGCTATTCTAGAAATAATTCTGTGTATAGTAAGTTAATAAAACAAAACATGTCAACATAGCACTATAACACCAACAGAAGCATCCAATGGAAAATATCCTAAGGGATTTATTCATAGGTATTATTATAATACCTACTGTAGATATAAACAGTAATTCAGCAGCCTAAAGGGAATAGTCACATTATGTGATATTTTTTAAATTCATACACAAGTAGCGCAGTCAGATTGAATACGTCTTTCTGAAAGTTTTCCCTCTTCCTGCCCGCATACTATTTGATTTAATTTGAGTGTTTTACACTTTCTTTTTGCTTAGTTTGTTAGTAGATAAGGCCTTTCTTCAATATTTACATTAATTAACAGAGGTAAAATATTGTGTACGTTTGTGGCAGGTAAACAAGAAAGTATCTTACTGCAACTGAGCAATTGAAAGTGTGAAAATATTGAAGAAAAGTCCAACATCCGGTGTGAAAAAAGCAAAATAAGACTGGAGGAGTGATCGGAATACAAATCTGAACATTGGTGTTCACTGAAGCAGGAGCTAAAGCTGCTGAGGTTAACATATGCAGCTGCTAAGTTGATGGATACTTGGGTAAACGTTTAATGATTAATACAGACACCGCTGCTAGCAATGATATTTTATTCTCTATACTCTAAGTTCAAATTAGATTAATAATGGATTGATTGGTTGATTGTTTGGTTATTTTGATGCTTTGTTCCTTTGCATGTGTGAAGAACAGGAATTTTCCTTTTCCTTGATGTTCTGATTGGAGGCTTATTAAACATCGGATTTAAACTGTAAATCAGTTTATCAAATTAATATTAGTGGGTCTTCCAACATGTTGAGGTTTTGCTTTATTGTGAGGCATTGCAGTATAGTTGGGCTCTGCCAAGTAGCTGCCTCAAATGTCACCGTCTA